>JAODUP010000061.1:790000-1407898 GCA_025642065.1 Paralvinella palmiformis
CCAGTGTCAAGGAAGCTAAAGTTGAACAATCTTTG
This sequence comes from Paralvinella palmiformis, assembly GCA_025642065.1. NCBI lineage: Eukaryota > Metazoa > Annelida > Polychaeta > Terebellida > Alvinellidae > Paralvinella > Paralvinella palmiformis. The sequence continues at coordinate 790,036 of JAODUP010000061.1, forward strand.
GCAGTTTATGGACAAGGGTCTATAACCGTACCATTAGCTGTAGGTTATATGTCAATAAGATCAACATATATATCTCTCTCTTTCTCTCTCTCTTTCTCTCTTTCTCTCTCTTCTCCCTCTCTCCCTCTCTCTCTCTTTCTATATATGTGTGTGCGCGTGCGCGCGCGCGCGTCTGTGTATGTGTTATTAGCTAAAGATAGTGACGTTAACCAAAGTATTATGAAATAGACAACTCATACCTTTATCTAAATTCCTGATGATGTTATCTATCTTCAGCGAGGTACATTATCTAACACTGTCAGCCTGATACCAGAAACAATAACAGCCTGCGATTATGCCAGGGTACAGGCTCATCCATCAGGAGCTTGTGTCAGAGATCTGTCATTAACTTGGTCTGTATTTGCAACAGGTAGGATATCTCTCTCTCTCTATGTGCGTGCGTGCGTGCGTGCGTGTGTGTGTGTGTGCGTATGTATGTACACTAATTACTTTATACTAACTATACCATACGCTCTCATCTTGAATATGGTTCAACAGCCTGGTCAACCACAATATAAGACAAACCAGCAAGCTCTAGATAAGAACTTTATAAATCGTAACAAGATCTATGGGGTCTACACCTATTAAAGACATGGAAAAACTGCTGCAATTCAGCCACTCAGTGAGAGGATAGATAACAAGATCATGATCTAAGGAGAGAACTTCAAGTACCTGCTTAATCATCCAATGAAACAAAGGATGGAGGCTCTGACTAACCGCCATCTCAAACACAGCTGTTTCATCCATCAAGGTAGAAGACTTCTCACAGTGTACCAAGGCAACCTTTTAACAAAGACACTTCCATTTTGTCTAATTGATCTCCCACAACCATGGAATAGTGAACAAGCTAATCTACAGATCAGTTAATCTGACCTACAGTTAACCTCAGCAGAATCTCAAGATGAAATGGTCATTGACTATGGCAATGGATCAGTGAACAGTACCTAGAAGAATCTTGGATCCATACGTACACTGATGGCTCAGCAACAAAAGCTGTAACCAATGGAGGCGCTGGCGTGTATATCCATCAGGAAATATCTCTACAGCAGAAGTACCAACCGGCACACGCAGTTCCAACTATAATGCAGAGACGCGAGCCCTAATGCAGACCACTACCATGATTCAGGATGAAAAACGAACACTGTCAACAAGTCGTCTTCCTCTCAGATTCTCGGTCCGACCTGCAAGCTTTAGAAGGAAACAAATCTCTTCCAAAGGGTAGCAAAGTAAAGATGGGTAACTGTACAATGCATTCCAGCCCACCGTACTGATGATTATATGGCCCAACAACAGCATTAGCTTATCAGAGAGGAAAACCTCGATCAAGGCAGTCAGCAGGCCCAGAATAGTGCCGAATGGTTATCATCTTCTCAACCATTTGGAACAAGTAACACGGATGAGACTCGTGTGTCAAAACATATCATCTCTAACCATCACATATTCGTACTGATGGCTCATTTAAACTAACTCTCTCGTCCACTCACTCACTTACTCACTCATTACTCATTTCTTTGTTCACTTACTCATTCAACAAGGATTTCAATCGGTGATCTAGTTATCTCTGAAGACGGTTTCATCTTTTATCTCTTTGGTCTACCTTGACCTGCAAAAGTTACCACAAAGCATATTTTCGCTCAGACAACAACGCCTAAGTGTAAGATGTATTTTACTTTATTTAGATGGTGATGCTAGTGTCCTCGCAGGAAAACTTGGTTCCATCAAGCGGAATGTGTTTGTTATACAGAAAAATGATGTAAGTCAGTAACATATGTGTCTATAAAGTTATATAAATATATAATATAATTTATGATTTGTGAACACCTACCTCTACACAATTTATTAATTAGGATTATCATTTTCAGGTTGTGCCCGGAAATTACACCATAACAGCTCAGGTTACTAATTATTGGCATCAAACTATCAACAACACTGTAACCTTCACCAAGGTCATTGATGACATACCATTAGTAGTGAGATTATCATGTAGTAGTCCTTCACCATCACCAGATGACTACATCCCTCTGACGACGACTATTGAGCGATCAGAATGTGCTCCAGCTATTAAATCTATCACAGCAAGTATCATCCTCTGTATATTCTCTGTACTAATTGGTAATGTGCCCGAACAGAAGTGCGAATTTAAAGATTCGAATCTACTCAGTCGTAAAATGAATACCTGTTTCAGCAGGCTCTTGAAGCTAGCTACTTTTGCCTTTTAACAGTCCAGCCATTCAAATGGAAGGCGAAAATATAATTTGGCCAATTGAGAAAGATGGGGTGGGGGGGTATTTCAGTGATAATTTCATATATTCTCTGTATGGGTGCAGAATTTCATGGAAGCAGCTTTATGCAGGCTATGCACAAAGCGGAAGCACTTAAAACATACCATTTAACACCACAACCCATTGTAAACAACACGTGCATGTTTATGAGTTGTGAGTTAATACAAGCTAGATTTATATATATATATATATATATATATATATATATATATATATAGAGAGAGAGAGAGAGAGAGAGAGAGAGAGAGAGAGAGAGATAAAACCTTTATATAATGTTTATTTCATGTAGTATGTATACTCGGGAGTGGATATCAATAACCAAGTTGTGGATGGAATGAGTACTTATAAAGCGGAAATAATATCGATCAGTGGGAAAAATCGTCGTTTGAAGGCGATGACCTACCTCTGGTCTGTCTTAGGTAAGATCACACCATAAACAGTCTCTTTGTTAAGGTCAATGTTAACGTGTAGTTCTTCAGTCAATGAAATGTCAATAAATATTCAGAGATTCACTCACGATATTATCAATAGGTTTAGTTTAATAAACAATTCTAGATGACCAACTGTAAACCGGATATGTTCTCTGTAGAAATATTAATATAAAATTGATGATTAGCTGAATACGTCATCTCAGTCTCGTTTTGATCTTCTACTTGCTTCTCTTCAGTAACTGTAATGTGGGATGATGACACAACAGTCACTAAGACAGTAACTACAACAACTACTATGGCTAGTCGGCTACCTGTTGCCGTCATACGAGGACAACCGGAGTACACTGTTGGCTCATCGGCAGACATTATTCTCGACTCATCAGGATCGTATGACCCAGATAATTCTGGTACTGTCGAGACGTATACGTGGACGTGTACCGACGTGAGCATCCTTTTGTCTGCAGAGACACAGTTTTTTCACCACCGCTTCTTGATTTAGTTTATATGTTTTGTTTTATATATATATATATATATATATATATATATATATATATATATATCTTCGTAGAAGTATTTATTTAATCAACGTGGACATCTTTATTATTATTGACAGGTAAATAATGACACAGTTTGTAACACTACAGACGGAAATGTCCTCCAAATGCCGACAGAATCATCCGGAACTATTAGAGCCTCTGAGCTGGTCCCTAATACTGAGTAAGTGTCTTCTAGTTTGTGTGTACGTTACTCAATGGTAGGTATGTGGCTAATATAAATAAACACAGAATTAGTTTGTTACTATCGTGTTTTTTTAAATTTAATAAAATTCTTATAAAAGGTGGATAAAATTATATTCGATGTGAATGAAATAAGTTTAGGGGGAAATAAAATTATTTTGTGGTGAATGAAACACGGAAAGGGAACAACTTAAGTTACCCATATATTTATATTTTTCTCTACTGAAAAAGGACATTACCATTAAACTGCGTGGTTAGTAAACTCGTATTGGTTTTTAATGGCAGTGGACCTGAAAATTTGTTATATTTTATCTGCTTACTTACGGTTTTATCATTTCAAAGTAGCTCTTTCCTAAACGTCTGTGTAATATAACGTTTATGGGGAAACCAGAAGAGCCAATGGGATCATCAATTTATAATAGACAACACTGGATGATTGAAGATCGTTGTTTATTCATTTTACTAATGTTAACTAAAACAAATTCTAATAATATTTCTGTCTTAATTATTTTGTCAATCCTAGTTTGAATAAAATAAACATTTAAGAAATGAGTTAATGTATATAATTTTTGTTTATGCGAGAACATTAATTACGTATAAAATTATACACGACAGAGAATAAAACGAAAATGACAAAAACCTGGATCAGCAAATTTTAGTCGTGAGTGACTGAATATTTCTGATGGAGACTCCAGGTGTCAATGACACTGACATAATTAAAAAAGGACTTCTCTAGACATCATTACGACTCCGGATCGATGACACTCAAACGTACTATTCAGTATACCGTTCAGGCCGTATCCGTGGCCCAACCATTAGCACGGTTGGCTACATACAATCTAGAACGTCGGTTCAAACCTCGACCGGGATCTGTCTGAAGGTTGCCGGAAATTCCAACATTTCATTATAATAATAAGACTGATTATTAATGTTGTAGTAAGAGCTATTCTACTGTTAATATTTCCACAATTTAACATAAAATCATACATCAACTCAGAACACTTTGATAACATCCGAGGAGTATCATTGTATTTCGATGTGCATGAGAACAGGTAATTGTTTATTGTTTCTCCTTTATAAGGGAAGATACACTAGATGACCTTCGATTCCGAAATCTGCTAAAACAGAGTCAGGTCATCATACAGACAATCGTAACCTTGTATTTTAGCTGATGTTCCCGATTCGTATCTTTCAGTTATCTGTTCTGTGTCTACGTCACGTTTGAGGGGAGAACTAGCGAGTCACCGGCCTGTGTCAAGGTGTACGTGGTCCAGGGTACACCACCGGAAGTGGAGATCATCTCAGTACCATCAATACAGCCAACCACTAAAATATTAGTAATCAATGGTAGAGTATGTAGTCCACCTGGCAATGATACCTATGTGAAGATGAGTTGGTCAGGAGTGGATAAAGTGGGTAAGTCATTGTGAGGTATTTCTCTTTATATTACTACTGATTAATGATGATGATAATAATAATTATGATGAAGATTATGATGATGATGATGATGATGATGATTTGACACAAGTACTATACCTGTATTATTAGCAAATTATTGTATTTTATCTTAACCACATCTATTTGCGTACGATCCTTTTCAGATCTGATAATAATAGTAGTAGTAGTAGTAGTAGTAGCTGATAATAATAATAATAATAATAATAATAATAATAATAATAATAATAATAATAAGTAGAAGAAGAATAACATCAATAATAATAATAATAATAATAGTTTCATAATAATTGTTTTTATTGTGTTTGTCAAAATGATCATCATCGTCATAATCATTATTATTATTAATATTATTATTATCAGCAGCCTCTCACCATCATCATCACTTCATTATGTTTCCGATGAGTGTTTCTCTGCTCTTTAAAGCCCGTCATGTTTATTGCTATCTACTCTTTCTCTAAAGGAAGCGTCCTCTTTGACATGACAGCCCATTGTCAGCCGAACATGTTTGGCCAATCATTGACCTTCATCAAAGACGCCACAACAAGATGTAAGACATTTCCGCTAATCTGTAGTGGAGGGCTAGACCATGGCAGCACCTATACGTTTAAACTTGACGCCATAGTTACTGATGCCGAAGGAATTCCTCTGCTCGGTGAATCGGTTAGTTGATGCGTATCTTTTATTCATTCACTTAATTGTTCCACATCTGTATACGTAAGACATCGCTCCCAGATGGCGCAGGTAGCAGGGCACAGGGTCCGAGTTCCAGTGTTCCCTGTGTTGCTGTGGTATACAAAGCACCCATCCGTTCATTTAATCAATCACCCACTCACCAAACAATCCACTCGCCTGCCTACTCACTCACTTAATCAATTACTCACTTAAATTTGTAAACTGCTTGTATGGATTGTTGATGGGTGTCGCAATTTACGTCATTAATTTCTAAAGCCAACAGAAAACGTTGTTCAGCATATGGTATTCCTTGTCCTGGATATCAGCCACAGCTGTTTTAAAAAATAAAACCTTTTCCCAACTGTAGCACGTGACCATTTAAAGATTCTAGTCTAGTACACGAGTTACCTTAGTAAAGGTGGTTTCCAAAAATATCAATTATCTCTTTTTCGATAAAATATTGCGATATAGCTAATATTGTACGTAAGACAGGCACAATGTGAGAGCGACCTTCAAAAGAAACTAGGCAAAGTGAAAGATGAAATACCCTTCAAAAATAACCCGGCTAGGGTTTGAACTCAACTACTACAGATCGATGGCCAACCGCATTCTCACTTTGGCCATTGATGGTAAACGTTACTGAACAAAGAACTAAACGTGTATAAATTATATTAACGTACAAACAATACATGGATAGAGTGCATGTTAAAATAATGTTAATGAAAAAGTTGGAAACGGAATAATTTCATAGAATTAGGTCCGAGGAGGGGGGGGGTCATACACCATTGACCTTTGCCGTGACCTGATTATAGATCACTAAGAAGCCAGATGGTTGCAACGGATCCAATGAATGCATCCATCTTCTGTTGTTTGCCACGTCGTTGTTACTATTTATAGCCGTTTTTCAAGAGCGTAAATTTTTAAAAAAATGCTGCAGAACACCTTCATCTGCTAAAACATCTCCCAATGTGAGGATTGTGTGCATTATGTCCGAAATGACTGTACCCTAAATCCTCTCATTAAGTGTAACGGATAATTGGCACAGGAAATCGTCTCTCCTGATAATCTATTCTGTGTACATTTTCAAACGAAATCGTCTTGAATTGTTTGTACATTATAGACTTCATCGTGTCTTCTTTACGACATTGACAACACATTAGGTGTTATTGTAATCAGTACTGTGGACCATTCTACGTTAGTACGTATCAAGGTTTCTTTTAAAAACAGAGATCATTATCCAATCTATAACCTCGTTGTACCATTTTGATGATCCCGAATCATCTGACATTTTACTTATAGGTTAGTGAGAGTACAGCGGATTACGTCACAGCTCCAGAACCGTATATAGGCGGCATCGAGGTAGGTCATCAATCTCTGACGTAATAAACGTATGTTAATGGTTGTAAATGGTATCATGCATATAATGAATGAACGTGTGTGTGTGTGTGTGTGTGTGTGTGTGTGTGTGTGTGCCTTCTTAGATCCAACAACATTCCCCTACATGTACGAAGAAAGAAACATTGAGAGATTTGTGAGAATTTCTGTAGAGAGACATGTTTGTTTTCAACAGCTACTCACTGCGTTGTTATTATAGATAACATTATAGTTTATAACATAATAGTTTTATCAGGAAGAGCCTCAAAATAATTTAACTAGTTTGGATATCCCCAATTACTGAGTAAATGTTTCTACTTTAACGTTTTAACTCCCGACTGAGTATTAAAGTCAGTTATCTTTATGTTTGCTTATCGTCCGAAATTATATAAACGGCTGTTGTATCTTCGTAGAAACCGTAAGAGACGATTAAAAACTAAATGGCATTCTATAACTATGTTTCGTTAAACCTCATTCACTCACCCATTCACTTACTCATTCATTTGCTCAATCACTCACTCACTCACTCACTCACTCAATCAATCACTAACCAACTCACTCATTTACTCACTAACTCACTCAACTAGCCAACCACTCATAGACCACCCACTCACTCAGTCAGTCACTCATCCTCTCACCCGCCCACTAACCGATTCATTCAATCACTTCACTCACCATACCACATCACCTATTGTAATTACTCCTTAGGTTACTCCGACTAATGACACCATCACGTCGCTAGATGTCGCTGTCATTATAGATCTTGGTTCAATCAGCGCCACCGATCAGAATTATCGTTTTTACATGAAGAAGAATAGCGGAGAGGTCTACTGGCTAACATCGAAGCGTACAGATATTACCTATAAGTGTTACCTTCCTTCAGGTAAAAAAACTCACACAAATATTATTACAAATATCCATAGTTAAAATGGCATAAATTATAAACTCGTTCAAACCACAATAAGCCAGAGCTGGCTAGTCTCTTATAATAGACAACATGCAAAGGCCATTTCATGATTAATTGTTCCTTGATATAGGTGGTAGAGATGGATTGGATAGGTTTGTTATGTAGAATATATTTCAATAAAGCCAGTATCATATTATTTATTCGACCGTTTCTTTGAAGGAAAACACCAAGGTTTTTTTACAGTATATATATATATATATATATATATATATATATTAACAATGACATATATGAACACCAAAAAGCTGTAGTAGTAGTCCAAACCAATTGCATTCGCCCGATAATTAACAACATTCTATTTCAGGTATTATTATACTGGGAGTTGAGGCCGAGAATCAATATGGCGTTGTTGTTACAAAAGAAACAAGCGGAATTGAAGTCGCTGCTAAATATCACACAGCAGCTGAGCTGACGGCCAGGTATCAGAGTTCATGTAAGGACACACACACACACACACACAATACATTTGGTGATGATAACGATGATAGTGATGATGATGATAATAATGATGATGATAGCATAAATATTTGTGTACACATCGTTATCATTTATATCACAAATTCCTGCCACACTACTCCATGTTTATTTCCGGTTACTACACGTTCTCGAAAGGAAATAAAGTATATTTTTAAAAGTGACCTTAAACTTTTGTACACGACTGCACCATGTCAGAAAGTAGCAGAAGCAAAATGTCCTCATATATTGTGAAACATTATGATAAATACTTCAATATTTCATCAAACCTGCTCTTAACGCCACCTGTCTGGAAGCGCCACCTGCTATTAAACGCTACCTTTCCAAGGTCCCGATGCAAGTCCCGTTCAAACTGACCTGTCTAGAGCAGCCACCTGCCCAACGCAGCCAAACGCCATAGTGTCAGAGTCGCCGGAAAACTATTACCTGTCAAGCAACCATAATTTGCGATAATTTTATTCAGGATTTATTACCGTGTTTGAGAGCTGATTGCCATTGGTCGAACATCACCAACATGTGGACCAATGATAGCTCTTCCCCAATTATGTCTATAATATTATACTGAAGACGCACACAACGCTGGGATTCGCCCTTATCTGATAGCACTTTATTATTAAGTTTATACCAACCAGAGATGGTATATGATAGAATGTTTCAATTGGTGATTCATTTGTTAACAGTTCGAATGTGAGCGATTACGACGACAATGATCGATAAGTGATGTACGTAGGTGACCACGAACGTTTTAATTAAATTAACAATTCTTATAATATCAGGTAACACGGAACCACATCATATATACCATAATTATTGAACAAATGTTATCACTTGATGTTCGTATCAATAACAATGTTGTTTAATAGATATCATGTGTAAGGCAGCGATATTTAATGGGATATCGTGCCATTAAAGGCATGATTATTAATAAGACAGGTGTAGGCCTATATAGGCATACATGCATGCACCCGCAGACCCCCCCCCCCGCGCGCACACACACACACACATCAATGTCCCAATTATTGTTATGTTATATTTACAGCTGACATCATGGGTTTAATGACATCAATACTTTGGGAGTATGGCAACTCGTCGGACATTGACATAAAGACGGCTTTATCAACATTACTAAGTAATGCTGTCAGTAACACATTGTCTACAATTAATACTGAGTAAGCTATAATCTTATATTATAATGTATAACATCTTATCATATAATAATTAATACATTACATCTTAGTTGTGATTATCTCTATCTCTTTGTGTGTGTGTGTGTTTGTGTGTGTTTGTGTGTGTGTCTCCACACACACCACACACCACCACCACCACCACACACACACACACACACACATGCACATATATATATATATATATATATATATATATATATATATATATATATTTTGACCTGCCTATCTATCTATCTCTCACATTTTTGAGCATCTTTAACCAGTATTGTTCATTGTCTATGACGAGTAATGTTATCCGTTTCCAATATTATCTTTCACACAATATATTATCATTATTATTGTTGTTGAACACAAAATAAGTCCCATATCCTATGCCGTATTCAGTAATCCAGATTTTGCTGTACAGACGGCTAAACAAGCATTTACTGCTCTCAAGTTTGATGACCAACCGATGTCTGAGAGTGTTAAAACACAGATGAAGAGTGTCCTTGTTCAGCTTACGGCTATATATGGTCAGTATGAGTGAGTGAGTGAGTGAATGAGTGGGTGAGTGTGTGTGTGTGCGCTCGTGTGTGTGCTTGTATGCGTGTGAGTGTCTGTTTGTCTGTCTATATATATATATATATATATATATATATATATATCCCCATCTGTATTTGTTTATGCATTTCCCTGAATTGAACCACAGTTGGTTTAGATTTTCGTTAAGAATACATACATATCTAGCTTATGTTATTTACTGTATTCTGCTCATACTGGAGCCAGCATTGTTTTTTTAAATATCATGTTTCTTTTCCTCTTAGCTTCTTCATCTACCAGTAGAAAGAAGAGGGCAGTTGATACATCAGATGACATCTGTATGACAGATGATGTGGTTAGTATTTTTTCTGCTGAATTTTGACAGAATGAAATATTTAGTAACTGGAATTCTGAATCATAACAATATTTACCTGATTGGCTATAGATATAAGTCTGATAACGACGATGATGATAATGATAGCAGACTCTGTTGTGACGATGCTGAACATCACCATGATGTAATAATAATATTACATGTAATAATAATAATAATAATAATAATATTATTATTATTATTTAACATGTTCCATATATAAAACAAGGGTATAATTACACACACACACACACACACACACACACACACACACTCATTCACATATATAGTGATCAGTATTCACACGGTGTCCACCTTTCTCTCAGATGAATACTTTAGTTAGTGGTCACGCACAGATACTCCAAAGTGATCCTGGGCTAGTGTCTTCTGTTGACACATTTCTACAAGATGTAGACAGTTACATGGCCGCAAGTTGTAGAGGTCAGTGTTGACATATAATAATGTTAAAACTTTCTTAATTGAGGACTGCATAATTAAAAATATAATATTAAGTTTTCTAATGTTTAATTCGAAATAGACAGATTAAACAAAAATCACAATATAATGGCATTGCCTTTCCGTGTTTTGCAGAATTGCTCAACTGTTTATAACAAAATACATATTAATGTTTTTTCTTCAGTTTATTATTATTATTTCAATAATTGTTGTTGTTGTCATAGGTGCATGTATGGTATACGGACAGCCAAGTATAGCAGTTAGTTACTCCCTAACCAATGTTAGAATTAGGAAATACTCATTCACAAGCAGTAACTTTGCCAGTGACGTTATCCTCAACAATTGCAACGTATGTGAAGGATGCAGCAATTGTTCCGATGTCGTAAACAGAACAGCGGAGGTTAATATGAACTCATCTAATATTGTTCTCGGTGATACCGAACTTACAGAAATAAGGTTTTTCTATAACAACGATGCCGTAGGATAGGATGAAATAACGACAAAAGTTTACAGAGATTATATTGCTGATTATATTGCGTTTTTTATATAAAATTACGCTATATACCACGTCATTGCTGTATCGTGTTTATTAAGCGTGTTTAAAGGTGGCGGGAAAAGAAACTTCGCATTTCGAAGTAAATATAACGTAACAAACAATTATTTTATTCTCTATCAGATACACTACCACACTCAAAACAATTCTAACCACCAGCTATCATATTTCCGTTAAAATGTTCCCAAAATCCTTAATTTCCTAACCGGCCCCCGGTTCACAGCAAGAGTGGGATTGACGTGTATTTGTTTGTATTGGTATAACCTTAATTGATAAGTCAACACACTGGGCCAGGATGCGAAAATTTCTCTCCTCCTATCGCATAACATCATTTAAAATAAAATGGTATTTGTCTGTACACGGGAGACTATACAGGGGTGTGCCGCTCTAGATGTGTCTTTTAGCCTTTTTGTCATTTTCGGGTTGTGGTTGTTTCTGGCCGGGTTTTGATGGCAGTTACATGTCGAATATAATCATTGGTATTTGATGTATGTTTCTTTGCACAATTATATTCGACACAATACACCATTTTATATGTTTAATAAAGACAGTGTGGAACACGTAATACATGTTAAATAAGACCACATGGAGTGTTTGAGGTCTCTGTTTGGCAAAGATGACGTCACATTCCGAAGTTTTCCGAAGATTCTCGAATACATTTTTTTCGGCTATGTGAGATGCTAACAAAGCAAGTTTTAAAACCAAAGTAACTTTATTTCTAGGAAACAAATATCTCTGATTGAAATTGATTTTAATATATAACACTAACATTTTGACTAATTTGGGAAACCTTTTCCTGTGACCTTTAAAGCAGGAACACTGTTTACCAATTATATATATATATATATATATATATATATATATATATGTTCGACTTTTCTTTACAAAATTCACATATATGTGTTTGTTATTTAGTATTACTTTCACTGTATAAATCTCTTGAGCGCATCTCAGTAAACATTATATTATTATTGTTAAATACAATAGAATTCCCTGTAGATCCACGACCTCGCTCCTAATAACCTATTCTCTGTTATGTTTCAGATTACTCTAGGATCTGAACTAAAACAGATCTACGAAGACTGGTTATGTGATGGCTCCACTTCCTGTGAGGGAGCGTGTGTCGGCAGTGTGGAGCTAAATTACGATCTTATTTCTCAGACTGGTACATCTTCTAACTTAACCAGAAGGTAAATTATTGGCTAAAGTTTCAATGTTATCTTAAATATTTGTTTACTAAACATGACTACGTTCAGCAGGATAACCGGAAGACAATCTGTCGGGCAGTCTTATAGGATAAATATGATGGTCGTGGATTACACGTGTACACTTTTAACAATTTCCGATCCTTTTGATCGAAATATTTCCGATGTTCCGACCTACAACCGATTAGCGTAGACGCATTTGTTCAGTATTGCAATCAAAGTTTTTTCAACGACCATCTTCTCTGTGGGCGCAGCCGTCTTTCGAACTCTTCTTAATCGAGGCGTTAACATGTTGTTTCCGGTCAAGCTCGCCACTGATGGTTGGGCATATTCGTCACACAAAATATCTGTAACGTATTTTGCAGTGAAAGAATTTGTTCTATCGACGTCTTCCTTTCTTCTTCTTGGTCCTCTTCATCCCCAATGGGACAGAAGGCGACGTCTTCCTGGCATTTAATGAGCGATTTTCTGTGAAGTGTTATCGTATGAGTTATTGTTTGGTATCTAAAAACGTTTGTGCCAAACATAGGTTGCAGCTAATGCATAATAAAGTATGTACACTGTTGATTCTTTCTGTTCAGGAGCCATTTGATTGAGGTACACCTGATGAACCCGGAAACTGGTCAACACATGACCCATGACCTAACGACGGCCTATACTGTTAGGATGCCAATAGACGGCGTGTTGTATAATAACATTATATTAACGGTAAGTCATTATTTGTGTTTGTAAGCAAGGAATAAATATTATGTTGTATTTAAATTACTTCTGGTGTTGACTTACTTCACCTTTGATATAAATAGATTACTGCCGAGAAGTCTATTTTTTCAGTTACCCCATATCGGCGTTCTGATAGTCCAACGGTTAGCGTACTGCACTACAAACTTCTAAGTTGTGTGTTCGAATTCGGTTCATATCTGTGTTCGTGGAATGAGTTTCCTTAGCCAGTTGCCTCTCGGCCATATGTTCCATATTTAACCTGCGCCGAGGTTAAATAACTGAACTCAAATTCAATAACCATCTACACATCATCAATATGGAAAGATGTCCAATATGCACGTGTCTATTGTCCATCCGTTAGCTATCAATCCATACAGGTGTCTATTGTCCATCCGTTATCTATCAATCCATACAGCTGCCTATTGTCCACCCACTATCTATCAAGCCATACAGTTGTCTATTGTCCACCCATTATCTATCAATCCATACAGCCGTCTATTGTCCACCCGTTATCTATTAATCCGTACAGCTGTCTATACAGATACATTATGTGTAGCGAGCACTTGCGTGTGTAATGAACATATTTGACAAACAAATATCATGGAATGTAAACTAAATGTGTCATCCTTCGAAATATATTATTTATTATAGATAATGTACATCATAACTAATGTTATCCGTTGTCTATTGTTGTTTTAGTGTTATCAGTGGATATCATCCGAGTGGTCATCATCTAGCTGTCAAACAGGAGATGTGACAAATGTTGATGGATATAACTTTGTTAATTGTTCCTGTACAAAAATACCAGGATTTATTAGGTGACACAGAAACGTGTGTGTGTGTGTGTGTGTGTGTTATAGCATATGTACATACGATGACAGTAGTTCAGAATACCACGACTCAGACATAAACAGCTATACTTCCCCAAATCCAGGCGTCCGTAAATCTATGCATACACATACCTATGCATACACAAACCTATGCATATACAAACCTATACATTCATACAAATATACATTCATAATACGTCTGATCCAATCTTCATTTGGCGCACCATCCATTTTTCGTATGTTGTAATACATTTACTTATTTTAACCATTTATTTATATATTAAAGCGTGTTTGAAGACGATGTTATGACAACACTACCCTCTACAGAAGCAACAACCATAACAGGTATACTGTTAATATAAACTAGGACACACACACACACACACATATATATATATATATATATATATATACAGGATAGGCTGTGCCGAATAAGCGACAGCCTGGGGATTCTCCCAGAACAACAAAACCAAAGCCACACACAGGCAGTGTCACATCATCAATAGTATAGCGATTACGACACTCAACAAAAGTACAAAACTATTTTAGTTCTACAATATTTAAAATATTTACATTCATGATTTACGTCATATATCTTCTTTAGCAGACGATGGCAGCTCAAGTACAGGTGATGACGAAAATAACACAACAAGCAGCACTACCACAGTAAGTGTAACCTTCTAGTTGTATAATAATTACTATAATAATAACGTGTGAAATTACGTTAATCTCTGTTATGATATTATAACATACGTCAGTGAGACTGTAAGTATCAAGACTTCAGTAGCTTACCGCAATAACACACACACAAACACCTGCACGCGCCCACGCGCATTTATATAAATGTGTGTTTTGTGTTATAAATATATATATATATATATATATATATATATATATATATATATATAAGACCATTTATCATATGTATTATATATATAATGTGCATATTTACAGATATCAGCTGTGTCTCTTGGTTCAGAGTTGGTATTGTATCTCTCAGTGTTAGCTTTAAGTTCTCCGACTCCTACAGTCAAATCATCCCAGATGCTGCCACGAAGACTAGTCTTCAGATTTATATACGACCTCAGCTGGCAGATATGATGAACGTAACACTGACGAGAATCACAGATGTCAGTCTATCACAAGGTATGAGCATGTGTTTATATATATATATATATATATATATATATATAGAGAGAGAGAGAGAGAGGGGGGGAGAGAGAGAGAGGAGAATTTTTAAATAGTCTAAATTCTGCTATATCAATTGTAAAGTAATATATATATATATATATATATATATATAGGAAGCATCGTTGTGAACTTTACGCTGTGGCCAGGTGGCACATCTCAAGCAAGCTTGTCTGCTGCGCTCTCAAATATCAACTCTGCAATACAGAACGGTATCCTGGTGATCCAGACATCATCTGGCACTTATCTGACCTTTCAGCCAGGATCACTCAGCTACAGACAGCCGACTGGAACAGGAACTATAGATTTAGGTATCTGATGACGATTCTAATTCACAATTATATGGTTGTTTTAAATGTAAACGAGGCGTTTCTATTGCGTTTGCTTGCCGTTTAAAAAGACCTTAATAGTGTAGTATAAATAGTATAAGCTTCTGGATTAAATTATTATTTTAAGCATTTATATTTATATCCTGTTGCATTACTATCATAAATGTCTGCTACGTTATTGATTAATATGTCTCTTACATGAATTTCCCTTTATATTTCCTGACAAGTTTATTAATTTTAATATGCTGAAAAGTTCCAGGCCTAAAACATTGTCATGCAACGTAGCCATTGGTTGCTTTAAATTTGACAATATAACCAGTTTTCCAAAACAAACACAAAAATTCGTCCACATCAGTTCTAACTGCTGCACCGGAAGTATCGCGTCCGACACCTATGAGATGACGAGGTGCAACTCTCTAAACACCGAGAGGGATTTTAATTTTGGGATTCGAACCTGGGGCGCCATGTGCTGTCAACTGCGCTGCAAGAGTGCCTTGAGGTGATGCTGATTAAGATAAAGCAAGCCCTGAATGTCTGCGCTAAATATTGTTATGCGGAGAGAGGCCATGACAGGCAGCGCTATTTAACGCCATCATCAGTAAACGACAACTACCGCCATCTAGCGTCTGGGAGAAAGTCGATGTGTTCATATCTGAACTGATGGCTGTATTATCCACATAATACTTTATGATAGGAGATATTTACATCAATGTATTTTTAGCACGAAGATGTCTTAATTTCTCATCTATTTTCAAAGTGTCCGGCTTGATTATCATGTTTATTTGTTTGTTTCAGATGAGAATCGTGTATTTGAAGCTGGTGCCGTTGTTGGTATCGTATTCGGCGTCATACTATTTGTCGTCATCTTCATTGTCGCCGTTATCTTAATTTTCAAGAAATGTTCAAGTTCTAAATATAACGACGAAGAAATTCATCGGAGGCCCAGCGAGATAAAAAGTAGGTTAACATTATTGTACAATAATAACACGACGCACACACACACACGCACACACACACACACACACACACACATTCATGTTTAACACAAGTTTTAAATCTTCTAGAAGCAGACGATACACCGTCTCATATTCAAACTCTTATTCTTCAAGGATCCCGCATACTTTCGTCCGCCGAATGTGGGCTGAATGTTGGCGAACCGGAGAATAGCCGCTATAGTAGTGGAGCTGGTCAGATTATAGACGTCAGTAATATGTGGTGGACTGGTAATAGCATCAGAGGTAGCATCCCAGGGGGCAGCACTGATCAGATCACATTAAACGATGGCCAGCTGACGCCATTAGATATAACTGATAAGAATCTCCGCCCGACGACATCATCTACAACATCCAGCACTGGTAAGCTTACTATGGAATCTCTCTCTCTCTCTCTCTAGGTGTGTGTGTGTGTATGTGTGTGTTGTGTTGTGTGTGTGTGTCCATCTATCATTGTATATAATCAATTGTTTCAATCTATTCAGCAGGAGGACTTGTGTTGACATCATACTGGGATTAACCAAGATGTCAGCCTGTTTTATAAATACGACCTGTGCTGCACAAAATAAAGTTGTATGTGTGTGTTGTGTAACATTTCATCGGTAGACCAATATGTAACAATAAGAACGACGACCTCGAACTGAGACATCAATCAGCTGACCGTTAGTTCCACGGGCGACTTCAATACAGATATTGAATTGATTACATCTAATTTCTGTTTAAATCGAGTGTATTTCGGTGTCCCGTGGACTTAAAATGCATGTAAATTAAGCCTGATAATTCGAAGCGCGTCAGTTGGTTGATTACTAGTAAAAGTAGTCAATTGTGATTGACGGTTAATTACACATATTTTATCTCTGTATTTGATGTAGGTGTTATATGTGTATATATCTTTGATCTGTGTATTTGATGCATTTGATGTAGGTATATATCTTTGATCTCTGTATTTGATCAAGGGCAATTTACTCCATTTGACATGTGTCACAAAATGTGAGCGATATCGAAATAATTACACAGGTCAGGAGTTTACTATATCTAAACGTACTTTAGCTATGAGACAAGGCATTCTGAATTTAATAAAACGTCTTATATTACGTATATATATTCCTAAATACCATTTATAGCATACACTATAAAGATTATATTACAATATAGACATTTCCTGACTGAGCATTCGACACAAATCTATATATTATATAATTATATCCATAAACCTATACATACATACAATTATAAACACATAAAACTATACATACATATATAAACATAAACCTATATATTAATAATCAGTCGGTGGGACACAAACGTCTTCTCGTCGGATGATAACGTTATGTACATGTACAATTATAGGTACCACATTTAATACCACAAGTTGCAGTAAATATCAATTACCTGTGGTCAAAAAAGAAATCAAATACGTATTAAAACCTGGACACCGCAGATGCTGATCTCAACTTAGTTCCTAGTTTGAATATTTCAACAATAATCATGGTCCGATGTTTCTCGCTCTCAAAGTTGTCTAAAATCCGATCATAGAGTAAATACTATATTCTTTTATAAGTTGGTGAATTCCGTTAATGGGCGCACAGTTAGTTTACATATAGATACGTTAAAATTGGTACTGCATAAGGTATTATTACTGGAATAGAACGAAATACTGCCTCCATTCTGAGTCAATATTGTGATTTGTTTAAACCTAACAATAATAATAATGTATATTTAATAAAGCGCCCTTACTAGCAGGAGCCATTCAAAGTCGCTGTACAAATAATATTTAATAAAATAATACCCCAATTAATATGAGATTTAAAAGACAATTATTATTTATCTGTGAAAGCAACCTTGAACAGGTATGTTATTAGAAGGGATTAAACATTTTCAAGAGACGACGCATTTCTTATATTTGTCGGCAACCTATTCCACAAAGTGGGGACTGCAACACTAAACACACAATCACCTGTCAAGACACAGGCAGCTGCAATCGTATCTGATTGGATGACCTGAGTTTTCATGATTACTTTCTAATGGACACCAGTTCACACAGGTATTCAGGTGCCATATCATTGATAGATTTATAAGTTATTAATAAAATCTTTAAATGGATACTCTGTCTAACGGGTAGCCAATATATAGTTTTTAAAGAATTGGGTGATATGATTATATTATCGAGTATTTGTCACTATGCGAGCTGCACTATTCTGAATTCCCAGAAGAGGATTGATGTTATAATCGGATAAACCATGTAATATGGAGTTACAATAGTATATGTGCTATATAACAACGGCATGGAGTACACGTACAAGTGCTTCTTGTGTCAAGGATACTTTTCAATATTGGATGTTCTTAAAATGGTAATAGGCAGCTCGGCATACTGATGTGACATATCCAAGTTAATGTATTTGAGACAAATAACCCATATATTTTTTACTGACCCATTATGGATAATCCAAGATGTACCCATCTGTAATGCTGGTGTCTAATGCGGGTTTAACACAATGTGGTGATACCAAATATATAAAATTTGTTTTATTATCATTTAGTCTTTGAAGGCGTTGAGTCATCCATTGCCGAATATCAGCAATACAATGTATTAATTTCAAGGAAGAGGAGAAATTTAACTCATTGTCAGGATCCAGTAATATATGCAGCTGCGTGTCATCAGCATACAAGTGATATTTAACCCCATATCGCTGCGCAATGATCCCGACAGGACGGGCATACAATGCGAAAACCAGAGAACCAAGAACTAAACCCTGTGGTACACCAGATAACAAAAACTTAACGTCAGATAAAATACCGTGAACAGACACTCTCTGGGAGCGTTGTTCCAGATAGGATCAAAACCATTCAAGTACTTTACCTGACAGACCAAACATGTCTTTTAACCTAGATAAAGTAGATTATGGTCAACTGTATCAAATGCAGCAGACAGGTCCAGAAGGACAAGTATTACTGGCTTGCCTTGATCACTTGACATCATAATATCATGTTTCACCCAAGAACCAAGGCTGTTTGAGTGCTGTGACTACTTTTATATACTAACTGTAGTAATCCCATAAGGCCTAATATTCATTACATATTTGTTAAGATGGAAAGCAACTGCCCTTTGTATAACTTTAGATAAAAATGTAAGGTTTGAAACAGATCTGTAATTGTTTCGAATATTACAGTTCATACTGTGCTTTTTTTACTAATGGTTTTACAAGGGCAGCTTCCATGGATCCTGGGAAAACACCCAGAGATAATGATTTATTAAATATATTTGTAATTAGGATTATCAGAACATGCAGACAATCTTTCACAAGCCATGTAGGGGGTCAACTACACGGAAAGCATTAGCTGACCTTTTCAGCAACTGTCTGATATCAGTCTCTGTAAAAGGCTCAATTCCATTTGGTCAATTCCACAGGGGATTGTCATGGAAATATGGTAAATTTATTTGTGGATTTAATATTTTTGTAGGAAATTTCAATTCCAGATTTATTCCTTTTTTTAAATAATCAATTCCAATTCCGGAATTGAATTGACCCCATGCCCAACACACACACACACCACGCGGAAATATGTAATATGAAACGATTAGTAGCAGCAAACAATATTTGAGAGTTTAAAGAGAAAGCCATTCATATTCAAACATATAAACCACACATGTTAACCTGGTTTCATTCTGGATTCGATCATTTCAACAATTATCTGATCTACATAAATCTCAGGAATAAGGGTAGGTCCGTATATTACACTATATATCTTCCAAATGCTGATCCTGTAGTGAAGGATACGCTCCATCATATATAAGCTTTCGATGTGATGATCTAATTAGAAAAATCCTATGACCTTTTAGTGCTTTAGGCAAGCCTTTGCCGTGACGAGAAAATGCTGACCGAATAATTGCAACATCCGTGATGGCTAATGAGGTTTCATTAATTGGCAGATAGTTCATAGCTCAATTAGACCGATACAGTTCCTGGTATGGCACGATACATGGGGGTGATTTTGCACTCAAGTTTGTACTTGACAGGGAGGCAGTGAAGTTCCTGAAGGATTTGGTTTTAGATGATTGTATTTCTTCGCTAAGTCTGGATGCCCCATTTTGTTCTCATTGCGGATTATAAATGATGGAGTCAGGTAAATCAACGAACAAATAGTTATAGTAATCAGTTTTCGACGTCATGAAAGCATGGACTGCTGTTTTTCAAAGTATCTGATCACAGAATTGGTCTGATCCAATAGATATTCCTGATGCTCATGAATGGGTACTGTGTCATATGAGTGATGGCTGGCGCTATCGATATGATATAATCCTCACTTATAATGATGGTAGCAAAATAGAATATGCCACACAGACTTTACTTGTCAGGAGTATTATGACGGTCGCTGATGTACCAAGAAGACAGATCAGTAAGTTCCGAATTATTACCATTACTACCTTTGTCAAATGTGGTACACATCTAAGTGTCATCCACATACATGTCGTATTGGAGATAGATCATATGTCCTAATGGCTCAGAACGGATCGTTGGGATAAGCCATACCATATACAGAGTGCTTCTGAGAAAGCACCTACAATACGCACTGTCTGGGTATGTTGACTGATGTATGTTAATTGATGTACTACTAGAATATAATATCACTGATACCAACACAATTTTCGAGTCTTTAGAGGAGAATGTCATGATCGATTGTGTCAAAGGCCGCTGATAGATACAATAAGATAATATATACTGTATCATTGTAAGTAACAATGTTAGTCTCGACCTTCAGCAGGATATATTCCAGGACTATGGTAACTTAATTGCTGATTGCATAAACTCATCCATGTTGGTATTTTCCAAGTGTACCTCAAAGTCACAGGAAAAGGTTTCCCAAATTAGTCAAAATGTCAGTGTTATTTATTAAAATCAATTTCAGTCAGAGATATATTTAATTTTTCCTAGAAATGAAGTTAAAGTGGTTTTAAAACTTGCTTTGCTTTACTAGAATCTTACCTTGACAAATATGCCACAGCTTTAATAGAGAATTTTCGGAAAACTTCGGAATGTGACGTCATGTTTGACAAACATAGACGCCAAACACTCGCCGTGACCTTGTGTTCTATATTGTCTTTGTTAAGCGTATAACATAGTGTATCGTGCCGCATATAATTGTACAAATGAATCTTCTAGTGGATGGAGTATGCAAGTATTCCCCCAAAACAAGATTCCTTTGCGCGATCGGCTGCGAAACATGAACAGAGTCCAGTGGAAGCCAACTTCCCACACTTCGTGATTTCGCCGTCTATGGCACGATCAGTTGGATATGACATGAAGAGTATCAGGCTCACAGAAGATGACATTCCAACCATATTCGACAAACTGAGTGGTGCTAAGCCCAAACGACTCAGCAGTTTGATGGAGAAACTTAATAGAAAACGTGTATGTATGAGCAATAATACTTAATATGGTAATCTTGGGAGCAAACTATTGGACATTCACCAGTTCATGCCTTCGTGAATAAAGTAAAATTTTACTTAATTATTCGCAAATAAATGTATAAATGACTAAAGCCTACTCAAAGCTTCTTATGGCTGTGTATTGTAGACACTATTAAACTAGTCTAGCAGGTGTATAACCCACATATCACACGGGAGAGTCCCATGCATTCACAAAGCTGTGCCACTACGAGATATTTGTCAAACATGATGTCACACCTAAGATAATCCCAGTTGGGCGAATTCAATTCAAATTGTTTATTTCAACAGTCATAATAGGCCTACATCATTTTAATGAAAGCAAACAGATATAGAATGTTGAAAAGGAGGATGCTTGAAGCATTGCTTATGTAATAATAATGCACCCCTTAATAAAACATTAAAACATTCATGACAAATTTAAAAATAAAAAGATGTGAAATATAGTTAATAGACATAATTTTATATTGCTGTGTATGGTTTAGGGAACATTTTAATGGAAATATAATAGCTAGTGGTTAGAATTGTTTTGAGTGTGGCACTCACGTTTAGGTGACACAAACTTCTCAATCAACTTCGATAGGAATGAGAGATCTGAAACAGATCCAATATCCTTCAGGATCTCGGAGTCCAATGATGTTTTATGCGATATATTTTCATTGATGACAAGAACACTTCTGCTAGTGAAGCATTGTCCATACAAATGATAGCAGGTAAGATCAGCTGGTACGAGAGCGGGAGGACTTACAAATCAAGGAGTATACGTGCGTTTAGTGCCAGGAAATTGCACTAGATTAATTGTTGTGTGTGTAATGGAATTATTTATATCAACAACTAGCATCATGATTATGGATGAAAATTTTGACATTATTGGCCGACGGGTTGATGGATGACTTTGGAAATGTTCATTTGTACCCCGCCCTGGAGGTTACCCGTCACACAAAGACGAAGAGTAGGCCAATATATATATAGGACATAGTTGGTCTCATAGGTAATAGAATTCATATTAATATAATAATAATATTATTATTTTATATTCAACTCGAGTTGTTACATTAAAAATAGAATTAAAACACGTTCTGGCTCATATAATACAAACAAATTTTATGCATAAATACACTGGTTTTAATATAAATATTACAAATAGGCAAATTTTAATGTGTTTTTTTAAGATTATTTCAAAATATGTTTTAAATGTTACAGGTTTAAAATGATTAGGCAGCTTATCCCACAGCCTGGGGGTTAATAATTATCTCCATACATTGCTGTATTGATTTTTGGCAGCCTCAAAAGTGAACAAGACTGAGATCTCAGTAATCTCACAGGTATATATTTTACTAGCTGAGATACAGTGGTGTTGTTCCACTCAATACCTTGAGTTGTGTGAAACAGGATCTTGTACAACGATGTGAAACGTGCAGAAAGCCAATACAGCAGGAACAAAGCTGGTGTTTTATGTTCCCTTTTGGGAGTGAGTGTGACCAGACATGCAATACAGTTATGCACTCACTGATGGCGGTTTGTCAGAGGGGGGGGGGGGTTATATAACAATGCATTGCCACAGTCCAGTCAAGAAATAATAAGGGCTTGGACTAGTCTTGCATATCTCACCATTTATATACTTACGAATAATCCCTATATGTTTCTTATTTGATGATAACAGAACTTTCAAATAACACACCCGTTTCTCCATTCATAGAGTATTAACCAATATAAGCCCTATATTTCTCACATACATGGAGGAATTTATATAAATGAATCCCACCTTGATACAAAGATTCTGTTTTTTTACCACATGTTGCTTGGTTAAGAAAACAATGAATTCGGTCTTACCATTGTTTAATTTCAGCCTGTTAATGGTTATACAGGTATAAAGTATTAAATGTCATCTGTGGGCATCATACTGATCAACCACATGTAATTAATGCTGAAAATATACCATTGTAATCTAGAATATGTTGGATTCCTGACCATGGTTCTTTTGGTGTTTTAAGATACATCTTAATTTTACAGTGATATCACTGTATCCATTGGTCCTTGAATGGTTCTTGTTAAAATAGGTGTTTCATTCAATCTATATTATTATAAACTTTTGGTGAAATCAAAAGTTTGTCTGGGAAATTTCAGTTAGATTTGTACAGAAATCTTCTGATACTGAACATGTGGAAATAAAAAAAGTATGGCCTCATTAACATACAACGTCATTCACCTTCATATTATTATCATTGTTCCTCTTTGGAATCAATGAAAATAATAGTAATAATATAAATATTTTATAAGTGAATTATATAAAATCTGTAATTATTAAT
This sequence comes from Paralvinella palmiformis, assembly GCA_025642065.1. Classification (NCBI taxonomy): domain Eukaryota; kingdom Metazoa; phylum Annelida; class Polychaeta; order Terebellida; family Alvinellidae; genus Paralvinella; species Paralvinella palmiformis. The sequence continues at coordinate 814,577 of JAODUP010000061.1, forward strand.
GGTTTAAACAATTTGGAATTGATGCTGATCTAATAAAACCAAAGATTTATCAAAAACAATTTAATAAAATATAGCTTGATTTCATGCTAATTAACAATACATAGGAAACACCAGCTGTCAGTTCATCAGAAGGATTATATTCAAAATCTAATCAATGTGTAATCTTTGCAGTAATCTGTATTCTATACAAGCTGTAAAATATTCAATAGGTCATTCAATTTCAACTCTCAAAAGAAAATAATTAATTAGAGATTATCTTTGAGAATCAGTTGTTCTTTCTCAGCAGGTTCAATACAACAAACGTTTATCTTCTTTAACATGTCTTCAGTATAGTAGTTCATCCAATCTCCTACTTTACCTGAAAATATGATAATATAAATGGTAGAAAGCTGGCATACCAATAAGTGAATAACTACTCTGGCTTTAAATGCTAAAATATACAGGTGCCTGGTAATTAGTTAAGCAAAAGCAATGGAGTGCCCTCAGAAATAATATCATAGAAATAAATATGAAGTTATTCATTCATCTGAGATAAACACCTTAATTTTGTTTTAATGGTGAGTGAATTTGACTACAAATCAGAAACGTTATATGTTTGAGTGAGTTGAACCTACATTTAATATACATTAATTAAGATAAAACAATGCATCAAATCAAAGGTTTTTCTTGTTTAAATGGGCCAATTATGCACAATATTCAAAGTGTTATGTCATAGGAAACTCAGATATAATAATCAAAAGTACATCATTACCTGTACTGATAGAGGGCAATTTGAAATATGGCGCATGTATAAGTCTAGGTGCTTCTGAGAATTCGCTTTTTAGTACCCAAAGAATCTACTTATACGCGCGTATATACAGTAAATAATATTTGGTATCAGCTGAAAATTTGTGGGGGAACTGAAAACATTTGTTGGGCAAGTGCATTTCCAATCTACTTGCCATGGGGCAACTGAATCGAAAAAAGATTTTCTGGCCCTGGTCTAGCACTGAGGTTAAACAAACTACTCACCCTACCTTATAAAGTATCAAAATGAACATTAATACCCTTAACAGGAGTGCTAAAGTCATGCATTTGAATATCATATTCTCAACCAGGGATAAATACACGATCATATGAGATAGTTCTTTTGTGGATACAGGATCTATGACCGGCAGCTAACAAGTATACACCTTAGGAGGCTGAAGACAGCACTGTAGCATAGTAGCAGTCCTATATATGAATCAAATTTTTTTTTTAAATTTATCCCACAACTCATCTTTCATTATTGATATTGTTGATTTAGACTCACAGATACAAGCTTTCCTTAACTGGGAATAAAAAGCAACAATAATGATAATAATATCGCCAACTGTTTCAACTATTTACATTACATACTACAGATGATCAACATATATATATATATATATATATATATATATATAGTGTTACCTTTTCTCATAAAATCAGTCTGTTTTTTATCACTTATGCCAAGATCATGCCACCAGCTGTAGTTTACCAGAGGATTGGATTTCATCTGGCTAAATGAACACTGGAAGGCAATCTCCAACATCTGCTTTTCATCAACAGATTTCCCAAGAAATGATGAGATCTGCTTGATCACCACAACTGGATTCTGATAGATAAATGAGGTTATGTTTATCAAAAAATGAAATGTGTGTGCGGGCACACACATAAACATTTGCATTTTTGTGTGCAAGCAGATGTTTGTCATAAGTGGCATGTGTAGAAATTTCAGCAATTATTTACACTATCTCAATCACTGCATGTGCTCTATTCTAAACCTACAGAAATAGTACTATAGAGCTGGATAATAATAAAGCCACTTACCTTGTGCAGGTCCTCATAAGAAATAAACAATATATTACTTTGTTCTCTTTGTTTCCAGTATCCTAACACATGATCTGTCCAAGGACCATAAGCCACTAAACAGAATATATATATATATATATATATATATATATTGCAACAAGGCAGCGAGGTATATGATATTATAGCATAGAAGACTGTATAAATATATTTATAATGCGACATAAATCTCATAAACTATTATATAACAAATTATCATTTTACTATAGAAATTAATGCTATGAAAATAATCCTAGGAAAAACAATATTTTACTCATTGACTTTCTATATAGTGTTTAACTAAAGTGTAGAACAAGCATTCAATCAATACACAGAATTTATGTGTAGTGAAGGGTTTTGTTGGTTATTTCTGTAACAGAAATAGCCAACAAAACCCTTTTCAAAGTATACACAATTACTTCCATGTGCCTTTAGCCATTCTCAGTACAAACACTCATAGTAAATTAACTTGAACCAATAGGGAACTCTGTGGAAAGCTTATTTCCTAGGTGGCAGCACCTGAGACCCGGTCCAAATGCTTCACTTCCACTTCCAGTCAAATCTGGGCAAAGCAAAAAGGGAATCTTATGCGTGAATAATTTTGACCAAATTACTTATTAGAATGCCTTCCAATAAGTATTGTGTGCCAATATGTTATAATCATGTCCCCAGCAAGAGCAGTGTTGTGTGCTATGACAGTATCTGAGTATGAATGAGCATTTTGTTGCAACAGACTACCTTAGAGAAAACATACGGAGTGAGTTTTTTGGATTTGTAATGACATATCAATGCCCTGTTATTCAATTATGGTGTATAACTAGATAATAAAATCCTACAATGAAGCAATATATTATTTTTCTACCATCAAACCAGAACTATTTCTGATAAAATGCATATATATTGTACTATTTGTAGGCCTATCCGTGGGTATTGCTATATCCGATATTGTATCTGTAAGGATATTGTATCTGCTGAGCCTATGACTTAGACAATGACATTTTGTTGATTTTAGCATATTGGAAAATATAAATAATTTGATTTCTCAGGATGATTATCATTTTTTATTTCAGGAATGAAGCCTCTACAGAAACGCTTCGAGTCAGATGCCATTTCAACACAGTTTATTTGGAATTAAAAACCATCCGATAAAGACATGGCCAGAGTACAGAGAGCAGTGAAAAGGTGTAGAATAACTCTAGAAACTTCTGCAACATATGTGGTTAGAGATATAGAGGTGGGGGCATTGAGGAGGTAACTGCTGAGGCTGATACCATTGAAAAGCCAGAAGTTAAAACAGTTACTATGAGTTCCCAGACATATCAGAGTGGTGTGACAAAGACAAGCGAGACTAGGAGTGATTCCATCAAAATACCATTGTTTTCCCTCAGAATATTAAAAGGGGATAATGATGCTATCCACTGCTATACAGACTTGGAGACATATGAGAAGTTACTGTTTGTTCCGAATACACTAGGACCTGCAGTGCATGTGCTGAATTACATGTATAGAGCCATATCCCAGATAGAAGTTGTTGGTGGGTTTTTCTTGGTTCTCATGAAACTAAGACAATATACAACAAATTTGGAATTACTGAGGCTCTAACATATCTGAGTCAGATGTAAACAACATTTTTTATACATGAACCCGCTTAATGTCATTGCATTAAAAAGAGGTATCTATATGGCCTGGCCATGATGTGGTACATTTCTTTGCTCCAACTGGTTTCAAAGCCAAATTTGCTACAACAAGAGTAACTGTTGAAGGTACTGAATGCCTGATCAAGAAACCATCATCCCTCTACACATGGAAGTTTTTAAATGAATTTGTAATACTGGGTGATGGTGTATTTGCTATATATTGTTAAATAAATTATAAAACCAGTTTAGTTATAGATTGGTAGATTGTGGAATGAGAACAACATTTAACTACCAGACTCTAATTTATGGTGAAAAACTTAGTGCACAAAAAATTATCTTTCCATTACCATACTTACTCTTTCCCATTCACAAAAAAATATATAGTCACATGAACAACTTTATCCAGCTTTTTACTCATACATATTTAATTATAACAAACTATCCATCTCTTTTTTTATTACACCTGTGCTCTAATATTCTACTTATCAAGTTAAACAAGATCAATCCTATTTTTGGACCTACTGGTGTGCTAGACAGATGTTTGATTTATTAATTACTGAGGATTATATAAGATCTTATTTGTTATGGAGCAATTAATCACTGATTAATAATGGAGAATTATTTTCAAACATGTACACACTATTTTGATTAACTCCTTCAGGGCAGGAGTCAAATAGTAAATGCATTTGACTATATAAACAATGTTACAAGTCTAATACAATTTATATTTTTGTCAACGCCAAGAGAGTGTCATAGGCTTAAAAAATAGCTGTTAGAAAATGCAAGTTGCCGGATGCTGACTGCAATGCTCTAGGAGTAAATATCACAACAGATAAATTGACATTTTAACTATGCAAACGGCAGAACCAAAGAGAAAAAGTCTGGGGTTCCGGAAGCACAAAGTAGTTTTGGACCAGGTTTCTCTGTGCTGTCACCTAGTGAATGCCCCCCAAAACGCTCTCAGAGTTCCCCATTGGAGAAATTATTAGATGCACATCCAAAGTTTCACATTCATGTATTGTGTACTTATTTACAAATTATAAATGAACATCTCTATGGCTGAACTGACAGTACAATTAGCCACAGGTCTCTAACAAGATGCTTTAAATCTCAGTTTAGCAATGTGTGAAGGATGTTTCATCTCCCATTTGTTTTGCATCGATCATTACCATTGGAGGTTGATTGGATCTTTTTATTCACTGTGCATACCAAAGTAATCATAAAACAACACCACAAATTGAAGTGTCTATAATATTTCTAAAACATGTCTCACCACAGTACTGTTTCGTACTGTAATAAATTGAAGTATGCTGATTACATTGAAAAGGCACATTTTGTTTACAAGAGCAGGATGCATCTTCCTAATAACACCAAACAATGGTAATAATTTGAGACTTCTCATATATTTGAACCAAAAACACCAATACTAATAGCATCTATCTTTATACAAACATCATTACATCTATCTGATAAGATTATAAAGACTAAACTATAAAATACCCTTTCCATCTACAAATGTTGTAAGGAAGTCATTAAATTCTCCACTGTATTTGGTGATGGTGAGCATTTTAATGAAGTGGAAGTAAGACACGGATACATCTTTTACATTTCTTGCAATGTAAATAACCTGAAAACACAAAATAAATTAGTTTTTTAAGTGCATTATGTATATATAATTACTGTATATAGTTAGCCCATTTGTAAAAAAAAAGCCGTTATGTAGTTTATTTCACCCATATTTTAATTCATATACAAATATTCCCTAAAACTAAAGAACACTGGTTCCCCATCAAACTATAACTGGAATTTCGGGTATATGGATTTGTAGGCTTTAAGTTTAAGGACCAATCAATACCAGATTGTACACGAGTATCATTTACAGAATCACTGACTTCCAGCATGTCTTGATTCACCACTTTGTTAAGTTGTTAAAATTTGTCTTTTTACTTTTACATATCACTGAAGATAAAATGGTCGTTTTACATTTTCCCCATTAAAATGATTTGTAAATAAGAGTCAGTAACCTTGCCATGACCAGTATACACATCATCTGGCAGCAGTTCATATGGTAGATGGGTCTTCATGTACCTAGGACTGGTACATTTAGCCAGGTGCTTTAGACCAGGATACACATACTCAATATAAGGAAAAATCTCTTCAATAGTAAGTTCTTCTGACTCTGACAACCCATCTGATAACTGGTGAACAATCTCTTGAATCCATGTTGTACCTAAAAGTTATAATATGCTATAAGTATAAAATAACAAAGTTAGCACAGGAACAACTATGCTTATATATATATATATATATATATATATATATATATAATAAGCTTCACTAAATTATAATAATACTTAATCAAAACCCAATTTATTTTACTTTACCTGAGTACTTTTCCTTGATTTCTAAGCGAAATTGTTACTTATTCAATACACACACACACACACACACAAGAGAGAGAGAGACAGAGAGAGAGAGAGAGAGAGAGAGAGAGAGAGAGAGAGAAAGGGTGATAGACGAAAATTAAAAAAAGTGCCAAAGTTAACTATATTGATATTTTTAGCTCAGCTAGATATCTTTACGTACATGGGTCATTTTCACTCAGAAATAAATAATTTAAAAATAAACATGGATTGCAAAATTGTAATTGAACCCAACCTCCAACACACCAAGACTACAGGAAAGAAATCCAACTCACTGATCAACCTTATAACTGAAGGTCTTGCAGTTTAAAAATATTTAAATCAAGTCTGATTGGAATTTTTTTAACTCCACATTAAACTGACTTTCAGCGGCACACTAATTAGATAAACTATTAAAGTATGAAAATGCTAAGTTAGCTCAACTATAAGATTCAATATCCAACTGACATATTATGTGTGTTCATCTTCAAGGACACAACCTGCTATAGTAGTGACCATACTTAAGAAATGTTGACTTAATCTTTCCACTACTAGAATGATCAATGTATCAGGGGGATCCACACTATTGAAGCTACATATACTGCATAGTCCAATTTAAGTTCTATAAATTGGGAAAGATGATGGTCAACTACAGATATAATGGCAGTGTATAAATAAAATCTTTACAAAACAAAGAAGCAATATGTTCACTGATCAATAATAGGGTGATCTACTATGGTAGGAATTTACATCCTCAACATATAGAGACTGCTCAGGAGTATATATTAGAGTACAATCCAGAGCTCCTACCAGAACTGTGTCATCTCCAGACAGATGATATTACTCTGTCTAAGGCATTGGGACATAATGCTACATGTGCCAAGACAAAACCTAGAGTGTGGTGGAAATGTATTGTATTATCTGAGTCAGTGACACATGAGTTGTCATCACTTGCATTGAGAAGACATAGATTGTTTTGTGTGACTCACTGACTGACGATTACAAATTTGTGAACATGTTCAATAAATATGTATACTGATACACATAAAGTTTCTTATTTGTATTATCATAACATGAAGGAATGATATCTTGGTAAGTTATAAAAATAACAATAAATGGAATAACAAAACTGAAAAATATTACCTTAATAATGAGCTAAAAGGGTATTTCACACTTTGGGAGTATTGGATATTTCCTTGGAAATATCACCCTGTAATTGCCACCCTGGTACTTCCTGGACAATGCTGATCAATGAGCACTATATAACATAGTGTAATCATGAAAAATGATGATACAAATACTAATAAAAAGCACAGGATTAATTTTTTCTATGAATGTTATTGTTATGACAATACCAGAATTGACAAACATATCCCACAGTGGTAAATACCACCAGTAAATACCTGAAAACAGGAAACTACAGAAAACATTAGTTTCTGAATAATCAGTAAAAGTGAATCCTTAACAGAAGTTACTCTGATAGCAAACCCGTTAAAGTACTCCACTGGAAATCTCTAGTTCTGGGTTCAAAATTTCACTAAAAGCTGTGTTTATGGAATGTTTCCCTAGCACCCAGCCATATAGCCTAGATGTGACCTGGATTGAGGCTAAATAAAGAACTCAATAACTCACTCAGTACTTATTTATTGTTTAAGTTCTATTTCAGCATGTGGACATACAATGGACTATTATTTATAGCGATTACTATGTTGAAAAAAGAATAAATCTATACCATTTGAGTTGTAATAAACTGTTTTTAAATATTACATTACTGACTCAAACTGGAGCAAGTCATACAATGATATTAACACATTATGATATACCATTATAAACTTTGTTCATATTTAAAGTACTCACCTGATTTTGGAAAACTAGCAATGATGACATCAGAATCATGTACGTGAAATTCTTTCACATCTTTCAATTTGTTTTTCTCCTTGAAAAATTCAAATGGCAGCCAGTATTTGCCCATTTTAATTAAAGTTCCACTGTTTCCATTACAGTACTTGTCTCTATGAAGAACAGTGTCTTTCAGTTTATGACTGTTTAATATTTTGGCTTTGTATTGATGCCAGCCTAACAGGCAAAACACAGGCATTGCAAGAATTCCTAATAATACTGAATGCGAGAGTGAATGGAAGTTGTGCTTATTGCCAGTTCCTGCTGATCTTGAATGGCATCTGTATGGAGTCCAGATTTTAAATGCTAATTCGTGTTTGGGAGTTTGGCATTTTATAGATTTACAAATGAATTCGCTGACTGAGTATCTCAATATATTGAAGGAAATGCCTGATGCTTTGTGGAAATTGGACCCCCAAATCATCTTGTTTGATTATTTTGTGTACAATCACTGATAAACTCATTTACTGACACCATAGAGAATAATACCCCCAAAATGTTAACAACAATAATCCAACACCAAAGTTGTTGTTTGTGTTGCCCCCGTTAGAATGCATGCAGTCGTGGCGCCACCTACTGAATGAGCAAACTGGTCTGCACGTCGAAATATCCAAACGAAGAGAAATAATCTTCTTTCATATTTCACATCAGTCTAACAACAGGAACTTAAGAGAAGTGATGATCCTGTTAAGAGTAAATCTATAAAATGACTGCATTATTAAATACGACGAGATCTATGAATAGATGTTTATGATTTTATCAGAACTATACTATGTAGTATGTTTATGAATTGATCGTTTGGTCCGCATAAACTCTACTCGCCATTTTTAGTTTCCAGTGATTGTTTGCCTCTTCTTTTTACAGTTGTTTCGAGCAACTTTAATCATTACGTGTTGTTTATTAAACTATACACGGGAATAACTTGACTAGACTATCTAAACAATTCGTCTGCTATTAGATCTCGTAGACGGTTTTTCCCTCATCGGTTAATGACATATACTTTTTTACAACAACACAAAGAACCATTGCTCTGTTGTGGAGTTTTATACCGAACCAAAGCTAGTGTGTTGTGATATTTTGGACTACTCGGAGTGTGTCAACGGTAGTTTTTACCCTAGCTTTATAGAATAAATCACTTCCACCTAGATATGCTGTAAAAATTCCATGATATTTCCGGACGTGGTAAAATAATAATAGAGTTACCACTCGGCCTAGGCTGATATAAATTGGCCACATTCTTAAAATAACTCGGCCCAAGCTAATATATATATATATATATGCGTGTGTGTGAACCACATCTAATCTATGAACGACAAAAATTGTCTCAGAATTCTCAAAGAAAGATGTTATAAGGAGCAATAAAGAGATATATGGATGAGCTTATGTTTGTACAATTATTCAAGTCACTGGTTATAGTACACTTTAAATATGCATACGCAGTATGAAACCCCATAAACAAGACCGACAGATATCACGCAGAGAGAGTACAGAGGCAAGCTACCAATGTTGTACCTGGAATGAGAGATCCCCACTGTGAAGAGAGACCCATAATTCTCAATTAAGCTCCCTACATATATTCTTATGTAGAGAAGAAGACATTTCTGATAACCCGTTACTCAAACTAGCTGATGAGAGGATCACAATTAAGAGGTCGCAGTTTAAAGTTATACAAAAACTTAGGCACATGACAGCTTTCTGGCAGCAGACTTAGCTTAAGATTGAGTTACAGAAGATTGGAACAAACTCCCAGAAGAAGTTGTGATTGCGCCAACTCTAAACACATTTAACTATTATATAAGAGCATCTGAATCTGTCCTGGGTCGTAAAAATGTATTACCACTAATAGCTAATATTCGTTAGTTAAATCAAGAGGCTATATCCGAGACAGTGCCCAAATTAAGCATAATGTGGGTGTAATTGAGAATTATATTTCCTATACAAAAATAATATATGTTATTGCTACAATAATTAATCATTTCATAATTAAACTTATATGGATTTTGTGTTGTTTCATAATAAAAAGATATAATTATATATATATGTCTATTGACTATTCCACATCTTTTTATTTTTAAATTTGTCGTGAATGTTTTAATGTTATGTTAAGGGGGATGCATTATATAAGTATTGCTTCAAGCATCCTCCTTTCAACATTCTATATACGTTTGTTTTCATTAAAATTAAGCCTACTGTCCGCATTTTCCAAGGTACTAGAAAGAGCGATGTATAATCAGTTAATGACATCAGTTAATACAAATATTATTCTTTATAAGCATATAAAAATGGATTTCGTCCAAATCATTCAACAATTCATCCCATTATTCATCTACTCAACCCCTGTGGCGAAACCGCATCTAATTCATTCCCAGAATATAAAATTGCAACCCTATATGATCTATCAAAGGCCTTTGATGTCATAGACCATGAAATTTTGTTAAAAATTTATTTAGATATGGAATAAGAAGAACCGTCAATGACTGGTTTAGAAGTTATTTGTGGAACCGGTTGGAATATATGTTGACATAGATGGAAACAAATCATCGACTGTAGCTGTTCGCTGTGAATTCCCACAAGGATCCATACTGGGACTACTACTGTAATTAATTTATGTTAATGATATTGGAAATTCTTGCCAATGTAATATTTTGTCATTTGTTGATGATACAACCTATGCATCACACTGAAATATTAATTAATTGTTTTCAATTACCAATAAACAATTGTAAAATCTATTTTCGTGGTTCTGTGCCAATACGTTGGCTCTTAACGAAAGTAAACCAAACACATAGTTATCAGGCCATCCCATATGAGTCCTAACTTGGCCCAATTAAATATCACCATCAATGGCATTCAATTAGACAGAATCGGGAAGGACTGTAATGAGAAATGTTGCAAATTTCTTGGAAATCACATAGAAGAACAATTGACTTAGAAATACTACATCAATCAAATATGTAATGTTTCCACGGCATTGTTTCCATAAAGCAAGTGAAACGTGCGTTGCCCATTGATTGTCTCAAAACACTATATTATGCTTTGGTACATTCTCATTTTGCGTACGGTATCATAGTCTGTGGAAATGCCAACAAAGCTATTTTAAAACCCTTAATTAAATTGCAAAGCGAGCCATTCGTGTAATACACAATGCACATTATAATAGTCACACTGAACCAAAATTTAAATCATCTGGAATACTTAAAATTCCTGATTTATTGGTTTACCAATCCCTTATATTTATGTTTGATTATACCTTTTAAACAAACTGCCACCTTCATCCAATGGAACATTCACCGTAAACTGTGACAGACCAAATACGCGCCCAACGAGTGTCAAAACTATTTTTTATTCATCGGTGTCATTCAGAATTTATGTGCAAATAACTTCGCTATTTTCTGCCAGTTCTCTGGAATGATTGGGCAAAATTAATTACGTCTGACCACTTGACACGCGGATCTTTTAAACGTCACGTCAAAAGTTGCATTCTAAGTGAATATCAGAGTTCCATCCATTCCATTCGCGGTGTTCGAATCGATTTTGATAATGGAACATTATTATCAGGGTCTTATCACATACACATATGTTTTATTGTTTGCTGTCATTCATATTTGGCTGCAATATATCGTCTTACTCAGACTGTACCGATCATATCACCCCCCTAAGGCATTACAAAACATATATATGAAATATGTACTTATATTTACGCGGTTCGCATGACGAAACGTTTCCACCTATGAGTTATATCTCTTGTTACCGGCTCACACACAAACACCGGGCTTTTACCAATTATTGTGACATAAACTTTCATGGGGCCTATGGGAAGACAGCTCTTTAGCAACATAGGTCCCCCAGTTTGCACATTTGAATAATTATTAATGTATATAATTTAAATTGTAAATAAATGTATGTGTAAATTGTAAATAAATTAATTGTTCATTATATTATGAATGTTGAAATAAACGAATTCAATTGAAAAATACAAGCACTTGATAAAGAGTCAGTGAGTTTAAAGTGAGTGTGTATATTCGATGTATTGCCTGCGACATCTAGGATAGAACCTGACAACAAGCCGCATAACGTGATTCATGCTCCTAGTAGTAACATCGGATCTGTGTTATATGGGCAGTTGTATAGCTAAATCGCCCATGAGATATAACATCTTAAACGGAGGCTTACACAGCCAGTGTTCTATCATGATTTGGTGATTATGGGGAACTTTTGCTGCCTCCTACAGGAATGAGGAACTATATGTGTGCTGTAAGTGGAGTAACACAACACGTTCACGAACTATAGGCTATTTATGATTAAATTGTTGACTATCTCGATCACTGGCATGTGTTATACAGACATAAAATGATTGTTATATTCATTGTATGGTCCATAAAGATATTGTCACCCAACATCCCAGACAAACCAAAAATACTAGGGTACACAATCGAAACGGACACAAACTCCATCACATATATGAGGAGTTCCCGGGACAGCTGAGCAATAAAGCTGACTAACTAACTATCAACATTCCCGAGGATATAGTGAAGTTGCAATAGCCCGGAGCCGCAATTTATCCATCTGAGTTATCAAGCTTATAGGTGGTAATGATCATATATCACAAGATATTATATTATGTATATTTTGTTATGTATGTATGCCTCATGCCATCATATGGATCTCAAATACACATGCACTCTATATATTTGTGCACTGCTGGGTTTGGAATAAAGCTATTGAATTGAATATCATCTGAGTTATAATCCAAATTAATATGTGTTATTAATGTACATCTTTCATCTCGTGGAAGCCACTCAAAGACTAAATTTTCATAGGTACTTACTTGCAGTTCTAGTTCAACGACTTGCATCAAGATATTATGCTGAAATATCTCAATGGCTCCTTAGTAGATACGTCTGGTTTCAGGGACAGAAATTTTATGAGCTGGTGCAACGGTTTGGATAACTCAGTGGCACAATGGAGTGGAGTACACTGACCACCATTAACCATTGGTCCTCTAAAGCTGACTATATCCTTGCTCTAGACCACTCCATTGTCTCTCAAGAAACAATTGTAGGCTAGACGGGATATCTCCTGATAGAGTTGATGATGAAATTCAACCAGACTGCAACAGGTGAACTATTATATGCATCGGAAGGTGGTGTGCCACAGTTTCCTTTATCAAAGAAACGGGCTTGGAACGATGACATATATATAGCCATGACAAGTGTGCTCTATAACAGTAGATCAATGCTTGTTGATACCCCTGAAGAAATATACAGAACATCTCGTGAGGATCACTCAAGATAAGAATCACTCAGATAAAGGCTCACAAACGTCAGTAACTGTACCAGGAGGTCATGATATCACCCACCTATAACACCAAGCCCTTCTACATATACAAATACTGATCCGATAACAGAGCCACCAGATCTCATACACTACTAATCACAGGGCGTCAAGGTCCCATTTTTAAGAACAATTCCTATGTTTTCCTATTTTTCAGAAAAATTCTATTTTTTAGGGATATGCTATTTTTGATGAGAATCTTAACTTAGAAGCCGAGATCATAAAACGTTGCTTGAGCAGTAACTGATTATATAAATGACGTGTGAAAATGGTTTTGACATAACATGAATCATGTATATGACGTAATTTGCTATATATCTGAGACACAATTGTGTTAAATTAAATCGTTTAATTCCTTTTTGCTAGATATGAGTGTAAAGTCTGAAAAAAGACAATACCAATCCTAATGGATAGGAGTTGATCTATCTTAGACTTATCTTTCTACCAGCTAATGCTTTCTTATAAGCATATAAGTATAATTCTGTATTTGCAATGCTTAGTAGTGTGTCATAGTATGCTTCTTGGTACTGGTAATATATTAACATTTGCAATGTCTCAAGGGCCGACCAGGTTCAGCGCATCGTGGCTTACTCATCTTGGTGCTAATTCCCAATGTTTGCATGAGTGGTGCCTACTGAAGATTCTGTGATGCTGAGAAAAAAATGTGACAACGCTGGTTAACAACAACTACTGCAGCATGAGAAGAAAGATATTCACAAGCAAGGCATCAAATACCTTCAGGATGATATACAACGCAAGTTAATGCAGTTAATGATGTAGGTGATACCTTCCAAAATATGTTTCCAGGCAATACAATTGCACCCAGCTTCAGTTTAAGTAGGACAAGTGCATCATAAAAGATTAGGAATGGACTTGCTCCATACTATAAGAAAACCATTGTTGAGGATTTGGTGAAGATGGAATTGCAATTAAGCATGCATTTTGACGAAACGAGCACAACACAAGTCAAGAGCCGGATGTACTTAACTCGCCATTATTGGTTGCCAACTCATAGCAAAGTATGGGTAAATGTATACACATCACTCTTCTTTGGACATGCTGAAGGTGACTCATTGGCTGAGAATTTGACATACTCTGAGAGACCTTGGTTGCCTCAACCCCACAAAAAAAGGGAACGGAAAATAACAGTTACGGCCATTCGGAATATTTCCTGTAAGCTTCAACCTCAGCTGGATGCATCCAGTGTGCAAGACAAGTGGAAGCTACCCCAAGCTGATGATCACATATCTACCCAAGACACCAAACAAGTTGTGGAAGGCTATTGGAATGTTGTGCTCCAACTGAATTCAGCAGAGGGAATCAAACCATACCCATCCCTACAACTTGTTACATTGTAAATAAAGGTGGTTGTGAATCAGAATGGGTGTTGAGAGGCTATCAAATACTAAACAAAATCCTGTCACTTAATGCCCTCTTATCAATATGTTTATGATTGACAGTGAATTCCAAACAGAATATGAATATTAATTGGATAATTTATTACAATATGAACATAAAAATGGGTAGATGATTTTCTTAACCTGTGTGAAATAGATAATGGTGTTCAAATTTCATAGAATCATGAGTTCAAAATCCATGATGAGCTGAATATTTATTTAGCATACATCACTAATAATAATGTTCTGGTTATTACCACTTATAACTGCGCATCGATTCAGTCATGGGTACAAAGTGTCACATAAAAGTCAAAAATAAAAATTGTCACAATCGTATTCTAATTACATTGGTTGTGTTCGTTAGAATCTCTTTCAACCGAAAATTCACTTTATAGAGCAATAATAAAATTACTTTCTTAAACTGAATTTAAATAGCCATTAAACTCATTATGTAGGAAATCTTTTGCTCATAACTTAATTTGCGCCGTAAAATTCCGTAGGAAACGGGCATTTTAGTTTTTTCAATCAAAATTGATTGTGGTATGAACTAAACAGTGGATTTATGTGTTCAATTAATTAAAACATGTTTATAAAACTGACATTAAAAGAGAAACATGGAAAAGGACACCGTTATATGAGCAGAACACTCGGATATTATTTTCAATATTGAAGAAATGATGAAAGGTAAGTGAGAAAACACTTACCCTATGAGCTTCACTATTTCAAGTATAAACAATGAGAATAGGTGCATGGTGTGAATGTGAGAAAAAGTAGCACAAAAGAACAATTGATCATTCAATAGACCATACAAATGCTTACACTAATGGATAATAATAATAATGTTGAGATAGTATTATTAGAGTTAATCTTGGCTTGAAAAGAGTAAAATAATATACTGATGGAAGAACTGCTTCCGCCTACAACTATGGGGCGACAATATTGCCAGGCACCAACACCAATATCTGTCCTACGTTATATGATCGTAAAAAAACAAGAAAGTTATAGATAAATAGTTACACCGCCGTCTTTAATTGAAAACATCAATGTTTATCTAAAATCGCTATATTCTAACACATGGTGTGGTCTGAAGGTGATATGGGCACAGAAAAGCTGCAAAAATCATCAAATGTCTACTTCAACAAAACATCTTCCAAATTAACTATAAAAAAACACTGATCCCAGAAAAATTATACAAAAAGCAAGCCTTACCTTTCAACTGCACGGTCTGCTCTTCCGCGAATAACTGATCATCAATGTGCGGAACACAAGTGAATTCAGAATTAAACAGCGACTGACATTTTACGTATGGGACACGACACTCGATCACCTCACGTGACAGAAAAAAATAGCCATAATTGTATTTAGCTTGAGGTTTTGTGAACGAAAACAATTAACGTGCGCAGAACGTCTTTTGAAGCAAGTCACAATACATCTATTCTGCAAAATGTTGCTTTGTAGTCTTGTATGCGTGGTCTGCTGGCAGAGTGGAATTGTGACACCAATGGTGATAAGTGGAAAACACTTTTCGTGCCCTTGGCGTTACAAAAAACAAAGGCCAAAAGTTCAAATAAACCCCAGGAACGTTTAAAAGAAAGGTTCTCCTGGTGTGCTAGCATTTTAAGATCGGTTTGTGGCGAATTAATACAGTAAAAGTCTCAGATAAAACCCAGCCATTGTTACGATGCCCCTTATTCCGATTTATTTTGTCAATTACAAAGCCTTGTTTTTCATTCTAACTGCCAAGTTTGTTTTTGCTTGCTTCTCACACATGTATATCATAAGATTTCTGAGTGAATCTATGTTTGTAAAATCACACTTCCTGTGTAGATGGTATCGGATGATTGAAGCCGTGCACAACCATATTGCCATTATAACAAGAACACATATCTAGCACAAAAACATTCTGCTCTCTTTCAATTAGTTTCATATTGGATTTTTACTCTCTCCTGAAGTTCTTTGTAGGAGGTACTTAAGTGTTAAATTAGGGGACTTTTAAATGTTTTAACCATCATTACCATGTCTATATATTGTGGATTCCAATACCATCAGTTTACTGTTGATGGTCTGATCGAATACCTGATATTCTGAAATATGTTTTCCTTTGTTTGTCTTTATAAATGCACTCACTTACTGACGTTTTACGAAAGAACAATTATACTTATTTTAACAATGCAAATAAAGTTTTAAATATTGCAAATGCGTCTTATTTTAACGTTAGTAGCTGGTGTTGCCCCCTGTTGGCACACCGTCCATGTTACAGTGGCTCCCCTATCGAGTATGCCCCACTGCTCGTCGCATTGTCGAAATAGCGAAGGGGTGAGTTAGAAACTTCGTTTAGGTTTCAGTAAATGTCCGACGCTTGATAAAGTAAGTTAGCAGATATCATATATTATTTCTATGCTAAGTCAACACAGTGATCATGCCAGTAGAAAGCGAATATATAAACCATGCCGAACATGTATTAACTGGTCCGCGTCAGTTCGACCACCGATAAATCCGCCATTTTGTGTCTGTTATCGATCATTGTGACCTAATATTAACATTCTTATCCTGGTCGTTTCTATTTACGGCTGATGTGAGTTACTGTGTTCATTAATTGTCGCACTGTCATGGCACACACGATCGGATAAAGCTGATAACCACTTCGTCTGCTAGCCGACCATCAGAACAGTTTTCTCGTCGGTTGATGGCTTATAATTTTTCACCACTGCTCGAAAAAGCGTTACTCTGTCGTGGAGTTTGGTATGCTGAATAACAACGATAATTGACCTATCTTTGTTGACTAGTCACGCTTGAATAAATTGGATAATGTTCTATTACTTAACCCGTTAACGCAATTAATTATTCCTGTAGGTCTACCTCCTTCTACAGTATATCTAATCATCTGTATTCTATGGTATTTATGATAATACGATTTAGTCGTAACTGTATTATCAATTATGGATGTAGTAAGAATAATAGTAATAGATAATGTGTTATTAATATACACGTAAATATATTAATGTAAGAGCCTGTTCCCCTACTTAAATTCTTAATAAGTAAAATAATATAATGTTACAATGTATCTTTTATCAGGCTAATCAGCTGTTTACAAACACACTTTTACAATGATAATTATGTATGCTGAGTGTCCATAAACATTTTCATAAATATCAGTTAGGCTGTGGCTATTGGTCCAGACTCGGATGTACACCAAAACCTGGTAGTGAGCTCCGGTGGCCTAGGGGTTAAGCACCCGGCAGTCAGTGCCAACGGTCACAGGTTCGAACCCAGCAAGAGGTCGAAACTTTTGCAGAGATTAATTTCTCAGCTCACAACATTGTGGGTGGCTGACCACGTTAAATGGCGCTGCCATCTCCACCGGATTTTTAAAATTAAAGGGGGACCTTAAAAAACGGTTCCATCTTTCCGTACTGCTTCCCTGTGAGTGGTGGGTGAGGAGATTTCTGAACCACTCCAACATATAGGCTGCGCTGAATAAGCGACAGCCTGGGGATTCTCCCCGAACAACAAAAACTAAAAACTAGCTCCGGCACATCAATTAACTGAACATGTGCATCATCCAGAATATCCGGCAGAATAAAACACACTACTGGCTATCAGACACCTTACGAATTTACTAAAGCTAGCTCTGGCACTGCCTGCCTAAACATAACCATAAACTGAAGTATTTGTACAATTCTATCAAGGTATCATGCAAGTAAGACAGTATAAGCACAAGAGCAATTAGTTATCGCCTTTTATTTATTATGCAATACATTTATCAATTCAATCATGGCTTATAGAGGGGTCTATATAGTTGATAAGTTCAAGCTGAATATTATGACATTTTCTGGGACCAGACTCACTATATATATATATATGCCACAGAAACTGGAAATGTGCCTGACAAATAATGATAAAATTGCACTTACAGGTCTGGACCTATAGCCACTTCGTATCAGTTACCTTGGACTTTTACAGGGTTCGTACGGGTCCTTGGAAAGTCCTTAAATTTGGATTCCAGGCCTGGAAAGTCCTGGAATTTTTGTAGAGGTCCTTGAAAGTCCTGGAATTTTTGTAGAGGTCCTTGAAAGTCCTGGAATTTGGACATATAGATCTATATTTCTAATCATAAGCGTACAGGAATTCAGTCATTACACTTCTTCCGCTATATGGGTGTATCTTTGCACGCTAAAAGTTTGTGAATTCATTGAACAGGTCCTTGAATTTGACATTGAAAGGTCCTGGAAAGTCCTGGAATCTGAGATGTTAAAATGTGTATGAATGGCTGTTTTACAATGACATAAAGATAAATAAACCAACATCTCAAAGACCCTTTTTACCCTTCAAGACAAGTATTTAAGATGTCAATCATCTTATTTATTTATTAGCTTTCTTTTTTGATCGGTATAAAGTTGTTTTAATAAAATATGTAAGGTAATGTATCTTGACTAGTTTAATACACAGTCAATCACTACTGTTTTCATAAAACATGAATGAGTTTATTGTATGCAGTGTAATAATAATTAAGACAACTGAACTCTTATTAATTGTACATTTAGGATTTTACTTGCTAGTTAATGTACACTCTAGCCCCGCCATCCACCAACCACAAACAGCTACCAACTGGACCTATCACCAACCTTTGATAATGACCCGATTTCCTGCCATGATAATACCCCATTATTCAGCCACCATCAATGCTTATGCAATACAATTGCCATATAAATGTCCCAGCTATTAGAGTCTGACACTAACAGTGATATGTTTCTGGAAATCTGTAAGTTGATTGACAAGCTGTCAGGATCATTAGGTGACTATCATAACAGTGTTAATCGTGCGATCGGTGATAGTTAGGGTTAACAAAGAATCAAAATCCACATGTAAGTAACCACCCCAAAGGCTGTCCGGCGAATATACCTTCCCCACTCTAATGCCACCCCACCACAATGTAAACTTTCAGCCACATCCCAAAGTTAGACTGTATATTCAAGATCATTATCTTTGTTTACAGGTTTTTATCACTCAGTAACAATGGTGGGTACCAGAGGAAAGAAAATTGATATACATGAGCTTCTTCAGACAAACAAACATTGGTCTCCAATAAAGAGATCTACTGAAAAGTCTCCCTACAAAGGTCATACATCACCACAACAAAAATCTCCTAAAACCACTTACTCAGTCTCATGTAGAGAACCCTTTGTCCAAGAAGGCAAACAGAGGGCTGTTTATGAAGATCCTGCTGTAAACATTGGCGAGGACAGTTATAAAGTGAAAAATGAGATAGTGCCTAATAATAGACTTCATACTGTCTCATTGCTATCTGAAGATGATGGAGGTGGATCTCAGGGCAGAAGAGGTAGAGGACGACCTAGAAAAACTGTGCCTCATGGACTAGGTCAATGTGCTCCTGCAGTAAGCGAGACTGAGAGTCTGGTGGTTAAAAGAAAACGTGGAAGACCCAAAAGGTCTTTATCTAATGTTGAGAATGGTCAGAAAGCTGCCACTATCCCTGATATAGTGGCACCTACCTCCAATGTGAAGAGAGGTAGAGGAAGGCCAAGAAAAGTGACTCCTTTTAAATTGCCAAATGTCACAGTGGCTTCTGGATCAGTTGATTGTATTCCCCCACAGCTGCTGAAACCTGGATCAAATTCGTGGAAAAATAATGCTGTTCTGGAGAGTCCAGGAAGTGGGGATGCTGTGGATTTAATTAAGAGTCATGATTGTTTTCATCCATGTGCTGTTCCTGTAGCATCCAAGGAAAACAGCTGTGCAACAGCTGGATTAGATTGTTCCAAATCAGGAGCAACTGCAGTGAGCCACTCTAATGGTGAGGAAAAGAAAGCAACTTGGAAGAGATCTGGATCTCCATTAGAGTCCCAGCTTTTAAAAAAGAATGTTACTAATCCAGAATTGGTGACACCATCAATAGGTGCCACAACTCCAAAGAGTGTCACAATGAAACATATACCAAGGGAAGTGCCTGAATTAAAACTAAGCTGGTCAAAGAATACAAGGATCAATCATGCCAAAAGTAATCTTTTGCCACATTCCACATCAGAAAGAGTTGATAATGGAGTTAATGAAAAGGTTGTTCAAAAGCAGAGTGAGAACAGCCTTTTAATGGACACAAGCACTAATCACTCAGAAAAAGATGTACATCTGGTGTCCGAAGAAGATGATTTACCTGACACAAAAGAGACACTTGTTCTTAATGATCAGCACAAAAATGTGCCTGCTGAAGCATCAGATGACAATAGTTGGCCAGTTGATGGCCAATCTGAGATTGACAGCTCAAATCTCAATGCATTGGTAGATGAGGCAGCAAATCAGGTAATACTAATTGTGCCTTCAAAAATCAGTGACAGTCAGGTCGAGCAGTTCATAGCAGAAAATCTTGTTGATATACCCAACTCATATGTCATAAAACGTGAACCAGCTGATGTGGACGAGACCAATGAGGATATGAACAGTCTTGATGTCTTGGTACAGCTAGCTGTTGAAGATGGTAGGATGCAGAACCTAGTACAACGAGAGCCAGGAAAGGGAGCTTTTGATCAGGTACACTGTAACATATGTTTTAGATTGTAGTAGGAAATATTTCAATTGGCTCCTGCTAGTATTACTAGTAGTAAAGGTGCTTTATTACATATACAATATTATGGTTGATTATTAAATTTTATCATCCAATTTGTTTATTTATACAATCAACTTGAACAGAAATACTGGACATGCATTAGTTGAATCCATCTGGATATATGTCCAAATTAAGGGATTGTTTGTTGTTGAAAATTTCTTTAGTAATGGAATACATGTATGTTTTCATGTGAATCAGGCATTATTTAAAGGGGCAGTCCACCCTCAGAAAATATTTTTAAATATGTAATGCTTAGAACAGTAACCCAAAATTCCACAATAACAATCATGAAATATACCTGACATCATAGATATAGGGAAATAATCCAAATCACTGGACGGCAGCCATTACGGGTGCACTGGAAGGCGAGAAGGAGAAAACTGAAATGCTCTGACATCGCATCGGCGCTCTCTAGACTGACATGGATTATAGTTTCTCTTGAGCATTAATTTCTGAGCCATTTTGAATCATCTTCCTCTTGTCAGGTTCCTTCTGGCTCAAACTGATATGGTTGTATGTCATTCATGGCATAATTTTAACAAGATAATGCTGTTTAGTTCTGGAATAATTCTTAGCTCACACTTGTTTACATGCTTTTGTATGGGCTCTACAGACTTCAGGTCAACTGGATATGCTGAAGTGACGTCACCAATGATGAGCTTCCCATCTCTGTCTAGCTTCAAAATGGCGGCGACCATAGGCCATTAAAAGTCGATTAATCAGCACTTTGAACTGGACTATTTAATATGTGGATGATCGTTTACACATTTTGACATTATTTGTGAGAATAGCTGTATTAGTCCTGAAAATCTGAAATGAAGGTGGACTATCCCTTTAATAGCACTAAAGCAGATGGTAAGTTAATGTTAGGTGATAAATTCCCTCTGCTGATTTTACTATCACCCCAAAACAGTAAAAAAATGTTTCCATCTTAATACCACAGATGCCAGTCTACTTTTCACACCTGTCAATATGCAAAGAGCCGATTCCATTAAAGGTGTGTGACAGAGAAGGCTGTTTGTGCAACCTGTACCACTGTCAACTGTGTCAGCCACAACATGGAGGTGCCTTCACCAAGAGCATCATGCGAATACATTATGATTTTCATTGGAAGAAGGGCACTCAATATGGTGGTAAGTTGTGTGTGAGCATGTGCATTTTTGCAGACACATGCACGAACATATTAACAAAGTTTATAGCCAAATATAAAACTCGGCAGCCTTTGTAAAGATTTATAAAACAGAAAAATTGATTGGTGTTAATCACCCCCCCACCCCCACCCATCATTAGTCACTGGTTGGCAAGGTATATTGGTTTATACAGATGAAGGGAATATGCGTTATGATGTAGGAAATATATCATCCAATAATATTAAAATTAGGATTGAACTTGCTTTTCTCATCAGTCTTTCACGCTTACAATTGTGTTTAACGCCTTCTATTTCAGATTACAACATTAACATCTGCCTGTTGGATTGTAATATAAAGCCCCATTTACATTGTCCACTGTGTGGCATCACTGTGGAATATCTCAACAAGTCTGTGTCCATTTACCTAAGCCATCTTGCTAACTGTGCTGACAGAGAGAGATGCAAGAATCAAATGGGCATAAAGTTGTCGCACTATGGAAAGGTAAAGTTGTGTGGCTGGCTGTGTTTGAAATTCTCACCATCATCAAACACACTACGAGGCAAAGTTTGTGGATGTTGGCTTCTAATTGTCAAAATGACCCTGCCATTTAAAGCTATATTTCGCTCACTAATATTGGTTTATCTGTTATGTAGTTTGAGGTCTCTTTGAGAAGCAGATTTGAAATATTTCTTTGAGTTAGTCATATAATCGATATATATCCACTACCCTCACAGACCTCCAGATTTAATCAATGCAGCAATATTACATCTGTGGTGGTTATAAGTGTTTTAAATCACATGAAATGCCTTGTCATTGTGATATCACCTCAGTCTAAATGATAGAGTAGGGATCGCATTTGATTTATGTCATCTAATAACAAAAATTCCCATTCTCAAAACAGGTGATAGTTTGCTCAATTATAATACAATGTAATAGCCACAATTATATATATAGCAGTGTGTTTTGTCCCCTAGAGGTAGTCTAATGTATCAGTTATGCTAAGCATAGCTGCTCCTCTGTCATTTACTTAATTAAAAATCTAATTAATCAAAAATATTTTTGTTACTTTTGATCAGTTTAGGAAATTAAATCCAGTTTAGTTATCACACTTGTTTATCAAATTACTGGTATATGATCAAATAGTGATCCTTGTTCATTTTATTTAACAGACTTAGTTTCTTATGATGGCAGTGGTTGCTGATATGCAGATCCATTATGTGTCAATTAAATCCTGAATTGTGCCTAATGCACAACCTATCTTTAGTCATGATTACTAGCATCTTATCAGATGAAAAAGCCTGTCATATGCTAGCATTTACATGGATCTAGTAGTTGTTCTACAGCAATTTGTACTGGATTCCTTCAGTAAAACGCGTGTATAATTACGGGATTTTTCATGCCAAACAGCCAGAGTTATTAATGCATGATTTGGATTAAAGCATTTAGATCTTTTCACTCACAGATTAATCCTAACTGCACAGTAAAAGAAGTGTGCATCTCTCCCAGATTTAGTAATGTATTGTTATTTAACATATATGTAAAAAACGTATCATGATCAAGCCTTATAAACAAACTTATTATGAAATCTCCTTATAATAAGTTATACACATGTGTATATATAGCAGTGTCACTTTGCATACTATGTTGCAGGTTTGCATGCTATGATAAAACATTTATAAACTTAACTTACAAATAGTATTTCAAGGTGCCTCAATAGGGCAATGATAAGTATATGCATTTAAGTGTGGTGGGATCTAAATTAAATCACCTATATGCTTGATCTATTTGGCCTGTAACTGAGAACAGCGGATTTCAGGCAGATTTATGATACTGCAAATGACACGTTCAGATTATCATAGCTGTATAATCAACAATTTTCCTATACAAGGGTGTGTCCCCAAATCTAATAGAAACCAGTTAACTTTATAGATGCTATCTTCATAGATACATCAATTTGTAGTAACTTTAAATAAATACTTCTATGTTGAATTAACAAATTATAATTTTTCATTGACTAGGATTCGGCCTCGAGTGGCTATTCTACTGAGGGATCACTCTGCTCATCCGTACTTGTACCTCATCCATCCATCATCCGAGTGCATGAGCAGCTGGATGAGATGAGATGTACACCAGAAAATGGCTGTAACTGCGAATATAGCCACTGTCCACTTTGTCCCATTGACAAACAGCAGTTCAAATATCAGTGCAAGGCAGAGAAACATTTCCAGTTCCATATGAAGCACTGCATTATATTTAATGGTAAGTGTATTCCAGGGTTCGGGTAATTGTAATCGGTTATAATCGATTACATGATCTCCAGTAGTTGTAATTGACATTTCCAGATGCAATGTAATTGTAATTGATACATTATAAATGTAATCGTAATCAGTGATTACTTTCACGGTTACACAAGATGTTTGATTATTTACCATGTTATATCATGTCAGAGATATGGTTTGGTATGTAAGACAAAAGTTAACAATAGAACTGATTTACCCATTGATGGACTGCTGTCATATTTATATGCATGATGATTTGTCAGTTCATTTTCATTTCAAGAACACACCATCAGTGCATCTGGTTCTTACAAAGCTATATGTAAACACTGTACCATGTTTATATCGGTATTATACCTAATTACTTTACAATGTACTCGTAATCAATTACAGTCAGAATGAATGTAATTGTAATCGTGGTATTCTCAAGTAATCATAATCGATGTCCTTCGTCGTGTAATTGATCCAACCCTGGTGTATACCACATTTTGACCAAATATATTCCAAGTTTAATACATAGCTAGATGGGAACAATGTACTATAGATAGTACAAAACTAAAATTGAGCAGTTTTTTTTAGGATCTTCACAGATCATGGAGAAGCACTTAATTAGTAATGACACTCATCCACTGATTATTAACAGTATTCTAAATATACACTTAAAAATAGGTTTTAGCTTTTAGCAGGTATGTTATCCATATATCATGTAATCCCCATAGTCATGAAAAATCTGGAATCAAGAAATTTTGGATCAAGAAAATGTGCACTGTAGTCATGGAAAGTCAGTTAATCTAGTCCTCACTGTAGTTTTGACAATTGGATGAAACGTCTCTAAATGTGCTTATATTTATGCATATTGGAAGGATTCATTGTTTGGCATATAATTAATGGTGGATGAAAATACAGGAGAAAGTCATAGAATTTTATTAACAGTAGTGTACAAGGTTGAAGCTGGCTTGCTCTTAATGTTGTGTGTATGTATGTAAAGGAGTGAGAGGATGTTTAATTTCTTGGATATAAATTGCATAATGTAACCTGTTTCTTAATTTTAGGTTACAGAATCATGATTTGTTTGCTGCCATGCTGTGTGTACAGTCATTATCACTGCCCACTGTGTGGCAGCACCTTCCAGCGCAAATGTGACCTTCAGATACATGTGACAAAGCGCTGCAAGGGTCCATCAAGAAAACGCAAGAGGAAGTCTGGTTCAATAAACCAAAGCCTTGTTGAGAAATATTCTAATGGAGAGAATATTGCTGTGTCATATTTCAAGAGAATAAATACAGATGAAGCTGCTGGCATCATGGCAATGTGTGCAGTTAACACGAGGATGATTGATGTAACTCAGGTATGTATGAACATGCTGGCGACAGAATCTCAGCAAACAGTGATATAAAATATCATATGGTGATGATTTATGAACTTGTAAACAGATGTGATAATTGGTGGAGATTTTGAATATGTTGCACTGAAAACAAGAAATTATTTGCTAATTGTTCTTTTTACATGATGTAAATAATATGCGTTCATGCACAAACACACACACACACACACAGAGAGAGAGAGAGAGAGAGAGAGAGAGACCTATTACAAATTACTATCTCATTGTTATATATAATTATATCTAATTTCAGTATTCATGGGTTTAAACGTTTATGGCCCAGTGTATTTATTTTAATATAATTAATTTAATTAATACAAACAACTAATTTACTACTGAGATTTGTTTGAAAAAGTTGCATATCTTACATTCTGCCAGCACACTGTCTATTCATTCAGCCAATAATATACGTGTATTTATTTCTTTGTTTGTTATATATATATATATATATATATATATATACTCTGATGTCTAACCAACTGAATCCTATTTTGCAAAATATTTATAATCATAGAGTATTGAAAGAACATTTACCAGAACATTGTTGCTTTAATATAGTGGATTAGTGTTTGTGTGTGCGCGTGTGTGTGCGAAATGACGCATTACTCAACAAATAATATAACAAAAGTTTTTGAAAATACTTTGTGGTATTGTAAAACATATATCCGACTTCACTTGAATTTATTCCTGGTGTTAATTTCCCTGATCTTCCATACATTTGCTGCGGAATTGTTGTATCCATATTTTTTCTGGGTGCCATATTACAGTTATTCTTTAGACTTATGTCATCATCATAAATGATTGAAAGTGTTTGTGTTGTAATGCTTAACATGCCCTTGTTAATTGTTTCTGATTTCCAGATTAATGTGCCACATCTGTCCATAATTCATAAGGATACCACAATTCATCCGACACATTGTGTCAAGTCAGAACACAGTTGTCAGTGCAACAAGCCATATTGTTTGCTTTGTGCTGAGAGGAGCCTAGTTTCAGCTTGTAACTGTGGCCAATATCACTGCGTTATGTGTCCACCAATTAAGCTTACTGCTAAGAGGATACCTCGTGCCAGAGACCACATTCACTCACATTACAAAAAGGCCATCCCTTTTAAAGGTAAGTTGTTTAGAGAGAACAGAGGTTTGGTGTAAATTTTGTTGAAATTCCAGGCACAGAGTGCACTTTTGCTTCTTTTTCCTTTTAAATAACATTTTAAGTTTTGGAAAAGGTGCTAATTTTCCCACCTAAATCTGTCTATTCAAAATTTTTGATTTCCAGATATTCTAATATATATATTTATATACCATATATACTAGCATATAATTGAAGCCAAAATCGAATGCGACTAATAGGGAAGGTAATATTTGGCATAATTTAGGGGGAATTCAATAATATTGTTTTTCAACCTTAATAAAGATTATATGAACAATAAACAAATTTATTAGGTGTGTTTTCTCTGTTGTCTTTCGAAGCCAAACTTAATCATGATAACTGCCATGATTATTTAATCTGATGGTCTAATTAATGACGTCATCACAAACTGTGACAAAGTCAAAGATATGTTGTTACTAGAAGTAGAAGACACATCAAAGGAAAATGATTACACTGCGTTAATTACTTCCAAAGCTGGCACATGGGAACTACTAATAAACTACTTCAAACAGCATTACAGAAATGAATGTACAGTAGCAGACAACCTGAAGCGGCTGTCATTATTTATCACCCAGTGTGTGAAAACGGCCTGATTATACACGAACGGATACAACAGATATTCTGTGAAGAATGATGGTGAATTTTGGGGTTTTGAATCAATATTGCTGATTTTAGTGTATCTTATATGCGGGTTCAACTCCAAGAGGGGGGCTTATTGGTCCCAGAAACGGGTGCGCCTTATATGCAATTATATACAGTGTGTGTGTGTGTATTTTTTCACCAGGTAATTCAAATATTGATATGATCATAATGATCTATATAGCATTCTATTGAAAATGGATAGCTAAGGATTCTTTTCAGAATACACTCATCAGTATTATATTGAAAATATTTATAGGCTCATTTAATTTTATGCAAATAATGTTGAAGAATATCACAAAGTCCCACCAGCCAACTTAACAAAATCTACATTTCACATCTACAGCATCGTTTTGTGAGTTTTCACTTAGATCCAGAACTATATAACCACCTGTCCATCTGCACATTACTATTACATGTGCTTACTTCATGAACATTTTGTGTACACCATTGTCTAGATCATCTCGTCCTTAGCTGTGGCATGTTAGAGTGTGTACCGGAGAAGCAACATGGTTATCATTATCACTGTCCACAGTGTGGTGTCATCACATTCCTGATTGAGTGCTTCCGACGACATTTATACTCAGGATGTCAAGTAAAAGAAACTTACTTCAGGTTTGTCTTGTTGTCACATCACGTACATTCCAGCTTAACCAAATCTGGAACGTATTTTAACCAAACAGAACTGATAACTAAGTTTTCCTCTGTGTTTTTCATTATTCGCTTTTCTTGATATTGTTATGTAGTGATGCTAAGCTGTTGATTTCATGAAAGATAATGTTTTAATCAGTTTAAACCCATTCTGTGATTACTTTATTGTGATGCTTTAGAAATTAAAAATTTATGCTGCTGGTACTGTTTGGTTATTAAAATTGTCAATATTGTCGTCTGTTGGTGCTGTTAAGTGCTAAAGAAATTGACAGATATTTCACTTGTGTATAATTTCATTGAGTTTTAAATGAATTATATAAACTTGTTTTAGAATTGATGAAATTACGGTAATGTAGAAGATTGTGGTTCAGTTGTGTAGCAGTTTTTATATCATTTAGGAGTAAAGGTTTTTTTTCTAAACATCTGTCACAAATATATGTTAAAAGTTAAGGTTTTTAATCCTAGGAATAGAATATCTTTACAATAACAGAATGCTCCCATTCAAGATAATTCACAAGTGCAATTTTTAGTAACTGGCAATGTGAATAGCTTTAATTTACATGGAAGATATTTGGCTTACATATTTGTCATAAAATATTACTTAATCCAGTAGATATGATAGATGTTTGGTATCTGACTGGCTTGTCTAGTTAGGTTTGATAAAAGACAGTTGTCAGAACTCACTATAACTCTTCTGCGAATTATTTTGTTATACAGAAAATTGTCAGAATAGTGCAGTTTGTGTTTTAAATTTATTTGTTAACTGTCTTTATGCCATGTTGTCACAGGTTCATAGATCAAGGTAAGTCAACTGGTGTTGCCAAACCTAACACAACTCAACATATAGTGATACCAAGTGTGGATTATAACTCGCCCCTGATCCAAGTAAAACAGGAGGTCTTTGTCACAGAAGATCAGGACATCAATCAGATAGAACCAGAATTAACAAACAGCAACACAATGCTAGCTGAATCAAAAATGGCCGAAATGAGTGAAAAAACATTACTAGGAGATACCAGAAAAGAGGTATGAGCAAATGGCTAACATGAATTTACTAGAACTAGCTTTAAGTTTTACACATGCATTGAATTGTGAGAGAAAGTGCACAGGTGACTGAAATGTAATGTAGATGTGCAAATGATGTGCATTGTTTTTTATGACATGAACCATAAAATACTTGATAGTTTTAAGATCTTCAATGACATTCACGATTAATTTACTTAACTAAGCCGATTCGTCTTATTTGCTGCACTGTAAGAGTAAACATATAAATATTAAAATATAAAATATTTGGGCTCCCAGATTCAGTAAATAATACAATAATATACATTAAAGATAATATAAGAAAGAATGAGCGAATCAGTCTGTCTGGTAGGGAAGGGTTTGTTTTTGACTCGGTGCTGGTCACACTTAAAACCAGTGCCCAATGAGTGATTCATTGAGGAAACATCAGAACCTACTGATGGCAAAGTAGTTAGAGCACTGTGCTGTAAATTTCGAGATTGTTAAGTTTGAATCTGACTCATGCCTATATTTGTGGGATTTGTTTCTGTTCACTGACACCCTTCGATGATGTGTGACCATCACTCAGGCTAAACAGCTCGACTCAACTTCAGCACAAATGGGTTATTTGATATGATTCAAATTATTTTATTTTATTTATGTCCTAACATTTTATATATATATATACAGACTGGTATGCCAAAGCATTACCATCAGTGTCTACTGAGAAAACATTACTGGCAAAGACTGCATCAGCAATGAAAAAAGTATCAAAGACACAGGTTAGTAGCTAAATGTTAGAAAAACGCTATCAAATGCCCAGATTCCAGTTTCTATCCACATAGTATGTAACATAATGGCCTTCCGTATATCATCTCTAAGGTTGTTAGACATGTCATCTATTTTATTCTCTAATTGATGTTCTGTGTGTTTAGATATCTTTGGCTTAGATTACTTAATAGTGTGATAATGAGTGATAATTTCTTGTATCCATTAAATCTTTGCTGCATGGATTTATATTTCTGGTAATTTAAACAAAATTTAATGGAGTTATGGTTGACCATTTGTTCGTTTATGCATGTTTGGCTGGTAAATGTTGAGAGCGGGGAAGACGGCTCGTTACCCGAGTGTACGCTGGAGTCAGTTATAGGCGTATTAATTGACATCATTGCATTCATGTATTTCCGTATAAAACACAATGTACAAACAATGGTTTTGATTGTATCAAGAACACACCCAGTCAGAAGGTGGTATAATAATAAATACAGCCAAACTAAATGTAGCTTCAGGGTAAATTTATTTGTTTGTTTGTTTGTTTAGCCAGCTCCTCAAGAAACATTCAACAGGGTTATATATTTCTTCTGAAATATGGGCGTATCTTTGCGTGTTAAAAGTTTGTGAATTCATTGAAAAGGTCCTTGAATTTTGAGGTTTTATGTCAGTACGTTTATGGTTTTGGTTTTTGGACAAAATGGTGCTTAACAACCTATTGTTATCTCAACAAAGTGTGTTTTCCATGTAGTATTGATAGCTATATTGTCAGTGTGTATTTATTTAGATGAGTTTAGGACATTGATACTCATCATCTTGGAAAGCCAGTAAAAATCTTAAAATTAGCTTTTTAAAATGAAATTTGTGTTTTGAAACACAAATTCTGAGTGTACTAAAGTCCAGGTATATTCTATCTTTATCATCTGAGTACTTATATACATTTCTCTGACATAGTCTAGGTGACATCTAAATTTATTTTAAGCCACAAATTTGCCTTTTACTAAAAGGCAAATTGGTGTTTTAGTGTAAGTAATCATGTTACTATGACAAAACACTGGTCAAAGTAAATGTAACACTACTGCATTCATCCAAACCTAAACCAAGAATGTGTTATCAAGTCCTCATACATCCTATAAAGTACAACTGCAGATTAGTGATTAATTTAGGAAAACACACCTAGATTCACTACTGCTAACCTAAAAGTAAACCTTGACTTGACCACCAGATATAATTCATGTGTTATTCAGTCATTCAGAACTGCTTTGAGGGATTCCCATGATTTTGATGAGATTGTATGCAGAGGTTATTTGAATGTGATGCCTTTGAATGTTTCTCTTTCTTGGGGTTGTCTGCTGATTATGATTTGGTGTTTGTGATTGGTCAGATACCTAGTAATCCATAGTTTTGACTAGTTTAGTTCATGAAAGGTGAACAGATTTGGAGTTGACTATATGCTGCATGGTACTATGTTGTCACAAAAGGTTTTAATGCAGTATGATCACAAGCATGGGCAGAATGTTTGTTGATGAAAGTGTAGACATCTGTGTCAACTTGGATCACACAATTTTCTACACTTTTCTTCATCTCTCAGAAAGTAATGATTAAGTCTTACTGGCACAGTTTCAGATTGCCTTGCAGCATCCCTCAACCCCATCCATATTTGACTGACTTTGCTTGTGATTACCTTCCTTGAAATTTTCAGCAATTATTTCCAAACTGAAATGAGATTTTATTTCATATAATATTAGAGTCACTAGTAGGCCGAGTTTTATTGGGGACTTACATTGCCTTCAAATGACTGAGCTGTATGTGACTGGCTCTCATCCCTGATGTGTCCACGTCCATTATTCCTGGATCCATCCATTCCTGGAAGGTCCAACTGTCATACATGCTATGCGTTAGATTGGTGGCCTACACATTTCATACACATTTGAAGTGAATCCACATAGCAGCTACTAATCTTTAACATGAGCACGTATTGACTCAGAAGTGGCATATCTTCCTGAGATGATGCTGGTAAATGTTGAGAGCGGGGAAGACGGCTCGTTACCCGAGTGTACGCTGGAGTCAGTTATAGGCGTATTAATTGACATCATTGCATTCATGTATTTCCGTATAAAACACAATGTACAAACAATGGTTTTGATTGTATCAAGAACACACCCAGTCAGAAGGTGGTATAATAATAAATACAGCCAAACTAAATGTAGCTTCAGGGTAAATTTATTTGTTTGTTTGTTTGTTTAGCCAGCTCCTCAAGAAACATTCAACAGGGTTATATATTTCTTCTGAAATATGGGCGTATCTTTGCGTGTTAAAAGTTTGTGAATTCATTGAAAAGGTCCTTGAATTTTGAGGTTTTATGTCAGTACGTTTATGGTTTTGGTTTTTGGACAAAATGGTGCTTAACAACCTATTGTTATCTCAACAAAGTGTGTTTTCCATGTAGTATTGATAGCTATATTGTCAGTGTGTATTTATTTAGATGAGTTTAGGACATTGATACTCATCATCTTGGAAAGCCAGTAAAAATCTTAAAATTTGCTTTTTAAAATGAAATTTGTGTTTTGAAACACAAATTCTGAGTGTACTAAAGTCCAGGTATATTCTATCTTTATCATCTGAGTACTTATATACATTTCTCTGACATAGTCTAGGTGACATCTAAATTTATTTTAAGCCACAAATTTGCCTTTTACTAAAAGGCAAATTGGTGTTTTAGTGTAAGTAATCATGTTACTATGACAAAACACTGGTCAAAGTAAATGTAACATTACTGCATTCATCCAAACCTAAACCAAGAATGTGTTATCAAGTCCTCATACATCCTATAAAGTACAACTGCAGATTAGTGATTAATTTAGGAAAACACACCTAGATTCACTACTGCTAACCTAAAAGTAAACCTTGACTTGACCACCAGATATAATTCATGTGTTATTCAGTCATTCAGAACTGCTTTGAGGGATTCCCATGATTTTGATGAGATTGTATGCAGAGGTTATTTGAATGTGATGCCTTTGAATGTTTCTCTTTCTTGGGGTTGTCTGCTGATTATGATTTGGTGTTTGTGATTGGTCAGATACCTAGTAATCCATAGTTTTGACTAGTTTAGTTCATGAAAGGTGAACAGATTTGGAGTTGACTATATGCTGCATGGTACTATGTTGTCACAAAAGGTTTTAATGCAGTATGATTACAAGCATGGGCAGAATGTTTGTTGATGAAAGTGTAGACATCTGTGTCAACTTGGATCACACAATTTTCTACGCTTTTCTTCATCTCTCAGAAAGTAATGATTAAGTCTTACTGGCACAGTTTCAGATTGCCTTGCAGCATCCCTCAACCCCATCCATATTTGACTGACTTTGCTTGTGATTACCTTCCTTGAAATTTTCAGCAATTATTTCCAAACTGAAATGAGATTTTATTTCATATAATATTAGAGTCACTAGTAGGCCGAGTTTTATTGGGGACTTACATTGCCTTCAAATGACTGAGCTGTATGTGACTGGCTCTCATCCCTGATGTGTCCACGTCCATTATTCCTGGATCCATCCATTCCTGGAAGGTCCAACTGTCATACATGCTATGCATTAGATTGGTGGCCTACACATTTCATACACATTTGAAGTGAATCCACATAGCAGCTACTAATCTTTAACATGAGCACGTATTGACTCAGAAATGGCATATCTTCCTGAGATGATGCTGGTTCTATATAGAACAGGTTCATAAGAGTATGACCAATATAAACATGATTAGGGTAACCAGACTGTTTGTAAAAAAACAGAAATCAGAACCTGTTAACTCAATGTGAATATTTTACAGTCAATGAAAATGGCATATCTCCAGAGAGTTGACGCTAGTGCTAGATGGCACAGATCCACATCATTGTGACTGATATAAACATGATTACAGTAGAGAAAATTGTTTTTGACAATCCCTGGAGATTAAAATCTATTAACTCAGAGTGAATAATTTGACATAAAGCTGATTACTGAATTTTTATACCATTTACTAAGCTCAAATTCTTTACTATCATTTTTAATGACACATCTCATTTATTATGCCATCATGGTAAGACACCTGGTTTATTTTGAGGCTTGTTTACAGTTCACAAAAATTAACATGTTTTTTGTGAAACTATGCCAAGACATGAATGTTCGTTCAGTTCTAGCCTCTTGTATAGATAATTCTTAAATATTTATATTGGATTTATTAAGCAACTAAAAAGTGACATAGATTTAAATTTCTAAAAATAACGAAAGGGTAAATTTAACACATTCTGTCTGACATTTAGTTCAAATACAGTTTTTGCGGAGATTTTAAGATTAACATATGATAAATTTCAATATTATTATTATTATTAGGTCTTCCTTAAATGGTCCTAAATTTTGTGAAGCATTTAAAGTTGGCAATCAGTTATCATCATTATTATTCTTATTGTGACTATTTAAATTTAACAGCTTTTATTTTTTAAACTTTGTTGTGTCAGAAAATTTCTTTATTTGGATGTTCAATCTTGTTGGGGTGGGCTTAAAAATGAAAAAAATATTTTCCAAAGAAAATTTTTTTATTTAATTATTTACAGATTATGAAGAAGACAATTTTTTTACTTTATTTTATTCATGTTGATAAAACAGATTTGGGTGGTTTGTTGTGATGTGGCATTTAATGAATTCTTGAGTCTGCAAATGCTGAAGTGGTTAATCTAGTAAAATAAACGAAGTCCTTAGATCAGAGGTGCTTTTTAAAACATTGTTGATGAAAGTCATCCTCAATCAAATCTCCACTCATCATTTCCGTTGACTTTCTGTGTTATAACATTTAGGTTCTTCAGTGTGTATCAGCAGACCTACAGGAAGATGTGTTGAAGAGGGCCAGTCCTTCAAGTCCCACTGATCTACTCGCCATGTTGCAATCACACATAGGTGTGTCGTATGAGCAGAATAAACAGATAGGAACTTACCGGGTTCAGGGCAGCTGGGAGATGCTTGAAACAGCCAGCGCCATCATTCTGCAGCTGATCGAGGTTCGGCCAAACAGCCACAAAGATGTTTTGAATCTTATCAAGGTATAGCATTGGTGGTCACAGTAGAATTGTTTATTATGTGATAGATGATAGATTTAATATTTATTTGCATATGTGTGTGTGTGTGTGTGTGTGTGTGTTGAGAGAGAGAGAAATTATGTTAAATCTAGAATGTTTGCATCTTTCTTTTCATAAAGGAGCACATGAAGACAGCAGATAAGCAAGGTTGCGGTGATGGTGATGAGATTTTTTCAGTTGACAAATCTACAGAAGAAGTGTCCCCAGAAGGCAGAGAGTTTAGTGGTACACATCAGGATCCCGATCCTGACGAATCGTACTGGGATGACGTGAACAGTTTGCAAAGATATTTTGAGGTGAAGAAGAATCTAAATATACCAGTGCGCTGCACTTGCTGCAAAAAGAGACTGGCCACGCTGAATAATCTGATCATACACTTCAAGGCCAGGCCCCACTGTCTAGCTAGTATCGACATAGAAAACCTACCGAATTCATATGAGAAGGTCGTCAGTGCCATCAACCAGATCAAGGAGCCAACGTGCCCTGGCTGTCAGAAGAAGTTCCTCAACTTGGTCAGCTGTATTAGCCATTTTGTGCGTGGCGTCTGTCAACGAAATGACAGCTTTCAGAGGATGGTACAGTTTGGCATCTACCAAGATGCCATGTCCTCAGCCTACTGCTGTCCAAAATGTTCATACACATCAATTGGCAAGAAGCACGTGGTCAGTCACTATGAGAAGTCACACATGCCGAAGGTGTTCCCCTGTCCGTATGAGAAATGTCGGATGGAGTTTGCCACAAAGGAGTCCTTGGAACGGCACATCGACATCATTCACGTCAATCCAACCTACAACAAGATACCTTGCGAGCTGTGCGGCCTGCCACTGAAACGCAGCAGTATGCAGTATCATCTGATAAGTAAACACTCAGAGGTGTCGTCATTGCCGCGTCTAAGCTGTAGTAGTTGTGAGTACTCAACCTGGAGTTCAGTCAATCTGCGCCTGCATGTCATCAACAAACACGGTGAAAAGAAACACTGCTGCCAGTATTGCAGCAAAGGTTTCGGAGCGATCAACAAACTCAGACAACACATCAGCTTTGTACATAAGAAGACCAAGCGTTACTTGAACAGCAGCGAGCGTACCATGACCCAGTGTCAGCTGTGTAATGCTGTACTGTACAAGAAGAACATGAGTCGTCACATGCAGACTCTGCATGTTCGTCAGATGAAATACCCTTGTCACGGATGCGATAAAGTGTTCTACAGCAAGCGATCAAGATGGCTACACAACCTCTGTCACCTGACTAATTCCCAGAATGAGCGCGTTTATCTGTTCAGATGCCCAACATGCCAGAAGGGCTTCAACCGGCGTTGGTGGTACACCGAGCACCTGCAGAATGCCCACTCGGCCAGCAAGCCATACGAATGCGATGTATGTGGCAAGGCTTTCAGATTCAAACTGCTCTACAACAAACACATGGCATGCCACGCACCGGTCAGCTCCGAATGTAGCATCTGCAAAAATGTATTCTCCTCTGTGAGGTCGCTGCGCCTGCACATGGCTAGCAAGCATGCTACTAAGGGCATCGTCCGATGCTCTTGTGGCATGGAGTTCACCTCTCTAAGTGATTACCGTGACCATCGTTTGGTTTGCCAGGATGGAGACAAAGATGAGGCAGTTACTGAGCCAAAACCAATCATCATAACGAATGGGAATTCCGAAATATTAGTGTCGGACGGTATTCAGTACGAAACAAGGGTTGTAGATCTGAACTTGTCCGAAGATAAT
This sequence comes from Paralvinella palmiformis, assembly GCA_025642065.1. Classification (NCBI taxonomy): domain Eukaryota; kingdom Metazoa; phylum Annelida; class Polychaeta; order Terebellida; family Alvinellidae; genus Paralvinella; species Paralvinella palmiformis. Next base: position 851,558 of record JAODUP010000061.1, read on the forward strand.
CAGCTGAACATTACTGATCCAGAAGCCATCATTCAGAATGTGGCTGTGGAACACCTTGAAGCTGCCCAGACCTTGGAATCGATTGCTGTGATTCCCCATGAATCAATTAATTATGTCGATAAAATGAGCTCGGAAGTCAAGACAGACAAACAGATGATCACCTATCTCCAAAGCGATGACATTACAGCTGTCGAAGCAGACTGTGAGAACATCGCCCTCGTTCTAAACGCCGAGTCCGAGCAATGTGATGATGAGGTAACAAACAATGAGGTGGGCGGGGCCGCTCTGGAAGGAAGTCGTATGGTAGTTATAGAGACCAACCCGAGTGGCGAAGTGTTCCTGAGAACAGCAGATGGCCAGGAACTGTCAGAGGAGGAGAGCCAACAGATTCTGCTCGAGATGAATCAGAACCAAGCCGATTCCCAGATGCTCGCCATGGATGTAGATGGTGTTGGCACAACAAACGAAGAACGGGTGGAAGACACAACTGGTGGATACATGTGTGGCTTCTGTTCAGTAATTTACCAATCACTCGAAGATATGGATGATCATATCAGGCTATCCCATAATGATCAACTAACAGACAGCTAGACCGTCGCAGATTAGGAAATGTGTTAAAGTTGTCCTTGAATGAACTGCAATGAAGTATGTAAATATTATCATGCAGAAACTATTTGAGGTTTTTTTCTGAATAAAAATGTGAAAACCCTAATCTTATGTGCTTTCTTGTATTTCCATTTATTATTTGGTGAGGATTTGATAACGGACACAATATTAATATTAATTGTTTAAATCGTAACTTACCATTAACATCGCAGTCTGCATGATATTTAATGGGAATAAATTGTGCACAATTAAAAATGCCATTTTTGGACCAGCATTTTGTCGTTATTAATGATAGTCATACCCACACAAAATGGGGTTTATCATAAAGTAGTCTGTGTTTATTATAAATAATAATATTCCTGCTGTGAGCTGTTCTTTACTTGTGAATCTTTACCTGTAAATAATTTTCTTCATCAAGAAAATAACCTTACTTATGGCATCATATTTGAAACACTGCAAATAAGTAAAGAAGTTTCCAAGTATCAGAAAAGGTAGTAATCTCTTTGCGAAAACAACTTGGTGTTGATGTTTCACCTAGATTACTTTCTAGGTAAGGTCCAAAACTGTCCGTGCGGTATGTAATATGAATCCCAGACAAAACCCCCTGAACGACATCTTGGACAAAACCCCCTGAATGTCAGTGGTTGTTTTGAAAAAGATGGTTTTATATGTGAATTTAATATATAGTTGTTTTTCAAAATGTAACTATATAAGGACAAACACAAATTTTCAATTGCAGTGGCTATGTTCTAACAACTATTTGTATATGTGTTAATTACTATGCCCTAATTCAGGGGGTTTTGTCTGCAGGTGGTTTAGTCCAGCTACCATGTAATATAATTGTCTTTGTGAAACAAAAACCCGTTTTCAGTTCTCTAATGTTGGGCTTTTTATATCAGTTTTGCCCTCAGCGTGTTGACCTCGAACGTTGGAATATTAACATCGAACTTCTCCCACCAAGCCGAAGTAGAGTAGGATGCGCTGTCGTTTGTGGTAGACAGTGCGTGATGGAACGTCTGCCTGACGTGGCCTCCATATACACAGCAGAACTTCGAGCTATTTACCTCGCACTCCATCATGGTATTAGCTCTACTGGGGACAAATTCATTATATGTGTGGATTCTTTGTCCTGCCTACAGGCCATAGAAAATTTTGAAATAGAAAATCCACTTGTTCTCAGTATTTTAGAACTACATTCCACCTTTAAAACTCTACAAAAGGATGTCGTATTCTGCTGGGTACCGAGCCATGTCGGTATTCGTGGCAATGAACTCGCTGATAAGGCTGCCAAAACTGCTCTAAAAGGTCGGAAGATCAACATTCCATTACCGTTCCCTGACTTCCGACCTATCATAAAGCAATATGTAAGAAAGCAGTGGGGAGATTTCTGGTCACTGCAATCTGAAAATAAATTGCATGCAGTGCAGCCTGCATTAGGATGTTCGATGTGGTCCTGTCGGGAAAGGCGTCGTGAGGAAATTGTGCTCTGCCGTTTATGGATCGGGCATTCTTTCTTCACCCATAGATACCTCTTGGCTGGAGAAGATCCACCAGAGTGTATCTCCTGCCAAGAATGCCTGACAGTCGATCACATCCTCCTTCATTGCTCGGAATACCACCACATCAGAGTCCACTACTACCATGCAGAGACTCGGAAAGAGCTGCTGGAGAGTATTGCCCCGGACACAATTTTAAACTTCCTAAGGGAAGCTGGTCTTTTCTTTTTAATATAATTTATTTAAAGTGGTAACATCTTAGTCAGCATCATTCCTAAGAGAAGCTGGTCTTTTCTCCTTAAAATTAGTTATTTAAAGTGAGAACATCTAGTCAATGTCATAACCCTACCTTTTATTTCCTCTATAGAAGCAGGTCTTCTCTTTTAACAGAAATCTATTTAATTACCTCTAGTCAAAACTAGTCATTATCTTCTATATTTCACATGTTATTCACCCTGTTGGACAATTAAGAATCTGATTTTATCTTTTTAACAAGCTTATACACCAATGTATATTTACCATTTATACTTAACAATTTACATCCTAGCTTATACAAACATTTTATCAATGCCAGTAATCCGGCTTTTATAAAGATTCGTTAAAACGGTTTTATTTCTAAACGTTCTAGGACACTGAATGGCCTAAATTGTGCCGATGTGTCGTTAAACAACATTCATCCATCAATCATCCATCCCACCAAGCCGAAGGGGTGATCTTTTGGGTGTATTTCTTCTATTTACTGTACGTGTCTGTCCATTTTTGTTTTCTCTTGACCCCATTGGAGAGCATACAGTTGTTCCTCTGTCTGTCGTGATTCAGTTAAAAATCACTTCTGTTCCCAGCCAATCAGAAGTGATATGCAAATGAGATAGCCACCGATAACTCATTCTAGTGCAACGTCAACAAGTGGGCTGGAAGTAATCCGGCAAATGACGACAGAAATGAATGAGAGTTTCTTAAACTAATCTAACTGTGGGGTTTAATCATTGTACTGAGGAGTGTTTGTGGATAGGGCACACGCAATAAACAAAACATGTAATACTGGAGCGAAAATTTATCATCTCGTAAGCATAGATATCCCTCGTTTTCGATGACGCACAAATCGGTTAACCAAAAAAAAAGCAGGACTACTAATAAGGATGCGCTGCCGAAGAAAATGCAATGAGACCGTGGAAAAGATTAGCCAGAAGACGACCATGTTGTTTTATCTCTACACTAAACTCACATTTGTGTTTTGGGGATGTCTCCTTGGTGAGTTGGCCAAATGTTCCAGATGTGATCAGCGTTGAGGTTAAATAATTCCACACAACCTCTAAGATAGTTATGCTGTAGAGAAACATAGACGCCTACGGCTGAAGTATACTGTACCGTGAAGTCAAGTTCATTAAGTAAATTGATTGTTGTCTATTGATCTATTATGACGCATGTTTCAGGTTATTTGTTGTATTGTGGGATGCTACAAATTTTATCATATGTATATATTTTTATATTAATTATTTCAAGGATACCTAAAAATAACAGTGGTGTTCCCTTATTTAACGTAAACATATATTTCTGTTTGTGTGTGTGTGTGCGTGCGTGATTTAATATATGTACACCATATATTTATTGCATCAATGGATCCTACTAGAGCCTTCGTGGGCTAACTGGTAGCGCGATTGGACACTTAATTATTTCAAATCTTATTTCTGAACGGTGTTTTATGTTTCACTTTGCCTCATTGCCTTTGAGGGTCGCTGAACCCATGTATCTTACCATTTACATTAAAATGGACGTAAAACAGCAGGCAGCTTAAATGGATCCGTAATTCTATGAATAGTGATGAATATTTTACTTATCAAGGATTTCACAATTTGTTTCACATTTAGAGTGCCATTATTACTTTGTTAAGATTTTTTTAAATATTAATATACTACACTTTACAATGCTAGGTGATAATACTAACCTTTACCTTCCGAGTGTCACGAGTCATGACCATGAGAAAGTGGTCTCACACTCTAACCCACTCGGACGTTTATGTGCTTAATTTGTTTTTAATTTTCAGCTGTCATAATATCATACATAAAGTGATGCATTGCATGCGTACGTAGTTGAATGTTAATGTTTGTCCTATGGCCGTTGTCATGTAGTAACAATAATAATAATAATGTACATTTAATAAAGCGCCCTTACTAGCAGGAGCCATTCAAAGGCGCTGTACAAATAATATGTAATATAATAATACCCTAAATATTATGTCTGTAAAAAGTTTCACTGGTTCATCTCCTGTCTGTCTAATAGATCACAACAGGTGACCATTGATGGCTTGTTACTTGAGCCGTGCCTTATTACTCCTTTGGTGTGTCCCACATCGCTCCTCGTGCTGGACATGTGCTTTTCTCCACATATTGCAGGTCTGTTATATATATTACCAGGAGTACTAATGTCATGGTCCACTTTCTCTGTTATACACATCATGTATTCTGGCCATCGGCATACAGCACAATGTGTATATATATATATATATATATATATATACACATTGTATTACAATCATGTATTGCCAACATTCACAACTGAGTTCATGCTGATTTATTTAAGTTGAACAATTCTATGAATGGATTTGTATTGTTCTTTTCACTAGACAGGCACTCTCACAGTGATCTGTTTGGCCTCAATATTACCATCAGAAATGACAACGTTCTCGTTACTGGTAAGAGTTTAAACCGTGGCGTGATCTTTGACTCGGCCATGACCTGCCTTCCTCAAGTTATTAAGTATTCCCCGACATCTATCTATGTTAGAAGAAGTCGTTCATTCATTTAATTTTTAGAACGAAATCCAATTTCGGGAACTCTCTATTATATCGACAATTACGTCAAAATACAAGAGGCACCTGTGATATCCGAGACCATTGACATAAAAGAATTTCTTTTAGGTCAGTGTCTGAGACACTATGACTTCTGACTCTTGTTCCACCGGTTCTTAAACGACCGCCTTACTCTATGATTATTTTTCTTGTACGTGAAGTTTTAAATGGTATAGCTCCGTCGTAATGCCGCGATGACATATTATAGTATAAACAACAAACAAGATCGTTAAGGATTAATAAAACACTATCCATAAGTTTTAAAAAAAAACACCAAGTAAGAACATTTGGTAACGTCACGTTTAGTAATACCTTCCCCCTCCGCAGGTATCCCGTGCCATAAATACATCGACTGGGTTTAAACAATCTCTGAGAACAATTTCTTTTCGATGTTTTTAATTATAGTACCATATGCTTAAGTCGCCGTGTAGTTTTAATCAGCTGATTTGCGTCGATTATCTTATTGCTTTTTGAGCTGTATGCATTTTACCTGTACGCACAACATCATAGAATATAGCTTAATGAATCGGGCCCTATATGAATTTCGTATTCATAATAAAAAATACGTTTTGGAACAAAACTTCGCTAGACAGAACTTGTCTAATGACTATATTATAGATTTTTATCGATTGTTATTTTGTTAAATATGCTTACATTCATAGAAAAAAAAAGCTTTATAATATAATGTTATCAAAGGCCAAATCATATCTTATTTGCTTTTTGCATATCGTTGGTATGATATTCATCTAAGTAAATACAAAGAAATTAAACCTAGTAAGTGTTACCTCTGTCAAGTTCAGTATCACATAGAAAGTTTTTATGACAATTATATAATTATTCAGTGATGGAGAATCATTCTATCATATCTGAATACGACAAAGCGAAAGTTGCGTCATCAGGAACTGATGGACTGTTAAATTGACAACGAGGTATACTATATTGTTTACATGAATAAATGTAGTGATAGACCGTATGGTATCATTGTGTGACGTCCTTTCGATCAGTGATAATGGATGATATATATATATATATATATATATATATAATTCATTAAATTATTTAGCCTGTAATATAAACTACTTCTGGACCAGTGATGGACGAGCTGTTCTCCTCATTCCATATCCAAACAATATGTATTTAACAGTATTGTATGGTCTGTAACACTACAAATTGTCGATACAGATCACATAGGGCGCCAACATTGTTATCAGGAAATTGTTTTGACTTGGCTTCAGTACAAAGATAAAGTAAATGAAGAATGGAAGTAAGTTTGGGATGATACAGACGAAACTCGTATTGGTGGGAACTATGGTTTTGAAAAATGACGTCAATTCATTCGAGATGGCTCTCGCTATCAGTGTTCGAAATTCGCTGAAAACAATCATCATACACCAGGGCTGGCAAGTCTTAAAAGTTGTAAGCCCTGATGAAAAGTTGCTAGTCCAGGTGCCGCAAGAGAATATCATCCCAGAAATCGCAAAGAAAACTGGATGTGGAAGAAAACAGCTGGAGGCGATGAATAGGTTAAAATTACTAATACAAGGACAAAGAAGGCATAACTGTTGATCATTTATGCATGACGGGTTGAATAATTGCAGTGGAAATGCGTTTACAAATGTAGGTGTGACGAGGTTAAGAAAAAAAGTGAAATAGACTTAGGCTTATTCTCACCATATGAAATACAAAGCAACTAATGATTTAGTTATTAAGCATCCAACTTTATTTAAACATAGAATAAAAGATTCATTTGAACAGTTTAATCACTGGGATGATCAGATTCCTCTAGTTCAGAATTTTTTTTAATAACAATCAGATTTAGCAACGCCTGGATGATGATGATGATGATAATTGATGTTTTACGGCCACTTTTGTGCATATGGTAGACTAAATGAACCAAGCGCCCTCTAAAGGTAATGAAGCGAAGTCAAAGATGAAACACCCGTCAGATATCACAGCGCCGAGATTCGAACTCGGGCGGTAGTGATCTGTGATCCAACGCGCTACCAGGTGGACCACGGAGGCGTCCCCGCTAAACGCTTAGATGGTGAAGATCAATGGATAAACGTTGTTTAGCGACACGTCGGCACAATTTATGACATTCGGTGAGTTGAGAGACTTCTGACCGGGGAAATACCAGAGCCATATGACTGTAAAATGTTTGCTAATTGGTTGAAAGAGGAAATTCCATTGATATTTGGCCAATCACCACCGTGCGAAACGTAGAATAGGTTGAATATCAGCAGGACCACGGGCGTGCAACTATAGAAAGATGCAAACTATAGAAAGAAGTGTCTGGCCAAATCTTATTTTCAACACTGATATATATATATATATATATATATATAATGAAGCATCATAATAATAGGGGGCGCCTCCGTGGTCTAGCGGTAGCATGTTGGACCACAGATCACTACCACCCGTGTTCAAATTTCAGCGTGGGGCATATCTGAAGGTTGTTTCGTCTTTGACTTCGCCTCATTACCTTTGGAGGTCGCTCGGCCCATTTAGCCTACCTTGTGCACAAAGGTGGCCGTAACACGTCAACCATCATCAATCATCATCGCACCATAATAATACATTAGCTGCAAGTACAAATTTACATGTTCGCATTATTCGCTATCATTTTGCAACTATGAACTAAAACAAATCTGGAGAAGTCTGGAACCTAATTTAGGATATTATTAAAACACTAATTTGTACAACGTACTAGCTCTCATTATCGGCTCCAGAACCTTAGATTATTGTGTACATCATACAGCTATAAGAAGGATGTCGTTAAATTACACTAGTATTATGTTAAAAAGAGAGTGTCAAAGATATAACAATTGTATGACTGAATTTCCACGAGAAAATAGATTATAACAAACAAACACACACACACACATATATGTGTGTGTGTGTGTGTGTGTGTGTGTGTGTGTGTGATATTTAAATGTTTGTAATATTTCTTCAAATATAATTAATATCATCATGATTATCGAATATCGGAGATACGGTTCATTTTTGATAAATTATTGAACTCACGGTTATTGCGTAACTTAAACTTAATAATCTATCAAACGTTCTACGTGTTACAGTTTTCAGAATGATGCCGTTTTATGGCCACTTGTATGCAGATGGTAGGCTGAGTGAGCCGATTGACTTCAACTGGTAAGGAAATGACGCGTGAAAGATGAAACGCCCCATAGCCACATCCCTACCGGGTTTTAAACCCAGGTGGTAGATGTTTGAGGTCAACCGCGCTACCAGTCAGACGGTGGAGACTCCCCACAAGCGCTTACATAGAAATAAGAAGAAACAAAACCTATGAGAGTTTTTCACGTAAATTGTGTGAATGACTCAGCTGACTGTTTGGTAGATTGTGACTTTCATTAGCTGTGATACTATTTCATCCTGTCCACAACCAGATTCCCAACTTAATCCCATATGTACATCACGGGCATGTATATAACGATGTGCGCGGGAATAGGCACACGTTATCGTTCTGATGAAAAGTGGGCGCGTTCGAACACCTCATTTCCGGCGCAGTCCGTCTTCGCCGACCCAGTGTAGTAATTGGGTAATAAGCTTAACACCCACAACTTGTTAGCAGGATATCAACTGGCTTAGTGATTCACTTAAGAGACAATATCCTGTTTGAACAGTGAGAGTAGATTGTGCATCCATACTGAGACATCGTAGAGACAGCGTAGAGGGAACGTGCCAACAAAGCAGATATTCATCTCCAAACAGTATATATATATATATATATATATATATATAACCGATAATATCCTTAGAACGGCGATGCTGGATTCTAATTCGAATATGGCGAGCAATATTGATGACACTTACTTTTAGGTTTGTTGTATAGTTTGGTCGGTTGTATTATGGATCTATCTTCGATGGTCAGCCTACTGAGTTGGAGTCTGCTAATCATCAGCAGGAATCCAGTGACAATCGCAGTAGACAGCGCTAATTTAGATCGATATATTCTACCTGGCATTATATTTCCCAATATGATTTCCGGGGAAGAAAAAGGCGTCAGGTCAACGAGTAATGCATGAAATATATGAGCATTTTATTGTTTATTCAAATGACTAAATTCTGAGGTATTGAAAAATGCAACCTCAACATGCAACGTATATGATTACCTCCTTGGACGTAACTTAGACAGGGCGGGGGGGGGGGGGGGGAATTAAAATGATAACGCAATATAACCAGATTGCTAGAAGGCAAAAACGATATCATGCCGTCAAGTAATTTATTGCTCATGCAAATGACTAGCGTGTATTGTTTATTAAATTATTCGACCTATTATTCGAGTTTTTTGCTAGACAATGCTCCCTATCATTAATGAGATAGTCATTACTGCAGGGAGTTTTCTGGTTTCTTGGCTCAATCACCTAAGAAGAAGCATGTAATTTATGGTAATTTAACCCTTAGACACCTCATCAAATTCGTATCTGTACCTCTCGCACACATTGATCATCAGCTAGGAGAAGCATGCCTTAATTTATTCATCAGCATTTATATGTATCACTCTATTCGATTTTCGTAAAATATTACAATGCAGAAGCAAACTTTAATATCATAGCGGCATTTTTTTTCCACATATATATATATATATATATATGTGTGTGTGTGTGTGTGTGTGTGCTTCACCGCAACTGTAACATAAGATTGAATCTAATACAAATAACCCTTTCATTGTGTCAACAACATGCACCGGTGACCATTTCGACTAATACAGATATATAGACCTATAGTGGGCTTATAAATATCAGTCTTATAAACTGTCCGTTGTTTTGTCATAAACGTCCTAATATGGCTTATAAATATCAGTCTTATAAACTGTCCGTTGTTTTGTATAAACGTCCTAATATGGCTTATAAATATCAGTCTTAAAAACTGTCCGTTGTTTTGTCATAAACGTCCTAATATGGCTTATAAATATCAGTCTTATAAACTGTCCGTTGTTTTGTCATAAACGTCCTAATATGGCTTATAAATATCAGTCTTATAAACTGTCCGTTGTTTTGTCATAAACGTCCTAATATGGCTTATAAATATCAGTCTTATAAACTGTCCGTTGTTTTGTCATAAACGTCCTAATATGGCTTATAAATATCAGTCTTATAAACTGTCCGTTGTTTTGTTATAAACGTCCTAATATGGCTTATAAATATCAGTCTTATAAACTGTCCGCTGTTTTGTCATAAATGTCCTAATATGGCTGATGATATAGACAATATAATGTTACCAGTTATACATTCATATTATATATTGTTATTGTATATGCCAGTAGACTAACTGACAAGCAATAAGTTGTAATCTCCAAAGAAAAATAATATATGACTGACTATATAAGGAGGGGGAGGGGTGGTTTCCCATACGGTTAGATATTCTGCTGTCTATTCTCGTCGTCAGTGTGTGTGCTGATTGAATCGTTAAATTAGCGTCATGTAGTGTACTACATAATGTATTTAGCGTTCATAAAAAAATATTTTAGAGATCTATTAAAACTATTTTGAACCTCCACTATCTTATTGTTTCTGGGATTGTGTACCAAGTTTCCGCTGCTTGTTAAAAATGCTGTTCTTCTACATTTTACATGCGGTTGGTAAGTGTCTTGTTTCGTGCGAGTGGATATAGTACTGTTTACAGTGAATATGCTCCTTAGGGGTTCTGGCAATGCGACATTTGAGGTGAATGATATATATTATCAGTAGATTTTAAGTAAGGATTCTATGAATGGATTTGTATTGTTCTTTTCACTAGACAGGCACTCTCACAGTGATCTGTTTGGCCTCAATATTACCATCAGAAATGACAACGTTCTCGTTACTGGTAAGAGTTTAAACCGTGGCGTGATCTTTGACTCGGCCATGACCTGCCTTCCTCAAGTTATTAAGTATTCCCCGACATCTATCTATGTTAGAAGACGTCGTTCATTCATTTAATTTTTAGAACGAAATCCAATTTCGGGAACTCTCTATTATATCGACAATTACGTCAAAATACAAGAGGCACCTGTGATATCCGAGACCACTGACCTAAAAGAATTTCTTTTAGGTCAGTGTATGAGACACTATGACTTCTGACTCTTGTTCCACCGGTTCTTAAACGACCGCCTTACTCTATGATTATTTTTCTTGTACGTGAAGTTTTAAATGGTATAGCTCCGTCGTAATGCCGCGATGACATATTATAGTATAAACAACAAACAAGATCGTTAAGGATTAATAAAACACTATCCATAAGTTTTAAAAAAAAACACCAAGTAAGAACATTTGGTAACGTCACGTTTAGTAATACCTTCCCCCTCCGCAGGTATCCCGTGCCATAAATACATCGACTGGGTTTAAACAATCTCTGAGAACATTTTCTTTTCGATGTTTTTAATTATAGTACCATATGCTTAAGTCGCCGTGTAGTTTTAATCAGCTGATTTGCGTCGATTATCTTATTGCTTTTTGAGCTGTATGCATTTTACCTGTACGCACAACATCATAGAATATAGCTTAATGAATCGGGCCCTATATGAATTTCGTATTCATAATAAAAAATACGTTTTGGAACAAAACTTCGCTAGACAGAACTTGTTTATAATTTGTTTTTTGATTGTTATTTTGTTAAATTCTTTTTAAAAAAAAACTTTTTAATATAATGTTATCAAAGGCCAAATCATATCTTATTTGCTTTTTGCATATCGTTGGTATGATATTCATCTAAGTAAATACAAAGAAATTAAACCTAGTAAGTGTTACCTCTGTCAAGTTCAGTATCACATAGAAAGTTTTTATGACAATTATATAATTATTCAGTGATGGAGAATCATTCTATCATATCTGAATACGACAAAGCGAAAGTTGCGTCATCAGGAACTGATGGACTGTTAAATTGACAACGAGGTATACTATATTGTTTACATGAATAAATGTAGTGATAGACCGTATGGTATCATTGTGTGACGTCCTTTCGATCAGTGATAATGGATGATATATATATATATATATATATATATATAATTCATTAAATTATTTAGCCTGTAATATAAACTACTTCTGGACCAGTGATGGACGAGCTGTTCTCCTCATTCCATATCCAAACAATATGTATTTAACAGTATTGTATGGTCTGTAACACTACAAATTGTCGATACAGATCACAGAGGGCGCCAACATTGTTATCAGGAAATTGTTTTGACTTGGCTTCAGTACAAAGATAAAGTAAATGAAGAATGGAGGTAAGTTTGGGATGATTCAGACGAAACTCGTATTGGTGGGAACTATGGTTTTGAAAAATGACGTCAATTCATTCGAGATGGCTCTCGCTATAGTAACCTGGAAAATGCTGGCATAAGATTTATGGACTAGTTTATAATAGCGTTTGCGTAAGCTTTGCTATCTCTATGTGGAACTATAATAGTTTTTCTCGGTCAGTAAATTATGTGAATGCCTCGGCTGACTGTTTGGTAGATTGTCACTTTCATTAGCTGTGATACTATTTCATCCTGTCCACAACCAGATTCCCAACTTAATCCCATATGTACATCACGGGCATGTGTATAACGATGTGTGCAGGAAAACGGACACGTTATCGTTCTGATGATAAGTGGGCGCGTTCGAACACCTCATTTCTGGCGCAGCCCGTCTCCGCCGGGCAGTAATGGTCTATTTTCCATTTCGACTTGTAGTAGCCTTTTCTGTAGAGCAATTTTTTCACCATTCTATCGTTATCGTTGTGACTCATCTCCACCACGAACACGCCGACAGGAATTGACCAATCCATCGTCTGCAGCACCATGAACTCCGACCCTTCGACGTCAAGGACGAATATATCTACCCTCTCTATTCCGGCATCAGCCAGCATCGAACCTATCGGTCGACAAGGTACCTGTCTGACGGTAGAAAACCCATTCTAGAAGAAAAACAGGACTGTAACGTTGTGATATAATGTATAACTTGGCCAATCAAAAGGTATGCGTTTACGTAATTCATGATGGAACCCTATACCTGGGAACACTATTACAACTCTCGCCAGTCCTTCGTCATATGCAATATTTGAATTATGTGTATATAATTTAGCAGTCGAACACACTAACCGACTGGCAGGGCCTGGATCTTGAAAAATGTAGGAAGAATCTATGGGAGACCCATTTTAGATAGAGAATTTATAAACATGTTACATGGGTAATTCTGAATAAACCGAGAAAGCAGTTCCTAATAAATATAATTATAAATTGTCTTAATACAATGAAGGTTACGTCCAAAGGAAATATGGTCTTATAGTCATTCGTCTTAATACCTAAACACCTACCGGGTAGAATCTTTTTTTGTGATCCTCTGTCATATGTTCTGGAATGCCGCTGAAGGCAAAATATCCAGTGAAATTAACCGAAGCCTGTCCTTCTGGACAAACAGCCTCTGGGATTATGACATTGTTTGGGCCACCGCGATTTCTCCTTAATGGTGCTGTGGAAGACAATAGATTATAGCCGGTATCCAGACAAAATCTCAAACGATACAAAATATACCCGGACATAAACCCACCGTACAAAATACCACAGGACATAATCCCAGAAAGTGAAAAGAGGGACAAAATCCCACACAATAAATTAAATTACACAGTAATAAGATAACTTATCACAGTAATTTGTTACACTCAAGTAGAGCGCATTGATACAAATTACATTTGCAATTTATATTTCCAGGCACTATTTCGCTATATTTGTTAATTCATGTCATTTCATTAATTTACCAGGTAATACACAAAGAAAAATAGTCATTTAATTTGATTGTGTATATTAATAAATAAAGGGGAAAAGGGGTTTAAATTTTATACCGTGGGATTTTGTGAGATTTTGTCCCGGATTCATTATAGCCTATTGTAATCAGTTTAATATGTCACCAGTGGCCTGTTTGAACACCAAGATCCTGATCCTGACTAAATAGTTAAAATCTAACTATATCTTAATTTAGGAGTTGCGTGTAATGGCAACAGCTCGCATGGACCATCAATTCTAAGACGTATAATAATGTATGCTGGAAAAAGACATCCCAGTCGGCGTATAATTTTACACACCGATATTCTCGGGTAACGCTTCTATCAACACTCCCGTCCAGTTCAGGTAATCCTCGAAGAATTTCGTGACGCTGTATTTAACCCCATCGAGCGCTCCGATCTCTACATAAACACCATTACAGCGTGGAGGAGACGAAAAACACCTTTCAAACAACGCTTGATCCTCTCTTCCCTGGCTGAAATAAGTGGCATTCGTAATATTGGGTTGGCAAACTGCAAAGAAAAGATTTAAATATGACAGCTGTCTTCTGTTTTAACACCAAGGGAATACAAATAACTATAATATATATATATATATATATATATATATATCAGTGTTCGAAATTCGCTGAAAACAATCATCATACACCAGGGCTGGCAAGTCTTAAAAGTTGTAAGCCCTGATGAAAAGTTGCCAGTCCAGGTGCCGCAAGAGAATATCATCCCAGAAATCGCAAAGAAAACTGGATGTGGAAGAAAACAGCTGGAGGCGATGAATAGGTTAAAATTACTAATACAAGGACAAAGAAGGCATAACTGTTGATCATTTATGCATGACGGGTTGAATAATTGCAGTGGAAATGCGTTTACAAATGTAGGTGTGACGAGGTTAAGAAAAAAAGTGAAATAGACTTAGGCTTATTCTCACCATATGAAATACAAAGCAACTAATGATTTAGTTATTAAGCATCCAACTTTATTTAAACATAGAATAAAAGATTCATTTGAACAGTTTAATCACTGGGATGATCAGATTCCTCTAGTTCAGAATTTTTTTAATAACAATCAGATTTAGCAACGCCTGGATGATGATGATGATGATAATTGATGTTTTACGGCCACTTTTGTGCATATGGTAGACTAAATGAACCAAGCGCCCTCTAAAGGTAATGAAGCGAAGTCAAAGATGAAACACCCGTCAGATATCACAGCGCCGAGATTCGAACTCGGGCGGTAGTGATCTGTGATCCAACGCGCTACCAGGTGGACCACGGAGGCGTCCCCGCTAAACGCTTAGATGGTGAAGATCAATGGATAAACGTTGTTTAGCGACACGTCGGCACAATTTATGACATTCGGTGAGTTGAGAGACTTCTGACCGGGGAAATACCAGAGCCATATGATTGTAAAATGTTTGCTAATTGGTTGAAAGAGGAAATTCCATTGATATTTGGCCAATCACCACCGTGCGAAACGTAGAATAGGTTGAATATCAGCAGGACCACGGGCGTGCAACTATAGAAAGATGCAAACTATAGAAAGAAGTGTCTGGCCAAATCTTATTTTCAACACTGATATATATATATATATATATATATATATATATATATATAATGAAGCATCATAATAATAGGGGGGCGCCTCCGTGGTCTAGTGGTAGCGTGTTGGACCACAGATCACTACCACCCGTGTTCAAATTTCAGCGTGGGGCATATCTGAAGGTTGTTTCGTCTTTGACTTCGCCTCATTACCTTTGGAGGTCGCTCGGCCCATTTAGCCTACCTTGTGCACAAAGGTGGCCGTAACACGTCAACCATCATCAATCATCATCGCACCATAATAATACATTAGCTGCAAGTACAAATTTACATGTTCGCATTATTCGCTATCATTTTGCAACTATGAACTAAAACAAATCTGGAGAAGTCTGGAATCTAATTTAGGATATTATTAAAACACTAATTTGTACAACGTACTAGCTCTCATTATCGGCTCCAGAACCTTAGATTATTGTGTACATCATACAGCTATAAGAAGGATGTCGTTAAATTACACTAGTATTATGTTAAAAAGAGAGTGTCAAAGATATAACAATTGTATGACTGAATTTCCACGAGAAAATAGATTATAACAAACAAACACACACACACACATATATATATGTGTGTGTGTGTGTGTGTGTGTGTGATGTGTGATATTTAAATGTTTGTAATATTTCTTCAAATATAATTAATATCATCATGATTATCGAATATCGGAGATACGGTTCATTTTTGATAAATTATTGAACTCACGGTTATTGCGTAACTTAAACTTAATAATCTATCAAACGTTCTACGTGTTACAGTTTTCAGAATGATGCCGTTTTATGGCCACTTGTATGCAGATGGTAGGCTGAGTGAGCCGATTGACTTCAACTGGTAAGGAAATGACGCGTGAAAGATGAAACGCCCCATAGCCACATCCCTACCGGGTTTTAAACCCAGGTGGTAGATGTTTGAGGTCAACCGCGCTACCAGTCAGACGGTGGAGACTCCCCACAAGCGCTTACATAGAAATATGAAGAAACAAAACCTATGAGAGTTTTTCACGTAAATTGTGTGAATGACTCAGCTGACTGTTTGGTAGATTGTGACTTTCATTAGCTGTGATACTATTTCATCCTGTCCACAACCAGATTCCCAACTTAATCCCATATGTACATCACGGGCATGTGTATAACGATGTGCGCAGGAATACGCACACGCTATCGTTCTGATGAAAAGTGGGCGCGTTCGAACACCTCATTTCCGGCGCAGCCCGTCTTCGCCGACCCAGTGTAGTAATTGGGTAATAAGCTTAACACCCAGAACTTGTTAGCAGGATATCAACTGGCTTAGTGATTCACTTAAGAGACAATATCCTGTTTGAACAGTGAGAGTAGATTGTGCATCCATACTGAGACATCGTAGAGACAGCGTAGAGGGAACGTGCCAACAAAGCAGATATTCATCTCCAAACAGTATATATATATATATATATATATATATATATAACCGATAATATCCTTAGAACGGCGATGCTGGATCCTAATTCGAATATGGCGAGCAATATTGATGACACTTACTTTTAGGTTTGTTGTATAGTTTGGTCGGTTGTATTATGGATCTATCTTCGATGGTCAGCCTACTGAGTTGGAGTCTGCTAATCATCAGCAGGAATCCAGTGACAATCGCAGTAGACAGCGCTAATTTAGATCGATATATTCTACCTGGCATTATATTTCCCAATATGATTTCCGGGGAAGAAAAAGGCGTCAGGTCAACGAGTAATGCATGAAATATATGAGCATTTTATTGTTTATTCAAATGACTAAATTCTGAGGTATTGAAAATGCAACCTCAACATGCAACGTATATGATTACCTCCTTGGACGGTAACTTAGACAGGGCGGGGGTGGGGGGGTTGTCGCCTTGTAATATATTAAATGATAACGCAATATAACCAGATTGCTAGAAGGCAAAAACGATATCATGCCGTCAAGTAATTTATTGCTCATGCAAATGACTAGCGTGTATTGTTTATTAAATTATTCGACCTATTATTCGAGTTTTTTGCTAGACAATGCTCCCTATCATTAATGAGATAGTCATTACTGCAGGGAGTTTTCTGGTTTCTTGGCTCAATCACCTAAGAAGAAGCATGTAATTTATGGTAATTTAACCCTTAGACACCTCATCAAATTCGTATCTATACCTCTCGCACACATTGATCATCAGCTAGGAGAAGCATGCCTTAATTTATTCATCAGCATTTATATGTATCACTCTATTCGATTTTCGTAAAATATTACAATGCAGAAGCAAACTTTAATATCATAGCGGCATTTTTTTCCACATATATATATATATATGTGTGTGTGTGTGTGTGTGTGTGTGTGTGTGTGTGCTTCACCGCAACTGTAACATAAGATTGAATCTAATACAAATAACCCTTTCATTGTGTCAACAACATGCACCGGTGACCATTTCGACTAATACAGATATATAGACCTATAGTGGGCTTATAAATATCAGTCTTATAAACTGTCCGTTGTTTTGTCATAAACGTCCTAATATGGCTTATAAATATCAGTCTTATAAACTGTCCGTTGTTTTGTCATAAACGTCCTAATATGGCTTATAAATATCAGTCTTATAAACTGTCCGTTGTTTTGTCATAAACGTCCTAATATGGCTTATAAATATCAGTCTTATAAACTGTCCGTTGTTTTGTCATAAACGTCCTAATATGGCTTATAAATATCAGTCTTATAAACTGTCCGTTGTTTTGTCATAAACGTCCTAATATGGCTTATAAATATCAGTCTTATAAACTGTCCGTTGTTTTGTCATAAACGTCCTAATATGGCTTATAAATATCAGTCTTATAAACTGTCCGTTGTTTTGTCATAAACGTCCTAATATGGCTTATAAATATCAGTCTTATAAACTGTCCGTTGTTTTGTCATAAACGTCCTAATATGGCTTATAAATATCAGTCTTATAAACTGTCCGTTGTTTTGTCATAAACGTCCTAATATGGCTTATAAATATCAGTCTTATAAACTGTCCGTTGTTTTGTCATAAACGTCCTAATATGGCTTATAAATATCAGTCTTATAAACTGTCCGTTGTTTTGTCATAAACGTCCTAATATGGCTTATAAATATCAGTCTTATAAACTGTCCGCTGTTTTGTCATAAATGTCCTAATATGGCTTATAAATATCAGTCTTATAAACTGTCCGTGTTTTGTCATAAATGTCCTAATATGGCTGATAATATAGCTATAACTGTCCGTAGTTATACATGTCATATTATATATTGTTATTGTATATGCCAGTAGACTAACTGACAAGCAATAAGTTGTAATCTCCAAAGAAAAATAATATATGACTGACTATATAAGGAGGGGGAGGGGTGGTTTCCCATACGGTTAGATATTCTGCTGTCTATTCTCGTCGTCAGTGTGTGTGCTGATTGAATCGTTAAATTAGCGTCATGTAGTGTACTACATAATGTATTTAGCGTTCATAAAAAAATATTTTAGAGATCTATTAAAACTCTTTTGAACCTCCACTATCTTATTGTTTCTGGGATTGTGTACCAAGTTTCCGCTGCTTGTTAAAAATGCTGTTCTTCTACATTTTACATGCGGTTGGTAAGTGTCTTGTTTCGTGCGAGTGGATATAGTACTGTTTACAGTGAATATGCTCCTTAGGGGTTCTGGCAATGCGACATTTGAGGTGAATGATATATATTATCAGTAGATTTTAAGTAAGGATTCAGTATGGGCATTAATTTTATAACTAATTTTCGAGTTGGTTCTAATTTCCAATTTTTCTGCAATACTTCTAATCTACGCACGGGTGTTGCATGACAAGAGCCCCACAACAGCTTACCATATGTCAGATATGGATATATTAAACTGTGGTATATTATTTTCATAGTATTTGTATTTAGAATGTGCTTGATTTTATTTAGGGGATATAATCCTCTGGATATTTTTATTTTCCAGTTATTTATATTTCCATACCATTCAAAGTTGTCATCAATTATATCAGCTACTGATTCAATATTTATATTTAACAGTTTGTATAATGTTTTAATATCTTTGTCAGACATATGAACGGTTGTATCATCTGTAAATAACATACACGTGGTGCAGCGAAGGGAACCTGGTAGGTCATCTGTGCAAATAATAAAAGGTAGAGGTCCCGATGGTGTTCCCATGGGAACACATATTATGGTTAATAATTTCCAATCCGTACCATTATGACTAACGTATGTTTCCTTTTCTCCTGATAGTTCCTAAACCACTCCAAGGCAACACGGCGTATATCATAATGGTATAATTTGTACATAGAATGTTGTGATTTCTTGTGTCAAAAGCCTTGGAGAGGTCCAGGAATACAGAAAGAATATTATTTCCCGAGTCCATTGCATGTAGAATATCATTCCACAATAAACGCAGTTACTAAATTTACCAGACCTTTACGGAACCCATATTGATTCATGTTCATTAAAGAATGAGTTATTATAAAACTATATAGACGCTGACGGACTATTTTTAATATATTTTGGGTATGCTGGGTAAGATCTTCTATCATATCTCCAATACATATTTCAGTGAATCCGCTGTGGCGTATTGGACAATCCCCACGGTAATGATATGCATGGCATAATGTACGCTCCCGTTGCGGTCTTTTCAAGTTCACGTTCACATACACCAACAGGGTTTACTCTCAGATCCCCAACCTCGCCTAATTGTCCAATCTAGTCAATACATTCCACCACCGACAGGGTACTTGTTTCCAAGTGTTACCCTGTGAGACTATCACCCGGATCATATCACCGAAATCACCGACTCCACCAATTATTCCCTTTAACACGAGATACACGATTCCCAAATCCTCCCCACGCTGAACGATTTGTGTAGTGTAAATAATTCACGAATCCCAATTTTATGTGCAACCGTGTTTTATTTATAAATAATTGTATATACCTGTACAATAATCACGTGAATATTGTATATATTTTGGTATTAATTTTGATTGTGCCTATACTTGTTATAAGACACTATAGTAATGGTAGAAATGTATTTGTTATCTGAATCAATTGGTATTGAAAAGTTTTTGCTCTTCGTATCAACATGAAATTCAAGAAATCGTTAGGCCAAAGTCCATCACGGGCCGAAATCAGCTGTATTCATCCCGAGTAGTGGGTGCAAATTGCGTCAGAGGTTGACCTCCAAATTTGACATCAGTATGCTCATCACATCAGTGTCACTCATGAGAGGTTCATGGTTATCAATGCTGTTCATAATTGTTACAATCTTCATTTAATTCGTTAGCCATTTCCTCATTAGATGAGTAACTTGGCAGTTTGTCAGAACTTGATTCCAGCACTGTATGCTTCCATCTATTGTATAGGTCGTATTCAGGAGAGCGGTAGATTACAGGATGTCCTTGATGAAATCTAGTAAAGAAATAGCACAGTGCTTACGGAAAGTGATCTTTTCGGTATACTATTGCTTTTGGAACAGTCCAGTGTGACCTGAATGGTAAGATTACATTGTATACAAACCTTTAAGTAGAAAAACCCTCAGACATAAACCCCACCGTGCATGTTTTACGCATAAAACTGAAAACGATATATTATGCATTGTATAGACAGGGATCAACAATTGAAAGTGTATACAGGATGATGGAGCAGATTTTCTGCGATATAACCACATCGAGTGCGCCGGGATGGACAAGTGTCACTTTAGTTACGTGCTATACAAGACCAAGAGCGTCAAGTGGCCCTGAAAATCGACGAACACAGATGTGAACAAGATCATCAAAATGGAAGCTTAAATCCTCAGTAATAATGACCGAATAGGTATTGTTGTTAGTCGATCCACGCAGGTTGACCACTCTTTAAAGAACCCGGCTATCTAATAGCCATTCTGTCTGGAAGATGGTGGAGGATATAATTTAATTTTTCCAAAATACATGTTGACAGTATTCTATATCATAATATATCGTTTTCAGTTTTATGCATAAAACATGCACAGTGGGGTTTATGTCTGGGGGGTTTTCTACTTGAAGGTTTGTATACAATGTAATCTATGTTCGTTTTTAAACTTACGTGGCCCCAAAATAATTCTAATAGACAACTGTAATGAGCGTTGGTGTCGGATAATAAATTAAGTGCAACAACTTCTCGATCCGGAATAAGTCGACGTTTCATAACATCGTGAGCGCCCATCAATTCAAATGGTGCTGCCATCTAGCTGAATTATAATGAGGCTAAATTCAAAGCTATATCCAATCAATTATATTTATGCTATATTGGGAGAATAAACTTGTACTGTAATTGAACATCTATGAGCCCAATAAGATATCAAACATCTCGGTTAACTATGATTTAATTAATCGATGGTGTGGTCCCCGTGCCAGGAATTAAGAAACAGGTTGTTTCAGCCAATTTGTTATATTAAATGGGGAACCACGCTAACAATAAATAGGTACATACACTTACGTGTCTTCATAGTTCTGTGATATCATGTCGGTTTATGGCACCCATCTAAGGATATTCAAAAAATTCAGTCTTCTAAGACACTGAATGGCCTAAAATTGTGCCGTTAAACAACATTTATCCATCCATTTAAAACCTCAGTGTGTTCAGAACTGCTTTGCTAGGGTTGTCACGCGGTCCCCTCGGTTTTCCCATTCTGTCCCACTTCTGAAATCTCTTCACTAGTGTAAAGTCATAGCCGGTTAACGATTTGATTGATGTTGGAGAGAATTAGTGATCGCCCGTTCGTGCCGCTTAACGGTTTTTGGCCGACCAGACAAATGGGTGTGAAACCATGATGCTCCGATTGATTGATGTCGGAAACAATTGGTGGTCACCCGTTCCGTGCCGCTTGGCGGTTTTTGGCCGACCGGTTGTTGGGATCGCACGGGTGTAGATATCGTAGCCGTGGGGTTTGGTTGGGTTTGTACGGTATTAATGTTTTCGGGGTGTGGGTTGATTGTGTGAAAGATTTGTCAGTGAATGTTTGTAAGGGGCATGTGGGTCTCCACTGGACAACACGCTGATTGTGTTGGGGGAGGGGGGGGGGTAGAGTTTCCCTTTATATACCTGTTTGGATGTGTAATTTAGGAGTTAATTTAGTGGAGGATTGTTCTCGACTCAGACAAGTCAGCAGCGATTGGACCAGGTGACCATGCGGGGGTCTACCGGACAACAACGTTGACGGTGCTGAGGGGACAATTCCCTATATATATCTGGATTTTTGTAGACTTTTTTTGAGTAGTGGAGAGAGTGGTGGTTCTAGAGTGTATAGTTTTTGTACAGTTTTGAGTAGAGGAATAAAGCAGATTCGAGACCACATGAGTTCGGAGTTTGGAAAGTGAGCGCTTAGCTAAGGCCGAGATCCGCGTCCCGGATCTCGGTACTTTTCACTAGCTCCCTGTTCATTCTCGCATAATTTTCAAACTCTGCACTATTGCCTATCAAACTCTTTCTTCTGGAGAACTTTCATATCTATTTTCCATGCTTTCTCTACCACCTAAGCTCAGAAGGCTTCATTCAGAAGGTTTTCACTTGTTGTCTGTTCCCAGGGTTAAAACTCCCGCTGGGACTCTTGCTTTTTCAGTTGCTGTCCCTACTCTTTGGAATTCCCTCTCTGAACATATTAAGTCATAAAAGAACATAGTTTCTTTCCGTCACCATTTGAAAACTCACCTTTTCAGACTCGCTTATCCTTGCTAAGTTTCCTTTCCATCTGATTGATGAACTTTGCACCGTACCCGGACTATGAGTTTGCCCAACCCCTGTACTAGGTGCGCCACCGAGTTCGATTCTTGTCGAGGACATTGGCGCTATAGAAGTTTTGTAATTATTATAATTATTGTTATCGACAGCAAGTGAAAAATATGACAATTAATGGCAACTAGTATTTTTTCCACATAAAATTTGGTAAGGAGTTCATGTATAACCAGGGTGTATGGTGACCCACCCCAGGTGTGCGTTATATACCCTGGATTTATACATATTTTATGTATGCGCGATGACTAAGTTGGTGCGTGCTGTTTCTGGTTGTGAACGCAATGATTAAGGTTTGCACGAAGGAGATGCTGCCACCGTATTATGACTTGGTATCGATGTTTGTGCCGTCTCAAGTGTATTATATTGTTAGTTTTAGTACTTTTGAGATGTTCAATAATTAGGTACGGATAGTTGGCTACATGAATCATTATTTTTGGCGGTTTTAAAAATAATGGAATAGAATTTTCGGATACGCCAGAAATTGCACGCGTTTTCCAAAAGTCAAATGGACACCAAAAAGTGTTCTGAGTTTGCTCCGCATTTTAGGGGTTTTCTTTGATTTGTGTATTGGGCAAGTTTTCGATCAGTGATGGAATAAACCAGGAAATGCCATTGCACGATTGAACAATTAAAGCAACAGCCAGATCTAGACAAGGAAACTTGGCTATATTTGGTGTTGGATAATATAGGAACGGAGCGTTAATTTCCGACATGGAGTAGGAAGTATGTCGGGTAATAGCCAGTTTATTGTACATCCGGGTTTTAGTTGTACAACACTCGGGAGCTGGCTTCCCTTCGCCCCAAAGAAGCGCATGCGTGCTGTTTTCGGAGTTATACACGACTCGAAACATCAAGATTGACTTGCTTCACATTGTAGACGATTTTATTTTGTATAAATCTTCACCGTAAGATATTTCTTATTTAATGGATCGCGGCAGATTGTAACGATCCCTAATCCAATGTTGGTCCAATCGGGATTTGAATGTATTCAATGTAGGACTATCTACTACGTGCGCTGGTAACCGGTTCCAATTATTTGTCCCTCCCTGATTGAATACATCTGCCTCAAACTTAATCTTGAGCGGCGCTTCACTAGCTTGAGGCTATGCCCTCTGGTGTTCGATATGTCAGCCAGCGAGAAGAATTGGTTAGATTCCAGCCTGTCTATATACCCTTCAGGATAGTATACACTTGTATTGAAGCATGTCGCCTCCTCTCCTACCATACCACAAAGATGTGAATCTCAGGGCTTCTAACCTATCTCTATATGGCAGACTTCTCAAGTTCGGTATAAGCTTTGTGGCTCTCCTCTGGATTTTTTTTACTTCCAGCTAGTCACGTCACATTTCCATAGTCCAAATGAGGGCGTACCACAGTGGTGAATAACCTGAGGAGTGTCATCTCATCAATGCAGGTGAATGTTGCCCTAACAAGTCCAAGCATTATTGATGTGTTGTTCACCGCTTTGGACACATGCATATGGAATTTCCGATCCCGGTCAAAGGTAACACATAAGTCCTTCGGATCTCTTCTGTTATTGCTTCCAGTGAGATACTGTGCTCATAATATGGGTTTGTTGAGGCTAGATGGAGAACAGTGCATTTGGCCTCATTAAATTCCATCTGTCATTTCTGGGACCAGTCCACTAACCGATTCAAGTAATCCTGGAGTTGTAGACAGTCCGCAGAGGAGAGCTTGGCATCATCCGCAAATATCTTTGCAGTACATGTGACATCATTAGGTAGGTCATTAATAAAAATGATGAACAGAATTGGCCCAAATACGCTGCCTTGTGGTATGCTATGAGGATTCCTGCCCCAGTAGATAATTTGCCACGTACCACTACAAGCTGCCGTCTGCCTGAGAGGAAGTTCTCAATCCAGAT
Organism: Paralvinella palmiformis; assembly: GCA_025642065.1. NCBI lineage: Eukaryota > Metazoa > Annelida > Polychaeta > Terebellida > Alvinellidae > Paralvinella > Paralvinella palmiformis. The sequence continues at coordinate 876,499 of JAODUP010000061.1, forward strand.
GAGGAGGCCGTCTTTTATGCCATATGCCTCAAGTTTCTTCATTAATATCCTACGAGAAACAGTGTCGAAAGCTTTTCTGAAGGTAAATAACATCCACGGGGTCTCCGCCATCCAGTAACTCAGTCCACCGCTCAAGCGTGACGACTAACCGAGTCATACGTGAGCGTCCCGGACAAAGCCACGTTGGGCATCACAGAACGGACGTCATTCATCATATGGTTGACTAGCTTGTCTGTAATTATAGATACGTTGACAAGTGGCTCGAAGGTTGGCTTTGGCGTTTCGGGGAGAATCCCCAGGCTGTCGCTTATTCGGCACAGCTTCGGGCTCGAAGATGTACTCTTTTGAAACATATAACGCGTCAATTTTAGGAAATGTGAAGTGTGGCCTGTTTTAGCGGACGTAAATAGCCAATAATCATTTATTTATCTGGATAGTACTTGTACGCCCAAAATATACCAGTCACTATTTTTTACTTTCGATTTACAGTTAATAATATGCCGAGATCATATACTCCGGTATCAAGCGTTGGATTAGCCATGTACCTCTAGTCCAGTCTGACATTATAATCCTGACAGTTCCCGCTGGTGCCAGTGTGTGCGTGCGTGCGTGCGTGTGTTCTCTATCTAGCGCTATTTGAATGGAATTGGATAAAATGCCATCCCGCAAATTATGAAGTGTCAAAAAAATTTAAATCGTTTCCCCATAAAATGTTCATGAATAATTGTGACATCACTATTACATATGCAGCAAATAATCTAGGATCTCATCATAATAGTTATTTACCACTCCGATGAGTGTCATCACCACTTCTCTTGATAAAAAATGTCACTGTTATGGTCATATTTCTTACTAGGATTTGCTCATCCATGGTGAATGCTATATAAACTTTAAAACAACACTTCAGTATTTGTAACCCGGATGTTAGCAGAGACACTTAAATTATATATTAAAAATAGTGCACTTTGAATACTTTGTCTAAGATCACTGCTTGATATTGTTTATCAAACTTTGTAATTGCTAATTGTTGGTAAAGAGGCTACTCATCGGGGAAACATTTCACAAAACACAGAAAGGTACTAGACTCTATACCTGTTTGTACAAGACCGTATATCCCAATCAGATAGAGATATAACATTACTAACATACGGTAATGTTTAAAAGATAAAACTCTGTATTGTAAATAATAATAACAGAAGAAACATGGTTTAGGAAATACGTTTTCATTTAATTGACATTTTAAAACTTTTAATGATCCCACAGGCAAAGTTTTGGATGAGATGGTGGAATCGGCAGACATTTATTTAACTTCTCACAGCCAGGTGGCGCCCAGTTCTGTAAATAAGATCACGTAAGTCATGAACACGAACAGACGGCAAATATGTTTCATGATTTATAAAGTTAAAATGACTTTCTAAGAGTTTTTAAAGCACTTTTTAATCGTCTCCTGCTATTACTTCTACTGCCGTTATCACCATCATAAAATATTATATAACAGTTATACATGGAGATGCAACAGTTTCACGTGATGACATCTGTTCAACTCTTCCATAGAAATTAAGCCTGAATGGGTATGTAACATGCTCTTTTGTATCCCTACACTACATTATACGTGCACAGTTAATTGTTCAGTGGTTGAGACTATCCTATTTAGACACGCGAACTGCTAACAGAAGGAAAGTATAGACAGATGGGCTGATAATTCTGTGAGGATGGTAACCGTTTTCATATGACTAGAAATGCCATGGCACATGCATTTTGACTTAAGCCACCATGGGAACTTATCTACAATACTTAATCATCCGAACTGAATACTACCTTTCCCGATGAATTAAGCTCTTATTATCTTGTGAGGGGATCATTCTCTTTATATCTTCCAAGCTTTACTTGGGTATCTGAACGATCTGATATCGATAAGGCTAGTAGTGGTTTTAAACCCATCTACTACTCAACTCTCTAGAACTTCAAAAACACAACAACAACAAACTCAAGTAACAGAATGCAAATTTCATTCTGACATTACATTTCTTGAGTTCACACACTGATATATTCCCGACCAGTCATGCATCCATTTTCCTCTAACCGGCTCCCAGTTTCAGAAGGATGACAAGGAAATAAAGAATCATCTGGATTTTAGTAACAGAGACTGTAGGTAACATTTCTAAACTGCTATATATTGAGCAATTCATTCAACCCAGTAATGGTAACCCAAAGCACAAGAGTAGCTTCAATTTAAATATTATATTAAGTGTATGATTATTCCTACCATAACAGCTCTATCACAGTAATTCAGTTGAGGCTGTCCAGGTTTCAGATGAGTCTTGTGATCATTTACAATTTTCTGTATTTCAGCCATGACACGTTGATATTCACTATTATGTGGTCTGTTAAATACATTAATAATAAATTATTATGATAAAATAGCTATTTATATAAATCATCTTTTAATGCCTGTTTTGATGCTGCAGAAATTATAATAAAATGTGTCAAACAGATTCATTTCATTTTAATCTTGCCGTTAATGAGATTTATTGCCATAAATTGACTTTGAATTCAAACACAAATGTAAATAATCACACAATTCATAACAGCAACACCTACCGTATAGTATATTTTTCGCCTGGATCACGTCCAAGATGGAACAGAAGTGGCTGGTTCGTGTGATTCACTTGTACATGTGTGGTAACGTTAACAACATTCTGACCCGGACAGTAATCTATGCCCTGATGAAATTATTAAATTTCATATAGCTCACACTTTATACAATTCTATTTGCAGCAAAATTCTACAATCTAAGTGGTAAAAATTGATAGCATATCAAACCTACACACTGTTGAAGTGAACTCCATTAAGGTAATTTTCAGCTAAACAACAATGTTATATTTGTGTTTGGCAAACTTTTCATATAAACACTGAGAACTCATAATTTATTATAAAATATACATGCTGGGATAAAGCTTAAAGAAAAGGTAAAAACCTTTGATTGGTGTCTGAAGCAGACATGGGGAATCCAGAATTGTAATTGATTTTTTTATTGGAATTGAAAATTTTGAATTAGAATTGAGTAATTTTGAATTAGAATTCCTAAGTTTCCTACAACAAATTAAATCCACAAATTAATTTACCATTTTTACCACGTTAATACTTACATGTGGTGTTACCAATATACTGAAACCAAATTGATCCAGAACTTTGATTCCTTATATATATATATATATATATATATATATATATATATCAGGTACACACACCAACCATGGCACCCCACATGAGCATTTAACCATTTAATATTGTCTGGATACCGTGAGCTCCGCCCACAACTCTGTCACATCACCACATAACATACCTGTAATCTATATGGAGATATTGCTATTTAGGAATTTACCCCCATTCAATGTTTAGAACGAGCAAAAAAATGTATCCACAAATTAATTTACCATTTAATTTTTTAATTCAGAAATAATTCTTCCATGACAATCCTACTTGGAATATAAACTAATTGGAATAGGTATTCCAAGTAGGTACTCAGAGTAGGTACTCCGAGTATCTACCCATGGTAAAAAGTATTAGGCAAAAAGAGTCGGTAAAACAGAATTAGAATTGATAAATTTTGAATTGAATTGGAATTGATCAATTTGAATTGGAATTGACAAAATGGAACTGACCCCATGTCTGGTCTAAAGACCATTAACTAGATGTTAAATAATATAAAACATGACAATACCTGACAATGATATGATGTGATACAATAACAGGACTAAACTTCATTTACAATTTACATCAACATCAGTATGAAAAAGATGCATTTAATTACAAAAAGATATGGAGAAACATATACGAGGGTGACATAAAATATACCTTTCCTTGATTTAATCCCCAAACAAAATACATTTACCTGTACATGAAAGGAATGTTCTGAGTTGACCCATGTCCAATAATGTGCCTTATACATGCCAAATCGAACAGCCATCATTGCATTGCCACGGTAGTAAAATACTGGTCTATGAATCAAAGGTGGGATAATAATATTAATGGTGTGGAGGGAGGGAATAGGAGTGTGGATTTAAAACAAGTTGTTTGATGGCCTTCTCTATTGACAAAATGAAAAAGCAAACTGATAGTAGTATATTACTGGGCTTTATTATAATACTTTGCATGATATAGATACTACTAATGATGATTTAATAGAGACTGACTGACCGTTCTATGACTGTAGCATTCATCAGAGTTCTAGTAAGGCTGATGCCATCAATAAAATGATCTTTGGGAACATCAACCTTAGCTAACTCTAACATGGTAGTAAATAGATCCATCAGAGAACCTAACTGGTAGGACACCTAGTGAGTGACAAAAAACTCACAGTTTCAACAATAACTTTATTAACTGCTCACTTAGAGAAAGACTGAATCATGCAGAGATGTGGGTGAGGGTAGAAATCATAGCAAAAGAGGACCAATTAAGCTTGAAAGATGTCAGACATAGATAGAAATTATAATCACAATTTCTTTTGCCAAATATTAATTATGTACATACTATTATAATAATACAATATTCAAACAGAAAAAAGTACAATTATTATTATTATATCAACACTGATTAATTACCAGTATACAGTTAAATAAATACTGCTAAAATTAACAATAAAATTAGGATTGATGTATACAGTTGGCTAAAACATCTACTCTACCTGTCCTGGGGCTATATGTCCAGGCCACCAGGCAATTGTTGGTTCCCTCATCCCACCTTCAAATGTTGTTTCCTTGCCACATAAAAAGGGACCATTACTGCCCCCTGATAGAACATTTAGTGATATTACAGGCAAATATGTCAAAATTCATAAAATAATATATATGTTAGCAGGTAACCAAATAAACAAAGAACAACAATAAATAAATACTTCTCAGATCAACATTGGAAGACAGCAAACTATTGTTATGCTGGTCCCCCAAATTTCTTTTTTTCATTAAATTATTTATTTATATATATATATATATATATATATATATATATTTAACTTTTCTTAACTATTACTGTATTACAACATGTTCTACCTTAAATGATATATATTTGTCTGTATTACTTAACTATTATTTTAATTATAATATTGTACAATTTAGAAATAACTCATTCATTCAAGATTTCTCTAAAGACATTTTACCTTGTTCCTTGGCATAAGTAGCTGCTCCATTGTCTGATGAAAAAAACACCAGTGTATCCTCATCAATGTTGAGGGACTTCACCGTTGAAAGAATTTGGCCAACCCCATCATCAAGCTCTCTGACTGCATCACCATATCTAGAAAAATATTAATATTTGGTTAAAAGTATTTCGATGAAATGGATGTAAATTTTTTGTTTTGCCTTAAATAAGAAGAACTGGACTATGTGCTCTAGGGTTGTTTGAATCTGTAAAGTTAGGTTACCAGAAATCATCCAACAATTACAAACTAATCACAAAATCCTTGTAGAGATTATCCTTGGCTGTTCTTTAGCCATTTCCAGAAATCAAATATTGTTAATTCGGTTAGTACATAATTTTCAAGCAAACACTCAATTCTTATACTGTTATGCTTTTGAATACAATTGATCAATCCAGTGTAGTCCTAAAGTTCAGTTATTTAAATCTGATCTCAATTCGATGTACTAAATGTCCTTAGTTGTAAAATGATTTTATCAGGTGTTTACCATTTTGGCTTGTTACACAGTATGTGTAAGATATTTAGTTTCTTTTGATGATGATTGATGTTTTACGGCCACTTTTGTGCACATGATAGGCTAAATGGGCCGAGTGACCTCCAAAAGTAATGAAGTGATGTCAAAGATGAAACAACCTTCAGATATGCCCATGACGAGATTCCAACACAGTGGTAGTGATCTGTGGTCCAACACGCTACCGCTAGATCACGGAGGTGCCCCTTTAGTTTTTTTCGAGACGTATGATCTATTCTACTGGTACTTTGATCAATTAATTTTTCTGGTAGGTAAGGCTAAGCCAATACATAAAACGGACTTTAAAAAATATTACATCAATTTTATTGACTGGGCAATCATGATGATGATGGTCTATTTTGACTGATTTTAAAATATTCCTCTGAATCTGTAGCATTACTCTATTAGTATTTGTGATTAATTATAATTGTCATCCAGATAGACAAATATCTAACTCATAGTACACGCCTCAGTGGATGGTCCTTGTATAAAATAACCTCTGGATGTGCAACAACCTGAGCATAACCAATAAAGTCAAAGCTATTTGTAATATAATGGTTTGTTTCCTCTGGAAATAGCCTATGGTTTTGAAATATACTAAAAGATACTCAGAGTATACACCATCAGATGTAATATAAAGAACTGAATGAATCAAAATACTAAAATATATAGACCACAAAAATTCAGTCAATGTATTTTGTTGATGATGATTGATGTTTTACGGCCACTTTTGTGCACGTGCTAAATGGGCCATCAATGTATTTTGTTGATGATGATTGATGTTTTACGGCCACTTTTGTGCACGTGCTAAATGGGCCATCAATGTATTTTGTTTCTGGTGCTTAGTTCCATTTGATTACTTACAGGCCTCTTCGACTTTTGCCCAGATACGGCTTGGAAGCATACAATGGGCCGTGGGTGGCATCCACTGCCCAGTATAAGAAAAATGGTTGCTTCTTAGAGGCTTGTTTCTCAATAAATAGTAAAGCTTCCTGTAAAAAGATGGAGATAACTTTATTTTATACAACAGATTGTGGAGTGAGCGATAATACGTATGGCTCGTTATGATAACTAATTGTAATACAAAAATATACCGGTAGCTCTCTCCTTATAAACTGACCTCAAGGTACAACTGGGTAAGGTTAGACTCTCCCGTTTTTTTGTTAATCTGGAATTCTTCATAATATCTTCAAACAGAAGAAGAATAGAGTGACACTTATGAACACACACACACACAGACACGAATCAAGCAAGGAATGTACTGATGGTTTCATTTTCATTAACGCAAACAAAAACACAATGTAAAGGAAACAAATTCTAAAGTTATAAAAGAGAAAAGCAGTAGATATGATTAAATATATCACTAAAAATATTTACATTTTCATTCTGTGTATCAATAAAATATTCCAAATATCAACATATTGCTCAGCACTTCTAATGACGCCATGAGATATACCTAAACTTGTTTTGTGTTAATTAATCAACGTTTTTTAAATATTTTATCAGCTCATATTGGCGAGGATCCAACAGATTTAATTCCATAGTCTTAAACATAAATAAAATATATGTTATGCGTAATATAATTATTTTACATAAATGGCAATTTATTTAAATCTACTAGTTGATGGGTTACTGGTCTGAGAAAATACACTATCATTTAGATACGAGTACAGTTTAAATTGGCTGTGTTATTTTATAAAGCTGGTTATAATTAGATTACTTAAAGCACAATTCTGTCATTTGCTTCTAATTCCTGTATTTTAGAAGACAAGAGAATTCTGCTGACTGAATATATCTAAGAACAAATATCAAAATTTGAAAGTAAATGTTTTAATTCTATAATATTACATTATTCTGAAATTAAAATTTCAAATGATTTGAAAGCAAAGATGCTAATGATTTTGAGAGAGATGATGGCAGTGGGCTATCATCTCACTGAACTAGAAACAGTGACATACTTATTACGATCCTACCTGCCAACCATATTATTGTCTCTGTACACAGGTATATTGGGAGTGTCTTTATCATTGTATGGCCCAAAGTGACAATTGGGAGCTCCAAACCACTCATCAAAGCCATGTCTGAGAGGATGATACTGAGGTCTGTGACCAAGATGCCTGAAATCAGTAATAATATATATATATATATATATATATATATATATATATATATTCCAAATAAAAGAACAAAATGAATATATAATAGAAAATAGCTAATACCATTTTCCTATAATTTTATTCCTGTATCCAGCTTTATGTAAGAGTTCTGGGAGAAGTACTTCATTATCAGCAATTCCTCCCATTATTACCTGTGGTGTGTAAGCTATCAACGAGATGATGTCACAGTAAGTCAGTAAAATATTTGCATAAATATTTACATAACATTTTAATATATAAATATTATAATATACAGAAAATTAATAAACTATTACAATATGTGATATAATAACCTAAAATGGCATATATAATTAGTATAAGATAGTATATTTATTTATTTATATATTTATAACACTAAATAGGATTGTCCAATTTTTCAAGGAATGTAGAAATAATTGAATTTTTGATAAAGCAGTTTGCCAAAATGGACAAAACTACAATATAACAATGGCATAGGTGATTAAAAATAAAATAAATGACGATAAAAAAAGAATTAACTACATCAGTGACATAGTTTTATTGTATTCACAAAGTATAATACAAATACTGTTTGATTGTAATGAATGAAAACAAGGTTTCCATGATGTGTTCTAGTGGAGTTACCAGTGAAAACGTTTGAGCCAAATAAATCTATACTTTGATGAATTGCTTGTGATAGCTGAACAAAGCATCTGTCAGCCAAATGCTTTGTTGGTATAGTTTTGCTATCTTTCGAACACCTTAGTTTCATGGCATTGTCAATAAAGAAAAAAGCCAATTTATCAAGTACAGTAATGTTTTGGGAAGCAAAGTGCATGTGACTGAGTGAGTAGTTCATTTAGCCTCAGCACGGAACATACAGCTGAGTGATCACTCCCTCGAAAAGATCCCATAAACATAGATACAGGTTCAGTACTCTTCCCGTTGCACTATTGGAGTGCCTTTTAGTAAAGTACACATAAACTATACACAACAATCTAAAACCTCATCTTGGCTCCATGACAGATGAACATTCAAGAAATCTTACTATAACTTTGCATTGTGCTGCATATTCATAAGGAAGAAGTAATAACCTGCATTATCTTGAGATTATTGATGTACATTCTAATTTAGTAAATATATATCTAGCCATGTGCTGAACTCTAATGCTTACCATTTCTTGCATGAGCATTTGTTGTATAGAAGCCATTTCTAATTGGTAAGCGTCCTGTCAACAAGGCAGCTCGTGCTGATAAATACAAACATATAAAAAAGACAACACTGGTCATAGAAATTATCAGTGAAAACTTACTGATGAACAGAAGCTTATCTGTAAAATACTGCTTCAAGTAATACACACACACATAAAGAATTATTTAGCAATTCAAGTTCAACATGATTTATGTTTATTATCCACCATAACAATCAAACAACAATCAACAGTTACTAAACACTTTATAATTATAACCTTTAGTAACAATTTCTATATAAAATATCTCCTTGATAATCTTACTACTGTGTTCTATTAATCAGTATGCGTTACTTGGGTTCAAAAACCAAAAAGGATCAATATAGTTTCACAGATTAATATCACAGATCAGAACATTGTGGTAGCTAAGCACTTTTAATGACAGTACATTCCCACAATGAGTACTCTCCTGAGGACATAAAGCATTCTGGCAGTGGTCACCCTCTAAGTCTGCATTTATTTGCTATATTTCTTGCATGTTATCACAAATATGCTTTTCCAACAAATTTAGTCTACTCAAAGTATAACCACACACACAATCCTGTTTTCTGCCAGATATTGTATTAATATATATGTATATATATAAATATTAATATATACTGATAAATTATCAGCTGTAAATTACACAATACTATAGTTTCCTAAGTTGCAGGGTTAGGTTTTGTCTCTTGTATATTATATAGTGCTTAATAAACATTAAAGCAGTATATAATATGTGGATTGTAGTTAATATACTATTTATGTGTTATGGTTAACAAGGTTATGAGACTTTTTCAAGTTATGATTAAATAAGATAATTTCAGAAAAAAACTTAGTTTCCTTAGAAAAATATAATCAAGCGAGATTGATCAGGTGCCAAATATAGCCATCACTTTGGTTGATGGTAGGTATGATGTAAATCTCAATATTAAATTATAGGCACATAAATTCAAATTGCCAGATATTCTTCAGAAAGCATTTCACTGTAATGACACCTAACAACATCACAGGGATCATAAACTGTTCAACCATGAAAATGTCCATCAGGATGGAATTTGAAATACAAAATTGTTATTGAAGTTTTAAAAGAAATAGTAACTTTGCTGGTTGGTTAGTACACTATTATAAATATGGTATCTTCAAGTAAACAATTACTGTAAGAAATGCCTTGCTAGCATTATAATAATGATTGTTCATACTAATACATACATGGGGAACAGAGAGGATTTGCTGAATAGAAGTCAGTAAATACCATTCCCTCAGCAGCCATCCTGTCCAAATGAGGAGTCTCCTTTGATGGTTCACCAAATACACCAAGGTCTCCCCAACCCATCTGTCGAAGTGAACAAATACATATCTGAGTTTAGTATTAATATGCCAAGGAAAATAACTCCCAAACATTAAAATTTATACAGTTAAATATCTCCTTCTGGACGTGGCTCAGTGGCAACCAATGCATGTCCCCAAATATTACTCATACAATCCAACACTGATGACAGGTCACATACCATCCAAACCAAATTTACTAAAGACAATAAGCCAAAGTATCCAACTAAAATAGATAACAAATTAATGAAAAAGATAATTTCTGATTAAAGAATTCATTAAAATCTGTGACACAACAATGACATATAAACGATGATCTTATCACCCACTCTAATTACTGTGTATATATAACAGCCAACTCTTCAAACAAAATTTAATCTGTTCTATATTTCTAGGAATAAAATGCGGATTTAAAGGAACAGTTCACCTTTCATATCAAATTTTCAGGACTAATGCAAATATGCTCATACAATTTACAAATGATGTAAAAATATGAACATGATCAACCACATATTAAATAATCCATTTCAAAGTGCTGGTTAATTGACTATTAATGGTTTGTGGGTGCTGCCAGATCAGATGCTCCTGAAATCTGATGTCACTTCCCACAAGTGGTTTGTATTACTCAGTTATAACAATATAAATGGAGGAGTAGACAGGTAAGGTCATCAGGACACCTAAGCCAGATCGTCTCTTGCCTGACTTGATCAAGTTCGAGATGGCTAAATAATCCTTGCGCCATCTGTAGAGCTCATAACACACGATTGTTTCCTTCCCGTCTACAATCTAGCATTGGAGGAAGCCCTAATGGCTACCCTCCAATAACTAGCATTACATCCTTATTTCAATTCAATTAGTTTATTTCAACATTCAAAATACATAATTTTAATGAAATCAAACACATATAGAATGTTGAAAAGGAGGATGCTTGAAGCATTGCTTATATAATGCACCCCCCTGTAACTGAAACAATAAACTGAAAATGCTCCACACACTTTATTATACATAATTCAATGAATGTAAATATTCTGATTATACTGGATGTTGACAAAAAGGTGATTTGATTATCATCTTAATACCAAACACACAATGATGGGTCGTTATGACACCACAGGAACAATGCAGATCATTATGACACATAAAATGATCCCATATCGTTATGACACTTATATCTACGATACCAGGTAGAGTTCATGATTATTTTATTGGAATTTGGGGTTACTTTTATATGAGCATTACACATTTAAATAATATTACCTGAGGGTGAACTATTCCTTTAACATGTACTTATATATTTATTCATTGTTCATAACCTATTACAATAACTTCAGGACGACAGATATTACATGCATACAAGTTCATGCCTAATCATGATCATGATTTTAATTTAACAGAAATGAAAAACTTTTCAACCACACTTGATGTGAGCAAATAATCTGTTCAGCTGTTTTGAATGTTAGCTTATGGTTGAGTTACTGTAAAAAATAACGAAAACAGTTTTACAGGGTAACAATACCGAATTGATGAAACTATCGAATACTCTATTTAGTAGAATCTATTGCATTGTCAGTCTCTCTGTACAGGGTGTTTGTTGGTGACCACAGATCTTGCACTTTGCATGAACTTTACCATCCACTGTCACTCTAAGAAAATATTCCCAGATGTGATGGGCAGTTCTACCACCCATTGAACATTGGACTTTGGCTGTATTGAAGCCAGCCATGAAACTAACCACATGTAACTATTATTTAATGTGACAGCTATAAGATGGATTAACAGAATCAGATTAGCAAATATCTTGAGTGCTTGCCACACGGAGGATCATTAAGTGAAGCCACTGTCACTGCATCCAAGGTCAGCCACAGATATACACCAGGACCAACCCAAGAGGGCAGTGTCTTGCTTGTCACCCAATTAATGAATAGTTCTATTTTTGATTTGATTTATTTGTACACTAATGTAAATACATATAATAACACTAAAATACATAAATACATTAAAGTACCAGGATAGCACAAGAAAGTGAAATATTTATTTCCATTGTGGTCCTGATTTAATTACAACCACCCCATAATCTCTAAAAACAAATAGCAGACTAATCATGTCAATGGACCAGTTGCCAATTAGATAGTTTTCCTAACTGTTCCCCACTGTTTTCGCAAAATCCAGTGAGGTTGGCTAACGAGAGACTTTGAAAATAACATACAAATCCTATAATTTAGATCTAGTATGAAATATATAGGCAGATATGTGCTTTTTTTCTTATCAGATTGCCTCCACATATATGGACAAACATGAGTCTGAACTCTGAAAACTGGAGTGTTACTAAGAATATTCCTGCGGCCCTGTTTAAATTGGAAAGTATGTACTGGAGATGGCGGACAATCATGTTTGTTTGCAATTATTAAATGCGTGTTAACATCAATGACATGCACTTAAAAGGATAGTCCACCTTTATTTCAAATTTTGAGATCTAGTACAGCTATAGTCACAAATATCATAAATAATGTTAAATGTGTAAATGATCACCAACATATTAAATAATCCAGTTCAAAGTGCTGATTAATCAACTTTTAATGGTCTGTGGGCGCCGCCATTTTTAAGTTAGACAGAGACCGGAAGCTCCTGAATGCTGATGTCACTTCAGCATATCCAGTTGACCTGAAGTCTGTAGAGCCCACACAAAAGCATGTAAACAAGTGTGAGCAAAGAATTATTCCAGAACTAAATGGCATTATCTTGTTAAAATTACTTCATGAATGACATACAACCATATCAGTTTGAGCCCGAATGAACCTGACAAGAGGAAGATGATTCAGAAATTAATGCTCAAAAGAAACTATAATCTACGTCAGTCTAGAGAGCACCGATGTGATGTCAGAGCATTTCAGTTTTCTCCTTCCCACTTTCGAATCTGGCTTCCAGTGCAGCCATAATGGCGGCCCTCCAGTGATTTGGATTATTTCCCTATATCTATGATAGCAGGTATATTTCATGATTATTATTGTGGAATTTTTGGTTACTGTTCTAAGCATTATATATTTTTAAAAAAATTTCTGAGGGTGGACTATCCCTTTAAAACAAAAAGGAAGTACAGTTTCTATTTAAATGGTATTCCCTGATGGTCAACAATGAGCAGCGAAGATGACAAACATGATCCCACATACATGTGGATGTCTACCAACACCATTTATCACAACTAGTTGCAACGAATGACGGCCAGTCCCAGTTACTTATCTTGTTTGCATGCCTTTCTAACTTAACTTTTCGATGATTTAAAAATTACTACAATGTAATGTGTTTCAGGTTGATATCAATTTCGGAAAAGTGGTATTTTTTTCTACATGTACTTATCGGTTTCTGGATAGATCTGGGAGGTGGAGTTTAGGTGATTGACCTCCCTAGAAGTCAAGACTGGGCCCCCAGTGAATGTTTGTCCGGATCTAACAACTGAGCTATTGGTTTTGGCTACAAACAACACCAGTGTATGATTACCATAGTCTAATAATGAGGCCCTAACTTATTGTATAATAATTTTACTTTTAATATTACAATATTATATTAATAACATCAATAATTTATGGTATTCTAAAAACTACTTTTCAGGTATATCTGAAAAATAAGTCATAAATTTGTTGGCTATAGCCTGAGCCTATACCAATATTAATTTTTAGAAAACTTTTGACAGTTTATAGTGTCATAAATCGTCATAAACATGTTATTGACATAACGTCATAAACCCTGGATTAATCCTTTTTTTTAACATTGTGTCATAAAGTTGCCAACCCGACTCATATATACTCATGATGAGTAGATCTACTCATCTATGATCTAGTTAGTTCCAAATTAAAATAGGGGCCTACATTGAATCTAACTTACATCATCCATCAGCATAATTATAAAGTTTGGCCTGCCACTGTTAGCAACACAAACATAACCAAGTAAAAAAATGATCACAACATAATTAGTTGTCATGGTCACATTTATGTATATATATCAGAGAAGTTTTAACCAAATTGACAATCCAAATAACAACAAACTGTCTACAGTTTGTTCTTCCGGAATAAATAACTGTCGTAACCAATTAGCTTCGTATAATACATTAATCGTTACCACTTATTACCGTAATTATTCAATAGTTTTACTATTTTTGTGAGTTTTCTGAATAAACTAATAATGTGTATTTTTCTGTACGTGAATGCCAAAGCTAAATTATTGTTGCTTTCCTAAGGTAACAAATTTTCCATGAAAGATATGAGATATGATACACAGAAACGAGGTCAAATATATTTGTATTTGACAGTATTTCAATACTTTTTTCCAAGTATTTGTATTTTATTTGAGCTTTCCAAAATGGAAATTAAATATTAAGTATTTAATTTTCAAATACATTCTCAAATATAGTAAATACTTTTTTTAAATGTCTGAATTTTTATATCTGAATATTTTGCCACCAACTTGATTTGTTCCTAGAAGCAATTTTATAAGAGAATTGTACATAACCATGAAGCAAATACTTTCTCACCTGTGATCTTCGTTAAATTGAATTAGTAATATATTTAATATATGCTAATATAGTCTACCCTCACATCAATAATAAATACTCCCACGAAGTACAGCAACACAAAGGCTCAAGCATCGGATTTAATAGCTGGCGTGACATGTGAAAATATGTGTTATGTTATGTGATGATAAATCTGACGATATGTGATATTATTTTGGTTGTGTGATAATGTGTGATGATTTTTTTGTATTTGACCGCATTTCTGGGTGTCGGAACATATTTGGTCATTCCGATCCAATTTTATGCTTCTGTGTCCAGTTGTATTTAATAATTTTAATAGGTTATCTGCTAGAATTATAACACATCGACACAAATTAAGCCATTCAGTGTCCTAGAACGTTTATGTAATTTATAGTATAAATCACTAAACAATACATTTATGGGGTTTTTTAAATTTTATTTTAAATAGGTTTCAGGGTGTAAAGACTACAAAATTCATCCATCTATTTCACATGCAGAGGGATTTTGTAATGTTGGAAAATGAGCTCCATAGTAATGAACTTCTTAATTGTAGTACTTCTTTTTCAAGTACTTGTTTAAAAACCTCTTATAATAATAATAATAATAATAATAATAATAATAATACTCAGATCGTACTATTCTCGCCGGTATATACTTTAAGATCAGCTTTCAGAGTATAATATGAAGTTCTGTACAACATAATATTTTGGCGACAGGAAAACATGGCGATAGTATGTCAGTCACCATGGAGTTTTCGCCATTATTTCATATTCGCCAAATTAAACAGATCTTCCATAAAGGCCGATGATCTAGTCTGTTTCAGATTTGGTTATGGCCGGTAATCGATTAGGTACAGTGACACTCTTCCACTCAATACTTAGAAAGTGTGAAACAGTATCTTGTACAGTAATGTTCCCTTTCCGTATGTATTATCAGACGTGCAGCACAGTTCCGTACTCGCTGTAGACGGTTCATCAGACAAACAGAGATTGGATATTATATAGGAATGCATTGCTATAGTCCATTCGAGAAATTATAAGGGCTTGCATGTCTCATCATTCATGTACATATGGATAAACTATATGTTTCTTATTTGATAATAACAGGAATTGCGTACATAAATTCACTTCCTTCTCCATTCTTAGAGTATTATCCAATGTAAGCTCTAGATGTTTCACAGACATAGAAGACTCTATATAACTGGATCCTACTATAATACGAAAATTCTCAGTTGTCTTCATATGTTACTTGGATGAGAAAACAATGAGCTTGGTACAGTCTTTATTCTATTTCAGCATATTGCTGTTCATCCAAATATTTATGTCTGCAATACAAACTTTAATTGAGGATGAAATATCATCACATTTATGACATGGCTTTAAAGTCGTGTAGACCTGAGTGATATAACAATGATATTTAATGTTTTATCGTTAGAAATTTACAACTGGTTTATAATCATATAGTATATATATATATATATATATATATATATATATATATATATATATATATATATATATATATATATAGTAACTTTTGGTCCTAAAATGGATCCTGTGGTAAACAAAAACAAAGACATACATAAAATGATGTGTCATCAGCGACTGAAACTAACTAAATTCTATCAGCTAGGTGCCGCTTTTCCACGACGATAATTCTTCATTTCTTCCTTGGGATTGATTTTCTTTCGTTTCATGATCTGATCATGAAACCTAGAGTTAGCACACGAAAGCGTAAGCACTTATTTCGAATGTGGTCCCTTTTATGGACTGGTTGTTCAAAACGCCTCCCCCCAACACTCACATGGGAGCAGTACGGAAAGATGGAGCCGAAATATGCCGAGGGCGGTCACTGCCAGAGTTAATTAAAATCCCTGGGGGGGGGGGGTGCTTTACGTTCCCCATTAATTTAATCAATTCAGCGGGGACGGCAGCGCCATTTAACGTGGTCAGCCACCCACGATGTTGTAAGCTGAGAAATTAATCCCTGGAAAATTTTCGACTTCTTGATGAGAGCCGACTTGTGATCCTTGGCACCAGGTGCCAAATGCTTAACCGCTAGGCCGCCGGAGCTTATACACTCCAGATCTCTTGAACAGCTAAGTTATGGTGGTTCATTTCAAACACAACGGCATCACTGACTCAGCCATTGGTCTATTTATATTGGCTGTTATCAGTGGCAGGAGTTGAGTAAGCATTGGATCTAAGTGACAGCAGAAACTAAAAGATTATCTCTTTGACTTCAACCGGAGAAGCTGGACGAAACGTCTCGTGCATTTTCCATTAAACATAATATCCGAATCCATATTGTTATTGCAGGTAATATTTGTGAACAAAATTTGATCTTATTCTTGACCATTGTTATTTTACTTATGAAATAATGCGGAACTTGTCAGGAGTTGAGCAGTAAAACGTGGCAACATTACATTTGAATTACTGTCTATCAAGTTTCTTATTATTACTTTGAGGTTATTTTAAAAATCGTTTCTACATTCCTCTACCTTCGTGGAATAGAAACACTCATTCTCCTCAAAATATAGTGTTAATATTTTTACCGAGTTCGCTGTATATTTCATAATTCACCATTAAAGACGTTTGGCATCAGGTCCTCTCTGCTTTCCTCCTAATTTTGTTACTGGATATAAACATATCAGAAGAGCTTGGATCCGGTCTCAGCGTGATGATTTTTTTTAAAAGAGGGAGCGTGGTGATTAGTGATATTTTAGGCATCCTGGTTATAAGTTTCGACTAGCTCATCAACTGATCCCTCACATATACTCTGAGACGACTGTAAATCCTCTGCAATTTCTGGAATAATTATGCCACAGTACTTTCTGTATGTGATCTTCCTTCGTATGCAGTCGGGATTGTCCATATCAATGACGAACTGTCCATTTAATATTTACTACTTAGCGTTCTGTCAGCCCGGATTCTCGAGCCGTGATAGCGCCGTTGGTTAAAGTGTAGGACTGGTAGCCGAAGAATCGCGGGTTCGAGGCACCGGTAGCTGCAATGCTGTCATGCGGCAACTGGTTCACTCATCCATAAAATGGGAACCTGACAAGACGTGATGGCTATGTGCTGGAGTAACGCTATGCGCCTTTAATGGCAGCATGCGTTGTATGCTCCATTGAGAGTTGAGATGTGTGCTGTGTGGAAACAGGTCTGAACTAGGGATAATAATATGGTACAGCTCCTCAGAACAGGGTTACCTGGTTCTGGCGCTATATAAACATGCATTATTATATAATTATATTTATATATCTTGTACCACGACGCTTACGCCAAGGTGTCTAAACAGTGGCTTTATCATAACACTTGGACGCCTGTTATCAAAAACACCTGCAATCAGTAGCAGTAATATAAGTATGATATATGGGTAGCAAGATGAGCAAAATAGTAAAGTCAAAATTTCACCTGCAATTGCAAATAAACATTTTGTGAAATTCATCTACTTCTCTGGAGATTTGTGAAGCCAGAACTAAAACGCAAACTGCACAAAACGACATTCTGTTAGTGTGTAGTTTGTCAGTTAATGACCTATACATATCTATACGCACGCTTTTAGGTTATCATCCTCATCTTGCAGAACTTGACTAGCTGTAATATGAAAGCATACAAATGGTACGCTGGTTGATGAGTATGACGCGAATGTACCCTTATTTAGTGTAGAATCGAAGTGGCCAGTAATTGCTCATTCACCCTCCTTACTTCACGAGGCAGATAAAAACCTTCAAAATCATCGTTTTCAACATTCACATCTGTTGACGTTGAAGGGGTGGGGAGTGTTAAAAAGGGTACTTTTGATAATTATGTACGTATGACTCCTAAATGAATAAGCTGCACAGGACACATAAATGACCGACTTACTTTCTTTTAAATTCAGTTGTTGTATACTCTTATAACGTCCAGACTTGTTATAATTTTTTTTATGGGACAGATCCCTACATTTGGACATCGCAAGCTTCACCTAAAGTTTTTGTAATGTCTAGTTTGCTATTTCTTCACCGGTATAGCATTTTAATTCCAGAAAGGTTAAAATTAATGGGCTTCCCAGGTACCGAAGTACTATATATATATATATATATATATATATATATATATATATATATATATATATATATATATATATATGTTGGTAGATCCGGTGTCGAGTCAACTGACAAGCTAAAATAACCATAATAATAATTAACTTCATAAACAATGAACGCGTTAATTTTCTGATCAAATAGCTCGATGAGTTAATTAATTATAGGTGGTTTTGGATGAATGAACGAGTGAGTGGATTGTTTAGGTAACACCCTTCCATTGACCTGAAAGAAAACTAGACCGAGCTGTCAGTGGTGTTTGAATGGGCCGCCATGACAAAACATAGGTAGTGGAAAAGCAGCGTTGAAGCGGCTGCGCTTCGAGTTTTGAACTTAAAAATACGGACATTTATTGTCATGTGTGCATTATATAATAATAGTTAAGCTTAATTTCGCGTCCCCCCCAAACAAAAAGCTTTAACAGTTATTTTAAATGTGTTCCTTATACTTACCGATGAAAAGATATTCTTTGTGTATTACTTTTACTCCCACTGCTTATGCAACCAACGATACAACAATAATTCACCATGTTTATAAACCCGATTTTTCAATCTGCGTTCCTTTTTTCAACGACCGGAAGTCGGGACCTGTTTGCCATCAAATCGGCGGCCATGTTCGGTCTAGTTTTCTTTCAGGTCAATGGAAAGATCCCACAAACCTTAATTCAGACAAGTAATTTAAGCAAGATTTTCAGAATGTCAATATTTCATACATCTCGTATCATTTTACGTTATTGGTGTGTGATGGGTAAATTGCAGCTGAGTATTCCCAGTAAAAATTAAGGAACGAATTGTTTAAAACACATGCAATAAGTATCTAATGGCGGGAAGTATGACTGGCTCTCAGTATTATGGCATCGCGGAATAGTTGTCGGATAATTCAGCAATCAGATAAGTTACACTAATGAAACTGGTGTATATTACATGTTATATAATATAGATTTAATGTCTATGAGTAAACATTTATATATATATAAATATAAATATATATATATATATTCTTGTCCTTTCTTTTTATTTATATTTAGGTCAATGTTTCTTTTAATCAATCAATTCATGCCTTATATTATCACTCACTTCGGTGTTTACGCTAAGAATCTGGTTTTGTTTACGCCTGCTAATGGTGGCGAGTTGTTAGCGTTGTTGTTACGTAATTACCTGAATCCCCTTCCCCTTATTTCTTCTGATATAATTATATATGTTCGTAAATAGTGGATTATAGTAAAGCTCAGTAACTGGCTCTACCACCCCGTAGCCGTAATGTCATCTGTTTAGGGATGCGTTCATATAGTGAAAAAAACTTCCAAAACAGATATGCCAATAACACCATCTATATAATGAACACAGCGGTATATGTAGAAAATGTTACTATGGGTAATAAATTGCCAGTCGATCTGTACTAAATCTGATGAAGTATTTGATGTTATTAAGGAAATCGATCTCGATGGTCTTGTTATTATGCAGAACTTATCGAGAATACACGCGATGGTAACATTTTGATCAAGGATGTGTCTGTGTCTTCCATGCTATCTTATCATTTCTTTACCAATTACTATGTATATTCCTAGAGTGTCTGTTCGTGGTATTCGTTTCGATGTTCTATCATTGTTATCTGGTGTACCACAGGGTTCAGTTCTTGGTCCTCTGGTTTTCATAATATATATATCTGTCTTCATTGAAGAATTTATAACATTTTATTGCTGATATTCGGAATACCATCTTAAGAACATCCACCGTCTAAAAGCATTCTTGACACAATAATCACCTGTTACTGAAGTCCATGTCTTTATTATATATCTTATAAACTACTGTAACTCCCCTTCTTTATATGGAATATCTGATTATAAAATCAATCGCCTTTAAATAATTCAGAATAGTACAGCTCGCATAGTGACAAATACTCAAAAAAATTATCAAATCACGCCAGGATTACATATTATATAATTGGCATCACCACATTGTGTTAAATCCCTAAAGACACCAGCATTACAGATGGGTGCATCTTTGATTACCTCTAATGAGTCAATAAAAAAAATCTATGTGTTATTTTTGACCAATGTATTAACATGTATGAACATGTCACATCAGTATGTCGAGCTGCCTACTACCATCTTAAGACCATCCACCGTTTAAAAGCATTCTTGACACAAGAAGCACTTGTAACAGTATAGTCCATGCCTTTGTTACATCTCGTATAGATTATTGAAACTTCCTGTTATATGGCATATCTGATTATAACATTAATCGCCTTCAGTGAATTCAGAATAATGCAGCTCGCATAGTGACAAATACTCGAAAATATGATCATATCACCCCAATTCTTCAAAAAGTACATTGGCTACCTGTTAAACAGCGTATCCATTTCAAGATTTTATTATTAAATATACATTACTATTATTATTATGTACAATGATATTGTAAAAATTGTTTTCTACACAACATATCTTAGATTTTAGTATTTGTTAATGCACACCCATATATGGCACAATGCTTGATAGTACATTACACATTTCTCAGCATGAAAAGTCTGGATTTAGTTCCCTGATGAATCGTTCATAGCTTGAATTCATGAAATCATCTGTGCCATTGCCTTATTTCACACCGCTAAAATAAACAAATACACTACGCCAGTATTATTACATGTGCACTAATTAATCCATTCAAGCCTGACCCTACAATGTGGAACCATGGATCGTGCGCCAACTTTTTTATATTCTGGACTTTTAAAGCATTGTGAAATACAAGTTCCCAATACACTAATTAATTAGTTAGCCACGTTATTGTCACATTCTTTATATAGATTCCCAGATTTAAAAAAGTCAGCTTAGCCAGTTAGTAATCAATCAATCAATAATGATGTCGGCCGCGATCCCACAAAGACTGCTTCCATCACTTGACTATTGCTCTCCATTTATCTCTCTGTTGTCAGAGTGATGTCCATGAGTCGGTCTTTATGTCTCTCAGCTTCAGGTTTCTCTTGGTGGTATCCTTGAACCGGGGATGGAGGGCGCCCTCTCTTTCTGTGACCAGAAGACAGTTGAGAGTAGAGAACCTGCTTTGGTAGCCTGTCTGGTGTCACCCTCATGAGGTGTCCAGTCCACCGGAGATTCTTTCTGATCAGAAGATCTTCCATAGATGGCAGCCCGGTCCGTTCGAGTATTTCCTTGTTTGTCACTTTGTCCATCCACGTTATCCTCGTGATCGAACGCAGATGTCGCATCATGAAGGCATGCAGCTTTTTTTCACTTGTTGTCTGTACGCTGTCCATCCTCATCAACTTGTTTCCATCAACCATGATATCCTTCTCTTGGATTCTTGTAGTTGGATCGGTACAGCACCTCGGTCTTTTTTATGTTAATCCTCAGGCCGAAATTCTTTGATGCATCCGAGAAAGCATTCACCTTTATTTCTGCATCTCTTCAACTGAGTGTGCAACCAGTGCAATGTCATCTGCGAATAGCAGCTCTCTCATGAGTATGTATTCGAGTAGTCTTGGTCTTCACTCTGAAGTGTGCGACGTTGAATAGGTCAGCACTCTGTCTGGACTGTATGTAAACGCCACCCCCCGTGTCTCGGAAAGCCTCGTCGAGCATTGCTGATAGGAAGATGGAGAAGAGCGTGGGGGCCAATGCACAACCTTGGTTGACCCCATTTGTGACGCTTACCGATTGCGAGACTTCCCCTCCAACATTAACATTCGCCATCATTCCGGTATGTAGTGCCTCGATCATTGTTGTGAACTTCTCTGGGCAGCCATACTTCCCCAGTAGCTGCCATATATCGGTCCTCCGAACTGTATCGAACGCCTTACTGAAATTGACAAATACCATGCATGTAGTGGTTGGTCCTGCTCAGTGCACTCATATCCACGCTGCTCCGGTTACCTCTGAAGCCACATTGTGTCTACCTCTGGTGTTATATGGGTAGATTGTCTGTTGAGTGGGATCCTGGTGAAGATCTGCTATGGAAAGAAGAGAGATTCCTCTATAGTGCCCACAGTCTGTTTGATCACCTTCTTGTAGATGGTTACAATGCTGGCATCCTTCAATGCTTGTGGTACAGAACACACCTCCCATACATTGGTGATTATTTGGTGCAGTATGCTGGGTAAATTGTCTCCTCCGTGCTTCCATACTTCTGCAATAATTCCATCTCCTCCAGGTGCTTTGCCATCTTTCAGGCCGACGATAGGAAGTATTCACTCCATCTTGTCACAACTCTCTTGCTGTTAGAGAAGGTCTCTATTCCATCTGTTGATTTCAGGTGAACAGGTCCCTTCTCTTTGGGTCCCCATATTTCCTTCGGTCCAATGTAGAAGCTCTTCATGTTGTTTTTGTCAGCAGCTATCTGCAGCTCCACTGCCTTAATTTCCCACCAGTCAGACCTCAACGTACGGGTGCGTTTTTGTAGCAGTGTGCAGTTATCTTTATATGCTGCAGTGGTGGGTCTAGTGCTCTTGGTTTACAACGCTCTCTGATGGGATTGGTGTCTTCTCATCAAAAGAATATGTAGCCCCCGGTCATTGGAGTAGAACCAGTTCTGGTGTTTTCTGTCTGGCTTGCCAATATATGTTTTGGCTGTATTGTATACGACCTGATGCAGAGGTGCCCATTTCCTTCAACTTCCCATTGGGCGAGAGCACTGTCCATCTCCTGCTCAAAACTCTCCCTATGGATGATGCTACTTAGTTTTGCAGTGTTGAACTTGTCTTACTTGTCTCTTGTCTGTTATCCTTTTGTCGTATTCTGAAAGCCACTTTTGACCTCAACATCTTGTGATCGGTCCAGCAATTAGCTCCACGCATGGCTCTGGTACTATGGATGTCCATCTTATCCCGACGCCTCGTGATGATGAATTCGATCATATGCCAGTGCCTGGAACGAGTATGCATCCAATTGGTCTTGCGTTCATCCTTCTGCTTGAACATGGTGTTCGTTACTATCAGTTCGTATTCAGAGCACAGAACCAGTAGAAGCTCGCCATTGGAGTTGCATTTCCCAATCCCATGTTTGCCCATACCCAAGGGCCACTTGTCATTGCCAGCTGGTTGTAGAAGGCCTCCTTGTTTTCATCTAGGTTTATCATTGTTGGACCGTACATGCTGATAATCATTTATCATATATAATTGTACCAAACATGTCCTTGTTCAGAGGTAGTCTCATCGTCATGATTCTGTCACTTACTGGCCGTGGCATTTCTGTCAGGGTTATGACGATATCCCTAATCCGGCCTCCCTTCTTTCTGATTCGGGTTTGCCACTCCAGAAGAAAGAGTATTCCATGTCGTTGAGACTACCAGACTCTGAGAACCTTGTTTCATATAGGGCGGCGATGTCGATGTTGTATTTGGCAAGTTCCATTACTACTAGTGCCGTACATCTTTCTGGTCGGGGAGTCCATTGTGCAATGGTCAGTAGTTGTCTTCTTTTTCCTAGTTGATTTTCCACTGTCGACGGAAGATGAGGTTGATCAGCGCGGTCCTTGGTAATCCGGACGACGGCTGATCCGGTATGGGGTTTCGTGCAGTTGTACATTTCATGGAAGATTCTAGCAAAAAAAGTGTTGAGTGCAAGTTACTAGCGGCACTCTCTCGGGGAACAAATAGAGGTCTCACACCGGCAAGAACATGTCAAGACAGGCGTAAACTATTTGTCCCTACAGTGGCTGGTCGAGAGATATTGGGAGTTCCATACATCAACCGCCCTTGATACTGCCACAGTGACAAGGTTTGCTCCCCTACCCTTCGGTTCTGTCAAGAACCTGTACCACAAGGCAATGGTTTACAACTCTGCGTGGCCGGGGCATCAAACTGCCCTGATGTATTGCAATACCTGAGATACTGCAAAACTTGCATAACATACCAGTCAGTAAATATTATTAATAAAATAATAATAATATATAATAATAATAATAATAATAATAATGTTATTATTATTATTATAATGGCCGCGATGGCAATTATTTTATGTGGCTTTTCTATCTGAAATGAGGAGACGGTATTCTGCAGCGCCATCTGACGAACAATATTTACTACGGTATCCCACCACTTCGCTAATTCCTCGGAAACACAAGAGATGTTTAACGGCTTATGCCAATATATTTTGATTGGTGGTTATTTTTAAACTGAAAAACGTTCAAAGTTTGTTATTTGATGCACCATATGGGTTTGTTTTGAGTTCTTCTGTTTTCACAATGTACATTTACCACCTTTATGGATCATTGCGTAGGCGCATAAGTATAAATATCACTGCATCCTGACAGTTAATCAAAGTTTCCCACCTCTTTATGGAATGGGGAACGTTATATTCGGCTATGGATAATTCAAAATTCTTCTAAAATTAAATAATGCTAAAACAAATATTATCTATTTGTCTTCACCACACAATGTCAAATGGCTGAGAAGTGAAAATACCAGTATTATACACTAGTAAATTATTACTAATAATTTTAAAATCTATTAATAGTAGCGCACCTGAGTATCTGTGCGATGGGGTGTCTTTGTGTAACGATTTTGAATGGCTCTTGACACCTTATTAAATGTACATTAATTATTATTGTTCACTCGCTCGCTCATTCACTCAATCAATCAATCATTGGGTGAATTTCTGTCTGTTTTCATTTTTGTGCCTTTATGTTTTCACACATAAAATAGTTTTATTTTTATCCTCCGAGATTATTTGTGTTTTTCTAGAACGTATTTATCCATCAAATTAAGTTTGTTGTTTAATTAATGACGATCCAGCCAACTAAAAAAGGGTATTTTTTTCACAATAATTTTTATGCGCGGTAATTATATTATGTGTATGAAGCGTATATTAAGTGCAGCAAGACTATAGTAAATAGTTCGTAATAATGGTATCGTGATATTGGACAAGTCATTATATTCATCTCCCTCACCTGTAATAAAATAGTATATCGTATTATAATTATGATACATAACACTAATCGTTTTTTGACTACCACTCCGGTTTTTATCCTTCCATTTTGATATACATTTTGGTGTTTGTTGTCGTTGTTTTTTCGTTTGGTTAATTGTAGCAGTAATCAGCTCTATGTTGAAAATAAAACAAAACACATCGTGTTTCAGCTTCACCCTTTATTGACCTCATAGCGGAAGTACCCTAGCCATCTTACAAACGTTACAAGTCTAACATAATATCGATCATCACTTTTACAAACTTCGCAGCCTCACGTGACAGGGTGATCCAGATCAGTCAAAAAAGGGATCATCGTTCAAGAACACGTCATCATATCAAGTGATCTAACATCACCTGATATGATGACATGAACTCGATTCTATATCGCATCAACAATGTCGGGGTCCTGACCTATTAGCGAAAGGATCACACTTCATTGCCGTACCTGATATAGATAGTACATTTTTCGAACTCGGAACATCTTTATCTAGGTCTCTAATATAATATATGGGGAAAAATCACAGCCAATAAATTATCACAGTTGAGCTTTGTCACAAGAAACAGATAATAATAAAATTCGAAAGAATGTTTTTGAAAGAAAAAAATAAGATTTGAATTTTCGGATAACAGAAACAGTGACTTATGCGATAAGATCGAGTAGCTATTAAAGTAATCTAAATACTAATTACAAATATATTAAAACTATAATTAAAGGTTTATGAAGAAAGGTAATTTTTAAATATCATTGACAACTGGGCTCTTTTTTTTTGGTATTCTATTTTTTTAACAAAACGTAACTACAACAAACGCCTATCCAGAGGACAAGAACACTCGTAGAAAGCCTCAACGCTAACTTTAGCAATAATTGAAGTCTCAACACCTCCTATAGTTGACTCAGTTAGCGTAGTCGTTGGATGATTTCGGTCGTCATCAGTTTTTAGCCGTCGTTATCGTTGATGGTGTTTAGAGAAAGCGCGAAAGGATCAAAGACGAAAGTAGTAAGTAGAATGTACCAAAGAGGGCAGCAGCATCGTCCGACATAACGCCATCATTGCATTTGTCGGCGTCACAACAACGAGTACAAATCTGGAAATTACAAAGACCGCCTTCAGTTCAGATAATAATATTACGGTAATAATTATTCAAATGGATATTGACAAACGAAACTTAGTACGAAATAATACCGACTTGGATGTAGAATCAGATATCTCGTTGTAATACTTTACCTGACTATTAATATTATTAAATCAGAAAACCTGACAAATTATTTACCTTTGAGCCATCAGCTCCGTAGGTACAGGTGGTCTGTCCAGCTGTTGCGCAGGTGCCGTTCGTGCTGCAGCCTCTGTACGCGAAAGCCCATTCTTCATTAACTTGCTCGATCCCTATCTGTATTAATAATCAAAGCCTTTCGTTCAGTATTTATATTTTTTTTTGGGGGGGGATCCGATTATTATTTAAACAATAAGAAAATTGTGTGTGTGTGTGTGTGTGTGTGTGTGTGTGTGTGTGATATACAGTGTATATATACGTAAAGATATGTTTAACTTACTACACAATCAAATGTACACTCAGTAGTGTCGTTATATGTATTTCCATCGCCATTACACATGGTATAGTTCAACCTGTTTGAACCTTCGCTAGAACCACATACGTAACATCTGTCTGTAATAATAATAATAATAATAATAATTAGCACTAGTTGTTGTTGTTGTAGTTGCATTAGTAATAGTAGTAGTAATGATTAGTATTATTATTTATAAACCATTTAATTGCTAATAGAATATACATTTTAACTTATTTTGTTGTCTTTTTATCGGTTTACTTACAGATACATTTTCCGCGATATTCATCAACTCCCACAACACGATTTGAATCAGAACACGTCGTACAATCCCAAGTATGATCCTCCGCTCGGGCACAGTTAAGAATGGCATCTGGAATATATATATATATATATATATATATATGTGTGTGTGTGTGTGTGTGTGTGTGGAAGCATGCGTGCGAGTACGCATTATATCAGTGCATCATAGCTTTATACGAAAATCGGAACTGTAAATCAGTAATTTCTGGAAAATATAAGACAAACGTAATATCTGTAGATCGACCCAAGACATACCGTGACAGTAACTCTGATCTTCTGAGAGTATCTTCGTTCCAGTACAAGATGTACATTTTCCTCCGGCAGAAGAGTCCGTACACAATGCACATGACGTCACACCAGTAAGTGTACTACATGCTGCAGGAGAACGCATGAAATATAACTATGTAACAGTAAACAACTAAATAACGACATTATATTAACTGGTGTGTGTGTGTGTGTGTGCGCGCGCGCGCGCGCGTGTGTGTGTGTAAAAAGTTCAAAATACCAAATTGACAGTTGAATTATTCATATATTATCAATATCTTATCCCTGTCTGTCTGTCCGTCCGTCTGTCTGACTTGTGTCTATCCGCCTGTCTGTCTTACCTGTACAGCCAGTTCCATCAGAGCTCACACCATATCCAGCATCACAACTGCTACATGACGTCAGAGTGCACGAGGTACAGTGTGAAGGACAACCTGAAATTATTAATGTCGTTATTTACATCCGGGTAGTATTGGTTACCATATGAAGAAGTCGTATTTTATCAACCCCCCCCCCCCTTCCATCATAACCATACACAGAAACCTTTCCCTTCGTTGCGGGCCTTTTCGCTGTGTGTTTTTTTATTTCAAGTTTAGAGTATGCACTTCAAACACAAGTTATATGGGTAGAGGTCTTCCGGTGTGGTCGCTAGGTCATGGTGTCCTTTAACCAGTCCTTCTAACTCCCATGGGAGCAGCAGTACGGAAGGGCTATTGTCGATGCCAGAAAGTGGTAAGTGTTGACATCTCGGTTTAGTATTTAAGGTAATCCACCACAGCCATTTAACATGGTCAGTTATTAAGAAACAGAAGCACATCATCCAAATCGTTGCCATCACCGGGATGATAAAAAGACTACAACATCCCTTAATGTGGTTTTAGTTCGCTATCCCAAATCATTTAAGGACAATCAAATAATTTAGATGATGTGGATTTTGGGGGAAGCTGGTCGGGTGTAAAACTACAAATCCTTCTTATTAATTATACGGATACGCATCCTATCCTATCCATTTCTATTTGATTTAAGCATTAGATGATTGTACTTACTTTTACAGGTGCCATCTGTGTCAACGGTATAGCCGGAATCACATTCTGTACAAGTAACATCGCCGTTGCTCTGGGTGCAAGTCTTACAGTTGGGGCCGCAATCTGACAGCGAAATATTATAAGTTAAACAGCACATTGTAAATCGTGGTCCCTGCAATTGGGTCAGTAAACGATGGCGCCTCGGACGATCATGAGAAACGATGGAAACCCTATACAGCTAGCTGTTCTGATAATCTCACCTGTCCATTCCGTGTAATTCCCCACATAAAGTAAATCACCCTTTTTAAATAGTTACCTTAGCAGATCGTCGTAAACGGGGGTTTCCCCACACCTTTTTACCAATTACCAAACACAGTAAAGGCATTGAATACATAGCTAAGTGATAATCCAATAATGTATACATACATAGCTAAGTGATAATCCAATAATGTATACATACATAGCTAAGTGATAATCCAATAATGTATACATACATAGCTAAGTGATAATCCAATAATGTATACATACATAGCTAAGTGATAATCCAATAATGTATACATACAGGCACATGGTTTGTTATTCAACGCGTAGTAATTGCTGCAGGCGGTGCACTTGATGACGTTGTTGTTGGCCGTGTCTTCCGTACAGACTCCACATCCCGTGGGGCATTCTAATTGATGAATAAAGAGAGTGAGGAGTTAAAAAAAAATTGGGGGGGGGGTTCGCCACATGCGGATGATCGGAACTTAAATGGACATCTAAAGCTAGACGGACAAACAGACAGAGGGAACGTCGGATACTCACTGGCGCAGGTGTTGTCAGCCTTGAGGGCATAGCCGGCGTTACAGGCGGTACAGACGCTGGTGTTACTTGGACAGCTGCTACAGTAAGTCACAGTACACGCGGTACTCACACAAAGGTTGTTACTCAGGGTGTAACCTGCGTTACAAGTTCCACATGTGCTGGTACTACTCGGACAGGAGGCGCAGTTGCCGACGGTACAGACTGTAACATAATAATAATAATAATAATAATAATAATAATAATAATAATAATAATAATAATAGAAAGACTAAACTTCTGGATCTTATAAGAACTAATCCTAGTATTCCATCAATATCCGGAGAACAATTATTGACATTAATATTTGGTTATATCTTCATGTAGGTGAAGACCGAATTTTATAGACAAAAAAAATGTAAACAGTGAAGTAAAATTGTCTTAATAATTGGGCCACTATTACCTGAGCAGCTCTTGGCGCCACTGTCGAAGTTATAACCGGAAACACAACTTTCACACTGTTCCAGTCCACTTCCCGATGTACTGCAGGTCGCACAGGGACTGTTACAACCTAAACAGATCCGGATGAAGTAAGATTAAGATCGAAGAAATAAATGACAACGTTGTATTTCCGTGAATCCCGATCCTGAACGTTCAAACATGGTATTTGTAAAGAAAATTAGCAGCTCCAAAGAAATTAGGCAAACGCTTTGCGGGTCCCGGCGTACGGAGACTAACTGGATATCTCTTATTTTCTTTATATAATATCGGAATGTTGGAGAATATAGTTTCATATTGTACAGGAACCACTGTGATGAACGTATTCTCCAATGTTATGTGATGTTGTACGGAGATTGTTGGTGTCCAACAAAGACTGGTTTGTTTCGTCCAACTATATACCGGGGATAGCTACGTAAACACATGACCGACTTCTGGACCCCGCAAAGAGATTCGTGTAAACACATGATTTGGTCGTTGTATGGTATAGTCCTGTATGTGAATTATCGCCGTTAGTTTTACGTTATCGATTTCTGATACTAACTTTGACATTGTCCATTATCGTCCATTCTGTAGGCTGAGTCACAGGTGAGACACATGGTCGAGTTACAGTAGGAACAGCCACTGGGACAAGCTGAAATAGATAACGGTAATCTGAGGGGATGCTACTGCAGAGGTCGGTTTGTGCTAAGTATTGTTTACTGGTGATTCAAACCGAACTGCCAAGAACCAAACCGAATAATATCGATCGGCGTAAAGCATCTATATCAATGAATAATAATAATAATAATGTATTATAATAATAATATTAATAATAATTTCTTTTAATACAGTACTTACCAGTACAGTTGTAGGCAGCTTCGTTGTAATAGTAGCCGGCGTCACACACTATGCCACTTGAAGAGCAGACACCACGATATTGGTTCGCTTGATCTGTTGTAATGTCAACGCTCCCATCACTAGTACAGACACAGTTCACTTCGTTAGTAGACACGTTGTAGGCTGCTAGAGTACAGCCAAGACTTGCTGGGATGGGGGGAAAAACACAATGTTATGTTGATTCAAATTTACAGGTACGGATGTTCGTGTGTGTTTGTGCTTATTTTAGCTGTGTCTGCATGTGTGTAAGGATTATTACATAAAGTCTAATCGCGCCGTGACTTCCTCATCTTTGAATAATACAAGCTTCCCGATTTTATAAATAATTTCACATGTGGACAGTTAGTTTACAAAAAGTGTCAACAAAATAGCACCAAAACTAGCGACGGCAACGCGGGTTTCTAGCGAAATCGGAAACTGCGCTTAAGATACTCACGCCAACACAGGAAGCCCTCCAAGACGAAGTAGCTAGGACATGCAGTACAAAAGCTGACGGAATCAGTGCTGTTGTACGAACAAGTGTTACCCGTACAATTGTTGGGGCAGGCTGCAAAACAAACGTCATGAATATTATTTGCATAGATTAACTTGCGGCGGTCATCTGGTTTTTTAATGTGGGGGTGATGGCACAATTAAATGGTTGAACGCCCCATACATGCATGCGTCTTTGTGTGATGTGTGTGCCCATACAAGTCGACACCGCGCTTAACTCCCTGGTAAGTACCCTTCTCCGTGATATAACTATCAAGCGTTTTTTTCCACAATAACCCACTTAGACCAATCAACTAATCATTATATAAGCACGTGACGTCTTAAAAGTGCGTCAGCTATGGGGCTCTGAACTACGAATCAAATGCAGCGTTCCCAAACACCCATCGGATTGAGCTGTACGCTATCGACTACTTACCGAGACATGTGTTGCTGTCTGTCAGGGTGTAACCACTGGAACATGTAGAGCATACGCTGCCACTGGTGCAGGCGTCACAGTTACTGGGGCAAGCTATAAAATAGTGACTTAGATAAATATATAGCATCATAAAGGGAGAGAGATGAGTGAAGTGAAAGACAGATAGAACAAGCTCATAATTAGGTAAACATGTAAACACACACACACACACACATACATATATATATATATATATATATATATATATATATATATAAAGGTGAACATAAACAGAGGTTGTTTCTCAAATCAACTCACTTTGACAAAGTCCATTACTATCCTTGTAGAATCCAGTGGCACACGTACCACATTGACCATTAGCAGCCTGCGTCAGGGAACATGTAGGACAGTTGGAAGGGCAAGCTGTAATATTGATTATGGTACAGACATGAAACGAATAAATCAGTTGGTATATAGACAACAAAATAATTAAGTACGTCCACAAAGGTACCAGGCATACGCTGATCCTCTGTCAGGCGCTTTTACGTAACTACGCGACGATCAAACATTTCTGGCAGTTAACACGAGTCTATCTAATATCAGACTTTAAAATTTGTAATTCCATAAACATTGTCGGTTGATTTCGTTTATCAGTAATTGTTTCATTAAGTCCTACTTACGATCACAGGTAACATCAGTGGTGCTCTTCAGAGCAAATCGATCATTACAGATGGTACAGTGGGTATTGTTTGGACAGGTAGCACATTG
Organism: Paralvinella palmiformis; assembly: GCA_025642065.1. Lineage (NCBI taxonomy): Eukaryota > Metazoa > Annelida > Polychaeta > Terebellida > Alvinellidae > Paralvinella > Paralvinella palmiformis. The sequence goes on from JAODUP010000061.1 coordinate 909,369, forward strand.
GAAGGGACAAGCTGCAAGATAAACACCACATAACATAAATACATCTGAGTCTTAGAACTTGTATAGCGCTACCTCGGACGAACTCTCGTATCGTCTTTCTAGTGACTTGAGAGCTTACACCCGACATACGGACCAATTTATTACCATACGGTCTCCATTCTCTCGGCAGTGGACCCCCTTCTTGTTGTGATTATTTTACAGGGCAATAAATTAATCAATAGTAAGTAATGTAATTAAATCAATCAATAAAATATCAACAGAAGAGATATGTCTACAAAACGGCTACTTTTCTGATGCGACTTCGTTGTCTCACTGAACACACACACACACAGACACACACCTGGATGACGACGACGAATTAATCACAAACAAAACAGCTTTCATCAGTAAGATATTACACTGTACTTACAGTCGCATATACTACTAGATGTTAGGTAGTACTGGGTGTTACACTGGCCATCATTACAGAGTCCGGTGCTACTGTCGCACTGTTTACACTGAGCAGTACAGGCTGTAAACAGAAAAACGGATACCTTATAAACAAGACATAGAATATTGAAACCGGAAGTCTGTCGTGATTAATATCAGAACGGCAAGCGTATGACATTTATTTCTTAATATACGAGCGTTTTCCAATAAAAATCAACAAAGTAGGCTCAAACTAATATTATATCATACACATTATTTCCAATAAAAAAAACATTATGAAGTATAGATATTTATATCTATACGAATCGATATTGGTATGCGCTTATTAGATATGACGCCTCTATTGGAAAATCTGTTCGGTAATAATTCCATCACACAATTTTAAAGATAACTCGGAGCTAGGCGATAGCTGCGCAATATTTTTTTTAACAGCCACAAGATTACTCACGTTGGCAATAGCTATTACTATCGGCGTAATAATATTCATTGCACTCGTCACATTTGGCGTAAGTTGGGTTCGTTGACACAGCTCCAGTACTGCATTTGTCTGATTTACAGGAAGCTTGACAGGCTGAAAATAGAACAATTTTATATCTTTATTAACTGGCCATCTTAACCATACGTTGTAGTAGACTTCTATAAACAAAACATCGAAGGTGTGACTTTCATGAAAACTCGAACATATTGGGTATAACCGGGAAGACATAGATTAGCTCGTTAGGCTACAAAGACACACGTCAACAACGTTAGATTACGACTTAGCCGAACAGATACAGCTTGAAACAACCTGGCTCGTACTGTAACGAGTTAACTTGTTACCAGATGCATATTAATTGATTGAAAATCAGGCGAAATAGATATTAACACCTATATAACGCTGCAGAGTAGAATATCGATTTCAGGCAGTATGAAATTATTTATTATTACCGTCCTTTTAATCCCGCTAATTCGGATAACTAGAAGAAATAACGAACCCAAGTGGACTCAAAATAGAACCACCCTTCTGTTTAAGGGATGATGCGGCCCAAGTTTATATCACACAAACAAATATATCACGGTTTCTCCGATTAAAAACGTTACTCATTTTATTTCAATGGCTTCAAAATAGTTTATATTGTGATTCGAATGATAAAAATGGTAAACTTTAATCATTAACTAATAACAAACTAATATTACTTACCGAGACAAGATGTCGAGTCATCATTAAGACTGTATCCAGTGTTACATTCACTGCACGACGTGGCGTCACTACAAGTCTTACAAGCACTGAGACAACCTGACCAATAGAAAATGGTTATAACTTAGACTTCATCGATAACTTGCGTAGCCTTGGTAACAGAAAACACGATCAATTTGTTCCAGAAATACGTAATAAAGTCAATATATATATATATATATATATATATATATATATATATATATAGCTTGTTTATGAGGGGTTTGCGATTGATAAATATATATATTAGCCTCTGATTTGACTGAAAGCATGACAGGTGTGTCGTCGTAATTGTGATTATTATTATTATTTTTAACCAAGCATCTCCATAAACTAACTTGAGCATCCTCCTGTGTCAGTTGAGTAATAGCCGGTGTTACACTTGCTACACGTTATGCCAGTACTGCTCGAGTTGCTGGCTGCGCATTCTCCGCAGCCTGAAATCAGGCTACAGGCTGGAATAAATAACAAGTATGATGACAGCTGTTTTGATCTTCACGATGTTATCATTTCTTTCGAAGAAAAATTAATAAGTATTGCTAAAAGTCGAATAATACTATAAAAAGATTGTCTTAATAAAAACAATAACAACACACCTTTACACTCTCCGAGATAGTTCAAAGCATATCCGGTATAACAGGTCTTACACTTCACACTGTTGGCTGAATCGACATAACATTCTTGACATCCAGTACTACAGGCTGTCATATGAAAACAAAAAGTACCATGAAATTATGATCATGTACATATGAACCTGCACAGAAGCGCGCAGATGCATACATACTTGCATGCGTATAGTTGTTAATATATGCGCGCGCGTGTGTGTGCGTGTGTTTACGTAAATATGAAAACATATTATAATGATATGAAATGATATAATTTTATAATGTATCATAATTACATAACGTCATAGTAATATTTTACTATAATAATAATATATTATTATTAATATAATACTACTAATAGTACACTTACCAGAACATGTTCCAGCATTCAGTATGTACGTACTAATACACTTTGTACACGTAATCGTACCACCAGATGACGTACACTCAGCACAGTTAGTACCACACGCTGTAAACAAAATAATAAATATACATCAATTTACAAATGCATTACACGAGATAAATATATTTACCTAGCAATGTTCTCTACATAAACTATATTAATTGTACGTAAATGATACATGGAGATGACCTAAAATATAAACTGTTACATATGGATGGCAGGGTTATTTAAAAGAAGAAGAAAAATACTGAATTTATAAAGCGTATTATATAAATATATCATCGGCCACAACAAATAGATATTTAAGTGTGCACTAGTTCGCAACAAATAAATAGTCCCAGCTGCAGTTGCGTTGCCTTAATTAATACGCCCGACTGACGAATTTGTGAACTAAATAGTGTTTCCGTGTTCATTAATGTCAGACAATCGACGTGGATACTTACAGTCACACCCACTGTAGTCCGACTTCAGGACATAACCAGTGCTACATTCGTAACACTTGTAAATGTCGTTCTGACAGGCGGTACAATAAGACAAGCCGTTAGCCTCACATTCTGCCGCAGTATTCAAGGTCTCTGAAATTATACGTCAACAAGCAAATGTTAAAACGTGCATTCAATTTTTTTTTTAAATACATGAACATACAAATTTAAACACGTTACAACAGTCATGAAGTTAATAAGGGAATAAACAATTATTTCAATTTGTGCAAAATAAATTAGCCATTTTTAATAATACTAATAATAATAAATTAATGTTTTGAAAGATTTAATCAGCGAAAAAAGTTAACTTTCCTCTAATGATATATATATATATATATATATATATATATATATATATATATATATATCATCCCTCACATTCAATCAACAAACACTTCGGTCCTACCACCTGTGATCTGTAGTGCAATTCGCTATAACCTTGGATCACCCCCTAGCTAATCCGGCTACCGGATGTCAATCTCTTGTTTTGTGGGCGATAAATCAAAGTTAGTCAGTCAGTTCAGTGATCGGATTAGTTGAGACTTAATGTACTTACGTATCGAGTTAGAATTTTGTGCCTGACAGCTATAGGCCAGGCATAGGACGAGAACTATCCTGATCATTTCCGGTTCTGTATCGTCTACTCAGTCCTAGATAAGATGAAAATAAAAAACGGTGCATTTCAGTAATTGGCATAATTAGTTTAAAGATATTTGATCTGTTAGCGCTATCTTCTGATCTTCTTATTATTAGTTGTTCTTATTATCCAAATTAATTTCCTATCTACTTTAATTTATATTCTGTTGGAAGTAAAATGCTTTATGTGTGAAAAACAATCAGCAAAGTGATGATGATAATACTACTACTATTACTACTGTGACTACTACTACTACTACTACTACTACTAATAATAATAATAATAATAATAATAATATAGAAAAATAAATTCCTTAAAACAGCAGAGCTAGATCCGCACTATAAAAATTAATATAACAACCTCGTAGTCATTTACAACAGTTGAAAACATCTAGTTTCAAGGAGTAATTTACAATAACATTTCTATAACAATATTACGGTATTACTTACCTGTTATTTTTCGGCGTGTTTCGTTCCACAGTTTCGTCGACGGCGTATATGTTCGATGCTTCGTTTTAGCCGAAATAGTTTTCTTCAACAATTTGCGCGCTTTCTGATCGCTGGCTGGTGGCCGTCCGGAATTTATAGTTTACCCCGGAGTAGATCACGTGATTGCCGAGCAACAGTATCCAAAACAGGGGAAAACAGTAATTAATCACCGCTTTGTGTACATCGCCCGTTTTCTGTTTATCTGTTTGTTTGCTCATCTCTGTATGTCTGCCTGTGTCTCTGTCTGTCTGTCTATTGAAGACCACATCCGCAGACAATGTTCACGATAAATACATATTAACGTCATTACTGTCTACACTAACCGATATTCATTCCGTGTTCAGCAAATCGAAGTCGGCGCTTTCAAAGTTTCCAATTCAGGAATCGTTTTCCATTCAATCTCTTCTCCAATGGATAATTATTTTTTGGTAAATATTGGATTCAATGAGGCGTATCCGTTTCCAGAGACCCTTTCATATCGCGAATGAAATTAATTATTTTTGCTGCGTTGGTATTTCGTTGCTCGGCGGAGCTTTGTCGCTGTAGATAAAAGGTCTAATCAAATGTCTGGTGGAAGTCTACAAAAGAATGTCAGTTTGGCTTGACTGTCGCTAAGACGATGGAGATCTCAATATCGGTACACAGAATGTAAACAGATTATTTGAATAAATGTTAAATTGTGAGAAAATTTTCGTCGTCGATCCAGGTTTGAAGTAGCAGTTATTTATTTGGATGGTAAAACATTTAACTTAATTATCTATATTATCTAGAGAACTGAACGGAATAACTCTGATGGATGTAGGTAATACTTTTAGAGGACTGTCTCATCTCTGAGATAATGAATGAAATGGTCTGACAGATGAAAACTAACAGAAGCCATTTTATTTATCGTTTCTCTCTCTCTCTCTCTCTCTCTCTCTATATATATATATATATATATATATATATATATATATATATATATTATTATATTACTTCTTTCTTATAATATGTATTATGTGTGATAGATTATATATATATATATATATATATATATATATATATATATATATATATATATATATATATATATATATATATTATTTTTATATATTATATATATATATATATATATATATATATATATATATATATATATATATATATATATATATATATATAAAGAGAGAGAGAGAGAGAGAGAGAGAGAGAGAGAGAGAAGAGAGAGAGAGAGAGAGAGAGAGAGAGAGAGAGAGAGAGAGAGAGAGAGAGAGAGAGAGAGAGAGAGAGAGAGAGAGAGAGAGAGAGAGAGAGAGACAAACATACATACATACATACAACATACATACATACATACATACATACATACATACATACATACATACATACATACATACATACATACAGACAGACATATATACAGATAAATAGATAGATAGATAGATAAAAGCGAAAGTGAGTGGGGGCATGGAGTGAGGGGGGATCATAAAGATGGTGAGAGGGTAGAAAACTAAAAGTTAAATAGGAAAGAGAGAGAGAGAGAGAGAGAGATAAACAGAGAGATAAGAAACAGAGATAGTAAGAGCGGACAATATCAATTATATTTATTATTTTGACAAATCTGTGTCATTATTATATGTACGCAATCTCCCGAGAACTGTACAAATCGAGAAAGCTGTTCATATTTCTAATCATACATTTAATATGTTGTATTCTTCTTCTGCTCACAAAAGACCGAAACTCTGCCCGAATCTGTTGATGTGAATTTCCTAGCAACGCCTAAACAACTCATTCGTGACGGTGACGTTCTTTAATTGAACTATAATCATCATGTGTCAATCAATTCATTTCGGCGACAACTTCGAAGATTATTTTTATGATCGATTCAGAGCGAGTTACCTTGATAAAGTCTTTAGAGCAACCAGTTTAATCTATGAATCTAGCGCCTAATAAGAAATAATGTTGTTCTCCTTTCCGATAGTTTGTTTATCACCATGGGTGTTTTCGCCAAACAACAACAACAACAGATGTTTCAGAAATGGCTGATAATAGCTAGTAGACCTCCTACTACATAAATCATCATATAACAGTTTTATGACAAGGTCGATGCCATAAGTGACAAATCAACACGCTAGTGGCGCACCTATCGGTCCATCGAAATAAGATTGAGGCATGTATTAGGAGCCACTTGAAGGGGGCGCCATTGACTGGTATTTTTTAGCTGATTTTACGGTAAATTTATTTGAAAGGTGGGTGTCAGTTGTTGGGAGAGGGGCGCAATTTCGCTGCTTTCCATGGGTGCTATTTCCCGTAGATACGCCCCTGCCGCCCCATCCCAACACTCCACAGTCAAGCCAACGATAGCAACTTATTCTAGCAGCAACGTGGACAATTGATTTTTACGGTTTTATTTAAATTTGAGCTAATGTTGTGTTGCCATTTTTGTCCATGAGATATAATCAAAATAAAATAGGGTACTGGTATAAAAACTAAAATTGTTCCCCTCTTACCGAAACCTAGATCTGGATGATTCCCCGGATTCGACTGTTCTCTGCTGATACATGAAGTATTGTAGTCAACACCAATTCATCAGTCGGGTCGATTTGACACCCGTTTAAAGCGTCTTTTAATTATCTGGTGCATTATTTTGCACTCGATATGTGATTATTTAATGAGGGTACAGATCTTTTTCAACTAAGACTAATGGCATCTCTGATGTGTAGGCAATTGTTTTCCAACTGTGTTATATCCACATGGGTCTCTGTTGATGGTGGAAATGATTCGTACTTGGAAAAATATAAACCTCGCAGTTCTGCTCTATTTTACGACATCTACAGAAAAGCCTAAATTTGGTGCTTTGCGTATGATCCGTAGTTTTAAAGTGAAGAATGCCGAGTACCGTTTGATGAAGATATGTGATGGTATTTAGCGTTTTACTGCCAGTCACCGTATGAGCTTATCTATTTGGTTATATGTACATGAGGGTTAAATGTCTGGCTTGGTCCTGGGCGCCTCCGTGGTCTAACTGGTAGTGCGTTGGACCACGGATCACTACCATTTGAGTTCGAATCTCGGCGTGGGCATATCTGAATGGTGTTTCATCTTTGACTTCACTTCATTACCTTTAGAGGTCGCTCGGCCCATTTAGACTACCTACCATGTGCGCAAACGTGTCCGTAAAACATCAACCATCATCATCTGGCATCAAATTGACGTCTTTATACAAATGCCGGATTTATACAAATAGGCTACACCGGAAATGGTACATTTCTGTACTGTAAAGGTAAGCGCGCAGCTCTTCTAGACACAGCTCACATTATCGCTCACTATACGGGAAAACTCAGTGATACCGACTGTTAATAGGTCGAACGACTGACAGATTATGATAGGAGAACTGCATGTATTTCATTGATTGATACTGAATATTACTGTATAGCAAACAACAGGAAGACAGCGTCAAAACAAACGCTAGAACTCCATATGAGGTATTGCATGTAGGTAAAGTGTATTATCAAACTGAATTAAAAGTAAACAGAGGGAGCTGACTTTTAAAACAACTTTGCTTATCCTCTGTTGGTTACGGTAATATTTAGTGGATCCAGAACGATGCTAAATCGGACGGTTTTCATTAAAATAACCTGATTTTGTCTCTTGGTAGTAGAATAGTTATGCTGTATATTCTTGATGAAGATCATGGTAGTATTTAGTTACTCGGGAAGGGGTGTGTGTGTGTGTGTGTGTGTGTGTGTGTGTGTGTGTGTGTGTGTGTGTGTGTATATATATATATATTAAATGAGATCGAAATTAGCCCTACCATTCAACAGACTGTTAATCAGGGGGCCTAGATCTTTTCATAAAAGATGGAAGATATTTTGAAGCAATAGTGATATATATTATATGAAAAATGTAACTGATCATCAATTGATTCCTTTTGCATTTTATGGAAGATGTCACCACCAGTCAGAAAAAAGAACCAGGAATGTTTTAAACAAGAATGTTGCTTAACATGAAATAGTTGTCAATATTAATATGCGTATATTGATATGTCCATCTCATATATATGTACTTTAATTATGTGAATAAAATCGTGGGTGATTCCATTTGTCACAACTAAATTTAATTTATTATGGAATACTAAATGAAAGGTAATCTATTAGGAAATATAATTTCAAAGTTAATTGGTTCAAATTCGTTCGTTTTTAAAGGATCCTCCTGTGTGGTTATGCGGAGAAGTTGAAACGTGTGTATATCTGGACAACTCCAGCTGTTCCTTTACTAGCTTGAATACCGCTCTCTGGTGCCCGATGAGAGCTTGACCGCTACCTATGTTAAATTGGCGAGGTTTCACTTCGACCTTTTTACAGGTCGTGACGAAATTAAAAGTTATGTTCTTTGAATAACACTCACATTCATTGATTCAGCGGGACATTTTGGTACACGAGATCGCTCACCATAACACTAATAGTAGTAAACGCGAATTTAATAGGCAATAACTCGACACTTCACCATCTTGGCCGCCTCTCGTTTGATCACGTGACATTGTAAATACAAACTACGAATACATTCGCGCAAAATAATGTTCCATACTACAATTTAAACAATTTAAGTACAACTTAACAATATAAGCCTATGATTGTCCTTATGATTTATTTATTAAAATTACATAATATCGCTGAGGTATTAGCCGTAAAATTAATTATATTATGGAGATCAATTAACACGTCGTGCTACAAACGCGCTCTAAATATTTTGTCGGAGGGTGTATTTATTTAGGATTGAGGAATCAAATCAAAGCCGTCATCAAGCGCATGCGCAAGTGTTACTGAATTTCAGCGTGCGCATGCGTATATCTAACGGAAGTTTATTTTATCATGGCTGCATGTCAACACAGTTTTTGAACAGGTAAATTGATCAATTTCTGGTGTTTAATGATATCTTATCGGTGCCGAAAGTGTGCCAATTGACTTCTAAACACTTGGAGTAACACGATTACTTAAAATCAAAAGCTGCCAAGTCGTTCGGGAAATTCGAAGTGCAACCCCGCGAAATGTGCATGGGTAGCGTATTGGCCCTGCTCAGAACAGGGTCATACATTGGCTATTCCTTTACATACAGCCATTGACCTGAAAAAAAACTAGACCGAACACAGCCGCCAATTTGATGGCAAACAGGTTCTAACTTCCGACCGGGGCGAAAAGGAATGCAGACTTCAAAATCAGGTTTATAAACATGGTGAATTCTTGTTGTGTCGATGGTAGCATAATCCGTGGGCGTAAAAGTTATACAAAAGGAATATATTTTCATCGGTAAGTATAAGGAACAAGCGTTGTTTTGTTTTTTTGGGGGGAAATTAAGCTGAACTATTATTATTATATTTAGCCTAATCGACAACCCCCCTTCTGTCTCTGGCGTTTGATCCTAACTAAACTAGATCTACGGACTTACATAAAACGACATTTACATATTTCATGGCATATAATGGGACCGGAGTGATGTAGATTCTCTGCACACACAAAATTATAATGCACACATCACAATAAATGTCCGTATTCATAGGTTCAAAACTCGAAGCACAGCCGCTTCAACGTTGCTTTTTGGCCCTACCGGATGTTAGCGCTGTTTGGTCATAGCGGCTCAATCAAACACCACTGAGTCCTCGGCCTAGTTTTCTTTCAGGTCGATGCATATACACAATGATACAGCTGTATGGACAGGGTAGTCAGGAGTTTACTAAATACCACTGCTATGTGACTAAAATAATATTGGACCATGAGATGGAAAAGTTTTAAAGCAAACCTCATATAGATTCATCGGGGTCATGGGAGCTTAATTTAAACAGATAAGTATAATATGTTTAAGGAAACTTTACTTTTATGTTTTTATGGTGACTTTGCTTGTGTAATGCTGCACTTACGTCGAGTTAATGCTAATAAATGTTAAGTTTAACATGTTAATTAATTATTTATTTATTTATTTTAGAATATACACTGAGAGAACAGATGCACGAAACTCTTCTCATCTGATGCTCTTATTATATAAGGACATTGTAAGAACAGGAAAGCATAGATCAATCACACAATCTTTATCAGACAGTAAAATTAGTGTTACAGTAGGTAGGAGGAATCAAAGTAAACAATATATTGATAAGATTTGTGACATAGTATATTATACCTGGTTATTATTAAAAACATTTGACTTCAGGTACTCGCTTAAGACACATCTTGCTTAAACGGTTATCAAATGAGAGGGAGTTATCCAGGGTTGATTGTTTGTATATTTCATTCAACGGTCAATGCGAACATTAATTTGTCACAACCGATTTCCGCGTGTTCTATATATAAAAGGTTTTGGACATTTGAATATGCAATCTTGTTTTCATTCCCTTCCTATTTTACCATTTTATATTGCTAAACAATACTCGCGGTTATTGTTCTTAACGGCGATCCCAGTGCATGAAAACGGGTTGATCGATAAAGCCTGTTACGTCACAACAGCGAAACATTACACCTTTGGTAAGCGCCGCCATTGCTTGTTTCGTTGTGGAATTGGCTTTTTTTACAACGTAATGTGATATCAGTGCTAACTTCGTGTTTGTGTTAGTCCTGTTGTGACGTCCGACTGCCGACCAATTCGTAAGATGGCACCAGCGCATACTCTTTTACAGGCCATGGGGCATAACCACTGACCTATATATATATGTGTGTGTGTGTGTGTATGTATGTGTGTGTGTGTGTCAGTGGGCATGACTGATAGACCGGTCCAGGCGAAATGCGTTGCATCGAACTGCGGTCTCGGGTTAGAAACAGCTATGGCGCCCACTGTTAATAGGGGATGGCATCTTTTCACTAACGGTAAATACTGGAAATCTTTGGGCAAATTATTTCATATTACACGGAGACTATTTTAGCTGAGCTATTGCGTCTTTCCAAATGATTTAATACAATACTTATCAGGATATAACCTAATGATTGAGCGGACCCATCTTACCAGATGAATGGCACTGCTAAGCCTTTGTTATTCGTGTTGACTTGTGGGGGATTTTTTAGTATAGGTTTCAATGGATTAAATAAATGATTTTAAAATTAAACTTTTAGCTGAATGTAAATTGATTTTAATGAAGATTTCTTAATCTTTAATGTAGATGAAAAGGGCAATTTGCAAGTTTTTTGAAATATTATTTTTACTGTACCTGGGAAACAATCATATATGTATCACCTGTATATTAGTTTTTTTTTTTTTTATTACATTAGAGTATTAACACCCTTGACATTTACATGTAGTAAACATTGCACGAATGACTGATTCAGAAAATAAAACAGTTCACTTTCAATATACACGATATCATGCATAAATACCAATGTTACAGTAATGGGAATCACCCATTGAATTATAATCTATGTGATCATTGACTTTATCCATTCACATCGTCATGTCAGATGGCAAAGATTCTACAAAAAAAATTGAACTAGACAGGCCAGGCCGAACGTTACTTATTTTAGTGGCATATATCTATTGGATGAAGTCTATGCAATTCCTAATAAATCCAATATTATGATCTGGAGATCACATACCCTTAATGAACTATTTATAAAATCAAAATATAGTTGGTAATTAGCCTATTTACAGCTTTTCAGTAAGACATTTATCGTCCACTATAAGCGTAAATCGCCATGCAACACAGTGATTCTTAGACTTCTGACCTGAGACCGTAGTATGAGCTTCAGCCACAAGGTGGTCGCCAGGGATAGATGGATCGGTCTATTATTGGCATTATTTCGCTCAGACCATTTTTTAGACGAGTCGTACTAGCAGAGAGCTTAAATATAGGGAGGCGTTACTCTTGCCGCGCCATGTAGAATTTTGAACCAGTGGCGCCTCCAGCGACCGGAAGTATTTCTCAGATAAACAAAAGCTCTCTGGTTGTCCACTTATGATCGTGTACATGTGTGCGATGGTTGAAATGAATTGCCAATACCAGTACTATATGTTACATGATCACATACTCTTTTATTAATTAACACTTTAATTGTGCACATGTGATATCGAAAAAACGAAGCTCTGAAACTGTAAATAAAGAATTAAGTGATTTTACTGCCCAGTCACTTAATTCATAGCCTACAATTTGCGATCACTTCACAGATCACTTTAATGAAAACAGTTAGATATATATGAGGTAAATGCATACAAACATACTTTCATCATGTCAGTTTATCATAGTGCATTTTTATTTATTTGGATATATACATATAATGATATATACAGCTATTATAACGCAACCATAACACAATTCAATACAAACTTCTCACCATATGGCATATATTCATCATGTCTGTTTATCATATATTAACTTTAAAAAATCAGAAGTTCATTTAAAGTCTACACCTCAATAATAGACCATGCAATATAGGCCTGTCCAGCTGAGAACAAAGAATATACATGGAATATTAACAATGTTTATGTTTACGTTAACATGTTAGAGATAGAGAAATTAGTACTTTCATACAATAAGCGGCATCAAATCTCTTGTGCCACGGGGTCATCTATAGTTACAATCAGTCATTTGTTATCAAATGGACAGAATAACCGAAATTGCTTCCAGCTCTAAACAATCACTACTACAAAAATATGACATTTAATCCAGATCAGTGAACTGTTTAAAGTTAAACAGGATATACCCAGAGATGTAATAGACACATGCATTGACTACTGTAACAGGTAACTCAAAATTATCTATCACATCCAACACCAGTAAATCTGTATCCAAGAGATTGGCCTGTTTACATGGTATCTCATCATCATAGAACTTCAAGGACTGAAACAGAACAATACCTTGTAAAATAATGACTTGAACCAAGTGCATACACAATGTGTAAACACATGTTTTCCTTTTTCAAGTTGGTTAAAGAATTTGATTTGAATCCATCTTTTACTTCTGTCAAGAGAAAAAAATAACAAAATGAATGTTTCTACCACTAGTTGAGGTATTTAATAATTAATTTCATAACATTTAAATTATAAATAGAAGTCCATATATATCAATAAGTACCAATTGCTTACGTTTAAAAATAAATATGTATGCAGGTGATCATGTAAATACTCAGCTACTTATAATTATTGTAATCAGGGAAAAAGTATATGATTATTATCATAGTAATGTAATTTTAGAAGTCCAATTATATTATTAATAATAGCAAAGCAAAATATACCTCCCACCCATAACATCTTCAGTGGCTCCAGTACATGTAACTGTAAGCTTATGTATATCTTACATACCCATTTTGTGATTAATAGGTTGATATTGTTCAATAAAATTTAATAAGATTTTGGTCTGAAACAAATATAGATCTAGATAGATCCTGCTTGGGCCTACTGCTTGGGTCATGTCAAATAGGGGCGTGTCTCCTTCAAATTGTTGTGCTTATTTTTAAAATATCCTTTATCTAAAAAAAAGCCAGATCATATCAAATTTTTACACTAGCTTTCATTTCCTTTCGGGAATGTCTTTATTTGTGCATACTTTTCCTGTTACTGCAGCCGAAAGCGGCGCAGAATGAACCAGTGCCATTAGGTGCCATGTTAACGAAGGGTGCTGTCCGTGACAATCTACCTCCGGTCGCTAGGGCCCTGGCGCTCCATGAATTCAAAATGGCACCCCATATTAAAACGCGAAGTAACACGTCTTGTTATAAATAGTCTTTGGTACTAGTGTGTAAACTATTGCTTTGACACAAACAAGCTACCTCGACAATAAATCAATTAATTGTCCATGCCTTTATATATATATATATATATATATATATATATATATATATATATATATATATATATATATATATGCTATAAAACAATTAAGTCTTCTTAAATTTAAAAGTGGTGTAACATATCAAACGTGCTGCTATTCAAACGATAATCATCTGCCAAAAGTTTTACTTTAAATGTTTTAGTAGCAAGTTCGATTCGTTCTATGAAACTCTTTGAGGCAAATCCCCAATGGCTGACAAATCAATCATTATGTGTTTAAATAGATATTTTACATAGAATTAAAAAATCGAACAGTTGGTTTCAGGCCTCAACTGCTGGGGCACAGTGATAATAATGTCAACTAAAATGGTCAACTGATCATCAGAGAGCATTTGATGACGTGTTACCCTGCCGCCATATTGGAAAGTGTAAAGTGGGTAATCTGTGGCTGTTTAACTATGACGATAAGGTATACCCTATCGCAAGGTAAGGTAACGGTGATCTAATTACATAATTAATATTATGCCATCAAATCAGGGAGTTATAAAGCTAGAATTATTATGATACACAAGGGATCATGTTTAATAAGTAAATAATGGTTTATGTCCGTTTTAAAATTGATATCAGATCAATATAGAGTAATGAAGGTGCTACGATCGAGACTTGTTATCTAAACATCAAACAGTCACATAACATCTTTTCTGTGCTCATGCACTGCACTACAAAACTTGTCAATATTATTATTTTCTGATACAAGTGACATAAATGGTACATGACTTAGTTTTCATGCTGAGATATGTGTAATGTCTCACCAGTCCCATGGTTTGCGATGCGGTTTCTTAATAAACAGCATAAATATGCTCGTTTTTAGCTAAACATCGATGAAGTTCTTTTTAGGGTTTTGGTGGTTTTTAATCATTTGTCTTGTGTATCAGATTAATATATCGGTGATCATATCGCTTTCGAACAAAACTTATCGTTGAAACAATATTATTTATGTTCTGAGTACTACTCATGGGTAAACTAATGTTCTACAAAGGCAAAGTACCACCCCAGCGTTGTCTACTTTCCCACCCTACACCCATAGTTCGTATGGCCCTTGCTAGATGGCGAGTGTGTGTTAGCAAATTAGTCATCAATATATATATATATATATATATATATATATATATATATATATATATATATATATATATATATATGATAAATATTCAAAGGGGAGTTGAAAAAAGATATATATATATATATATATATATTATATATAAATATATATATATATAATAGATAGAGAGAAAGAGAGAAATTTGCTGATAACTAGATATCTCGATAGATAGTTAGACAGATGGATTTATATATATATATATATATATATATATATAGTATATTATGTGTATAATAAGGCACAGGCACAGAGAATCTCGATCCGTGAATTCAAACTCTGGACGTTTCTTCAGGGGACTGAATCCAGAGTGGCGACTTTTTGCTGAGACATGTGTAATGTCTCACCAGTCCCACAGTGTGTGTGTGTGTGTGTGTGTGTGTGTGTGTGTGTGTGTGTGTGTGTGTGTGTGTGTGTGTGTGTGTGTGTGTGTGTGTGTGTGTGTGTTTCAACAAAATCATATTTAGCTGGCATTATATGAAAAAGAAATGTTTCACTTATATGCTCATGAATTCTCCAGATGGGGATTGTTTAAAAAATATTCTAGCATCGATAAGATCATCCCAAACTCTACAGTGGAACACCATACGATATGAAACATTCAAAATAACAACGAAACCAAAGATAATACGAAATAAAAGAAATTCCAGGATAAATAGATATCTATAAACTAAACTATAAATCACCTAGATTTGACCAATGTTAATTCTGATTATACTTAATAATAATAATAATAATAATTGTGGTTTCCTTGTAATACTTTCCAATATTATAATGACATTTCTAGCTATATCTAACTGTAATCAATTTTAAGGTTATTGGTTTTACGTAAATGACATGGTGTACTATTTCTTTTCTATTGGTTACAGGATAAAGATGTTGATTTTCATTTTGTCAGTGTCAAAGCTTCATACACATCTAAGTTTGTATTAATTTAATAGAACACCACAGTATATTTTCTGATACAGGTGACATAAATGGTACATGACTCAGTTGACCAGTAGAAGAGCAAAATCTCTGTGTGTGTGTGTGTGTGTGTGTGTGTGTGTGTGTGTGTGTGTGTGTGTTGTGTGTGTGTATGTGTGTGTGTGTGTATACGTTGGTGTCTCATTTGTTTAAAGTACATTCCGCGAAGAACAGGTTTGTAGCAGTTAATTAGTACATCTACCAGAAATAAAACTCGGTTTGTCGTTTAAATCAGCAAATATACTGTGATCTGTCGTTGGTAAATGTACTCCTGACTTTCTTACCAAACAAAATCAGAAGGAGCTGGCGCTGAACAAATATTAGCACATTAATTGTCTGCTAGCCGCGATAAGGCGAGACGCGTTCCATCCTGCTACGAATGGTTTTATACTTTTCCAGTAGTTAGCATCGATAGCATAATAAAAAATCTTAATCCGAGTTCTTTTTTATGTAATATTACCATGAAAACTGTTTCGTTCGACCGATTGTCTACTATTTATATTAACAAAACTAGTTGTAGTCAGCTGAGATTTTTTTAAATCCTCGTTCTAGTTTAATAAATTTTCTCAGTTACCTAGAGCGTCAAAAGTTAATTAGATAAAACATCCCATTAATATTGCTGGATTAGAATTTGTAGTATTTGGAAATTTTAAAAACAACTTTCATGTAGATAATTTTGTATGGATTTTTGGGGTGTTTTTTTTTTAAATTAATACGCAACATTTTAATGATACACCAAAGCAATCTTGTAACAAAACAATCTGTTATAAATATCATATATAATACAGACGCTATATTTTGGACACTTATTACGCAACATGATTCAAAAACCTGGTTCAAAGGACAATGCCAGACCTGTGACGGCTTTATCTAACGGGGTAAAACAATTAATTTTAATTGTTGATAATTTTGTGTGACGTATCCAGTTGTATCATGAATCATAAAATCAATTTCTGGACAATTCATCTTCATGACAAAAAGATTAATAATAATAATAATAATAGCCAAAAATGGCAGTTATTTTAAGTGGCCTAGCTACCTCAAATGAGTGGGACGCATGTCGTCTGTTATTTATTGTTTCACCACGGGGATTAATTGTAAACGAATTTAGAATTTACAACAGATGACATATTCGATGGAGAAAACCTTGCCCGTTTCTTGGCTGAAAAACTCCCCCTACTATAGTGCCTCGGCCAGGATTCGAACCTCCGAACTACCGCACAGCATGACCACGAGTAAGAAAGTCATAGTTCTTACCCACTAGGCCATAGAGGCAGAAAGAAAGAATAAAGAAAAACGAAACAAAATAAAATTGCAAAATAGATCAGATGATCATTACTGTGTTAAATTGAAATGTTCCCATTATATGAACTGAAATCACAGAAGAGATTATCGTGGTTTTGTATCGAATGATGATTTGTGCCTCAGTTCTGGAGATTTAAGGTCAACCACGCTACCACCTCAGCCACTTGATGTTACCAGCTAGGTTACATGTGTTTTTTTAATAAAAATTCCAGTAGCATAACGTTTAAAGGGCGATCACACTATCATTAGGTGCACATTATAATTACGGAACAACCCCGTATGTGTGTGTGCGCGCGCACACACACGCCCATGATATGGTATATTGGTTGCATGCAAATGTGTTTCTTTAACACATCCAAATCGTGAGTGTCATGATGAACCACGGTGTGAACTCACCACCGACAATAATAATTTTCCTAGGCGAAGCCGAAGCTAGGGCGCCACTGTTGGGAATAAAATAATTGCAAATCATCTCAATAAAAATTAATAAAATTGGTTAACGCGCGAGTCCATTTGCAAGAACCAAGCAGGTTAACCATCAGCCTTTTGGCTCACTCTTCCACGCACCCTATTATGGGTAATAAATTCGTTGATGTTCCACCCCTGTAGCCGAACATGGACTCGTCCGCCGTTAGTGATAAATTATTCTTCGGTAGTTCTTCGACTATTTCCGGCAAATAGTAGCTCTTTCGGCAAGTTTCGGTTTTCTATTTATCAACATTAACACGTGCTTAAATGACAACATGACGGAGATTGCCGAACGTTTCCGACTATCTTCGTCCTCGTTCGTGATTGGCTGACCATTACGTATGCGACTACCTCCGAGCTCAGACGGGGCATCGGAGCAAATCATAAACAAACAAAATATGGCAGACATTGGGAGCTCGACTAATAACAACGAGGAAATTATCTCTGAAAATACAGAGAAAATGGACATCGCCGAGCCAGAAACGAAGAAACGCAAGGTCGATGTTCCCGAAAAGAATGCCGAGTACAAACTAGAGGAAAGATTGAATGGAATTCTTTGTTGCGCGGTGTGTTTGGACCTGCCTCCTCAGGCAGTTTTTCAGGTCAGGCCAAAACTAGTGACTGTCTGACTGATGGTATAAATAATCTAATTTATTATTGGTGCATTTTTATTTATGTGTGGCTAAATATAGCTGTATAATAATGAAACCATATTTCTTATTAAAAAAACCTTATAATCTTATTGGTGTAAGATGTGCACGGTATTGTCATAGCCATTTTCTTGACAAAACTAGCCAGTTGAATGTGTTGGCATTTTTTGATGGGCGTTTCGGATTAAGCTGGGAATACGTGTCCATTTTTAAGCGTATGCCAATATAAACCATCCATTTTATTGAATCGATTATTTATCACCATAAACATTTTTAGATTGACGTAGATGTGTGTTTAATTGATGTCCACATGGGGTTATTATTGATTTCAGTGTAGCCAGATTATTGGGTTTTTGTCGACCTAATTCTCGTGCGTAGCTACTGTACGGTAGTCACATGACATGACATGGTTATGTCCCTGTTCATTGCGTGGCAGATAGCCAGCAACATCTGACTGCCATTGGTCTGTAGATCTAGAACATGGCAGGGGGTGTGGCAGCTAGAATTTATTTATGCTAGAAAGGTGCTCAAGTTATGTGTGTTATTGTTAGAAGTCCACCACCTATTTTCCAGAAATCATTGTGTTTTCAAGATTCATGACATTAACAAAGAAGTCATGTAATCGTAAGATTTTTTAAATTATTATTTAGCACTCATTTTATATTTTATTTTAAATAACTAATTGGTGCTCTTATTTTAGATAATATCTGTCACTCATAGTTCATTTGGTTTTAATATTACAAGATCATATTTTGTATATTTCAGTGCACCAATGGCCATCTAATGTGTGCAAGTTGCATGGCACATTTGCTGGCAGACAGCCGGCTGAAGGATGAGACAGCCACATGTCCAAACTGTCGCTGTGAGATCAGCAAATCTTTGTGTATACGCAATCTGGCTGTGGAGAAGGCAATCTCTGAGTTGCCAGCAACTTGCCAGTATTGCAGCAAATTATTGCCTCGCAGTCAGCTGGCCCATCATGAACATAATCAGTGTTTGGACAGGTGCGTGCTATTTACTAGAACGATTTGAGCAAGGTTCTGCTGGTTTCAGGTTATTTCAATTGCACACACACATGGGTTGTTTAGATATATGAATGCTGTTGCATTGTTTGCCCGGTTATTGTCTTGTGATTATGTTTTGTGAGATGTGTTTCAATGTCAGTACATCTCAAGCTCCGTTAGCTGGTGTCTCACATCAGAGAATCACGTAAGCATTATCACTCGTGTTGGAGGTGTGTTAAGACACGGCTCGGTGGCTTGTATTTTCAGGTTGTTTGGATTTAGCAGGTGGATTGTTGAGCATCATCTCATCAGTTGTACGATTTGATGTTGCTCTGGATCATGTGGATATATACAGTTCAATGACAGTTGTGGATAAGTCTGCTGTCTGGATAATGCAATTGCACCAAGAATGTTCAGAGTGTTTGTAACTGATGCTTTAAATGCACTGTGTTGCGCTTACAGTGCTGTTGTGGTGATAAATCACATACATACAAACTGTGATAAAATCTCCAAGTCAGAGGAATAGTTAGAAATTGCTGTAGAGACTTGACAGGGTAGAAACTGACAATTAAAACATATTGACCTCCTGTCCTCAACACAAGCAGCAATGAAATGATAACAATAAATGACAGGAAGCATACTCAGTGTGTTATACATTTCTGTCAATTACAAGTGATTGACCTACAAGAATTTTGAACTTTAAGACATGCACCCAGACATACATTCACACATACATCAAAACATGCACATAAGTTTTCATTCAATGCTCCACACATTACATAACCATACACACCAATAAACTTAAACAGCACAACACACTCAATTATTCACTGACTGTCACATAATTGACTGTCCCCACCTATCAGGTGAGGTTTAATGGCGTGGCTGTAATCTCTCAGCAACTGCCTTCTTCTGGATAAGGTACAGTATAATAAACACCAACTTTGAGGCAAAGGAAGTGACCAGACTGTCATTAGGAGAAATTGTTATTTTTAAAATTATGGGCTGTCCACATCCCAAGGCACAGTGATCTTTACTCCATCGGCAATCAACTAAATATTTTCTTAACTTGAAAAACTTTTCTTACCTTATTGGTCTTATTAACTGAATTATGATAAAAAATCCTTCAATTTTCGTATAGCCTGATTTTTTATTTATGTGCTTGTCTAATTAACTAAATTATTTAAGTGATACTGTTGTAAATAAAATGTATACGCCTTTTATAATATATTGCTGTGTTTTGTAAAGAAACAAATTCCAAAAAGGCATCTTCTTATAATCTGAAATCATTCATCCCTTGTCAGTTTTTGATGTTAATTTAAGCCATGGAGCAAAGACCTAGAACACTGGCTGATCTACCGGATTATCTTATGATAAAAAGGAAACAAGTCACTTCCAGTGCCATTTCTCCCAAAATCAGGCTCCATTCATGATTTCATTTGTGATTATAAAGACACTTACAGCATTGTCGTGATTAGAAATTAGTGAGCCTGATTTACTCATTTGGTTTCTCCAGCTTTTTAAATGTTATAAATTGCATTTTAATCAGTAACAATCTTCGCCTAAGTACATTTTTAAGTTTGATACTCTTTTAATAAATGAGTTTATTTTTAGTTAAATTGTTCTTGTCTGCACTTAATTTATTTCCTTTAAGATAAACTGATCTAATGAAGCTAATGGCTTTTACTTAAAAACAAAGTTTTCTTCCATAAATTCAGCTGGAGAAACTTGTAATGTAACTGAAATGTAAACAGTTTCACGCTAATTAACCATGCATCTTTTTTCTTTCCCTCTCTCTTTCAGCTCATTATTAATAAATTTTAAAATATTATTGTACTAAGTGCTTTGTATGTTAATTTTGAAATAAACAGTTGAACTAGGTTTTGTGCGTTTGTTTGTTGTTAATCCTGTGTTTTCTTGCAGCATGGGTGGGGGGTTGGATGGGATAATTGGGGTCATGTCGCATAACATTCTCTGTATTTCAGTGTATTTTGGGGCAGATATTATGTAGAAGAAGAGCCCAGGTAAGTGGATTCTTTTTAGTTTCCACACTGAGCACAGCTTTTCCATCTCCAAGAGCCTCTTCTAACTTGCTTACTTATCTGTTGCTGTTGCAGGCTCGTGCAGTGCCGCTTTCAGCGCATTGGCTGCTCCTGGCGAGGGCCTTTTCATGAGAAAGAGGCTCATGAGCTGTCCTGTACACACCCCAAAAAACCTGGGGAGGAGGTAATGGGTGCCCTCGAGGCACTCGATGCACAACGAGAGCTAGATATGACACTTTTTAAACAAGTATATGACTTGCTTTCTTTTGAGAAAGTGACATTTAGCGGTAGGTGTTACACAACTGAAACTGTTTAAGGGTTTTGCAGATGTCTCGCTTAACCCAGTTGTTGAAATAACAGAAATGTCTTTCAGTTTAAACTAATAATTCTCAGTTTGGTTAAAATTCAGCAGAAACAAAGATCTTACCGAATTAAGGCTAATGATCGGATTTCAATGAACTATTAGTGCCATAGCTTCTTTTTTCTTCAGATCTGCAGATGAGGCCATACCGTACTGATGACTTTATACCGAGACTGTATTACGAGACGAGCCGTTTTTCAGCACTTGGCAGCCAATGGGTGGTGAAAGCTTTTGTTAGTGAGAACATAAAAAATCCAGCAATGACGTGTACACGTCTGCTAACCTACCAGTTGGTGTGCAAATCGAAACTCCAAAATCCAGTCCGATTACACTATCTAGCTTTGAGGGGCCCCTTTAGTGAGCTCAATATGCGCCCAAGGGTCTATGACTTTGAATTTAACCAGGAAAATATGGAAACTGAAAAGAAAGAGTTTCCAATCATTGATTCAAATGAATGCAATAAGATACTAGCCGCAAAAAATATTAGCTTCAGACTTATTCTGTTTCAGATTCAAAAGTGAATGAATTTTATTTAATCTCCTTGCCATAGCTAGCTGCCTTACTTTTGTTTTGCTGTGTAACATTAAAGAATTCGCTATCACTTTCTATTTTTAACTAAAGCTCATTTTGAAAATGGACGATTTGATTTAATCCGCTGTAAACTGTGAATTTCACTTGAAAATCTATAGTGTTCATTTCTTGCAGAAATTTATTTTTGAGATGATTTGATGTGATCTGATAATTGTTGTATCTTATAAAAGTATGATTCGCATTAAACATTTATGATATTGCAATATTTGTATTTGCCAAGAACGCATGAGCTGTTCAATTTATTTAGTACCATTCTTCATTTCAGAAAAGTCCTTATCTTCCAAAATGTATTTGAAAATTGTCTATCTGTATTAACAGTATCATTCCAAATTCTTTGTTCATTTTAAACAGGAAGAAGTTACGTTTTGCACTCCATGGTTAAATACTGGAATCGGTGGAATTTGTATTATGTACATAAATGTATATTTCTCCAAGCCTGTTGTTGTTAAAATGTTATAAATTGTGCTTTGTATCACATGTGCATCTTCTATAAATTGTGATTTATATCAGATAAACCACAGCCACTTTCTGTTGACTATTATTCATTTTCTGGTGTTATTAAAAGTAAACATTGTCTTACTTTGTATCTGGTAAACAATGCAGAAAAGTATTGTCAATCAGTTATTGATATCAACAATTAAAGAATGAATACAACTTATCTAATATCTTTGTCTCGTGGTGTTAAAATAATGTATCTGTTCATATGAAATATAAATGTATGCATTCAGTACCATTCTGTAATATGCACCTCAGATTGTTTCAGCATGCCCACACTTTTATCTGGGGAGTTATTTGAGTATAATTTTATAACTGCATTTTATTTAACCTAAAATTGTATTCATGTATTAAGATAAATACAGATAGTGTTTTTCTCTCTCAGGACCAAAGAGCTGTCAATTTTTTTGTTTATTTATATATATATATATATATATATATAATACCTCGGTTACTTTGTTATAATATGCTCATACATTTTATTAATGTGGTTATGGGGATTTAGTTTAATTACTGCAGTGTTGATGTGTACATTTTAAAGAAAGTTTTATTTTAGAGAAAAATGATGTGTACATATTATTGTAATATATCAAGCAATTGTTATATATATATATACACACACACTCACACAAATTATCATTTTGTTAACTTAAACAATTTGTTCACATGAACATAACTTTTTATTATGCTATTTATGATACAGCTTGTAATTGTGTTATTTACACTCAAAAAAGTGTTTTGTTAAATGTGTGGAATCACTGGAATAAACATACTAATTTTTGAAAAATTTCCTGGTTATGCAACTATAGTTCGAGTCTATTATAATTATAGGACATTTGTGTTTCCTGACATCATAAAGAGTGCTCCACTTACACTTTTTTAGTTAATAAAATGGAAGTCAGCCGTAATAACATTGATCTTTGTTCTTCTTGTATCTGACTTTAAGCTGATTTAGTTTATAAAATGATTTTTACTTTGGTTTATCTTGCACTGATAGTTACATGAATGCTGAAGCAATACTTGTAGATTGTGTTCTTCCATAAAAAAAGTGCATGTATCCTGGTAAAATGTAGAACCTGTTTTATATGGCTATCAGTATCCTGTTGTGTGGGTTTAAATTTTAGGCAGAAACTTGATGTTCAGAGTAAATATTCTACTCCCAAAAAATAGCCAGCCTTTATGTAGCTCTAAAAAATGCTGATACAAGTTGATAATTTTGTTTTATTGTTTTCTCATCTTCATTCTGTAAAATACCAGTAACGAAGTCTGTTATGCTTACTTAAGAAATAAAAATACTGGTTTATACAGCTGCTCTATAGTTTTCTGTTGTTGTGCGTGTGTCCTGTTGCACTTCAATGGTGCGTTGACATGAAGTTGATTAACACATATACAGTACATATTTGTAGCTTTGGTATGATATGGATGCACTGAACAGGGATGGACGATTGTAATATTTACTAATGGCAATGTTCAGATAAACAAATTCGTATATAAAATAGATAGATGATTATAAGGTGACTACAATTAATGAGAGGGAAGATGCCGGAAGCCAAATTAAGCCTTTTAAATGGCAACCGTTGCCTCCAACAGCCCCCCCGAAATTAATCTACCAATTTAAGCTAATTACCACTTTCATTTCAGTAAACAAACCACCCAGGATATTAAAAAAAACTGGTTCAAAAGATTTCATACTTGATTTAGGCTCCTTGGTATCTACATTACTAGCTGTCATTAGTCAAAATAAAAAAATGTAATAAAATATTTTCATTGCTACATAAATATTGTTGGTCATCAATAAAATCCAATATACTACAGTCATATTGACCTGACAAGAGTATCTCCAGGTATATGTATATATATATATATATATATATATCACTTAATTCCCAAATAAATATTTTTGTACTATGATCCATTTTATTAAATTCCAATCACTTGATACCTTATATACAGAATTAAATGCCTGTTATGGTATTCCAATCCTTCATGGTTGTATTTCTGGAGTGCATAGATCTCATTTTATCTTGGCAATATACAGCACCCCCCTTTCCAAAATTTGTCCAAATTTGACTTAAAGCTGTTCAGACTAGCACAATATATCACATGTTCAGGCTGATATATATAGTTCCAGTCATGAATTGTTCTTTGGCTAAAGACACTTCTCCTCAAATCAAGCCTGCATCGTCCCATGAACACTTTTTGACTGTGGCCTCTGGTGTTGTTGTTAGGTGGTAACATGAAGAGATTATGGGGATCTAGCCTGTCCATCATCATTCATAATCTTAAATACATTAATCATATCCCCTCGTCGCCTTCTAAAATCTAAAGATGGCAGCTTTAGGACTTTAAGCTGGTCCTTGTGTGGCAGATGGCTAATGCTTGGGATCAGTTTAGTTGCCCTTCTCTGTACTTTCTCAACCTCTAGTTTGTCTCCTCTGTACCTGGGATGCCAGATCACATTTCCATTCTCACTGTGCGATCTAACATGGCTGTGAATAATCTTGGCATTGTTGTTTGGTCGAAGAGTGTGAAGGTCTTCCTGATCAAGCCTATCATTCTAGAAGCTTTAATTACAGCATTAGCTATGTGCATGTGGAATGTTAGGTCTTCATCCACTGTGACACCTAGGTCCTTCTCCGCATGGGCTATGTCTAAGGTTATGCCATTCATCTCATATGTGTGATTTTGGTTTGAGTTGCCTAAGTGGAATACTTTGCATTTATTCTCAGTGAATCCAACCTGCCATCTCTGAGATCATTTGACGAGTTGGTTTAAGTAATTTTGGAGTTTCTCACGTCCTCAGATCCTCTGATAGCTCTAAACAGTTTGGTGTCATCTGCAAATATCTTAGTGGTATTGGTCACTGCATCTGGCAAGTCGTTTATGAATATAACGAACATTATAGGGTCTAAAACACTACCCTGGGGGATACCACTAATTACTTCCGACCATGATGAGATTATTCCATTTACTGTAACTCTGTTTTCGATTCATTAGAAAGCTTTTGATCCACTCCTTTATGGGACCTCCTATGCCATATGCATCTAATGGGGCTCCGGTGTCCAGCAGGTCAGTCAATAACTCAATCGTAATCAGTAGTTGAGTCATACATGACCGACCTGGTACAAATCCATGCTGTTCGTCACAGAATAAACTGTTTTCCATCATGTGGCTCACAATCTGTTCTCTTAGTATGGTTTCCATCATTCTTCCAACGACGGATGTCAAGCTTCCAAGTCTATAATTTCCTACTGCCGTTTTGCTCCATTTTTGTGGATGGGTGTGATGTTACCCTCGTTCCATGTAGAGGGTACTTCTCCCTCAGCCATTGATTTTATGTAGATGGTGCTTAAGGGTAGACATATAGAGGATGCCGTTTCCTTGAGAATTCTTGGGTGGAATCCATCTAGCCCTGCAGATTTAGTGACTTTGAGCTTCAAAAGTTTCTTTTCAACCTTTTCTGGGGTAATTTCTATGTGAGTGAGTTGTGTTCGTGTGTGAATTGTGTCAAGTTTTGGGATCTTGCTGGTGTCTTCCTGAGTAAAAACACCTGTAAAGAACTTATTGAGCAATTCTGTCTTTTCATTGTCATCATGAGTTAACGTTCCATCTCCATCCACTAGATCACCTAACTTTGGTCTGCTTTGAATTCGTGTACCGCCAGAAAGCTTTAGGATCGGTCTTATTGTTCTTGGCTATGTCCTTTTCAAACTTTACTAATTTCAGTGGTATGTTCATATGGCAATACCTGGTGTTTTAGAATATGTGACATACCCTTCTAATTTAAGTTGCTATGTATTTGTTGGCTCTAAGCTGTATTTTGGCTCTATTTCAGTGACTATAATAATGTCTGCTTTGTTGTCAGATGCTAGTAGCTGTAACTCAAAAACATTTTGTTCCTCAAATGTATCAGCATTTTTAAACAGTATTTTCATATATTTTATGGTCTTATGGTCATCTTTACTTTTGTTTCCTCTTATTACTAATTAGGTTATCTTCTCCTTCATCTCTTCTTTTTTCAGCTGTTCCCTCGGTGTTCTTCCCTCCTCTCTCTCCTTAGGGGTGAGGTCTGGGAATATGTATACATCAGACACGGGGTCAATTCCATTTTGTCATTTTCAATTCCATTTGGTCAATTCCATCTGAAATTTATCAATTTCAATTCCAAATTTTTCAATTGCAATTCTGTTTTTTTCCCCGACTCTTTTTACCTAATTATATATATATATATATATATATATATATATATATATATAAGGAACCAAAGTTCTAGATCATTATGATTCCAGTATATTGGTAACACCACATATAAGTGTTAACATTGTAAAAATGGTAAATTAATTTCTGGGTTTAATTTTTTTTGTAGGAAACTCCAATTCCAATTCATTTTTTTTTAATAATCAATTCCAATTTTGGAATTGATGGTCAATTCCAATTCCGGAATTGAATTGACCCCATGTCTGGTATACATTAGCCCAATTATCTGTTTTTCTGGGGTTTTTTGATGCTGCTAGTATAACTCTTTTCCTGACTGGTGTATCCAGAGTAGCAAGGATCAGCCTGGGCTTTGCGCCTCTGTTGTGTCCTCGCCCTCCTAGCCGTATTGCCTTAGTAATCTCCACTCCATCAATATTTAGGCTGTTCTCGAAGAGGTTCTGTACTGACTGTGTGTCATCTCTGTTTCTGGTATGTCCTGTATTTCACTTTCAGGTATATTGTGAATAATAAGATTATTCTTCCTTCTCTCTCAATCGGCATATTCATCAAACAAATTAACTGTACCCCTTTCTGCTGATGTCATAGGTTGGGGTGTGACAGTGTGGAATGTTGCTTCAGCTGCATCCTTGACCACTTGGGCATAGGATTTCACAACTTTATCCATGCGTTCTTCCAGAATAGTCATCATGTCTTCAAGGCGTGATCCCCTGGCACTGATATTGTCTGGCTTTTCTGTTTTGTCAAAATGGATGCTTTCAGATTTACAAAACATGGTAATGGCTGGCTCACATGTACTGCAGTACCAATGCAAGTTTCCCCATTTACCCAGAATTTTGTGGACATCAGGTGGCAGGTGGGTACATTCTGGGCATCCCCATTTATTACATTTCTCACATTCAATCACCGACGTATGGCCTGGGGTCAGGCAATATTCACATTGGAATGTCTCAGGTTCAGATTCGTCGTCAGGATCGTTGGAGAGTGCTCTTTTGACCTTATTCTTGTCCACCTTACCTCTTTTTGTCTTCTTTTTAACCCCGGTTTGTTGACAATTTTGACTGATATTTGTCAGTGTATCCTGATTAGCTTCGAAGATTCCCCTTGTTGGGTCTTGTGGAGTACCTATAACCGCGCTTCGGGAGCTCCATATTGTTCCCAATTAAGCCTGTACTCGCGATGATTACATGATGGCTGTAGTATATCGTAGAGTTTGAATTGTGTGGCAGAAGATCTGGAGATACCACCTTAATTATTACTGAATCAAATATGTCATATATCTGGTCCGCAGCCATGGGGGATAGATTTTGATGACTAAACTGTACAATATACTCGACATGATTCTTGTCGGATATCATTTGAGTATCATGACAGATTCATTCAGATCAAGAAGTTATACCATGGTGGAGTTCTTCACAAGCATTTGACCTAATGTCGCGATCGAATAAAGCATATGTAAACATGAGTGATTAACTCAAATCACGTGGTAGGTTTTCCCGCAAATTACATACTTTGACGAGTTTCAATGGTGTTGGTGATAGATTATGGTGATAGGTTATGGTGATATTAACTGCGTTCGGGAGGATTGAAGTGGTATTGCAAGAAAACAAGAATATCATTATCACTAACAACTACAACAGATGTTGTCAATGCGATGCTGCTATGTTGTATCCAGGATCATATCAGATGAAGACCGTTTGTTGTTTCCATCTCAGACCCAAACAGACGCACAATTATACGTCTGTTTATTCTTTGGATTGGCTAAAACCACTTCCGGTGAATAACTAGAATGGAATCAATGTCTGCTCCCACAGCATCGGAGAAGAAACTCTGCGCTGTTGATGTTCATCTTTCGTGATATGACTGTTACGCACCAGCTTGACAACCGGGGGGGTTTTGAAACGGGTCGGTACAGAACCGCTTTAATTCGTAGCGATCGAAACTAATAAAGGCATTAACCTAGTACGAGCCTATAGGTCTACCGGATATATAACTGGGAGAGATCGGATTATGAGGCTGCTTTCGATCACAGTAGGCGCTCAATAGCGCTCCCCGATCAATTATATATTACACATCATTTGAATACTTTTTTCATTTAACTAGTACATGAGACCGTTATAGAAGATCTAACCATGGATCATATAACATGCGGATGACCCTATCGGAGTTGTATGAGGCTTCTTTCAAGTTATTACACATATTAATTAGGCAGCTATCAATATGCGCTTCGCCCGATACAATTATAGTATTGACACCAATACAAACTTGATAAGTTACTTTTCATTTAATAGCATGAACGTTATTGAAGAAAATGGCATCATCACTGAAATGCGGTGTCCCTATTGGATGTTGTGGATGAACGGAATTAATTTACAAGTATATTACTGACATAGTTAATTACTGGCATATATTCCTTGGTATAAAAAAACTGAGTTTGACACCAAAACAAAGCCTGTAATTCCATTATTAAGGAAGGCGTAGCAGACCTAACTAATTTATCATTTTTGCTGTGTGTCGCCCATAATCTATTTTGCGGAATTTAGGGCTAGGAATGCAAAGATTTTGTCAGATTTGTATAGATATTAATATTACGATATATATATATATTGATTAACTATATATATATATATATAGAGTATATGAGAGTATAAAAAGAGAAGAGAGAGAGAGCTTTCATGTATTTATGGCTAACGTATATAATGATAGCTTCTCGACATGTTCAATAGGGCGGCTTACTGTTTTATTGGGCGGTATATAAGCCTCGTTTAAGGGCGGCTTACTGTTTTATAAGCCTCTTTTTAAAAAAATCGTTCGTTTAAATATAATCTGTTTGATGAAGCGATTTCTACGTTTTACATTTCACTTCTTTTCATTTTGCACACAGTTTTGCTTATTTAGACTTTCTGACATTGTATAGTGACTCTGTTAAGGCTTTTTTTCTCTCGATTAATTTCCGCAACGGCGAAGCTAACAATGGGATGGTGGTTCTCTTTGACAACGTTTTTGGAAATAATACCGTGCATCAATTTGTTAATGTCAATTTCCAGTTTTGGTCTATATAATGCTATTTTCTAATCTAATCTAGTCTTCGTGCTTCTTCTCTCGCCTTTTTCTAATTTACCTTGTTATGCAAATTCCGGCAATAGGTGAGGCGAACGAATTAGGTTACGCCGAAGGAAGGAATCTAATTGTTTGAAAATCCTTGTGATGTGGCGTTTCAATCGGACATCCCTTGATACTAGATCTCCGGAGTACTGATGGCTCAGTCCGTTAAAAACCAGCGCTAAGTCTTCTTTTCTGTGCAAGATATTTCTTAATAAACGGATCACGGCAGATTGTAATGCTCCCTAATCCAATGTTGGTCCAATCGGGATTTGTATGTATTCAATGTCGGACTGTCTACTACGTGGCGCTGGTAACCCATTCAAATCATTTGTCACTCTCTGGCTGAATATATTTTGCCTCAAACTTGATTCTGAGCGGCAAGCTAACTAGCTTGAGGCTATGCCCTCAGGTGTTTAACATGTCAACCAGCGAGACGAATTGGTTAGATTCCACCCTGTCTATATAACCTTCGGGATCTTATACACTTGTGTTGAAGCATGCCATCTCGTCTCCTACCATACGACAAAGATGGGAGTCTCAGGGCTTCTAACCTATCTCTATATGGCAGACTTCTCAAGTTCGGTATCAGCTTTGTGGCTCTCCACTGGTTATTTTCGACTTTCAGCTTGTCACGTCGGAATCTTGGACACCAGATCACATTACCATATTCCAGGGTGTACCACATAGTGATGAATAACCTGGGGAGTGTCGACTCGTCAATACAGGTGAATGTTGCCCTAAGAAGTCCAAGCATTCTCGATGCTTTGTTCACTGCTTTGGACACATGCATATGGAATTTCAGATCCCGGTCAATGGTGACACCTAATTAAGTCCATCTCCTCTCTTATTGCTTCCAGTGGGGGTATTTCCCATATTGTATTCATAACATGGGTTAGATGGAGAACATTAATTGTATTTGGCCTCTTAAATCCCATCTGCCATTTCTGAGACCAGTCGACTAACCGATTCGGGTCATCCTGGAGTTGTAGACAGTCCTGATGGGGACTTAATTATACCCTGGAATAGTTTGGTGTCATCGGCAAACAGAATTGGCCTAACTACGCTGCTGAGGATTTCTGCCTTGGTAGATAACTTACCAGTCACCACTACACGTTGCCATCTGCCTGAGAGGAAGTTCTCAATCCAGGTGAGGATTCCGCGTTTTATGCTGTATGCCTCAAGTTTCTTAATTAATCTCCTATGAGTTACAGTATCGAATCTTGAGATGTTGAAGCCGATGCAGGCCGTATTACTCCATGGCTGGGTTTATTATTATTTAAATAAGCAATAAATAAACAATAAAATATATATATATATATATATATATATATATATATATATTAAGATGTTGCTGAAAACGCATTTGTTCTCCAGCCATTTTGATCTTTAATTTTTTCTTTTTTTCTTTTTCTTAGTCAGTATATATATATATATATATATATATATATATATATATATATATATATCCCAATTTAGCTTTATACATATATTGTTATGAAATAATCGTATTATATTTGTTATATCTTATATTTTTTTATGTACAGCGCTTTTGAACAGGGTTTAAGTATGAAAAGAGCGCTTTATGAATTTGGTATAATAATAATAATAATAATAATAATATATATATATATTTATATATATATATATATATATATATGCTATAATATTCTTAACTAAGTTTTTGTTCCAGACTCTGCTATTAACAGTTGTGTTTACGAACCGTTTATACTAGTTCTCAATCCTGCCGACAGATGACACTATTGTAATTGGCAAGGTCTAATAAATATAGCTTCTCCATTCTTAGAGTATTGTATCTAATATAAAGCCTAGAATTCTGACAGACATGAAAAAAACTATATAATAATAATAATAATATATATTTAATAAAGCGCCCTTAAAGGCACTGTACAAATAATATGTAATATAATAATACCCCAAATAATATGTCTATAAAAAAACCTGTAATGATTTAAAATATTTGTTAATTATTTATCTGTGAAAGCGACCTTAAATAGGTGTGTTTTAGAAGAGATTTAAATTTTTCAAGAGACGACGCATTTCTAATATCTGCCACAAAGTGGAGACTGCAACACTAAACGCACAATCACCGTATGACTTGAGCCGAGACACAGGCACCTGCAATAGTATCTGACTGGATGATCTGAGTATATAATTGGGTCGATTATCCTATCTTAATTAATATGAAGATACTCAGTTTTCTTCAAATGTTGCTTGGATGAGAAAACAATGAATTCGGTTTTATCCTTTTTCAATTTCAGCATATGTTACTTGCTTTTGCTCCTTTTTTTCGGGGATAATCCCCAGGCTGTCACTTATTCAGCACAGACTCTATGTTGGAGTGGTTGAGAAACTTCCTCCCTCATCACTCACAGGGGATAAGTACGGAAAGATGGAGCCGAAATACCCTAAGGGTGGCCACTGCCAGAATGTTTTACGTCCTCGGGGGGTCTTAATGTTCCTCCTTTTTATATAGTCCAGTGGAGACGGCAGCGCCATTTAACCTGGTCACCCACCCACGATGTTGTGAGCCGAGAAATTAATCTCTGGAAAAGCTTAGACCTCTTGCTGTGATCGAACCTGTGACCCTTGGCACCAAGTGTCGCGTGCTTAACCGCTAGACCACCGGAGCTTACTAGCATATATGTTGGTGGCCATCCAAATATATAAGTCTGCAACACAGACTTCAATTGAGGAAAAAATATAATCCCTTTTATCAGATGGTTTTATGCAGATAAATCAATCATAATTAATGCAGCCATGTACTCATCATCAACAGCCCAGCTCAGTAATATGTGGGTTTGTTTTCACTGAAGAGTGCAGTTTCTGTTGGATGACTTCTAGGTTAAGCAGACTGATCATTTTCATGGATGTATTTGTGCTCTTTCAGATCATCACGTGTTGCTGAAAGACCATCAAAGCAACGAAGCCTGTATCAGAGAACGTATATACAAGTTCCCTTCCTATATACATAGCAATTCACTTGTCCAATATAGTTTCTATTTTTAATCACGCATGTGCCAGATTGTTCAAGATACTTTATTTTTAATACTTTGTGTAGTTATTTTTTATTTTAAATCGTTTTTCGTTATAATGCTGCCACCTACCGATTAAGAATGTAACAGCTTTTGTACTTCCGGTGAGTGGCTTCCTCTTTCATGTCAGCCGCTGGCGACGAGGTAGAATTTAATGGGTTGTTTTCAAAATCCACATAGATCTCTTTAACTATATTATATCCCTTGCATATTTTATATTTAATATAAACAATATACATCCATACTGCCGTATCTAAAGTAATTTTCTATGTATCAGTCTCAGGTTTACCGATTAAAGATATTTGTTCAGGGCATGTTTTCATGTTGCCAGATATTGTTAACTTGTTTACTGCTGTACAAAATTTTAAATCTCCATATAAAGGAATATTATAGCTGAATGAATGACGTAGTACATTATAAGTGGTTACTCATTTGTATATAAATTTTGGTATTGATTGCATGAATTCGATGTCGACAGGATTGTTTACACGTTTTTAGCTTAAGCTTATCATAATCATTAAATCTAAATAATTAGACATAAGCCTTATCAGGCTTATGTCTAATTGTTTAGATGTGAACCTAGTCCTAGGCTATTGACGTTTCTGTCAGTTGATCTTTCTTACAAAGACACATGCTTTCTGAGTATCATACCTAAGAATTTTCCAACGAAATCGCCACTAAGTCTAAGGGGGCAATATAACCCCCCCCACAATCTCTTGGCGATTGTTTTCAGAGGTTTTTGTCATTATACATTCTCAGGGCATTGTGATTTTTTAACTATAATTGGACATTGTTAGTTGTCTAGACTAATTGTTTGTTCGTTTGACATTTCAGTATGAAACATGGCCCCAAAGAGGAATAACGTGGTGCCAAATGCCCATTTTCATAAAGACTGGCAGCGGTATGTGAAGTGTTGGTTCAATCAGCCCGCTCGTAAGAAGAGGAGGAGGAACAAGCGTATTGAGAAGGGTAGAAAAATTGCCCCTAGACCTCTACACACACTCAGACCAGTCATACGTTGTCCAACTGTTAGATATAATACACGCCTTCGTTTGGGAAGAGGTTTCACTCTGGATGAGCTGAAGGTTGTTTTTTTAATTATTATTCACTTACTAATATGTAATTTGAGGCTGTGAGTTTACATACGCTTTAAACTCTGGGCTCCCACACATCCTGGAAAATAACATTCATTTTCCAGGTCCTGGAATTTTACAAAATCAAGAAATGTCTGAAAAATTCCACTTTGAACAAAGTCGGTGAAAACATATTCCTGTAGAAGAAAACTTCCAATTTTATGGGTACTTAGTTTGATATCCCATGTTAGTTAAATTTAAATAAAAGTGGGTGGATTAAAAAACTAGAAGGGGTGAGGACAAGGCTGTTCCATAAAAATTTAAATAATTGACCATACATTGAATAAATATGGTACGTTTTTTGGCATGTCTTGATTCATTACCAATACCTTTAAATATTATATACTTTGTCCTGGAAAATGTTACCTTTTTCCTGAAAATGTTCTGGAAAACAGGGTTGGCACGTTTAACCTCCCTGCTGGGTTGGGCTAAACCCCCATTTTTGGTTAAACTCATTTTTAGGCACAATTCACCACTAATGGATTAAATAAAACACACTAAATGTAAATTAAACACTTATATTAATCAAAAACCAATTTAACACACAAACTCAACCAATTATAGATCATAGCAGTTGGTTCAAGCCACCAACAAATCATAACATCTGATATAATTACTACAGTGTAATATACAGTATCTAATTATTTCCACTAACAGCGTACTATCTCAAGTATTGGATTGTGTTGATTAGTGCACATTGTCAGCTTCTTAACATCTTAAAAATGCATACCATTCAAACAACTACTTTTCTTGTGTACAAAATATATAAATTTGTGGGTCAATATACTGTATTCTGAGAAGAAAAAAACAGGTTAAGCTAGTAAATCCTAGGTTTAACCCCAGGTTAATCTAGTAAAACCTAGGTTTGACCCACCAGGCTGGGCTAAACCAGTTGGAAAATAATAATTCCTTGGCTGTGGAAACCATGTAAACTGGACTAACTCAACCAGTTAGATTGGTGGGGTTTTATTAAATATTTCTCCAGAAATATTGTATGGAATTTAGTTCTAATATGATATATGGAACTTCGTTATTGGAATGATTTGAATTTTACGGTGCTCTTATTGATGTACTAATTATATGAAATAATGGACATGTAAAGTGATCTCTTAGTCTGTAAGCATGATTAGATTATGATTGAATTCTGTATCGTCCCAAATATAAACATCTATTTGAGTTCTCCAGTCTAGAGTTGGCCGGTTTAGCCCTTCAGTTCATCAAAACTGCTGACTAGATCACTTGAATTACTCTCAAATATGAGAACAAATCAATAGAAAATCAGCCACAGGACAGGTTCATTAGTCTAGGCTACCAATAAATCAAATTTGTACATGAACATTAGGCTTCATTCGGGATCACATATAAGCAGCAACCAAAGAAAGACAAATTTTGCCATCTTCGTGATTTGGCTCCATCTAGTGTTTTCATCTCCCACTCCAATGATCATCTCCTGGAGTTCAGAAGTCCAGCACCTGGCTACTCTCGGAATGGCTGTCAGTGGCATTTTACAGATGTGGCCGATCCATCTTGATTTGCATATTTTAACATGGAAAGATATGCTGCATGCCTGTTCTTTTGTAGACTTTCTTGTTTGAAATTTTACTGGGCCAGTAGATTCCTCCAATCATACCAGTCAATTCCGGAATTGGAATCGATTATTTAAAAAAAATGGAAATGAAGTTTCCTTCAGAAATTAATTTACCATATATTGTAACCATAGATCCAGAACTTTGGTTCCTTTTTTATATATATATATCAGATAGGCACACTGACTGTGGCACCACCATGAGCATTTAACCAATTAAAATGGTCTGGATACCATTGGCTCCATCCACGACACGGTGACACCACCACATAACATGCCTGTAATCTATATAGAGATATTGTTATTTAGGAATTTAACCTCCCCCCCCCTTCAATGCTTAGAACAAATCTACTTGGAATATAAACTACTCGGAGTAGTTATTCCAAGTAGGTACTCGGAGTACCTACTCGTGTTAAAAAGTATTAGGCAAAAAATTGAGATGGAATTGACCCCATATCTGCCTGCAGTACCTCCTGAAGCTTTCCTGCTTGATAGATTGTTCTCATTCCAGGAGCCCATATCTTTGTTTTCTACTTTAGGATCTCTACTCTTGGGGTGCCATATTCCAACTGGGTTTGACTCACATCCTTCATGATCAAAGCTTCCTGAGTAGCTTCACTCCTAACTTCATGTACAACCATCGAGGCTCCTTTCTCAGCCGTGCTTGGGGCCAGTATTTGCAGAGTTGTGCATGAACATTATTGTGTGATTATTACATATCATTAAATTCATGTTGGTAAATAGGGGCGTCTCCGTGGTCTAGTGGTAGCGTGTTGGACTACAGATCACTACCACCCATGTTCGAATCTTGGGTGGGCATATCTAAAGGTTGTTTCGTCTTTGACTTCGCCTCATTATCTTTGGAGGTTGCTGGGCCCATTTAGCCTACCTTTTGCACAAAAGTGGCCATAAAACATCATGTTGGTAAATACATGCCATTCCAAATTTTCATGAGTATAGGAGTTCAGGATAAAACTATATGATGGTGCCTTCACTTAATCCTTGTCCAATAGATTTCAAGCAGTGTATGAAATAAGTTCACAGTCTTTACCAGCCAGCAGGACTGGTATACTTTGTATCATACTAGCCCTGCAAGAATTTATTAATGCGAGATATAAATTTTTTTAACACAGCAAAACCATGCAGAATGGCAATGTTGCAGCCTGGGCTATACCATGTGTTTTTGGCACATTTATGTATTAAATGGATTCCAGGAAAATGTGTCAATATTAAGGTGTATTGTTTCATTGTGTCCCTGTGAAATTATTCAGGATTTGAGGCAGAATCTCTTGAACATTTGTGTAATGCGCTTGCATTCTGTCAGCATTGCTGGCTTGTTTAAGACCACATTTATGTGTTCCCATACAGAGAAAACCTTTGGTTAAAGTCTTTAAAATTACAACTATACTACAAACAGTAATAACACAAGATTTTCAATGTCTAATATGAAACCTTTCCGTGGACAAAAATCAACAGTTATAGTTACATTAGTGTAAGAAATATGAATGTTCATTTAGACATGGTGGTCTCTGGATACTTTTACCCAGTTTGGAAATGAAGTCACACACACCATGATTTGGGGGGAATATAGTCAATAACATAATTCATCCTTTTCAGTAGGGAATAGAGTAGACAGTCGCTTACAAAAAGTAGGCAGCAGTTCTCCTGTGGTGACATGTAAAAACACCACAACATCGTTGCTGGAAGGAAGTATTGACGTGGGGAGGGGGTTGGGGTAGTAAAGAGCTGGCCATGGAGTAGTGGTAGTCATACTAACACGGTAGTGGCCCTTATCCATTGGAAGGGGTGGTAAGGGGCTCTCCCCTGAAAAAGTTGGGGGGAATGGAGTATTTGGTGCATTCTTGACCTGTTTTTATGCCAAACCAAAGTAGCTGCCCAATTTTCTGCTGATAAAATAGACGACATATAGCAGCGGACGTTGACTGCTATTGAAAGGGCTTTAATTATAGTAGAAGTTTGAAATGGGGAAACAACAAATTGTTAGACCAGGAAGATCAACACTTAAGTTCATAAGTTATGGTCATACAGTCGGTGAGTGTCACCTAGAGTTGCTGATGGGTTATAGTGGGGCTGTTACAACTAATTGTGATTTGAATTGGTTCTTGAGTAAAATTATTAATTGCTAGATTAGGTTTTGTGAGTTTTCCATGCCAATTAAATAAACACACTTATCCATTGTACAATATGTGGTATTACTAACATTGTTGCAATGAACATTCATTATTAAATCTGTTTTACTTGTTATAATAGTGATTTTTACGGTAATTGTCAAATTTTTATAGAAAAATAGTTTTATTACAGATGAAGAAGTTTATTTACTTTTAATTAAAAAAATGATATTTGTGCCTTCTGTTAATTATTTTAAGTTTTTTTAAATAAGTAATTAATTAACTTTATCCTTGTTATTTTTTACAGCAAGCAGGATTAAACAAATATCAGGCAAAGACCATTGGTATATCTGTGGACTATCGCCGTAGGAACCGTTCTGTTGAGTCATTACAGCAGAATGTTCAGCGTTTGAAGGAATACCGCAGCAAGTTGATTGTCTTCCCAAGGAAGATGAGTCAGCCAAAGAAGGGTGATGCAACTGTAAGTCACCTGAATATTTTGTATTCTGTGATCATGGTCATTTATATTTGGTGAGGTAGATATAATGGGGTTTTGAGAGTTAGAATAGCACCACTTTTATGTTTAAAACATACACATTTAAATGAAACTTGCTGATCTAGATTTAGCATTATTGGTTTGGTTAAGAAATCTCTTAGCAATATGTGATTTTGGTAGATGTGAACATAATTAGCAAAACTTAATAATAGTTGTAATACTGTACATGTGTTTGTCACAGGGTACTCACAGCATAGACTTTCCCTGGAAGGAAAACACAGGAAATTAAAAAAATATGGGGGAAACATGGAAATTTATGCCTTGTTTCCATATTTATAGCATTAGGCATGGATGGAGTTGTGTTACTAAAATGGTTCATTCAACATGCTTTTTGGACACAATACATAGGGAAATCCTGTGGGTGCCAAGAAGCACAGATACAGAAAAATAGTGTACTGCATAATACAATACACTCCAATTACAACATGTATTTTATACCTGATAAATGTGGACAATTCACTTTTTGAAATCTATTTGTTTTGTCTAACAGTTGTAATTGTTTTGTGTACAGTAATGAATAGTCTGCATTTTCCTGGTATCATGAGCTGTAACTCTATGTGCATTAGGTTTTAATTTAGCAAAAATGATAAAGTATACCAATGATGTTGTAGCACTGTTATTAAAGTAAATGAACTGTCTTATTTTGATGTGGAGGACTAAAGATTCAAGTCGTCTGATTGTTGGCTTTAGCCCAATTATTACAATAGTGAATTCTTAGAATTTATTAGTTCAGAAACCTTGATAATGGTCATTAGTATACACCTCTCTACCAAATAATCATAAATGACATTTCTGTGACATTAATTAAATATCTGCTTGCAGGAGGAGGAGATGAAAATGGCAACACAGGTTGTTGGTACTGTTATGCCAATTAGAGAGGCGAAACCATTCAAGAAGGAGAAGGCTCGTGCCATCACAGACAAAGAAAAGAAGTTCAGTGCTTATGTGGCCCTCCGCCAAGCACGCGCTGATGTAAGACTCGCTGGCATACGAGCGAAACGGGCAAAGGAAGCTGCAGAAAGTAACAACTGAGTGTTTTATAATTGGCTAGGTATCCGTTACAGTTGTTCCTGTGGGAAGAAATAAATTGTGAAAAATCTTTCTTCGTTGTGTCCATTTTATTTGTTTGGAAGTGGAACAAAATCGGTGGATACCATTTCCTATATAGACAACATTAGCTGACTATTATTAAACATGTAATTGCATATTTATATAAGAGACCAGTAAAAACCACTAGATATATGTCCAAACACAGCTAAAACATTGCTGAAGTAGTAAGATCAAATATTGTTGAGTGATTGAACAATGAGTAGATTCAAGACCATTTAAATTAAGTATTCTGCTTCTCCCAAGACTGCTAAAAAATATACTCGTCGAGGCATTTAGATAAATGAAAATTTACTAAATGTTGCCTCTGATCCACTCTCACGCGTGGTAAAGTTTTGGTTGCAGGTTTGACTTGTGAATAACCCAGGCTAAAAATGCTAAATTTCATGGCTGGTTGATGTTTAATTTGTCACGTTATGTTAATTGCAACATAGATTACTAAATATTAATCTCGGTGTGTAGGATGCAGCAGTAAGACCAATAATTCTGGTTTGTCCACAAAAGCTGCCATTTCTTCACAACAATTTATTTAGCAAACAATCAGGCAAGGAGTAGACACCAAATAATTTAGATTATTTTCATAATGACATCGGGGAAATATGCCAAACTGGTTGCTAATTTACATGTTGATTTGCAGTATAGATAAATATAGCAAATATATTAATTGTGTTGTCAAACCCATTAAACTGCAATTTGTTTTACAGGTTGTGTTGTATTTTTCAAAGAATAAACAGATGAATGACGAGTCAGGTGGATTAAAGTTTGTCCCTTACAGCTTCTATTGATGTTTATTAGGAGAGCACTATACACACTTTGTATATTATGATCACAATTTCTTATGCTGTCTCTATGAAAATTAATACTGATTAGAATGTGAAGTGATTCCATAGAAATATTTTCAATAGACAATTTCTGGGTCGCATGCACAGTCCTCGTATACTGTGGTTTGCGGGTCAGTAAAGCCAGAACTAAACCAAACTACGATTTCTTGTAGCTGTTTCATTTTTATTAAATGTAACACAATTATTTTTACTGATGGATAAGATTATTTGTATGGGGAAAGTTGAGTTTATTTTTGCCTGAAAAAATTACATGTTGAAAATAAATCATCAAGTTGGGAACTGTAGTGTAACAGACATGTTAATAATATATGAAAGCTATTGTGATCTCTTGGTTGATAAAAGGATGTTTTTATCGTATGGATCAGCGAGCCTGGTTAACAAGACCCACAAACAGATGTTCACTAGATGGTGCAGTCGTCTTGGAAATTGTCTGTTTTATCAATGTCTATTATCTTTTAAGTCTATGAAGATTAAAAACAAAACTCAATTTTTCTTATTGGTAGTATAGTTAGTAACGTAAAAATTTATCCATCCTTTTAATCGCGGTTGTCAGAGGGAGACCATGGCCACACCAGTCAAGACAGTTGGTTCATCACGTACTAATTAAATATTACTAAAAAAAGATGGAAATTTCTCTCATGTTACAGAGATTAGGATTCAAATCACAGCCTAGTTGTGTTAAATGATGTTTCACCTTGCTTTAAGTATTTAAAGATATCTTTAGCCTACCATGTACACACAAAAAACAGTAAACATTTCAGTTACATTTTATTCAGCAATTACCTAATATTGTAATTATACTTGATCTTTGTCAAGACATAGGCAAAAGCACAATATAATAAGTCTATTTATATACTTCTATATTCAAATGGCTTCATACCTACCTGAAAAATTACTTTGAAGCAAATAAACAAAAAAAACAGGATCTCTATTAAATTTTCACCTAGTCCGACAATGCTTTGTGTATTTATATAACTCCGAATCAGACAACTGTTTGTGATAATATTCCTTGAAAACAACAACAGCTGGTTCGACAAGACAGAAAATAATCTTCAATTTATTTAAATAAGAGTCATTCACAAATAGTACAAATAAAAGTTTGTAAGTTATCTTTAACAAAAGTAGGAGTATTGGGCCATGCAAGTAATTCTCTTCTTCGAATTGTTACTAATAAATATTAGTTAACAGATATAGCCAGTCAATTTGAAGATCATATTAAACATTTCAGTAGGTTGTCATATTAAACTGTTGGTTCATATCACAGAGTTGATGTGATAACCCTTGAAAATGTCAACATAAAACAAAGCATCGAATATTAATTCATTCTATTGGAATATGGTTTACTTTTTTACTCCTTTCAAAAGGGGCAGTGAGCATTTAACTTAGAACAATGTGTAGTGAAAACTTTCTGAACATCTGATACTGATCACTTATAAAGATTTGTAGTCATTCACCTCACATAAATAAAACTTGACCCCTAAATGTGCTATAATCATCGGTTCTTTTTACGTTTATCTTCTTTCCAGTCACCAATTTTACCCTTGACATCCCCAATTTTATCTTTGACATCTCCATATTTTTCCTTCATCTGTGTGCGACTATCCTTCACCAATTCTCTAATGGAATCTTTTTTATCTGGCGCCTTCATATATCCTAACCTTCGTAGATGCTTAACTGTGGAGAATGTTCCGAAAAGCGTGACGGTATACCTTGCTGGGGTTGCCAGTTTGTACATCAAATAAGCTGTTGCCAAGTTACCAATGGATGAATGTGCAATTTCAATCACTTTATCGCTAGCGCCAATCTTTAGCAGAAGTGGAGCAAGATCCACACCACTGTCAGAATAAGAAAACATTCACTGTACAGTCCTTTATTAAAATTAACAATTGTACCACCGGATTACTCTAATACATATCATGTATACATTATACAAGTAATGGCTTGTAATTTAGGTAAATCAAAATTATGGACTCATTTTATAATTGATACAGTGTAATTTATGTTTAGCACAAGTACACATGATAAATGGTATGGTAAGCCCATACACCAGAAAAGTCAAATTTAACTGGAAGAAAGAAATTTGACGAAAAAACCCCAGAAAGCTTGAATAGTGAATTAACAGATGTGATAACAACTCAACCATAAACTATTTATGCTAATATATATAAACAGAAAATCATGGTAAACTTTTGTGGGACATGTTGGCTTCATATTAAAGCTTTCATACTGGAAGCACTGACCTCCTGATCTCAAAATTCATCAACAGTCTACTGTAATTACTTAGTGATTATACCATACATGTGTACTTGGTTTCCCAATGTAAGGTCCTTATGATGATAGTGGTGGATAAGCTATTAATTTAAAAGGTTATATCAATACTGCTAAATATTGCTACAGATAATTGTTTACAATGCAATACAATATTCTTTACAATGTGATGGGGCCCCAACATTTCAGCTTATTCCTGAAAACAGCCCTGAAATCAGAGACAATCAAATCACAACATTAGGCCAATAATAGGCGCATTATCAGCTTACGAGGTACCAAATATGGAAATGTATACTTAATCATATACTGATTTACTAGTTTAATATTTGACAAGTAGAGCTTGAGAGTAAATATCATGCCCTATAATACACTATCCAGACATAGAATGAACTTGTGATGAGTTTATATGTGAATTGTCAACAGCAACCGTGATTCTATATGAATTATGGTAAAGTTTTATGAAACAAGATATGTTATTGCGCAGACAGCCATTTCTTCCATTACCGTATTCTTCCCTGTATAACGCGCATTCCTTTTTGATCAGAAAAATTTCT
This sequence comes from Paralvinella palmiformis, assembly GCA_025642065.1. Taxonomy (NCBI): domain Eukaryota; kingdom Metazoa; phylum Annelida; class Polychaeta; order Terebellida; family Alvinellidae; genus Paralvinella; species Paralvinella palmiformis. Next base: position 952,937 of record JAODUP010000061.1, read on the forward strand.
GTAAAAGCTTAGTTTTTGTGTATAATGCACAGGAGAAACCAGGAAAATAAATTGATCTGTCGCTAAATGACTAGTAAATGGATCACGACACTGTGGAGACGTTTGGGTGATAATCGTGGATGGAAAGAGGGAGGAACGCCAGGGGGGGTTGCGTTTTTAATGAAAGCTAAGTCACCGAAATGGAAACTACCTGAGCCAATCAGGAGCGGGTGTCTTACGTAACCAAAAAGTAGAAGTGAACACGAAGGGGGCAAAACGAGACATAGACAGTGCTTCAATCAAGGATATAAAAACATAGAACACCGAAATTGATGAAATAACACGTATACAGTATACGAAAAACTGGAAACAGGCCTGGAAAAAAAAAGCTGGAAACATTTAGTTATTGTTTATATATTGCATCCCCCCCCCGTTCCCAAAAAGAAACAAGGAAAAAAATGAACTGTATACATGGATGATGATGATGATTAGTGTTTTACTGCCACTTTTGTGCACATGGTAGAAAAATGGGCTAAGCGACCTTCAGAGGTAATGAAGCAAAATTAAAGATGAAACAACCTTCAGCTATGCCCATGCCGAGATTCGAACATGGGTGGTAGTGATCTGTGGTCCAACATGCTACTGCTAGACCACAGAGGTGCCCCCGCTGTATACATGGAGGAATACAGTATCTACCATGATAATTTGGTTTGTTCATCAACAAATATGTTTTCTATGTATGAGATGGACAGCTTTATGTGTAACACTAATAGATCTGAGATTATTTCTTTGTCTTATACACAAGTATATGTGCAATTGTATTCATACAAACCTTGCAGCGGCATAATAAAACACACTCATCCACACAGTTGAAGTAACCAGATGCACAGCAATAAGCACTTTGCCATGTTCTTTGTATGCATTTTTAAACCGCTTGAAGATTCCAATATTTTCCTCCTTTTTAACAACATCTTGACCATGGTATGTATTCTTCAGCGTGTGATCAGCACTTTCCTTCTTGTAGCTCAATGACAATCTTTGCAAACTAGCCGAAGAGGTCACTACTGTTCTGTTAAGCAATCCCGTATGACTAGCACAGAGTTTATGAAGGCAAGCCGATAGCCTTGGATGTGTACAAGACCTTGTGTGTAGACTAAGAGCAGGTAAAACCAGTCTGGGTTTTAGTGAAACTGAGACACGGACACCACTAAAACAACACATCCGGCTAATTAACATTCTATACATTTTTCTTGTTTATCATCACCTGAAGAAAAAAAAACATCACCAGCAATTAGTCAGAAATACATTAATAGGGTGAGTATTTGTATAATCACTAATTTTACTGAAAAACTAAACAAATACTTATTAAGAAGATATTCAAATGACCATCCACAAATAAATACAGTTTAAGTCAGACATGGGGTCAATTCAATTCTGGAATTGATGATCAATTCAGGAACTGATTATTTAAAAAAATGGAATTGGAATTGATAAATTTTGAATTGGAATTGAAGTTTCCTACAAAACAAAATTAAATCCATAAATTAATTTACCAGTTATTTTTTTAATTCAGAAATATTTATTCCATGCCAATCCTATTTGGAATATAAACTACTCGGAGTAGGTATTCCAAGTATTTACTCGGGAGTACCTCCTCATGCTAAAGAGTCTGTAAAAAACGGAACTGGAATTGATACAATTGGAATTGATAAATATGATATGGAATTGATTGGAATTAACAAAATGGAATCAACCCCATGTCTTGTTTAAGTGCACTAAAATTATCAGCTAAGAATATTCCAATATAATTTAAAGAGGCTTCCCATGACAGTACCTCACTCATTGAAAGAAGCACCACGAGTTTTGGTTAATAAATTTCAGTTCTGTTTGTAGCATAAAGCCTGCTAATTAAATACTAAGATGAGAATGACAAGATTAATTGCTTACTTCTTTAAAAGGTTTGGATTTTACACACATATTTATATATATGTGTGTGTGTGTGTACTTTGCCACACCAAAAAAAGATGCAAACTTTGCGTTATGCAAAGTAAGTACTCAGAACAATTCTGGTTTTTATAGCTAGTTTTTGCGTATCATTTACAGAACTGGATAGATATGTTTATGGCGTTATTATTTTTAATTCACTCTGACTAACAAAAATTTGGCTCAAAAATGTTTAATTTTAACCAAATTAAGAAATGACCAACACCAGTGCATGTGTATTAGTCATCTTTGAATGCAACTAAAGATTATCTAGGACAACCACCAGAACATTGATATAAAGTAATTTCTTGATCTTTATTATACCTAAAAAATAATAACACCCAAATATATATAATCAATTTTAAATAGGACATTTCTCCAACCATCTACAATTGTTTTGTTTAGCTTCCTCACTAATTAGATTGACATCATATGACCAAGGGGGATACCCTATGGAAACTATGGAGACGATTTTTTGGTGAATTAAATCAGTTCTGGATGTCCATGAAGCATACTATTTGCAAGTTGTCATTGCATTTATTTGGGAATCAACTGTCAGTGTATCATCTACAAAATGTTCTACAACAGATGACTAAGAAAATTATAAAGTAATATATAGGAATTATTGTACACAATGAGATTAACTAAACTAATTATAAAGTACTGGATAAATACTCTAATATACACAAGTACAACACAGTTCTTCAATTAGTACTTAATTCGGTAGATTCTAAAACGTAACTGACTTCAATTAGACTTGGACCACCCCATTAGAGGATGAGTTTACAGTCTATACTGGTACAGCAACATCCACTGATAATCACCATGGCTGCAGTCTGTAACCAGACTAGGTCACACGCGGTATCTGTGTTAACATGCACTCAGACTTGCATTCGTTGATTCAGTAATAAATTAAACATAAAATACACGAAGGACAAAACAAATAGTACTCCTATCTTGAAATATATAAGGCCATTTACATATTCATATTGTAACGATGAAGAACACGTAACTACCATGCAACGTACGTTAGTGTACACTAGATCTATAAAGTATAGATCTAGATCTAGTAACAACTTGTAGATTGTAGATCTAGTGAGTAGTCAGTGTAGATCTAGTGTGGGAGCTGTCAACAGCAGTTTGTGTAAAATCATCCAAAAGTATATTGTAACAGGCTATATAAAAATTTACAAGCATGTTGGGCGCTGTTGAATACATACCTGATAGTTCGAAAATAACTACAACATGACAGCAGATGTAATTAATTTAATGTGCATTTCTCACTAAGCGCTCAATGTCAAATCGAAACAAAACCAACAGGTTCGTCTGCAGTCACGTCCATGTGCTACCCGTGGGTTAAGTATACGACAATGTTTATTTTTTTTAATATTAAAAAAGAGAAATATAGAGATATGTGCAAAGTTCTTTGAAAAACTAATCAAAATAACTAATTCGTAATATTTTATTTTAATAATAACCATTCTCCATTTATTTATAGTCGTAAAATAACTATAGTCTCACTAAAAACTATACCTAAAAGCTAAAGTCTAAACATTAAACTAGATCTAACACCCGTTCGGTTTATAATATTTTGCCAGAATGCCTAGACTTAGACAGTTATATACATTTATATCAATTAAGGGTACAATGTTATAATATTTGATAAACAAAATAGATAGTAGACATAATTAGAATCTAAGGCTTAGATTCTAATTAGAGATCTAGCTAATCTTGTCATTGTGTCATTAGACTAAACTTATTTTAGACAACCTCGTCCTCGTGGCTAGAGTCATTAATTAAGTCGCACATTAATTCTAAGATTTGGTCACATTTGTATAGTTGAAAATACATTATTTATTAATACAGGAGAAATATTTTTTTTGAAAAATAAACAGTTGTGCAAGATCTAGATCTACCAGGAACGATTAAATCTGTTTCTTATGGTGAATAGAAAACTGATTGACCTATTTAGATATAGACCTCTAGTGAACACTTTTATTTGTTGTTATTCAGCAATTAAGGAAAATATTGTAAGTTCAGCTATTCACAGCCTATAAGCGGTTTTCATGCAAACTAATACATAAGAAATGTATATGTGGCATATCTTTGTATCTTGCTAAATAAGCTGTAAAATTATCTACTTAAATTATCGCCCTGTGTGTGTGTGTGTGTGTGTGTGTGTGTTGGCGGGCTGTATCACTAGATCTAGTATCAGTGAATGGGTATCCGGACATTTAGCCAATATTTGCCAGGGGGACGTTTAGCCAACATTCAAAATTTTCATCTTACATCTACATGTATATTGTTATATTTTTTAATTTATGTATGCTCTGTCAATATTATGTGTATTGTGTTGTTTATCATCTTTATGGATGTTGCAAATATAGGGCCTATCTAGTATCTTTAGATAAGATGTTAGCAACATAATAATTATTGTTGCTTTTTGTACAATTTGTATATTTAATATATGAATAAAATTCAATTACATACACTATGACGATTGAATATAACAGCTGTGGACTATATGTAACATTCGTGTTTGCAAGTTTTAGAATATGAGACATCACTTTGTGTTTGTTACATTTGTACAATGAATTACAAAAATACAGTTACATACAATGTTTTGTATTTATTGAAACAACTATATTTATGAAAACTCACATAAACATAATCAAAAATTTTGAATGTTGGCTAAATGTCCCCCCTGCAAATATTGGTTAAGTGTCCGTTGGCTAAATGTCCCGGATTCCAGTGAATGGGCTATGCTATGGCTTTTGAGTCCATCATCCTCCACCTGGCGCTAGCTTAAACCGAACTTGTTTTGATCTTCACATATTTTAGGAGGACCAGGGCCAGAAAAATATTTCTACAGCTAACTAGGTGACTATCCCCTGGGCTAGTAAAATTTGAATCCACTAGCCCAACAAATTTCTTACTAATACTAGTAATAGATCTACTAATTGTACTAGCCCAACAAAAAATTCATCGAAGAAGATGATTGTAAATATGTGTAATAAAGACAATAAAGATGCGTTTGTGGTTTTATTAAGTATACAACAGTTCATATTTCATCCAGTAATAAATTATCTGTTATGTTCACCAACTGGCCAGAAATTTTCTTCTTGTGGCCATTGAGGTGACGATCACCACTACCACATACCAACCTAAATCAAACTTATTTTCCTCATGTAGGAAGCTAGCAATAATGTTCATGAACATTTGACACCACTTAGGCTTAGCTTTACTGTAATTTTCTCCCAATGCTAGACCATTGAGATGTTGAAGCTCACAGGACCAATTGAAGTCAGCAAATGGGCGCTTATTGTATGATACATAATAAGCTGTTCAAACAAGTGATTCCAACTATTTTCTTTTCATGGGGCTGAATAACTGCTTGGCCCAAGTGGGTACCATGAAGATTTCTTGGATGTAATTCTTGTTTGATTTTACTGGAGCACAGGTGGTGGTGTGTAGAAATGCTGTATTTTCAGCAATTCAATCCAAAAATTGGTATTATCTGAATGTAATGGTAACTTTCTTTATGTGATGCAGAACATAATCCCTTCACCACTATTGTATTCCACACCATGAAAATAAATCGCGCCAATGTGGGATAAATTTGCGTTCGCTCTCTGTGCTGTCATAACTCTTGTCATCAAACTTTTGTTTGTTTACACTTTTGGGAGTACTGGGTCCCTTCATAAGGGAGGCCCACTGTTGTTTTGCAGATTTAGCCATTCTGGTACACTACAAACGTGACTATTTCCGAAAAGGATTAATTCATTAAAATATTTTTAAACTTATGTTGCTGGTATCACAAGTAAGTAGATCTAGAGTCTAGACTATATTCTATAGAGTATAGTATGTGATACTGGTAGCCGTAGATAGGAATGAATAAGAGCGAAGGTTCATCTTTTATCTAGGCAGATTCTAAGTTTCAGTTCAGAAAACCTGGAATAAGATGTCTGACATCTGCTGTCAACCAATTAATTTTTTTTTACACAGTGACCCCACGACCGCATAAACTCGACTAATTTATCATGTAACCGTCGGCATTGATGTGATTCTGATTGTTAAGACTTAACTCTTAAGTGCCATTTATTTACCACAAACACAGGTCGTAAGTTGGCGCTGCGTGTGAAAACTGTTTACTAATATTCTCAGGCTTTAGCAGAGATTATTTACGAATAAAATGAATCAAACATGTGTTTGTAGACAAAAATATTTATTTCGTCCACCATCTGGGGATTTCCGTACATTTTTTCCCACTGCGAAGAGTTCCAAAACAGCAGAAAATCATTACACAGGGAAAAAACTTGAGACTACCGCATATCTTGCCTCAAAATGCTGGTAGCACGCTGGGCTAGTGTTTTTGACTACTCACTAGCCCGAAGACAAAACCTACACATCCCAGTCCTTTAACACATTTCCTTCAATTGGGCTAAAAACAAATATTGATATTCATTTATTTTACTTTTGTGTAATAATATAAAGGCTTGTATTATTTTCCCGGCAGCCAGGGTCCCAAACAATAGAAAACGGTCTTATTCATCTGGCAGCTGGATCCTGAAGGAAAGCATCGGCCACTGCTTACCCAGCAGCTGGGTATACAATGCTAATTTTAGTTCTTGCTCAGCCTGCATTGCCAGATGCGCAATGACATAAATCTTCACTTGGTGGCCAGCAAAAGCCCAGCTGGGTCATCGCAAAATGAGGATGCATTAATTTTTCTCTGAATGGCATGTGTCCCGTGCCTAAATGTTTATTAGTAACTGCAATGATTTGACAGCCATCTTTGGTGAACTTACTGCAAGTAGACACCTCAAATTTGACAAGATAGGCCTCAAAATCGATCTTGGCCAGTTGCACAAGTGGCAAAATCTTCACTGGGGAACCAGCAGACTTCCAGTAATAAAAGGTGTTTCTAAATACACTATCATGTGACTATATTTGTATGTGCGAACGGCTGTGTATAGCATTTGTAGCATATGACCACATCCTGTGAAAAGTCGACTTATCTTAAGAGTAATATGATATCAAGGAAAAATCCCAGCTGGATTTCATCCTTCTCAATTTCTCAAACTTTTGATAAGGTTTCACATGCTAGACTGCTACTGAAAGTTGCCAACTATGTCTATGGTCTGAAAGGTCACACACTCAGCTGGATTGAGCAGTTCTTGACAGGAAGACATCAGAAAGTTGTCCTGAACAATGAATGCTCGAACACCACAGAGGTCACGCCCAGGAGTACCCCAAGGAACAGTACTACTACTGAGACCACTGCTGTTCTTAATGTTCATTAATGACCTACCCCAAGGCGTCACTTCAAGCACTAGGCTGTTTGTGGATGATTGTATCTTCTATCAACGGTAAAGAGCCCCACTGACTCAGCCCTTCTGTAAGACAATCTCAACACCCTACAATGCTGGATTTTCACCCAGAAAAGTGTTTAGGAGGTCTACACTATCCGTCAGACTTGGGGTCAATTCAATTCCGGAATTTATGGAATTGAAAAATTTTGAATTGGAATTGAGAAATTTCCTACAAACAAATTAAATCCAAAAATTAATATACCATTTTTACAATGTTAACACTTACAATATACTGGAACCATAATGATTCAGAGCATTGATTCCTTATATATATATATATATATCAAATATGCACACTGACTGTGTACATGTGCATTTAACCAATTAAAATGATCTGGATACCTTGGGCTCCACCCACAACATGGTGACACCACCACATAGCATGCCTGTAATCTATATAGATATATTGCTATTTAGGAATTTACCCCCTTCAATGTTTAGAACAGGCAAAATTAAATTAAATCCACAAATTAATTTACCATTTAATTTTTTAATTCAGAAATATTTCTTCCATGACATTCCTACATGGAATATAAACTACTTTGTATTCCGAGTAGGTACTTGGAGTATCTACTCATGGTAAAAAATATTAGGCAAAAAAGGTCTTTTCTGGAATTGATAAATTTGAGGTGGAATTGACCAAATGGAATTGACCCCATGTCTGCTATCCGTGGTCATACTCTGAAAACTACAGACACTGCCAAATACCTTGGTTTGGAGCTGCACAGTAAGCTTAGCTGGCAGAAGCACAGCCCACAAAGCAGATGCCACACACACATTCTTCCAAAGAAACACGTGAGGATGCCCAAGAGACACTAGGGTTCAGTGCTGCTCCACACTCGTTAGACCTATCATGGAGTATTTGGGACCCTCACACCCAGAAAGACTTTGACTGCCTTGAGAAGATCTAACACCATTCTGCTAGATTTGTTTATCAAGACTTCCAGAGAACTAGCAGCATCACACACAACTTGGATGGGAGTCACTAGTAGAGCACCATGCCATGGCAAAGGTGACGATGGTGTACCGAGCAGTCCATGGGCTGTTGTGCATTCCAGTGTGGCACTATCTGACCCCTGTGATATCAGCCACCAGAGGGAACACTGTAAAGTTCTTCATCCCATACTGCAGAACAACAACAATGCAGTACTCCTTCCTTAATACAGCCCAACTCTGGAACAGCCTGCCCCAGATATTGCGGCAGCTCAGTCACTGGAGTCCATTTATATGACTGGAATCCATGGCCATCTCCTAAGATGAGCCAGCTAACAGTACCTTGTATATAGCCACAGATCCTGCTTGACTTAAATTTGTACAGTCCCAGTTTTTTGGAAAAACGTTGGTGTGACGTTGCCAGTCTGACAAATGTCGGTCTAAAAGTCCAAGGACCATTCAACAATCATCGATCCTTATTTTTCCATATTTTAGCACATACCCGCCTGTACCAAACCGAACGTACACTGGAATTAACGGTACTGAGTCAGTTCATAACATTTTTGTTGTATTTTGCATGGATTTGCAAGGACTGAAGTATATCTAATGTGCTTGTTTGTATTTTTGTATTGATTTTTCGTCAATTATGTGCAGAATTTGTTTGGGTAATTTGTGCTTGCCTCAGTAGATTCCGTACGTCTACATTTGTCCTGCGTTTTACATTTGTCCTGCATTTTGTCCCATATTAACAACATCAGTATAGGATATAGAACATAATGTCAGACAGTTTCAAAAGCTTTTCCTTAACACTGCAGTCATACTGCCACCTCTCTCACTAATGCACCAGTATACAATATCCAAGTTTGAATTTTGTACTTTATTAAGAAGACCTCTCGCTCTCATTACAATTTGAGCTCTCCTGGTCTAGTGGTTAAGCACTTTGTGCCAAGGGTCACAAGTTCAATTCCATCGTCTCCACTGAACTGATTTTAAAAAGGGGAGACATAAAGACTCCCTCAGGACGTAATACACTCTGGCAGTAACCACCCTGTGGGGTATTTTGGCTCCATCTTTCCATACTGCTCCAGGGCTGTGAGTGGTGGGGGAAGTGATATAAACAACCACTCGGGACCACACTGGAAATAATTGTTCATCCTTTCATGTCATATCCCTGTTTCACCCTCACCTGCTATTTAGCTCTAAAGCTCATGGACGTTTTGTAAAAACGCACAATTTGATCTTGGTTACAAATTAATTATTGTATAGAGTCTATTGTGACAACAGTGTTGCTATCTTTTATTTAGGGTTCAGCACCTTCATAGAAAAAGTATGCTACGTATGGTACTAAATATGATCAGCCTGTGAGTTCAACATGCAGGCATAGACATTAAAAATTCCCTGAGGCCGCTGAAAACCATTGTTGGACAAGTATTTTTTGTTGTCTTTTTCTCACTTGGCAGGTCATTTTTTCTTGCATAAAACCATGCAGTTCAATCAGACTTACAGAGTACCTCATTTGTCATTATTGTTGTACGCCATTGGTACAAAACCCCTGCTTTATTAGCTGTATCCTTAGACTGGTGGCCTAACCACGTGTTAGGATGCATACACATCTGTTTTTGATTTGTTATGATAGCGCAGTTAGTTAAGAGTGTAGGATTCTTAGCCAAAGGGTCATGGTTTCGACTTTGAGGCTCCCGAGCTGCATCGCTGTCATGTGGTGACTGGTTCACTCATCCATAAAAATGAGAACCTGACAGGATGTGATGGGTGTATGTTTGAGTAATGCTTTGCGCCTGTAATGGCAGCATGCATTGTATGCACCCTCGGGAGTTGAGATGTGTGCTGGATTGAAACAGGTCCAAGTCAGGGATAACAATACTGTAAAGCACCTTAGAATGGCTATCTAGCTGAATAAGGTGCTATATAAATGTCCCATATTATTATTATGTCACTGTGTTGTATAGATTATGGTGGAGTTAGTGGTGGTTGCTATGTATTCAAAGTTATCTGATTTACAAATAAATATAAACAAGACAAGTTAGTCAACCTGTACAACCATAGTTCCAGTCAGTCACACAATAATAAAACATTTTACTGCGAGTGCAGTTTTCATACTGAAATGTAAGCGCCAATTCTTTAATGTATCATTGCCTGTGTAAGATCAGAACTATGCATAAGATGCAAGAAATGAGCGAATAACATACTTATAGAATTATTAACATATACATCTTGATTATGCGTGTGCATTAATTACATTATAAAGATTTTCTTTAAGGCAGCTTATTGCTTTATTGTATTGGCATCGGATTATAATCTGATCATCATTGTGCTTCTGTTCAGACATTTTTCAGATATCTCCCACGACAGAGACACGATCCAGTCTTACTCGCAAAGGAGATTAGTGATGTGATTTCACATTTGAAAAAGTTGGAGCCTCGGTTAATCACCATTTCAAAGTTAAAAAAGGAAATTCGATTTTTGCCCTTCACTCGGTGCTGTCACCTATGTCAGACATCTGAAAGCTTAAATTCCTTATAATCTACACTAGCCACACATTTAAAAGCCGAAGCTGAGTTGATTTAATCGTGGAGATAAGGTTGTCTTGAGTTAAAGGAGCACTGATCCAAGATCACTTGTTTTGGAAAATAATGGTTAATTTATTATGTATGTATGATTGGGCTGTCCTGTTTTTCTAATTGTATCGTACGGTCTAACCCCACCATCTGCCACCCGCGAATAGCCACCAACAACACCTACTGCCAACTTTTGACAAGGATCAGATTTCCTGCTATGATAATTCTCCCATTAAGTCAGTTGGCTATATATTAAATAAACTGATAGTTGGGGTTAACAAAGGATCAAAAGCCACGTGTATTTAACCTCCCGATCAATAGATATATCAAGTGGAAGCCACAAGTGATATGTAGCCACCATTAACTTTCATCACTGACAAAACTACAATAGTATATAATACCACCAATCTGTCCTTTCTGATCATGGCAACTGTATCGAAAAAAACGTAAACACACAGCACTTGACATTGGACAGAAGCAGCAGATTATCGCTATTATTATGTGATTAAATAAATCAATTATTTTTACTTACTATATATGGTTTTTATTATCCCTACAATACACTACATGTATATTGTACACAATTATGTGCTGTACCTATTCATCCATCCCCAAGGCTCTGTGCCAAAAAACCTCCCCCACTCTAATGCGACCCCACCACAATGCCAACTTTCAGCCAGGTCCCAAAGTGAGGCTAGACTGTACTTCCTACTTGATAATCAAAATGATGAGCTGATTGAACGTAGAATACACAAATGACTTCAGAAGAACACATCTGAATTAAGCTGGCTTCGTACAATAACTTGCTAATTAGAGTTTATAATCATATACAATATTTTTTCAATTTTTCAGATAAGTAGATTTGGCTGCCATTTTCTTCAGGTGTACCTTAGTGTTTTCCTGATGTCTAATCTTTTGTGTTAAATCTAAAGATTAAAGAAAAATGTCTTCTGATACTGCAGTAGTGTCTGCTGATACAGTGAGTATGGGCAACATAGTGTGTGTGTGTGTGTGTGTGGTTTATTACATACTAGTATCAAATGGAAACTATCTTTAATACAATGTTGTTCATATTCTAGTTTTCATCACTTGCAGAAAATTGTTGATAAAGTTGCTCAGCACTACAATGCGCAACAAGAATCTGGTCTGGCTGAGAGAGCGAAGAGTCGTATATTCTATCTTCGTAACTTCAATAACTGGATGAAGAGCATGCTTATATGTAGGTAACAATTCAAACAGTAAAAAAAGCTGATTTTTTCAAATACTTTCTTAACCCATATTTAATGAACTGCACACACAGATTGTGCTACTGTGTCAAGTGACTGGTGAAAATGCACTACATTTTTTTTTTATAACAGTTAGGTTTTAAGCTTAAACAACTCTTGTATTCCCCACACAAATCTTGAAAACTGTGTTTAGGTAATTTTGCTAGCAATATTTTTTCTATGACATAGCACAGTGTTTGTGTGTGTGATTAGCTATTTTTATAATTAATCTAATTTGTATTAAAGCTGACTATCTGAAGAGGATTAGGTCAGAACAAAAAGATGATGCTCCTATTAATGTCTTGGACCTGTGCTGTGGTAAAGGAGGTGACCTACTGAAATGGAAGAAAGGATCTATAAACAAACTCATCTGTGCAGGTAATTCTCAGATGTTTATTTTCTAATTGTGTTCCAGAATCTACAACATGTAGATTTTGATGTAGTTCCTGCTTAATTAGACTCAACACTCACCCATCAGTATTCTCTGTGGATTCAGTGGTGTTTTTTTCCTGTTTATCTGGGCTAGGCTTCCCTCTTCATTAAGTTCAACCTCATTGTGAGAAATCATGAAGTTGGTCTTTAATTGGCATTTTTTGTGATAAGTGATGTGGTAATAATTTCAAATACTCCACAAAGAATATTTAAGGACTGGGATAGGACTCGTAGCCGAAGGGTTGTGGGTTCGAGGTTCCGGAAGTTGCAATGCTGTCATGTGGCGACTGGTTCACTCATCCATAAAAAATTAGAACCTGACAGGATGTGATGGCTAACTGTTTGAGTAACACGTTGCGCCCATGCAATGTATGCCCCCTTGGGAGTTGAGATGTGTGCTGGGTGGAAACAGGTCCGAGTCAGGGATAATAATACTGTACAGTGCCTGAGAATAGGGTTACCTGGTTCTGGGGCTATATAAGTGTGCATTATATATATATATATATATATATATATATTATCACTGGTAGTGTTAGACAGTTAAAGCTTAACTGGAATTGTTATTATAACTGTGTTTAAAATTATTTCTTATGCTATCTTACATTACCAAAGCCGACGTTTTTTGTTGTTGTTGTTCCAGATATTGCTGATAATTCAGTTAAACAATGCGAGGTACGGTACAAAGAGATGTTAGACAGAAGTAGAAATGAAAGAAGACACGGATCTGACCTTTTTACAGCTGAGTTTATAACAGCTGATTGCACAAAGGTTTGTTGACGTTATTGTTGGCAGTGAATCTTAATACATTAAATATTCCCGTAGTTATGTGCTGGTAATGTCCTCTTTTGCAGAATTTCTAGATTAGCTCGTCTTACTTTAGGAATAAGCCTGTTTTAGTTCCAAGGAGATGTGACATGGTTTAATTGTCTATTTCAGGAACGTCTCAAGAACTTGTACAAGGAAAAAGACACCAAGTTTGATTTGGTCAGCTGCCAGTTTTCCTTCCACTACAGCTTTGAAAGCATTGAACAAGCCGACATGATGTTGAAGAATGCCTGCGAATGCCTCAAACCAGGAGGTTATTTTATTGGTACAACTCCGAACTGTTATGAACTTGTGTAAGTTAAATGAATCAGATGATTCCCATATCAATATATATTATTTGATGTACATAACTGAAACCTACAAAATTGTTTGATCGTTTTCTTTTGGTTCAGAAGACTCATGTGTACAGATAACATTATCTAAATAGAAACATTTGCTCTTGAATGATCCATGCAACATTTTTAAAATGATATAAAATGCAACTTCTGACATTGAAGTTTGTGATTCTAAATTAGCTGTAAGTAGCAGCTTTCCATTTCAGTGATTTTATTTATGGTCAGATTCTTTGTAAATGTACAGTTTATTTATATTTATAGTTGTACTTGTTTGTACTTTGCAGAAAACGTTTGCGAGCTGCACCAGAGATGACATTTGGCAATGATGTGTACCAGATAACATTTAACACACCGGATAAAGAGAATGTGCCATTGTTCGGTGGACAGTATGACTTTCATCTTGAGGGAGTCGTCGACTGTCCAGAGTTTCTGGTATACTTTCCAGCCCTGAAGAAGTGAGTGGTGTAGTGATTGTACAAATAATCTATAATTCATACTCTTGATGAGAAACTAATTTCCTTTATGTATTTATGCAGAATGGCTGAGAAATATGGCATGGTGCTGGATCTTGAAAAACCATTTGCAGATTATTTTGACGAGAAATTGAATACGAATGATGGTCGTGGCTTGATTGGAAGGATGCAAGCACTGGAGGTTAGTTTTATGCTGTATCTCATTTAATTTCACATTCAAGCCATACACTGGGGCACTGCATGACCATGGTCTAAAGATCATCGCAACAACTGTCTCAGACCACATTGCAAAACCCCTAACTTACTCATCACTTGACTGAATTATCTGTAGGTGGCTTAGTTATAGCACATTGCATTTTATAATCTTGGGTGTACAATCCTGTTTCACTGTTAAGCCAGTTGGTAACCCTTATATCTGATGACGTGATACATGATTTATATAAAACACAATCCAAGTCCTGAATATCACATGTGACAATGTCAGATTGCTGCCAAACAGCAAATTTTGGCTAATTGACATATCTAATTTTGAACCCACTGGATGCAAGTTTATCATTTATTTGTAAAAGTGATGTTGAAATAAATTCATGTATCTTAAAATCAATACAACACAAAGTCTTTTAGTACAGTATTGGTTTATTTTCATTAGTAGTATTAACTGTGACTTTATACTGCCTTTTGTTAATGCTTCATAGGGAGTTGCTAATCTGTCAAGTTATTACACTCCAGATAGTATAAAGCCCATAAAAGAATTCAGTTTAGCCCCAGTAACAGGTAGTTATGTGAATTTAGCCAAATAACCTCTCATTAATTGCATCCATGCTGCAGAGTATTAGACCTGCAACTATGCACAAATTTTGTCTTTGGTTTGGCCTTTTCTAGAGAATGTTCCAGTAGCCTAGTGACTGAGCTGGAGGTGTGGCTACAGCAAAAAAGGAAACATTCCATTGTCACACGCAAAGGCCTTTGGAGTTGTATCAGAGGCAGTTAGCGATCCTCTATTCCCAGTCCGTTTGAACTGTTTCACATCTCTGTGGCCAAAGTTATTACGCCATTCCTTGTCCAATATCAAACTGTTCGCTCTATGTTGCCATTTCTTGCCTCAGACCTACATCACATGATCAAACATCTATTTCATTGATTCATAAAGTGTGACATTGTAAATGGGACTGGTTCTGGGGTCAGTTTGTCTAATACGGCTCTGATGAAGAAAACAGCCAATATCGACATTAGGTTCACTGCTGATGCCAAGTTGAGGCTCCACCAGCGATCTTCAAAATCAAACCTGACTGACAGTGACAGTGATGCACAGGTTTTATGTATTGAGTGTCATGGCTTTATGCCTGAAATAGAGGTTCGTGTCATGCAGAAGGCACCATCAAAGTACAGCATTGTATGAAGCATGTCATGCATTGATCCCCGTATCATGGCAGTGAATCAGGACAGAAACAAATGCGATGGCATTCTTCAACAATTTTCTGATGTTTTCGTGCATGCCATTCTTCCAAACAAGGACACATTTACCCAATTTGATCCCTCTGATGCTGGATAGAGGTTGGATTAGTTGCTTAGGAAACATATAGACAAACCAGATTTCTCTGAATTGTGATGTGTTGGTGGTCACCTGTTGCTCTTAACACATTGGCAGACCAGTATTGAAAGAGGGTTTTCTGTGAATAAACAGATGGAGGTGGATAACCTATACCAGGAAATGTTCATTGCACAGAGGATCATCTGCGACCATGATCATTTCCATTGGTGAGTTGATGCATGTTGACATTAGAAAGCCCTGATGACATCTTGCCAGGCATCACACAGTCATTATTATGTTTTCTTCGGATGAGCAGAAACCTAAAAGGTGTTGAAAGCGGAATCCCTCGAACTGAAGTGTATCATCACGGAACTCGATGAACCAAGAGCCAAAAGACAGCAAATGCATACCGACATCGCCAAACTAGACAAATGCACAAACGACTTCTCCACAGACACCGAGAAGAAATGGGACTTTAACTTCATTGCCAAAAGTAATGTGCTCTGGAGATCAGCAATAAAAAAAGGGGAAAAATTCATGGACGTGGTCCATCAGATTGATGTCAAACATGCCATTCTGAAAGTGCTGTGTAGACTGAAGTCAGTGATTTGGTGTAGAGAAGTGAAGATCATTGTTACATAACAAATGGAATGGTTTAGTTACTATTAAATGATTGCTGTTTATTTGTATATTGCTAATATATGTCAAACATGTAACATGCTGAGGGAAGGTGAATTTACATTGAATCTCTATTTGTCATTTGAATCTTTGCTGTATTGGTATAATGCTTCACCGGTTGTGTGTGTGTGTAATTTGATTTGGTTGATTGATTTGAATATGCTGTATGGTCAAATGGATGGGTGCGGTACTATATTAATTTAGTTAAACTTTTGCGCAAGGATACATTAAAATGAATTTTTTTAAACATTGGCTTCTTAAAAGTTCAGATGCCCTTTTAGCATTTTTGGTAAATGGTAGGTTTTATTACTTGCTATGAGCTCTTTGATTTGATGTGCAATTAATTTTTTTAATTATTGGTTGATTACTTGTAGACACAAGATATGACATGAAAATGTGGTCTCTTAAACAAATGGACTGATGAATTAAATACATAGCTGAAATACAAACCCTTGAAAATGAAACTTTTTATTCCAAGAAAACCCTTGAATTTAATTGTTGGTGGTTTGTATAATAATGGCCGAGTAATAATAATGGCTGAGATGGCAGTTATTTTACATGGCTTAGCTCCCTCAAATCATGGAGAAACATATGGTCTGTAATTTACTGCTTCACCACAGGGACTAATTCTAAATACATTTATAATTTACAATGGATGGCATATTCAGCAGAGAAAACCTTGCCAGTTGCCTGGTTGGATGAAAAACTCCTCCTGCTATAATGCCATGGTCAGGATTCGAACCTCTGACCTCCCGCACAGCACGACCGTGAGTAAGAAAGTTACATGCTCTTACCCACTAGGCCACAGAGCATGATACACCAGTTTTATATATCACCAGATCACATAATTTGATAGATCTCTAGTAGCCTAAACACCACTTGATCCATTAGTTCTTCAAGAGTCAAATCATCGGTCACTGGCTGGCGTTCCGTTCAAGACTTAAAGGAACAGTTCACCCTCAGATAATGACTTAAATGTGTAACAGCTATAAAAGTAACCCTAAATCCCCTTAATAATAATCATGAATTCTACCTGATATCATAGATATAAGGAAATAATACTAATTACTGGAGAGTCACAATTATACTATAATTGTAAGCTATAATATAGAAGCTATAATTTATAGCTTCTTCAAATGCCAGATTTTATGGCGGGAAGAAGAAAAATTACGTGTTCTGATGTCAGCTAACACAAGGAGTATGTAGTCATCTTGATCCAGATCAAAGCAGGTCACATTTGCTCAGGCTTAGTCATCCCTGTGAACTTACTGCTTCCTTACTGAACATACTAACTACTACGAACTGATGTAGTCATTGGTTCATTTACATAATACAAACACCTTGTGTAAAGTGACGTCAGATTTCAGGAGCATCTTATCTCTAGTCAGTTAACTATCGGTAGTGCTTTGAATGAACTGGATTATTTAACATGTGGTTGATCATGTTTTGACATCATTTGTTACTTGTGTGGGCATATTTGTGTTCATCCTGAAAATATGAAATGAAAGTAGTAAATAATGAAGGTGATGAGTAGGAAGCGAGTTCAACCTCATCAAATGGTGCCACCATCTCCCAGAATTACACTTGGATAGGATATTGAAATCTCTCTAAGGATATCAGATGCTCTGCCTGTGACCATTCCTTCTCACATAATAAGACTGCGTGTCACAGAGCTGAAAATATCTCCTTTGCTGATGTATGGGTTCAAAATAAGATAGCATAATAATAATATTATTGTATCCTAATTTATTTTCTTCTTTCTTCAGCCATATCCTGCAGATGAGGATGTTGAACTAATGGGCAAAGAGGAGAGTGATTACTCTGCTGCTCAGGAAGCTTACAAGAAAACACAGACAGATGATGGCAGTGATAACAGTAGACACAAACACCTCAAAGTGGTAGGTCACACACACACACACACACACTGTAATATGTTTTGTATTATAGATTTCATTCGTTAAAACATAAAAACTCTATACTTATGAACTACATTGTACTGCTAGTTTAAGTTTACATATGTCTCAGTGTGATAAGTCACCCCTCCGAGTTCCATCCCCTTAATGAATTATCCATGATTCAAGATATTCTGTGCCAGTGCTGTATTCCACACTGTTAATACACACACACACATATCCCCTTATACAGTGGGTTATTACTTTGTTTAGCCATAACATTTATCATACCTTGTTAAATAAAGTGATTAGACTGTGGCCATATGTTGAAGGGTGAATCTAATTTGAAACTTTGCTAATTTAAAAGAACATTTCAAAACTTATTTCAGAGAGAATATTCTTTGTTATCAAAGTATGTTGTAAGATATCAGAAAGTACTTTCATTTTAGTCTTATTTGTAAAAGACACTCTTACTGAGAGAAACCACTCCTGTATTTACTCTCTTGGTGTCAAATGAATATAAAAAACTTGACACCACATCAATAGAGCAAATTATACCTAACTAAGTGGGATATCCACAACATTGATGCATCATTTGAGCATGGAAGCTTTGAATATTAATATGCTTGGCTCAAAGAACATACAACTTGTGATTAAATCTCCCTACAACACAACTAAACAATATTTCTTTTGATATTGTTTTGGCTATCATATTTGAACGTTCTGTAACACTGATTTACAATATACCGTATCATACATGCAATTATTTCTGGGAAGCATGCTTTTGTTAGAGCAATGTGCTGAAAACCTTCAATTCAGAGTTTGTGCAATATTTCCCTAGGAAATCTCCCCTGTCATATTCCAAGTGTGACCAGTGCTATGGCTAAGCAAAACACTCCAGGTGGAAAGTGCTGAGGGAGTCTGCTTCATATCTTTTATACTGCACTATTAGATGTAGCGAGTAATATACTAATCAGTGTAACTCAAGATCCCTTTTGAAATCTTGATACTGTAGGAGCATATTTTACGTTCATTTTTATGAACTTAGTAATTATCTTAGAAATAGTTGAGTATATTATACTGAATCAGCCTGTTTCTTCCATTTTTTTACTGACCACTTTATGGAATCATGTTTACCAAATTCCAGATATATTCATCTGTTTTTTTTCTTCAGTTGGCCAGCTCAGTTATAGAATTAATTATAATTTAGTTCAATCACAAATATTTTTAATACAAATCACTGCAACTGTTTATTTTATGAGATGATGATAATAATCAGAATTGTTTGGTTAATAATTAAAAAGTCAATAGCATATATTTTATAATAATAACAATACTATCTCTTTGTTGTAGGGTACACTGTCTCAGGCAGAGTGGGAAGCTACAAGTGAGCATGCTAATTATTATGCATTTATGTAAATAGTACCTGATTTTAAAAATATTTATTTCCAGTTGTGTAGACTAATATCTTTTAGACGGCAGTTGACATTGGCATCCTGTTTTTATTTTTAAATTTTATTCCAGCTGTTTATATTGTATTTGCCTTCCGTAAAGACAAAGAATCAACAGTAATAAAGACAGATGACAGTAAAAAGGCAATAACAGGTGTCAAGAGACCATTATCTTCCGATAGACATGATGATGATGATGATCAATTTAATACGAAGATGTGCAAAACCTGAGATTCTACTGAAATGTCTACTAGGATCATCACTAGATATCAGCCCAAGGTGTAACAGTGAAAGAAATGGATTTGGGTTTTTCCTTTACAGCAATAATTTGAAAATAAATATCAGAAGTTAATATCGGTTTTAGCTATTAAACATTCCTATGATTAATATTTGCAGTATTCAGCACTTTCAGTAAATGGTTATCAAAATTCAATTCAATTAATTTCGCTGAAGAAAAAATAAGTAACAGATCATGCCTAATTTCTGCCGATTTATTTTTAAGATTGAAAATTAGATTTGTTGAGGAGTAAATATGAAGAAAAATTATGCATTTTAAGTAATCCCAGTTTCCAACTAATTATGTCAATGTATCAGCAGTGTGGATGAAGGTACTAGTCTTTAGGACATTATTGTGATGTGTCTGCTTAAAGTTTATATTACTTTTTCTGCACATGATATATACATATATATGTGTGTGTGTGTGTGTGTGTAAAGGTGAAATTTCTTTGTTAATATGTATGTAACCGGTAGTTTGTCAAAGTAACAACAGTTTTGTGTATGATGTTCTAGAAATAAAAGTTCAAAATAACAGCTGAAACAAATTTCACATTAATATGTGTTGGCTTTTTTCCTCTAAACTAGTGTGCATTCCTCTGTGTCTGAGAAAGAATACAAATCATTATAAATTATTAATTTATACTAGCCAAAGATGAATATATATTAATGCTTAAAATTCTAATTGACTAAAAATTTACAATTATTATAATGATTGATGTTTTATGGCCACTTTTGTGCACATGGTAGGCTAAATGGGCTGAGTGACCTCCAAAGGTAATGAAGTGAAATCAAAGATGAAACACCCTTCAGATATGCCCACGCCGAGATTTGAACTCGGATGGTAGTGATCTGTGGTCCAACACGCTACCAATTCAAACACAGAAGCGCCCTGACTATAATTAACAATGGGAAAGATGTAATTTAATCTAAAATGAAGCAAGTTGAAGTTGCACCTAACAAGATTAATGATGAGACATGGCAATTTCCTGTGTATCATGCAATTGATATATGACATCAATTTATTAAACTTTTTGACATTTACATGTATCCCTCTTAATTCAGTAAATATATTAGTAATACATAACAGATACATACAGGATAGAACAGCAAAAAAATATTATGTCTACATATGTCATCCCTACCACTACATGTTTTCTGTTACAGTTTAAACCTTCAGTTGACACACCCACAAGCTGTTCCCATACACGATAGGCGGCTCAGCTCTATTTAGTCATAATTAACAGAGCTTTTGAGTGCCATTTGGTGAAGACATGCACCGTGCTACAGGTTCGCAGTGACTGATATGCATGTGTCTCATGGCAGACACCCATTACTGCTATGGCTGGGTATATACAGTGAAGGCACTGACTGACGCCATTATTTCAACCGTCCATCTTCCCCAACTCCCTGCTTTCACTGTCAACAAGCATACAACTAGTACATTATCTGCTCGAGTCATTTTCTCCCTGAAGACTACAACTTCCAGATCATAACCTAGCAGCATTGCTTATAAGAAAATCAACATTTCGACCAGACATTGTCATCTCCCCACTTCTCTTGAAAGACCCATCAACAATAAAGACCATCAACAATAAAGACACAACAGAAGTCAACACCAGATTGTTGTTGTCCAATAGGTGACAGCCAGGAGTCTCTACCCCAAATTTCAACAAGTGACTCTATTATTGTAGATATGTTTTATTTAGCATTTGCAGTAATGATTTTCTGCCATCAGACACAAGACATGATCACCACACTTCTCTAGTGAAATTTTCTATTCCTAGCTCAGTCTAACTGTATGCAACTTTTAATGGTGAGGCTCTGTTCATATATATATATATATATATATATATATGTCCTGTCTGGCCATTTACTAGATAGCAGGAGAGGTCACAGATCTCTAGCACCAAGGTTGAAATCTCAACATAGTTATATCTGAAGGGACCATGCAAGGGTGTTTGATCTTTCACTTTGCCTCATTAAATGGCTATAAAATAGCAACATTCAATTTTTCCAATCTTTTAGTAATGGTTAGGTTTCTAAAGACTGTTGAAACATAGCTGTAAGTACTGCCACCTGGTGGATTGCTTAATTTCGTTAAATATCAAAAATCATTTGAGTGTGTTTCATCCTTCACTTGGCCTCATTTGCTTAAATTCAGAACTAGCTTGATCCATTTAGCATGGGAAAAAATGGCTGTAAAATAGCAAAACAAATCCTCATATATTCTTGTAAATCTGCTCTAAAGACTGGTGGAACACAGTCGTGAGTAATGGTGTCTGGTGATTGGTAAGCTCTTTGGTAATCCATCAGGTTCGAAAGCAAAGTTTATTTAAAATTGCTTAAATAACATGTCCCTTGCCAACAACTTGTTATGTTTGTATAAAGTGATAACGACAAATCAACCAACAAAGGGTATTTAGCTATAGCTGTGCCACCACAACTCTTAACTGAAATTTGCACTAATGAGAAATACTACCATTGTGCTTTTCATCTGCTTCATAAATGACATATCTCAGGTTGTCCACTTAAGTATATGTACACAGATGTTTGCTGATGACACACTCATTCCAAACAGTGAATAACCCAGACCAAGCTCAGCTATTACAAGATGACCTGATGCTCTGGAAGACTAGTCCAATGTATAGCAACTGAGGTTTAATGCTGAAAAATGTAATGCATGCATCTTGGTAGCTGAAATAAAGACTTCAGTTATCACA
Organism: Paralvinella palmiformis; assembly: GCA_025642065.1. Taxonomy (NCBI): domain Eukaryota; kingdom Metazoa; phylum Annelida; class Polychaeta; order Terebellida; family Alvinellidae; genus Paralvinella; species Paralvinella palmiformis. The sequence goes on from JAODUP010000061.1 coordinate 975,658, forward strand.
GGCACAAAGAGGGAGTACAGGTAGAATACAGGCAAGAAAACTGGAAAAGGATCTCGGTGTGTATGTTGATCCCAGGTTAAAATTCAGCACAAATTGCAAAAAAGAAAGTCAATACGGTTAACAAGCTCCTAGGTCTGATAGGGAGATCATATAGTCCAAACATTTAGATAATAAAACAGTGAAGACCCAATACACCTCTCTTTAGAGAATGCCCAACGTCAAGCAACAGCTTTAGAGCTGCCTATAGTTTCTACTACACACCTGTTAGATGTGACATGATAGAAGCATGCAGACACATTTCTAGAATGTACGCAGTAGATCTGAATGCTAAGTATATCAACAGATAAGTCACTCACTATACCTAGCCCTAGGAGGCTAGGGGTCACAGTTTCAAAATAAGGAAAGAAAGGCCCATAAAGAATACTGGACAGCAATATTACAGAAACAGCCTAAACAGGATAAGAAACTCCTGGAATATGCTGCCTGCTGCTACATATTAGTCATAGAATCATTGTCGATGCAGATAGTAGAGTCATTCCGCAGTGAATTGACTTTTAGCCAATCAGAGAAACGTTTGAATGATGCCGTCAAGAGGCACCATGACTGCTGACAGTTTACACAACTGAATCACAACATGTGTTATGAAAGTAGATATATCTATGGTAAGCTTGAATGAAAGGTGAATTAATTTGCAACGTTGTTTACAATATTAAAAGGTGCATTATTTCCCTTGTTTTTACATGTAATAAATAGGCTACACCATACAACAATGTCAATGGTACATCGTAAAAATGGGATATTTAATTTAACAGTTAGATCTAGATAAGTAGATTCTAGGCCCCCCTAGGCCTAGTTTAAAACTAACTCAGTAACTGTGTGTTAGTGTAACTAGATCTATCTACTTCAACTAATTGTCTGAACTCTGATGTCGATTATGTAATAAATAATATTAATAATTATAGGCAAACCTCAAATTTAACAACATTACTCATTAGGGAAGGTGGTCATTTTTTCAGAATGCTCATAGAGCTTCAATTTGTGGATAGGTTGGATAGGTCTTGTCATAACTAAGAAGAAAATATATAGTTTAATGGGGCCATCTTTTATCATTATTGAGTAATCGGCTAAAATATCACCACTTATTTGACAGGTCACAAAAGTCTAATTCCAGAAATGTACCATTGCCAGAGGTGAAGGTTTATCAATGTCATAACTCACCAAATAATTATATCACTGACCTGTTTTCATCATTTGTGTAATGTAATATTTATGTATCCAAAGTGAGAAATGGTGAAATTTTCATATTAGTCATAGAACATCCATTTTTGTTTCATTAGATTTAGATAGGCCTTGAAGAGAATAATAAGTAAATATATAACTTGACATGGTTTCCTTACATAATTTTGGAAATATATACTTCTATAGGGTAGAAAATTACCACCGTAAGGTCCAATGCATATATTTTTAATCCACAGACAATTAAAATCGACATACAGTGAAAAAGAAGTTCAGGTGTTGGGCTGTTATATATTTTATAAAGAAATTAACAACAATATAATATGTTTTATGATTAGAATGTAGTTATATATACATATTATATGCATGTAAATAGTATTACGGTGACAAATGTGATGAACTATTTTTCAAGTGAGACAGACAAATCCAATGGAAAAGACGACATTGAATTGATGCAATTTTAATGTTGGACATAATCCATGGTCTCATTAAATGATGCATCAATTGTTTTATGTACATCTAACAAATTAAAATGCAAATAATCATGAACACAATGTAACTTTATCCCCCCAAAATTGCCTTTTGGTGTTTATCTTAGGCCGGCAAACTTGAACCAAGCAACTTGTTTTAAACAGATGTTTAATTCTCTATTACATCTTAAATATTCACAATGTGCAAGAAATATAGTCAAATATAGTATCTATGTATATTATTATATGTATATCATACATAAAATAGGATGGATGGGCTAAATTAGGCATAGATTTGATCGGATTGTATAATAACCTAAACATGTTGAACTGACGCTGCGGGAATTTACGAGATTTGGCACTGGAGGACCTATGGGTTTTTCCCATTGAGCAGCACGGATAGTGTCGCATCAAAAACAAAAATTATACCATTAAATAGAAAACATTCTCAGCTTTATCACAGTGGTGGTTTCCCTTTTCTAGCTCAATTATTAATAGATGTATTATTGTGGTTTAGATTTAAAAGTGATCGCAGACTAGGTTAGTTTTATATTTTCATAGGGAAACCAGCATATTTAGAAAGAGTGGAATATTGGCAACAACATGGCTAGCTTTGTTTGTTAATAGATATTGCCAAGGCTGTGCGCGAAGAGGGTAAACAGAACCCCTATCGTGGACAATTTTGTCAAAAAATCGTTTGCGCTTCGTTTCTGGCCTGTTTTTGACGTAACATCATTTAAAAATTATATCTCCGATTTCAAAACAAATTAGATTAGGGGATAGAACTATATGCATTCTGTTTATTTGTTTAATTTATTGTTATTACCTGAAATATTAAGGCAACCACAAGCAAAACAAAAACGACTTTCATTTCACGCGTCATTTTCCTTACGCCCATTTAAAAGCACTTGTCAAATAATATTCGCTACATAACGATGTCCCTAACAACATTGAAGCTCAGAACGTCAGGCGATTAAAACTTCTAAATAAAAAGCTCAAGAATTGGAGTGGGTGATTCAGTATGATCACTGATTCAGTGAATGATTTCAACATAACCACTTGATGTCCAACATTTTTGTTGATGTTATTGAGTGCCTTTGATCAGTATTGTGTCTGTTTTAGGTCTATAGTTTATCTAGTAGTAAGTAGGTCAGTCATTTAAATCTAATCATAACTTATTTGTTGCATCTATGACTATGTATGTGTGTTCGTGTGAACTAGGGTATGTAACGTAACTTCAACATTTTTGAAACCCAATATACCTTTATTAATATTTTACAATGAACTCTCAGTACATATACAAACACTAGTAGATCTCTAGTCATAAATTAGTTACAAATGAATATATTCATTTATAACTCCTAAAATGTCATTCTGCCTTAGTGTGCTGGATAGCCTCGACAACCGGGGCATATATTTTCCAATTAGGCCATTGTTTTTTGAATACTTGTTTTACAGGAAATTTCCCTTTCAAAAATTAGGGTTCGTCTGGCCAAAAAATAAATAAATCACCGAAAATATAGGGTCAGTTGAAAAAAAATTAACACAAAGTTCTAGTTTCTAAAAGATTCGACAGATTCGGTACCCAACCATTTACAAATGGCCTATGACACACAATCTTGATTACTCTGGTTTTATTTTTACATTGATATTCAAATTCAGTTTGACAGTGATATCCACCTTGATGATCATCTGGCCCATGACAATATTTTCTATAACATATTTAAAACATCCTTTCTAGCAGGAGCCATTCAAAGGCACTGTATAAATAATATGTAATATAATAATATCCCAGATAATATGTCTGTAAAACCCCTATAAAATATTTAAAAGATAATTATTATTTATCTGTGAAAGCGACCTTGAATAGCTGTGTTTTTAGAACAGATTTAAAATTTTCAAGAGACAACGCATTTGTAATATCTGCCAACAACCTATTCTGGATAAATATAATTTTTGGTTCTTATTAAACTCATGTTTTGTTGGAAGTACAACAATTAGCAGCTATACATACGTTTTTGTTCAGTTATATTGTCTTCACCCTAGTGTAACATCTTTTTTATGTTTTATGATAAATGGTATTGATTCATCCATGCAAATATAATATTTATTTTGTACACATCTTAAAATAATATATCTTTAATTACTTCATAGCTTTTTTGTATATGTATGTTAAAAACCCTTGACTATCATATAGAATTGTCTGGTTCAGCTAAGTCCATCTCAGTTTAGGTGTAGCTGCAAACCGGATTAAAGCTGTACACGAATATATGTTTTAGTTTTAGACAGGATTTTCAATGAATTAATACATGAACGAACAGTTTAGTTTTAAATAGAACATACATAGAATATATACATAATGTACATATTGATATATTGAAGTATGTACTCATGAACTTACATTTTAAGTGTAGACAGGATATCCTTAGAATTCAACTTCCTATTCTAAATTGAAATGTATTATGCAAGTTTTAATAGTAAGCCACACACCAACATTCAGTATGTAAAGTTGATAATTCATAAATAATCAACTATAATCTATTATAAAAAGTATTTAGTGACCAAAAGGGATGATTTTGTCTTTCAATACAAACCATTTTCAAGAAGGTTTTTGTTCAAAGTAAGATCATTACAGTGGAGCTCCATTGCAATATTTAGTTTTATAGTTTAATTTGTCTCATGTTTGAGTGTTGTATTTAACAATTTATTACAAACTTAGAAAGCATTAAACAAATTTCAGAATTACCTATATTCTTTGTAAATATTCCTGTATGTTTTTTTGTTTCTCTCAATAATGTTTTATATAATGTGAATGTTTAAGGGCTAGACCAATCTCAGAATTTTACTTGATGCACTCATAATAGTTCCTAAATATGCATATTTGATGACATTCCCAACTCAAACTGTTTTCTGTCACAATGTATTTAATATGCATAGATAGCTTTAAGTTCACGTCAGAGGATGAAATGTGTTACAAATATCATGACTATGTGAGTTATCAGTATGTATATTATGTATGTATATATAGGTCCAGTTTATCAGGCAGATTCTTGTTTGGCTTTATGCTTTATTTCAATTAAATAACCTGGCTATGGAGAAACAAACCATACCACTCATCTTCTTGTAGATACAGAACAAGCATATCACATTATCAGAACATGACAAGCATGTGTACTTGGTTGAATTGGCCAAATCTATATTGTGTGTTAATTTTAAGACATTTTAATGGTTATTTAGAGTTGTCACAAATGTATAATTACAAACATATTTTATTAAAATCTATGGTAATTATCTCCAATTTACTCTCTTTGATAATGTAAATATTTCCCCCCCCCCAAAAAAAGAAGAAGAAGAGATATGTGATTTATGTTAATGAAAAGATAGCATTCCACTGATTACTTTTATACTGACTGTGGGCTTTTGAATTTTTTACATTCAACCTCTATGCAGAGAAAGGTCTTCTGTAATTGTATCCATCAATAACCTTTGTTCTTGTATTGTTTGTGTATAATAAGACTAATTATTCCATTTAATATTTTAAGTTTATCAAAACTACAATTTTATTAAATGCTCCAGACATTACAGTATGTAGATTTTGTAATTGTGTATATGCAGAAATTTAAATCCCAACAGCAGTCCTCATAAATATTCAGTTCTGTCCATTTTCACATAACAAGTCCAACTGAGCAGAGTTGTGTGCTGATGTCATCAACATATGGGTGTGTTTTTGGTATAATTATTATTGGTTATGTGTGTAGTGTCACCAATCTCTGCATACCAACAGTGAGCATACATGTATATTGCCATATACTTAATTAGCCACATTGTGTCCAGCTGAAAGTGGTCCATGTAAATATTGACTTAACACCATGTTTCTACTTACAAAAACACATAATGTATGTATAACTTGCAAGATTTAAATCGTAGAATGACTGTTAATGCCAATAAATGTCATTGTTATTGGAATTGTTTGAATAAGGTTTTGTTTTGTTTGTTTGTTTTTCGGGGACAACCCCCAGGCTGTCACTTATTCGGTACAGCCTCTATGTTGGAGTGGTTGAGAAAACTCCTCTCCCACCACTCACAGGGCAGCAGTATGGAAAGATGGAGCCGAAATACCCCAAGGGTGGTCACTGCCAAAGTGTTTTACACCTTCGGGGGGTCTTTAACGTCCCCCTTTATTTTTAATAATTCAGTCAAGAGGGCAGCGCCATTTAACGTGGTCAGTCACCCACGATGTTGTGAGCCAGAAATTAATCTCTGGAAAAGTTTCAACCTCTTACTGCGATCAAACCCTTGTCACCAAGTGCCAGGTGCTTAACCACTAGGCTACCGGAGCTCACTACCAGGTTTTGGTCACCAAAGAATTTGTTTTATATAATAACTGTTTATAACAACTACTAATAGTAATATGGTATTGATTTTGTGAGTGGCTGTTAATATTTCCCTGATTAATGACTGTAACTTATTCTCCACTGGAGAGTAAATTCTGTCCATGTTCTGTTACTAGTATTGTATTTTTATCAAAGAGTCATGATTAAAAAAGTCTGTTTTAGACAATAGTTAAATATTTCCTAATACAGATAACTAATGAAGACATTTTTATTGATTTTTTAAACTTGAAAATCGTACATATTATTATGTTCACATATTTATTACAGTCAGAATCCGTTAATCCGGACATCGTTTATCTAACAGATCCACCATCCGACACATTATTGCCTGTGACGGATTTAGCTCCATTATAAATGACTCTTTAATCCGACAAAATCGCGTTCCGACTCTGACACTTCATTTTGCCAACAGAATGTGACATTTCAATGTAAAATGACCTCGATAATCCAACAACACAAAAATGTTACCAAATACTTCTGCTGGTTCAGTCATGCAAACACACCAACATGTCAATAATTGTTCAGTAACCAGACCACTCTCGATAACTGCAATCATCCTCGACCATACACACTGACACACGATGCTTCCATTGCCTGTAGCTATCTAATACTAGCCAATAATAATCATTCATGGCTAATTACAAACACAAATCTGTTATCTTTCCAATCAGCAGATCATAAGTTAATCTGATGGACAAAATGACATCAGTATTTCTTTATAATATCTGTAATTAACAAACATCAAAATTATCAATGACTTCAATGCCATTCCGTATAATTGCGCACGGTTATTGAATATTGGTTTAAATACGGAGGTATATCTTTATGATCTAAAAATATGTGACACAGATTACCGGGATGTCACTGACTCGATATTCTGACATTCTCGTTTATCCGACATGTTATCATGTGACAAACCTTGTCGGATTAACGGATTCTGGCTGTATATATCTAAGCTAGTAAAAAAGGGATGATCAGTTCAGGATCGTTGGTTTAACAGTTTGTATAAAGGCAAGTTTTCCTGCCTTGTCTGTTCCTCAGTTTGGAGTGTACTAGACTAAATGTAGAAAAAATATGTTCCACACAGCGCCAAGCACCTGGCGACAAACTGTTAACATGGAATTATCCAAACAGCCTTTTCTGTGATTCCCACCAAGTGAGGGGTGACACTGATTGAATTAGCTCACTGGTAAAAATATATGGCTTTAATGGGCCACTTTGACTATGGAAATTGATTATCGGTGAAAGGCACAATGCGTAATTCTGACTGTAGAATTCTAAAGCAGCATCAATTTCAGCACTAGACAGGCTTTTCCCCATGTGACCGGGGATCGGTGATATTAGTGAGGTTATGCACTTCATTTAGTGCTTGTTCGGAGCATGTTGTACCTTCCTTGCGACGTTCAGTGATTGTGATGCCTCCATGTATCATGATAGTTCTTTCTAAAGTTCAACAGCATCACTGATTTTGCAAGTGTCACTTTTTTTTACTTTGTCCAAAGCTACAGCGATGCGCTTCAGGTAGTCCACTGCATTTCTTTTGATGTCAATGTCCTGCACTTTCTTTGAAATATTGTCTGTTATCGTCATACACTTTTAGGATTGTGGACCAATAGACTGATCCAGTCAAAATGCATTGTTTCTGTTATCAACTGCGGTCTCGGGTTAGAAACAGCTATGTCACCCACTGTTAATATGGGATGGCAACTTTTCACTAATGATAAATACTGGAAATCTTTCAACACATTATTTCATATTACACGAAGTATTTTAGCTGAATGATTGTGTCTTTTCAAAGGATTTACCACAATACTTTTCAGGATATAACCCAATGATTGAGCAGACCGATTTTTCCAGACGAATGACACAGCTAAACCTTAGTTATTTATGTTGACTGGAAGGGGATTTTTAGCATGGGTTTGAATGGTTTAAATAAATGATTTTAAAATTAAACTTTTAGCTGATGATAAATTGATTTTAATGAAGCTTTTAAAATATTTAATGTATAGTTTTGGAAATATTATTTTTACTTGAACCTGGGAAACAATCATATATGTATCACCTGTATATTATTAAATATTTTTTATTACATTAGAGTAGAAACACCCTTGATATTTACATGTAAAAATATTGCATGAATGGCTGATTCAGAAAATAAAACAGTTCATTTTCAATACACAATATCATGCATAAATACCAATGTTACAGTAATAGGAATCACCCATCAAATTATAATCTATGTGATCATTGATTTTATCCATTCACATCATCATGTAAGATGGCAACGATTCTACAAAAAGTAAGTTTGAACTAGACAGACCTGACCATGACAGCCATGAAAATCCTGCTGAATGTTACTTAGTTTAGTGGCATATATATATTGGATGAAGTCTATGTCATTCCTATTAAATGCAAAATTATGATCTGGAGATCGGATATCCTTAATGGACTATAAATAAAATCCAAATATAGCTGGTAAATAGTCTAAATACAGCTTTTTAGTAAGACATTTATTGGCCACTACACACATAAATCGCCATGCAACACAGTGATTTTTAAACTTCTAACCCCAGACCGTAGTGTGAAATATAGCCACATGGTGGTGCCAGGGATAATTGAATTGGTCTTTTCAATCATAAATACATGTAAAAAAAATTATTAATTAATAAATCACATGTTTACAAAATATTTAATAAAGATAAATGCACTAATCATAAAATCAAATGAAACAATAAAAAATCAATATATATATATATATATATATATATATATATATATATAATTTATTTTGTAACAACATAGTATATATAATGTTGTACAATTATATTCAGCAGTAATAACAAAGTAGAAAAAAAAGAGAAAAAGAACAATCATTCATCCATCTACACATGGCTTACTGGTAGCCAGTAGAGATCAAGTTAATCAATAGCTGGATCTCTCTAACATCAAAATCTATAAGAAGCCTTTTATCCCTATTAAGACATAATTCTTTTTGCATATTACCTTCATTTTTACAGATTTCATTACAATGCATGATTTGTTTATAAATGATTTAAATCAAACAACTCTGATGGATTTGCTTATTTAATAAATGTAGAAACAGTTTTGTTAAATCAGACATAGAAATAACGCCTTGTATGTGATCAGGTAAGTAGTCAGCTAATACTCTCATTCTAATTGTCATACAGTGAGTTTACCAGAGGTGTGAAGGATGAATCTCAATGGAGATGCGAGACTGGCTGACCAAGAAATTGTAGAGCAGGTGGCACCACACATCTACAAGGTCTGTCCATCAGCTAGCGAGCTGAGAGCACCAGCCCAGAAGGATGTACAATGTCCTGTGATAGATTGTAATAAAGTATGTAAACAACCATCTGCGTTGAGATTCCATCTGGAGAGAGTACACAAAATATATAGAGTAAGTTAACATGTCATTTGGTACCTTCTAAAAACTTAAGACTTAGTTTAAAGCTGCTCTCTCTCTCTCTATATATATATATATATATATATAAAGCACAGGTAGTTTGTACTGACTGTTAGCTTGTGTGTGTGTGTGTGTGTGTTTGCTACCTTATACCACTATTGCTAAATTAATCAAGAAGTGCTGTTACTATGGTTTTTCCAAACAGAGATTTGAACATTTCATATGCATAGTCAGTTACATGTTTATAATTATGCGACGGATGGACATACACACACAGATATATACATACATGTATAGATACTGTTTTCCTACAGAAGAAGCAGAAATGGGAAATGGATAAAGAGAAGCCAACAGTTGAGTGGCATTGTCCTGAACCACGATGTATGTATTCTATGACTCAGAAGAGGTACTTCAGCAGTAGAACGTTGCTAAAACAGGTATTTTATTTCTACAAAACTATGTTTTGAATGAGAGCTACATTATTGTAGTTACGACTAAGTGATGTGTTTTCTGTCACACGCTTCCGGTCAGATGGTCACAAGTAAAAACTAGTTCTCATGCCGTAAATGGCGCAGAAATGTACAAAAATTTTGTAAGTTTGAACAGATTGTATGAACCCTGTGGAGTTTGTTATACTTGTAGCCATATAAAGTTTTAAAATTTTAAATCCTTAATGCTTTACAATTAATTGTTGATAATAGAGATTTAAGTAGTATCAGTCGGTAATCAGGATAACTCGTCCAGAGTAAACAATCTTGAACAAACTGAGAATTTTCAAGCCATAGTCTCTTTGTGGATGCTTAAATGTGTATAGGATGATGAGGGATGAAAACATGGTGTTGTCGCTGTCATCTTGTCTGTCAGTGGCAGTCGTATGCCGCTCAGTTACACTATCCAAATCTATGAAAATCATTGATGTGACCTTGTACTTTACCAACTCCAACATTCACTCACTGCATTCATGTTTGATTGTTATTACACCATAGCATAGGGAAGTATCTGCACTGCCTAATTATAATATGGTAGATAGACTTCATATTGACTAGATTAATATGACACTGATGGGGGTTATCAATCTCAGCAGATTAGTTAGTTATTATTGAGCAGATATATGTTGGCTGATCATCAGTAGTATAAATTCACATGGCTATTGATAATGTCATCATTTACATATAGTCTCTTGATGTGCATATATGACATACAAATTTATACTTTGTAAATGTTGAATATTGTGGTTGGACAAATTGCTTTGTCTTGCAGGTTTGTAGTTTTGTTTTGCACTTTACCACATAACATTCAACATATTCAAGGGAAGTAGACAGCAAGATTATGTCTGGAAGCACTTTGTTGTTTTTCTTAAACATTATTAAACAGATGAAAACATTAATAATTTAATTGTATCCCTGTACAAATGTACTTGGTGATACCATAGCTTACACATAGTTATGCTTTGCACCTTAAAATAAACACATGTGGAAGTTTTTCCCCAGTTTCTGCCATTTCTCCCCAGTTTCTCCTCATGGCAGGAGAGAAATACCTTTCTGCCAGGGAGAAAGCAAAACCCTGTCCTCAAGGTATCCGGTTGTGGTTACCAAATCAGTAGTTCTGTTTAATTTTCAATTTTTGTTGAACAGCAAACAGAAATATTTAAAATTTAGTGGAAATTAGTTCTGTTTTTGTGCTTTTTATTACCCAAATTTGAAATACATAAATCTAAAAGACCCTTTTTGCCCGAGTAGGCCTCAAATGGGTGTATCCTGATGAATGCTACTGAAGGCAACTTGACAGATGTGAATACATCCACATGGGTATCACATCTGGCTGAAATATCCATTTTTTGATGATAAGTGACATGTTACCAACTACATTAATTGCATATCCGTTTTACATACAACAAAAAGATCAAGGCACTAATTTACAGTCTGGGTCCACTATAACACAATGTCTGGGGTTTATCAATATAAAGTGCATTGTATGTGAACTGCAGATAACGATAGTCTATGTATTAGTGGTGGAGGGGTGACATAATATAACTTTTGCCCAGCCATTTTCTCAGGTATTTTCTCCATTTAAGAACATTAGCATAACCATACCTTCACACAATTTGGAAAATCAATCAATATTTTATTGTATTTTCATTTTGATTACACAACACAATCATTTTAATCCAGTCAGAATGATGAACTGTGACAACACTGCTAATGATGATGCCACCATGTCGCCTTTTATTCATATACTGGAAATCCTATCAGAGGCATGGATGTTTCTTCCTTGTGTTAAATTCTGTGAATGTTTTTAAGAAATTGCTGAAAATGCATTTGTTCTCGAGCCATTTTTATGCTTAATTTCTTTTTAGTCAGTTTTATATATCCCAATTTAGCATTATTACTTTATACAGTATGTTACGATTTTTTTTAATTATATTTGTTATATCATATATATATGTATATGTTTTCCATATGTTTATGTACAGCGTTTTTGAACAGGCTTTAAGTATGGAAAGAGTACTTTATAAGTTTGGTATAATAAATAAATAAACCAAGTATGATATGAACTTGGGATAAATAAAATATTCATTCCCAGTCCTTTTTTGCTTATTCTTGAGATTTATCATCCTGTATTAGTCCAGTCACCTCCAATTTCTTTCTATAATAGAGTAACATTTTCATTGAGTTTTATGATTGTGTTGTGCATTCAGTAAAGAAACATAGCACCTTTTTTATGGAAATAGTTTCTTTATGTGTAATTAGTAAAATACAAATATTAGCAGTGATTTCAGATACAAATTATCTGAATTAATTTATTGGTGAAGCCATGTGCAATTGACGTCATTGCAATTGACGTCATTGGATTATCACTTCCATATTAAGGATTGAAACAATGCATGTGGATGTGTGTTTACAGCCAGAAATGAGAACCTGACAAGATGTGATAGCTATGTGTCTGATTAAAGCATTGTGTCTACTATAATAGCAGCATGTGTTGTATGCTCCTTCGGGACTTGAGGTGTGTGCTTGATTGAAACAGATCTGAGTCACGGATAATAATACTGTAAAGCGACTTAGGGCAGCTATCTTGTTGGATAGGGCACTGTATAAATGTCACTTATTATTATTATTTTAATCTGGTCCTATGACCTACAGTTCAATTGGATTTTCATTGAATACCTGTTTATCTTAGCATTATGGGAAACTTCATTTGGAGAAGACACTGCGCTGTGATGAATGTGGTAAGATGTTTGGCTTGGAGAAGGATCTGAAACGTCACACGAGTAACAACTGTACCATAGTCTATACGTGTACCTGTGGCAGCATATATATGCACAGAGAGAGCTACATGATGCATTGTTCACGAGAAAAACATCCAATCAAGGAAGAATATAAAGTGAAACGGTAAGACAGGTAGTAATCATTATATACTTATATGTTACAGTCATTTTCAACAAATGAGCCAACAGATCTTAGATATTGTTTAAGAAGACAGACTAAAGCCTTTTTTATCTAAATTATGAGAAGTATAAATGAAAATCAACTTCATGGATCCAGAATAAATGCTGCCAGGTATCTTGTTAAATTTTGCTATCTTTATTACACGGAATCTGGAATAATATTTAACATATGTGAATCATACATTTTATTTATGTTAAATTGAAATGAACATTGAAAGTAAATATATTTATTCATAATTTAGGTCAAATATAATGCTTTCCATGTACGAGCCTGTTATTTTTTTATATTATTCAATTAATTTATTTACTCCTTCATTTGGTGCAAATGTAGATCTAGTTAAATTAATTTCATTTAAAAACAAAACATATAATAAATACAATATATTTTGTATATGTTATCCATCTTTCATTTTAAATTTGTATTATTTATAGAGAAACACAAGATAGATCAAAGGAAAAGAACAAAATTCAGCCTAAAGACTCTATTTCTCCTGACAACTGCAAATCTTCTGACAAAAAACATTCAGGATCCCAGAAGCCAGAAAATCAGAATATAAAACTTAAATGCAAAAACACATTAAAATCAGGTAACAAGTTCAAGCCTATTTTGCCAATTCCAAACATGTTAATATTGGTAAATGTTGTTGGTGAGAAACCTGATGGAATGTGTCCAACTCCTGGCACTGTGCCAAGTCAGCTGATTTATATAGCTGATGCACGTTCATCACACTTGACTAATACCGTAGATCAGAACTTGATCAAATCAACCAAGATCAATCAGGGCTGTCAGACAAAGTCATCTTGTGCGGTTCAGAACAACAGAACACAGACTGAAAATGTGTCATGCATCAAACCACAGGAGGGTGGAGTGAAAACACCGAACATCATTTCTCAAAAGGAAGTTCAACCAAAGAAACCAAACAGATGGTTTACTAGCAGTCTGACAAGTGAAGGAAGATCAGCCAAGAAGAGAACAATGAAGTCATCGACTTGCACGCAGACATTTTCAACCAGACATAAACGTATTGCGGCACAAACTCAGACAACAGGAGATCTTATTCTGAGAAGAGCAATGCAGTCTGCCAACATACCAATGCATCGTGAATCCAGAGCATCGCAGGTGTCGCCACAAGCCAAAGTGAAAAGATCCTTAGACCCACATAGTGTTCAGTCAGCGGAAACCCAGACAGCATCAAGAATCCACTCTAAACATCGACCAAAAAGGGCAAGCAGCAGATCTGTATCAATGGGAACCAACACACCACTGATGAACTGTAGCAAAGCACAGGATAGCATTTTAGCATTTTCAACCCCTTGCCCAGCATCTAACATGGAAACACAGACCAACTTGTTACTCAGTGAGTTCCATTCACAGTTCAGTGGTTCCAGTGCTGCAACACAAACACTGGAGAGTTTCCTTCTGAACGATGTCATAACATCCAGTAGTAGCCAAGATCCTGCATCACTAGCCAACACCATGGACCAAGCTGTTCTCTGTGATCTTGGCCTGATGCCCGAGTTTCAGCAGTCATCCGCGGTGATCAGAAATTCCACAGCAACTCTGACTGAAGGCAACCGAAGGATGTCTGGCAGCTGTGGGACTTGTGTCAATTATGAGGTAACAGATGATGATGATATTAAGACTGGGTTGAAGCCTAATGATACTGTACAGACACTGACTGGTATCCAATTTGATGATAATTCACCTGACTTGGCACTACAGCACATCTTGAAAACTGATCCAGCACTACCTGGAGCTAGAGCTAAAATACTACCAGATGAAGTCACAGAAAACAAGTCACATAAGTTTAATGGTGCTCACAATTTTAATGGCGATCAAGTTAATCTGGATTATTATGGGACAAAGTTGTATGGGAACTCAGGAGAACTGAATTCTTGTACAGAGGGCACCACCAGCAGACCACCGCAATTATTCTTACAGGACTCATTACTTACGGCTTCTGATGTCAACCTCGGGGTTGAAACAGACATTGCCAGTTGTCTACAGACGGACAGCATTGCACAGACGAACATCACTGAGCTAAGTTTACCAGAACTGCTCACGTCTGGTGTGCAAACGTCAAATTTTGATGCAGGCTACATGAACATTGAAACGCAGACAGTTGATGATATCAGCATGATTGATGAGCTATTGAACAGTATGGAAACCCAGACAAGTGATGACTTCTTTGCTGATTTTGGATTCTCAAATATCGAAACCCAGACTCAGTTGTCCTTGATGACAGTTGATGAAGACCCTTCACCGCTGCTTGGCATGACAACAGAGGCCAGACAAACCCAGACACTGGCCAGCTCTACACACCAGGTGGCAGGATCATCTGTGGGCATTCAAACCCTTTTCACCAACTCGCAGGCGACGTTGCCTCTTGTGCTTGACATTCCTGACCAATTGACTACAGATTCGGTTGGCATACAGACACAGAGTGCCAGTGATGTGACACAGCAGACCAGTTCTTTTTCCATTGGAATACAAACACAGCAAAACGTGGATGTGCCAGCACCACTAATGGACACAGAGACTCAAACTCGACATGCAAACATGGAGTTATGTCCCGATCTCTCCGACTCCTACACGCAGACGGCTTTTGATGACTTGGTGTCATTCGTAGATACTCTCTCCTGTATCTGATAGTAAGAAAAGTTTGGTCAGAGCAGTTTGGTAGGTCCCAATACAACTGTACAGCAACGTTTGTGCTTATTGTTCATAATAATAATAATGAAACAATGGTGCTGATTCTGCTGAGCCTCGTGACGTTTGTTGCTATTTGTTAAATAAATAAGACTACATTGCATGGAGTATTCAGCAATGGGATCTGCAGTTAGTGATGAAGGTGATAACACTAAAATATTGTTCCTTATTTTATCCTTTACCGTTTAATACATATTTTACTTTGTATTAATTATTGTCTTAATCCATGGATGTGGATATTTTAAGTGGTTGAGTTTGCCATGTTCATCAATCTAGCCCATTAAATGTAATTTATTTATTTGTAATAATTCGCTAAATGATATCCATATTTATAACAATCATATCTGATCATCACAACAATTATATTATTCTTATAGCCATCACTTAGTGGTCGTATGTAACCATTATGGGATCATTATATAACTACTATGTGACCATCGTATAACCATTCTGTGACCATTGTTAGAACATTATATAAAAATTACATTTCCACTTTAACTCTCAGCGAGCTTGACTGTTTTTGCTGCCTACTGATATCCCTGCGCTATTTGTTTTACTAACTGCCAAATGTGTGTTAATGTCTTCCGTGGTCCGTTTGTGTAATTCTACAAGTGCAAGATGGTGAAAAGAGAATACAATAATAGTCATAGAGAACAACAAGACAAATAAGCTTTTAAATTTTGTTACACAGTTAGAATTTATCCGCCTGTTTATTGTTATTTGTAATAACTAGCTTGCTCTGTGTGTGTGTGTGTGTGTGTCTTGATATTCAGATCTTGCAATTGAGAAAGATATCAAATTTTATTGTTGACTTGTTTCTTGTGGTTGTTTTGTGAATGTTTAATCAATCAAATATAAATCAAAGTTTATTTATTTCCCAAGTGCTGCCAAATTACAACTGTTACCTGCATGCATGCCAGATAATGTGTATGGTATCAACTATGGTGATTGTGAACTGAATCAAACTGGTAGGTGAACTGCTGCCAATTTCATTTCATGTGATTCAGCTGTTTAATATATATACTCTTCTGTGTGAATTTTTACATAGAGGCCCTTGTAATAAATCTGCCAGCTGCCAAGATTATATACTGTGCATCCACACCTATTTTTTCATTATAAATAGTTAGTGTTATTAAACAATGTTTTAAATTTCAAATATAATGTGATTTCTCTTGTGTGCTCTGCGAAGTATTCCCCTTGCATGCCCCTTAGCTGTTTGTCTTGTAATATGAATAAAATAATTTTAATTTAGAAAACCAAATTATTGGCATAAAGTCATAGTAAACAAAGGAATTAACTCGTTTATACAAGTATTATTTTGTTTATATGGAATACCACTTTGTTAGCAGTGTTTATATATCATAACCCAGTTGAAACATTGAGTTATTGTTTTTATTAATTCATCTTTGTTTTGTATTAATCACTGTTTATCTGAACATGTTACGTCCGTTGCTGAATAAACGATAAAAATGGATGCTAAATTTTCAGAGCAAATGTAGATTATGTATCATCTCAAATGAGATGGCAAATAATTTTCTCAAGAATGTGAAATTGACATTTTGTGGATGATTTAACATGCCACAACACTCTTTCTAAGTTTCTATCTTTGCATCTCAGTTGGTAGTTTACTGTACTACAGCCCTCTACTTGAGGATCTGATTCGAGAGTTAAATGTATGTTTTTAAATGTATGTCCAATATCTGCCAATACTAGAGCATTCGGACAACTGACACAAATAACATAATGATATCTATCTTGGTCGTAGGGGGAATATATATTGGTTCCTTTATGATATAGACACTCTCTTGACTTTATGGGTGTGTTGTGATATGGGTGCCCATTCAAATTCTGCTCTAGATTAAACACATACATAAACATTGTCCTTCTTAAAAAATGTTTATTGAGGTCTTACTCTGTAATAAACTGTTGTTCATATAACATTTGTCAGATCCTCTTTCCGTGTTGTCAGCTTTCATGTGAAAGCATCATGTCGAATAATCATTTATCTTGAATATCATGGAGAATCGATCCTGAAGACGGAGTTATTTTCTGGACTAAAGGGTTACTTAAAATAAACAAACAAGCAAACAAAGTTATAAATAACACATAAAAACATGACACAATTACATAATAACAATAGTAAGTTAATTGAACTAGAACAGATCGCATACTTTTGAGCTTCGTTTGACTGTTTCCACTGGTTTTTGCATTGCATAAAAAATATTTTACATATCACAGTGTTAGCCACAGACCCAGCTACAATTTCATTCCATTAGCTACCTTTGATTTTCAAAGTTTGGAAATCATTCTGGCTGGTTAATGGTTCTAATAGATAACATTTAGGAATGTCTGTCACTTTAGACGTCCATCTCTGAACTGGTCTCCGCACACTCACAAAATGGCATCACTGAGAGCATCTGAACTCTGACCAGAGACATTCGTGGGACTTGAATTTACACATAAATGAGAACAACAAATGCGGGTGTAAAAGAATTCTCACATTCTGATCTTCCTGGCAGAAAAACCGTATTTTTGAGGGGTCTAGTAAACCAAAAACTCATTAATGAGCCATGAAAATATACCTTTTTTTGAGATTACCCTAATTAAGCCAGTTCAGTTTGGTTGAAATACATCACATGCTTATAAGATGTTACTGCACTATCTTAAAAACGTAAATAAAAAGTTTTCGGATTGGGCTGTCCTCGATCCTTACGTGGCCCAGAACAGACTTCCATAATCGTGGATGTCGTACTGTGCCAGATCTTCGATGCAGGGTTCCGAGTAATCGATATTACACCAGTACGGTGTACTAACTCTCTGATACAGCTTCACCGTTCCAGATTCATCCTCATGGCTGGCATACGGAGCGCACTCGGTGACGCCTTTCGAACAGTCGAACCTCGCTATGCGGACCAGCCTCTTGTTGATGCAGCGCGGGATCTCACTGTTCCGGTGGCGATAGCCGTCACTTCTAGCTCGTCGATACAGAGCCATTAGTGTATAGGAGGCGTCTATAACCGTGATGTTACAAAGCCTGGCCTTGACGACCAACCAATTTCCGTATCCGGATTGGCCAATTACCAGATCTGGAGTGTGCGTCCACGGTAGGGTATGACGAGTCGTGAGCAGGTAATCCTCATGGTACGAGTCGGCCAGCGTGCCGTTCTTTTTTCCCGTTTCTGTCAACGTCGCCAAATTTTGTGGATCAAATCGGTCGCCGAATTCGTTCATATGAATATCAGTTCGTCTGCCGATCAGCAACAAGCCGCCATGATTCTCGTACGCCTTCAGGTATCGCAGATGTAGCTGCATATCCCTGATCAGACTCCCATCGAAGAGGATGTTGGCTTTGGCATAACCGCAGAACGGCGTATTATAATGCTTCACCACATCTATGAACATGTTCTTCAGAACT
Source organism: Paralvinella palmiformis (assembly GCA_025642065.1). Classification (NCBI taxonomy): domain Eukaryota; kingdom Metazoa; phylum Annelida; class Polychaeta; order Terebellida; family Alvinellidae; genus Paralvinella; species Paralvinella palmiformis. Next base: position 994,755 of record JAODUP010000061.1, read on the forward strand.
GGCAGACCTCGTATGGTTTTCGTAATATTTCGAACCTCCCACCCTAAAGAGAAAGCAGCTTTCACCCAAAATGCCGACCCGTTGTCGGCGCTGTTAACAAACAGAACAGGCACCACCAGCGGTTTTAAGGCTGCCCAGTTGCGCAACGTATTTCTGTACATAACGGAGTTCGAGTCCCAAACTTCTTCGAACACCGTGAACAAAGTGACAACGGCACGGGAAGCTGATTGGTGCTTGACGTGCCACGTGGGTCGGAATTTGAGCCCTGATTGGCTAGTATTCGGCCTCGACCCAAAGCCGCTGTTGAGATGCGGCTGCCATTCCTGGTCGTCGGTGAATATTTCCACTCGCTGCATTCTTCGCTGAATGATTCCAAACACCATGAAAACTACGAATAGCTGCACTATTCCGAGGGTAGTTAGCTGCTTCCGAGTGACAGAAATTTTCACGAAGATAGCCATTTTTGGTGTCCCCCGGATGATCTATAGGTAGTCAACCAGAAGGTGTCAGCAGGTTCCAATATAATTATGTTGCATGAATCTGAAATTGTGACAAAACAAGATTATAGTCTGCATATATTTGTCATATGACGTCACCACTATAGGCAGGATTGCATATATGCTAGTCGATAGAGGATGGGGGTGAAATCACCCCCAAGAACATTGTATATTAATGACGTAAGTATCAACCCTTCATCAATCCACCACCGTCATCATTCACCCCACTTTACTGTAGTTAAAGAACTCGCCCCACTGAAGTACACCGCAGATAAACAGTTCCAAGCTGTGGGAACGTATTCAATTAATTATAATATTATATTCCGCATACTCGACATTGAATAATGACATCAATCCATAACACATAAACACGTGCTCTTTAATATCGCTCACCGTGAACGCCACAAAGCAGGAAACCCCAAATAAATGCTCTTTTATACGCGACGTGTTGTTATCAAACGCCCGTACTTCTTCAACAGATATACGCGGTCCTTACCAGTAGCGTTCGTTCTGTATATGACAGCCCATTTTCTGGCCAGTTTCTCGAAACCGTCAGAATTGTGAAACCAATTAACTGACTTCCTCATCAACTTATTGGTTACGGCTTCTAAACACGGCTCGTCTGTCGTGTCTGTTGTCTGTTTACAAACAAGCATTGCGACAAGGCGGCCCTAAAAACAACTCGTCCCACGATGTCCGAAATAGAGGCACTGGGCGAGTATCATCCTCCACTTTAAAAAAAAAAAAATGTTCCGACCGTTTGTTGAATGGTGCCTGATAAGGAATGTGAGTGTGTCTGGTCTTACAAGGTCATTCGGTAAGACCTCAGTTTAGCAGTCTTAGACGATATCAAGCAGGACACAGGGTAGGAGGGGGGGGGGGAAATTGTGAATCCAGAATCCTTATGAGAGGCGGCTAGGATTTTAGAATTTGAAGCGTATTGGGTTAATTAATCGTTATAGATCTGTCTGTAAACAAGTAGAAAGTTGAAAAGTATAATGTCACAAACACGATACTTGTTTTGAAGGTTTTCTCTGATAATTAAATAATTAATAATAATAATAATACATATTAAACACTACACTCACACACACACACACACACACACGGAGAGAGGAAGAGATAGAGAGACAGACAGAGATAGAGAGAGACAGACAGAGAAAGAGACAGACATTCTCAATGCGCATGAAAAGATCTAGTTGGTTCGAAAATATGGGTAGCAGAAACCTCTGTGTGTGTGTGTGTGTGTGTTTTAACCGCATTAAAAATAGTTAACACTAGGTATTGCATGACGGGGTGGGGTCACTTGTGCAAAGTCCGCGAAACATAGCTAAACATGAGTAATGTTCATTTCTACGTACATTGTAGACTAAATGGGTCAAAGGCGATACTAAGTTGACTATAGCGACTCGCTACCAATCTAAAAGGTATCTGCTACTACCCAACTGCAATACGGCGCCATTGTTTTGTTTTTGTTTGTTAAGGGGAATTTATACCCCAGGCCGTCGCTGTAGGGCACGGCCTCACGGCGCCATGTAGGTCAAATGTGACAAAATAGGTCGATGCGATGATCTAGTGAAGCGGTGTATCATAACGTTGTGCATTTGACTGATAAGTATCATAACGTTTTTAAACAGCGCTATTTTAATATTTCCGGGCTCCACAACTGAGATAATGAAACCGGAAAAACACCCCCAAGAGTATAAATACCTAATCTTATGTATCCTTGGATGATCGTGTGTGGTCTGTATAGATCGATTTGAGTTGATTAGAGATGAATCTGTCAATGAGATGGGTGAACGTGCCAGGGGTGTATGTTCAGCATGTTCGATGACTTCTAGGCTCGTGGCTTCGTTTGCTAAGTTGGTCGGCTCAGTCTTTGCCCTCGTGGTTAACGTGGCTTGAAACCCCAGTGGAGGATTACTTGGATTCCACGCTGTCTGAGGGTTGATTCGGTGATGTAGACTACCAGACCACCATTGTAGTCCAACAACAGACTGGCCGACACCCAACTCAGACGACTACGGTTCTGGTCATACACACGAAACTTCACCCATCCGTCATCCCCAGCACTCTGCCTTCACTGTCAACAAGCGTACAATACGGTAGATTATCTGCTCATATCAACACACACACACACACACACACACACACACACACACACACACACACACACACAACCTAAATAATGGACCGATCAGGCGTGGATATTGTGACCCATCCGGAATTTAATAGGATATTTTTAAACGTCTATCAGAAATAGACATTTAAAGCGCTCGCCAACCTTGCGAACACGTTGTTTCCTTTGAATTGGCACCAGACTTGGTACTTTAGAATTGACCTCGTACTTTGTTCTTTTGAATTGACCTGATACTTCGTTTTTCTGAATCGACCTTCGGGGGAGTGGTCAAAAGACCCAAGCTTTCAGTAAACAGTTAGCCAATGACCCGTCACCCCCCCCCCAAAAAAAAAAAAAACACTCCATTTTTAACAATTAGATATTCCGATCAATTACATATCTCCTGCTGGTCTCCAAACAATAAATATTGTCTAGACTTGATCTGCCAATGAGGCGAGGATAAACTATAATTGACACTAGTTTATTACATCTTGGCGTTGATTTAACATCAGTTAATGTTGATGATCGGAATTATTGACAGATCTGGCCAACTTAGGTCACTCTGATCTCATTAATAAAGTGGGACGTCGTAAGTCGTAAATCTCCAGGTTGTGGGGTCGAATTTCCGGCTTTGTCGTAGTCTGTGCGATGATACTCCATTCTGTCAATATCAAAATGCTTCGACCTGGCCATCTTATTTCTCCGTGGATTAGTTATTGTTGTTATTACCTGGAGAAGCGGCAAAGATGCTGGTCCTAAACAAAGGGGTACAGCCATTCAAGCCGCGTTTCATCTTCTTTGAACATTTCCGCTTCAGTGACTTACATATAGTTCTGTCTGTTTTTAAATAGACACACAAACCTTCGCTGATCGGTTGAGAAATTAGTCTCCCGCTGAACGAGATGGTTCTAGACAGCTGTTTGTTTATAACAGGCACAAGTAAGTAGACAGGAGTATCTAGTTCGGGAGTTTTGTGTTTCCGGATTAACTCAGTTAACTGGATTTTCGGTAATTTTCTGCATTCGCTCATTCTCCTTCGCTCATTCTGTTTATGTAATAAAAAGACAATGTGTCTGGACGTGCGCGGGCGTGCTTTGTTTGCTTTTGCTGTGGTTGTTGTTGTTGCTGCTGCTGTTGTTGTTGAATTAATTGGTAAAAGATAATAAAAGGTTGCTTCTAATGTATTTAAAACGTGATAAATACTAGAAAATATATTTCATAAATATATAATATTGTTTTATGATCAGAGATAAAGAGCGTACAATAAACATCAGTTTGACCACTGATGAACCTTAGTTGTTCTCTAGGTATAATGGCCGAAATGTCAGGTATCGTTTATGTATGCCATTCTAAAACAACGCAAGTATTTTACAAACGAAGTTTGATTATTTACACACACGTGCGCATACACAAAAACACGCACGTGCATCTGTTTATGAATTAGCTTAAATACTTACGAGTGCTTATAAATGGATTAAATAAGAATATCATGTCAATTTCTTTATAATCCAAACAACAGAGCGTGTTGTTTACAAGAGAATATCACGGAATAAAGCTGGTGTTTACCACTACCACACTCCTAACAGGTCATTGCTGTTTACAAGAGAATATGCCGGAATAAAACCTGGTCTTTACCACTCCCACGCTTTTATCAGGTCAACACTGTTTACAATAATCACCTATCTTAAGTACAGGTCACTTCTGTTATATGATGGCTATTTTTGTAACGTTAAAGGTTATATAATTTTATAACATACGATACTCGTCAACCGAATAAATACGACTCACACCCGATATAAAACTCGAGTTTGTTTAAACTCCTTATACCTAGTCGTTAGCAAACCATGCCATCAGTAACACCAGGAAAAGTTGTGGGCAATGAGAGCGTTATGTTTGTAGTCGGCACATAGAAGTTTACTTACCAGAAATGGGACCACAACATCAAAACCACAGTCATCACCATAGAGCTCGTCATCCACACCAATCGGCCATATTACAGTCATTCTGCTAGCTCAGCTAGCGTCCCTCACGACGAAAGTATCAGAGCTGACTGCTGAAGCCGAATGACAAAGTCTGTTTGGCTTTTGGCATTATCAACACCAAGTCGGATCATGTTTAATCACGTCGTGGCCAAATATTGGTTAAGCTCGTATTGCCCTCAGCTGTAAGACTGGTTCTTGAGAAGCACGCCTGTGTTTACTTGTTATACCACCAATAATCAATTGATAGTCTCTGTTCGGGCAAATATCGCGAATATATACATGTAAACCGCTAATTGTATTCCTCTTAAAATTATCTTGCGTGATTTCAGTAGCTAAGTATACAAATGTCACTGCGTCCGCGATGAAAGACAGGACAGTCGCTATATAGGACAGCTGTACCGAAGACAGACACTTTCAGTCATGTGTAAAGACGATTGATCACAAACAGTAATCACTAGCTTAATGGAACGTTTTGGTGTCTAATAACAACAATACAGAACTAGCTAACACAGGATATAATCAGTCATGTGTAAAGACGATTGATCACAAACAGTAATCACTAGCTTAATGGAACGTTTTGGTGTCTAATAACAACAATACAGAACTAGCTAACACAGGATATAATTCTGTGATTCGTTCAAAGTTTCATTTATAATTAATTCAAAGTTTCTTTATAAGTCCCTTAATGGTCGGTTTATTCTGCAAGTATCATTAATATTTAAAAAAAAATTGCTGAAAGCTTGTTTCGGGATCCATTCAAAGGTTTGTTTATATTTAATTACATATCTCGGCTACTATCTAATTCTTTCACAGTTCGGTTTGTTATACTGTCGAAATCAGTTTTATCATTCATTTAAAATCTGACTCATGGTCCAATCAAAGTTTGTTTTATGACTCGTGATAAATCTCCAGCTGAGGGTTCAAATCTCGGTGTTATTTGTGTGTGTAGAATATTTTATCTGATCACCTCCTTTCGCCCAACGACGAGATTGAACAAAACAAAATCATTTACTCGTTCAAAGCTTAGTGTATAATTCTTTAAGAATTTTGTTTATTGTGCCGTTTCTTCCCATTTGAAAGATGTCATATTTCAGCCAACAATGTCGATTTGAAGCAAGAATTGGAATATTCCTGAAAATAAAAAGGCAACCCTCGTGATTACTCTTTTAAATGCATTTTGTTATGTAATGTCATGCAATATCCAACATGTAAACATCAATCTATATAAATATGTTTACCACGCTCTAGATGTTCATAACATGTTCAACGAGTTGTAATTTGGATCTTGTATGTTTATGCATCTATTATTTGTCACGCGCACAATTGTGTAAGTACTTTGTTGCGTGGGCCTCAGGCTTCTTAATTAAGCGCACAAAAAACTTATTATCATTATTATTATTGCATAACCATTATTGATTATCTGGTTGTTAGGAGAATAAGACAAAACTAACCTGGACAAAAGATATTTTTTAATTGTGTTATATGACTTATAATGTGTCAAAACACCAAACAGCAACAACATTAATTTGTACACATAAATAGACAAAAAGATAAGCAATTTATTATTAGAATATTAGAGTTTGGTTATGATTATGTGTGTGTGTGTGTGTGTATATGTATGTGTGTGTGTGTCCAAATATAAGCTGATGAAACTGACCATTTCCGTGTTGAATTCCGGACTAAAATGGCCTACCAAAGCGCGAAGACCAAGCTATCAAAAGTTTTATCCCAAGATCCCATCACGATTTCTAGAACTTGTCGTATCAGACGAGCAGACGACAACTGGTGAACCTGACAAAGGAAAAATATTTCTTCTCTATGGCATCCGCTTAGAATCGTATGCCGCATCAATGGCACGTGTGATTATCACTGACCATTGTTAGCAACTCTATGAAATCCGGGTTTAATTTGACTGAGTCCAATACTTAAGCTGTGTCAATCCCAGACAAATGCAAGGACACGTACAAAGAAGTTCTTCGTCTAATTCTAAACGATTGTAGTGATTTGGCTTTCAACCCTGATTCCACTAGACTAGTCACAGACATCTAACTACCAGTTATTAATGCACAAACATCTACCCCAGTAGGACCGTATGTGCAAACGAACGGCTGGTATTCCAGCCGATAGCAAAGAAAAGGTGGAACTCTTCAGCGGAAAGTTGAGAAGCTACACTGAAAAACAGGAATTATATCCGGAACTGCCTTTTCTCTTAAGGTTTTAGTTTTTTTCAGGATTTTTCTCATTTGGGGAGTTCTCTCCTGGGGAGGGGTGTCCGGCCGACGTTTTTTCGCCACTCATTTATTATATATCTTTGAAATAAAATGTTCATTCAGAGTATTATTGTTCACTTCATTACCTTTGGAGGCTGCTCGGCCGTAAAACAGCAATCATCATTATCATTCAGGATATTGTGTCACACTGAATTTTAACCTACCTATGATAATATTTAATAAATATTTATGGTTTGTCAAGGCCAATATTTGATTTTGCATCAATTAATTAATTAATTAAACACATAATTAATCTGAATAATATGTATATAGTTATTGATAAGAAAACTATGCCCTTATCACTGATAAGGCCATGATACTATATTTAACTCGATTAATTACAAATCTTTAATCATTTTGTCAAACAGATAAAAGTTATATAATCAAAAGTTAGCTTAAGCTGTGATTACCTTCTTTATTAATATAATAACGCCACTCTGATATAATATGATGACTTTCCATATTTTACGCCAGTTATGATATATGCTACAAGTACCATATACGTTTTTTGGTCGTTCAAACTGATAAAATTCGAAATTCCTTATCTCAGTAAGTGCATAACAGTCAGGACGCGCGCGCGCATGCACACACACACGCACGCTTAACACACACACACACACACACACACACTATATATATATATATATATATATATATATATATATACGCACAAACGTTGACAAACATATATTTTATATGTCTTTATAAAACACAGTCATAGTGGTAACATACGCAATACACGGGCATATATTAGGTAAACAAACGCACATAATATTTTTCTGTGATCGGTTCTAACTCTCACATGGATGCTATAACTCTCAGATCAATATTATCGTCTATCGATAATTGGTTGACCTTTCAGCAGATATTAACATCTGCTGTTTCGAGTCTGTTATAACCTATAATAATTTTTATTGTATGATATTCACCACAATAAATACTACCTAAAAATTGTAGCTTGTTATACATACATCTCTCCACATATATCCCACAACCAACTGAATATGACAACTGAGAGCCTCTGGCTAGGATAACCAGAAGTCAGACACGTTGGTGAGTTTGTTGATAATATGTGATAATATTTTACTAACAGGGATGTGTCTTGTATTGGATAAAACACCTTCCCTAACTCATTTGGAACACCGATTATTATAGGATATCTCTGATGTATTCAATAGCAGGGAACGATCGCGTGGTCAAGGCGTTTGGTCATATATATATATATATATATATATATATATATATATATATATATATATTATGTATACGATGTTATTTTTGATAACACGATTCGGCATTCCATTTCATAAACTAGTATAATGTTGAAAAGAAGAAAGTCAGAAGTACATCGTTTATGCTAAGGACCTTGTCCCAAAAGCTGATATCCCAACCGTCACACATCTTAAGGCAAACTCAATACACGATATAATTATTTAATGCGGTTATGATTAAGAACGTATTTTACACTGAATAATAGTGAAATGGCTACAACAGATTTCTAGAAACATAATTAATTTGATAATTTTAAGTTTTTATTGCCGTAGATTTAGCAGCATGTATTATTTTGAGTATTCTGGTCAATGGGAATTTAGTATAATCATCATTCGCAAAATCGTTCGCTTATAAACGCAATTGGTTAATTTCAGAAACAAAATGGCCTCCAGTAAAACTACTAAACATGGTGATATATAACGCGTTACAGCTAGCGAATATTATCGTTTAAAAACAATATTTGCCGAATGTTTGACCTTTAAAGTCATCTCTGAAGTCAATACCCTCAAGTAGGTTACCATCTTTAATTGTTAATAGTAATAATTAAAACAAATAGGCCTAATGTGCATTTAATAAAGCGGCCTTACTAGCAGGAGCCATCCGCTGTACCTTTAAACAAGAGGTTTTTTTAAAATAATTATTTATTGTCATAACGTTCAGTTGTATATCTTTAACTAGGACAGGAAAGGATTATGGAGGGTAAGGCGAGCAGTTCCCCGCTCCGCTACGGACACTACCCGAGACAACAAGAAAGTGAAGAAAGAAAAGGCCAAACAATCTCAAACGCTTTGTTCGTAGCAAGAATCGTCATATCGTGGTTCATATTACTAGTTCTGACGGTAGTTATGTACTTCCTTATGCAGGGAAAGATGAAAGATCTGTACACGGCATCAGACAAACACAATATAACGATAGTACGCATCTTGATGGGCGATAATAAGACTTCATACGAAGCCAACGCCGCAGTGGATCAGGAAAATGACATGAGCACATCTGGATAATTGACTAGAACTGATTCGGCGTTTGAAAATAGCCTTTTCTCGTGGATTACTGATAACTCGATATAATGAATCAAATGCATGTAGACTGGTCGGCGTGATTCTTTGAGTAGCCCGCCAACTTATTTGTGTTTCTTCAGACATACTACTATAATGGCTTCTGGTAATGTTATGGTGTGCGTGTGTGTGCGCGTGTGCGTACATGCGTGTGTCCGTTAATGGTGAGAAGTGGACTCATACTTACGAGAATTTATGCAGTCAATATTGAATCCTTTTTATTACACATTTTTATTCAAAATGTTTACTGCTATAATAGCATTAACTACATTTGTGCAGCTTGTAATTCCTCACTGAGCGCTAATGATATGACAGTTTGATTACAATTTGTATATTACCAATTTTAAACATATTTTATCAATTATCAACCTCTATTATTTATTATCAATACAATAAAAAATTATGACTACTATAACAGTCATATCTTGTTTAATATACTTTAAACGTTTAGGGTTTAATTTTACAAAATCAACTTATGTGATCACTTTTCTAATATTCAAATAGTATATTTCACATTATTTGTAAACGTTATTTGAATAAGTATAATATTCAGATTTTCTTTAAATGTGGTCGCCCACTTATGGTCAAAAATCAAGACATGATTGTCCTACAAGATGAGATTGTTAAATGTATTTTCTGTACTACTGCAAAAGCAATTCTGTTTGCTAAGATAAATAAAATGAATTCTAAGCTAATGATGTATCTCGTATAAATGTGGAAACCTTAATGCATTGTCTTGTGGAAATAATGGAGATATTACTAGATTGAGAGGGGGGGGGAGTCCTCCCAGGTGACAATATTTGTCGAATGTTCGAAGTCAACTTCAGTGCGTCATCAATTTTGGTTTTAATCCTGGAGACCGCTATTAGGAGGTATTCGTATAATGACTAATAATCTTCATATTCCTAAATAATACAAACTGATCCAATTTTATTTGTATATAATAAATACGTGGCTTAATTATGGCTGTTCATTTGCTAAAATATCCATAAAATGGTTAATAATATAATAATGGCGGATATTTTACGTGGCTTGGCTACCTCAAATGAGGAAAACGCACATGTTATGTAATTTACTAATTTACTACGTGGACTTAATTCTAAATAAATTTACAATTTACAATAGATGCCATATTCGGTTGAGAAAAGCTTCCCAGTTGCCTGGTTGGATGAAAAACTCTTCATACGGCCGGGATTCGACATCCCGCACAGCATGACCATGAGTTAGAAAGTCCCACGCTCTAACCCACTAATCCATAGAGGCGATGGTTAATAGTCCAGTTTAACCAAACCTGATAAGAACATCAGTCTATTTTCTTCCGCCAAATTTAGTTTTAAAAACAATATAGAATGGATTTATGTATTTGCAGATCTAATGGGCATTGACAATTTAAAAAAATAGATTCAAAGCATGGGTAAATAGAAGCAAAATTATATATATATATATATATATATATATATATATATAGTTTCTAAATCATACGAAGTACCTAAGACTTGATAGAATGTTTATCAACTGCATGGTGCCGAAACTCATTTTCCATTTTTAAGTTGATTCTGGCATAAATTTAATTTATTTAAGTAATGTCATCTGACCTCTTTTATCGTCATATCAGCTCAACTTCCGGTTTCATATCTCGAATTTGCAGCCATCTTGAATTATTTCCTAACTGGTCCAGTGCGTGTTAAACTTTCCAGGAAACTGTATATAACTTTATTGTGCTGTCTGCAGTCTAACAGCCTTGCATAGAATTTAATAAATATCTAATCTTTATAGTTTTAACAAATATTTTTTGGTGGTATATGTTTTCTGAAGAGGTTTACTTCGATAAGACTGACATACTGATTAATGGCACGATTTAACTAACCCTGTTTATTAAAAAATGCCAGAGGGTTGTCTAATAGATACTCAGCGTCTGTAATGGAAAAGAGATGTTTTGTCTGTAACGGGTTTATAATTTTAAAGCCATTAATTACTCGATATTTACTTACCAGTTGACATGTATCAATATTTGATAAATTCGTTATAGATTGATAAGGTTTTAATCTCTCTCTCTCTCTCTCTCACCCCCCCTCTCTCTAGTAGTAGTAGTAGTAGTAGAAGCAGAAACAGCAATAATAATAATAATAATAATTTTTGGGTTGAGCTATATAATATACCGTACTATAATATTATTGCTCCGTGCCATGCTCTAGTGTAGCAATCTAGACTGTACTATATACTCCAATAAACAACAATAAGAAATTACACAGTGTCCATATCGAGCTAGACATTTGTTGTTAACATGTGTTATACTAGATAACGACGTCTATAGCTTCCAACTGACACAAATAGATTAACTGTAATGGCATTAGTTTTGTTTATACAAATAACAACCAACACACTTTTTGTTTACTATTGTGTACATCGGGAAAAATACTGATGCATATCATAATGTGGCATATTTAATAATAATAATAATTATTATTATTATTATTATTATTTAAATGAATATTATCCAGAATACTTGGACGTATTATACTAGAAATATAACAATATAATAAATAATATATACTAGCAACCAAAAGCTATCTTCAAATCATTTAATATCTTTGCACATTGGCATGGCCGTACTATTTAAGTTTTATTTAATTATGTCTTTAGGGTCGTTGTTTATAAAGAATAGAATATGGATTGAATAATTTGCCGCTTTATGTAGAACAGCTAGCTATCACGCTAGCAGCAACCCTGAAGAATATATTTTAATATGTTTATTTTGAAAATGCCTGATATTACTAGATTCTCATTTGACGCCTTTCTGATCATAATTCCTAGTTTATTTTGGGGAATATTTTAGTAATGCGGGCCAGTTTATTTTCGTACACCTGGTCTCTCCGTGTGTGTGTATGTGTGTGTGTGGGGGGGGGGGCGTTGCGTGTGTGTATGTGTGTGTGTGTGTGTGTGTGCGCGTGCGGGGGGGGAATTATATCTTATCAGACCCAGATAACCAGATATGGAGATACAATGGCTTAAGTCAATAGTCTGGATAGTTTCGTGTTTATGAGTCAGGATTAATCCGGATATTTCCTGAGGCAGGATTTATCAGTTTAAGATAGCGGGACAATGTTTGTTTATTTGTTTGTTTGTTTGTTTGTTTCGTGACGTCACGTTTCAGCCACATTCCATTCAGTTCCCTTCAGAGCTCGGTTAGTACTCACAGATGTCGCCGTCGTCGTCGTCTAGGGTTACCAAAGTACACTAAACCTGTCTTATCAGACCATCCTTTGGTAATAAAATAACTTATCCGTAAACAACGGGTGGTTCGCCAAAGTAGGGGGCTTAGTAAGTGAGCGAATAAGTCGAGTAGAATTTTTAGCCTTGACGCTGGTCAAGTTTAGAACATATGGTCGAGGTAGGGACATCTCATAAATATAGATAGAAGTCGGATTCAAACCGAGAACTTAGAGGTTTGTAGCGCAGTGTTCTAACCGCTGAGCCGTGGCAGCGTCCAGCAAGCGATTGAGTGAAATATGGAATATTGGGTTATTTTACCAACAACTTTCTGATAAGGTAGATAGGCTAACTAACCTCCAATAGCAATACGATGAAATGGTGAAACACCCTTCTGATATAACTAGGTCGGGCTTTGAACCCCGGTAGCTAGTGTTCTGGCTTCAATCGCGCTACTAACTAGGCTATTGAGACATCTGCTTCTTGGAATGAGTGATTATTTAATTTACGTTTAGCCTCGGAAAATGAAATGATCCGATGTAACATCTCACTAACAATGGGTAAACCGTAGATTCGACCCAACGATTGAGACGCCTACAGCGAACTCTACACCGTCAAAACCTTTATGAGACAACCCACCCCCTCCCAGTAAACGAAGGCTCTTATTCTATCATCACAAAGAGGTGTGTATTTAATGTGTAAGTGGGGAGAGAGTGATTTTTCCGGTTTCAAAACAAGGAGTTCTCAAACAATTAGAAGTCCCTTGTGATACAGTTGATGGCGAACTGCACTGCACACCTATGGATCGAATCCCAGTTTTATCTGGGTATGTGGGATGTTTCATATAATTGTAATAGACTTCGATCCGGTCATTTCATGTAACACTATCGCCGTTATTCACTCACTCACTCACTCACTCACTCACTCACTCAATCAATCAATCAATCAATCAATCAATCAATAAATAAATAAATCAACCAATCACTCTATTAGTTACCAAATAACCCTACCATAAGCGTTATGGTTAACAAATCATACTACGTATAAGACAAAAGTATTAAATAAAATTTAAATAAAATAGATAAACACGACACACTCCCGTAGTCTGTGGACACCCACAGGTAATCTCTTAAGGTAGGTTTTCCTGTACAGGTTCAGTTGTTTGGATAATTGCAGAAAACCTGGCCAAGATGGCGATGTTTATCACAAAATAAATTAAAGGTACACGAAGCTATAGCAGGCAGGGAGTACAAGCTATAAGGTCGGATCTGAAGGAAGTCTGACTGACTGACAGACTGACTGACTGATAGTCTGAGATTAATAACGTCGTCATTGTAACAAATATAGGACTTAGTCTAACCTGGATCAGTAAGTCGCCACACAGCGCTCCAGAACTTGTGGATATCACGAGATAGGCTTATTTAGGACGCCGAGTCGGTACGTTGTTTATTGTTAGTTCTTACTTAATTATGTTCGTTCGTTCGTTCGTTCTTTCATTTGTTTGTTTGTTCGTTCGTTCGTTCGTTTGTTCGTTTGTTTGTTTGTTTGTTTGTTTGTTTGTTTGAGCATTAACGCAAACGATTACAGTATGCACGAAGTTAGGTTGATGCATGTTAGAAGAAAGCTGTCAATGAACAATCAATAGTGTTGCTTACAGAAGTTAGGTATGTCTATAAAACTGATGAGAACAAATTAACATGTCGCCTTGTAAGCACACAAACGAATTAACATGTCGCCTTGTAAGAACACAAACAAATTAACATGTCGCCTTGTAAGAACACAAACAAAAAATTCCAACAAATAATCAAACATACTAATTTATAATAATTAGTAGTTCTGATGTTGTTGTAACAAGAAGTTTACCACCTCTACTACTTCTACTACTACTACTACTACTACTACTGTTGTTGCTGCTTCTGTTGGCCTTATTTTTATTATTATTATTATTATTATTATTATTATTATTATTATTATTTGTCACTATTACTAAATGTATTTAATACAACAATTACTATAACTATTATGCTATTATTACTACTTATAATAATATTAAAAATCACATAATAAATTAAGACTTATTAATTGGTTGAATACAGTATTTAATTTTTGTATTATCTAGACGTGTACATCATATTGCTATTATGCTTTTACAAATATATTTAGCTTTTCCTATTTCCCCTCGTTACACAATCAATCCTGTTTACTTGCAAGATATTTCAACTGGAATTAGTCGTGTTATTTTGCTGAGTAGACTATACAGCCACCTTCATATATTATACCAGTTATAAGGTCATATCATTACATAACATCATCATATTGCATGTCTTAACATATGCCATTGTGACATTACACGTCTCAACATGTATTCGTGATTCCTTATTCCCTATGCAAGTACTTTCACACACACGCACACACACAGAGAGAGAGAGAGAGAGAGAGAGAGCAGCAGCAGCAGCTGGGGCACTTCTGACCCACAAACTGAACAGAATACGTCGGAGTAAATATTTGTAACTTGGTAAACTCTAGCACTAGACCACACGTGCTCTGCTCTGACCGTCGTCCAAAGAAATATTAACTTAATTTTATAATTAATCATTTCTGGAGTTACTAACAAAACACTATCTGTTTATCTAATACAGCTGATTCATCATTTGTCAAAATAAAACCAAAAGCGAACTAAATTGGTGTCAAAAGTAGGTCATATTGGCTTAGGTCGGTCTATCTCTCACATCGAGTGTGTAGGAATTAACGAGACGTTGACACCGGAAGATATAATTAACTCTGACGAAGCGCAAGAACGATACAGAGCTCACTTTTAAATATTGGAACAACAATCATATAACCTAAATAATATATAATAATAATAATAATAATAATGGTAATTATGTGTTGATGGTGCTCGTAGGCCTAGTGACGGTAGTAGCAGTAATCTGCAATGTTTTTTAAACACTCATAACTTTTTGACACACAATGTTTGTTTTTGTTTCTTGTTGTGGGTTGTTGTTGTTATTGTTGTTGTTGCTGCTGCCGCTGCTGCGGGTTGGGGTCGGAGGGGGAGGGACTATGAATGTCACCACTTTATGTAGTCGATAAACAAAAGGCAGATGAATAAATAGATAGACGGGAACATAAACTAACAGTAATTATATCCAGTGGACATATCTGATCCAGGATAAGTGTCAGTTTACCAAAAGTCCTACATTAGAATGAGATCTTGATACTGCCTGCTGTCGTCGTGTATGTGATATGATGACGTTATGATTGAGATAATTTACAAACACGCAGCTGCTCTGTGTCAGATGTAAAAGCTTCTTAGGCACAAGTAATTTATTTCGTGGACTGAACCCTGGATCTACACATCTGGGATATTTTTTTTTAATTGGAATCAGGTTCTGGTTAAGTATGGGTTGAGAGTATATATCAGTATAACTTTGTACTTGTTGGATTCTGTTTTTGGTTTCGGAATGTAAACCCTAAAACCAATTTTGTGGGTCCAAAAACAGTGACTCATACGTGTGCGTCAGGGAAACAACACAAGTTTATTGGTTCTTTTAAATATTTTGTTTGTTGATAAATGGCATTTATGAAGAATTATTGGTAAACAAACTTCATTTTAAGTGACACACATATCTGAACAGGCATACAAAAAAGACAGAATACACGCATCCATGGTCAAGACATGTATCTACACAGAACACACGTTTGCAACGCACGTACATAGATAGACGTGAGAAGCACGTGCATAGACTGTATTTCGTGCGAGCTATTATTAAAAAATAGGCTATTCTAGATTCAATTCTCTTCTGGATCAGCAGTTGGTAGTAGCCTATAATCATAAACAGCATTTCACAAACTCTTTTAAGCATCTACATACAGATTTAGATAGACAGATAGACGGACAGGGGAAATTTAACGCTACCTCTAAACTTCGTGGTATTAAAAGACGTAATCAATTCAATATTCTAATATTGCCAGTTGTCTCCATGACCTAAATGATAGACATCTAGTACTTAAATCCAAACTTAGCCATGTCAACCATTGCCTATTTCAATCCTGTAAAATACAACCCAATACAAGTGTACGCTTTCTCCTTTTCAGATCAAGAAATGGATTGTACACCATTCCCTGCTCGAGAGGATATCAGTATCCTCTCCTACATTATCCACGGTATTCTCGTACCCGTCCTCTTCGGCATTGGTCTGATGGGCAACTTCGTCATTGTCGTACTGTCGAACCACCCCAGTCTGCGTAAGGAGAGCGCCGTCTTCGTGTACATCTGTGGCCTGGCGGTGACAAACGCCATCATACTATTGTGTACCGTGCCGACGACGTTACAACAAGTGGAGATCTTCCCGGCTAACGTCACCTTCTCCCGGCCTATGGCTTACGCCGATATGGTATGCTACATCTTTGGCACGATCGGCCATCACGCATCGCTATGGCTGCTCGTCATGCTAGGCTTCTTCACCGTCTACAGCTGGCGCCACCCGTTTACAAGCTCCAGAATGAGCCGGAACAGCACGAACAGGATCGTCGTCTTCGTGTCGGTGCTCGTCTGCGCGCTGATCGACTTCCCTCGATTCCTGGAAGTCAACGTCAGCGAAGTGATGGGACACTGCTTTGTGGGTATGTCTCTGTGGAGGTTCGATGTAGCCGAGTTCAGCAGCCGCCAGCTGCTGGCTGTTGCCTATCCGTGGCTGGTTACCGGACTCTGTCACGTGATGCCACTCACCTTGATCCTTGTCGGGGCGATGCTGCTATGGCGTGACGCCGGATGGAGGCAGCTACGCGATGCTCGGGTGGCACTCCGTACAACCAGCGACGTTGACCAACGACGGCTCGGCCTCGTCAAGACCATCTGGATCGTGTTGTTGGTCGGATTCTCTCTGGAATTGCCCAAATTGGCCGTCCGGATCGCCGAGCACGTATCCGGACTGACGGCCGATCACGGCCGGATCCTATACTGTGCCGAGTTAGTCGCCCATTATCTGTGTCTGATCCAGACAAGCGTTGGCTTCTTCCTCTACACGATCTACTGTAGCGATTTCCGGAAGGCTCTACGCCGGACGTTCTGCTGTCTCTGCGCCGACGAGTATTATGAACCGTGCGCCTGCTGCAGCGTCTCCTATCGGAAGAATCTGAAAGAGATTCGGAAGTTGGACGAGAGGCAATCCGGAAGAAAGACAGCAAAGCACGCGACTTCCAGGCGTCACCGCCAGAACGGAAACGATTGGTGGCGGAACCCCCCGAGAGTTGTCGACCCACGCCGGACGTACGACAGTTTCGATCTTTATCGTAATGGTTCGATCTACTCGACCAGATCCGTTACAATGACGACCACATCGGGATATCCAGGCGGATCTGTGGCTTCGATACCACAGTATGATGTCATTCCCGACGTCCGGAACAACGGCAACGATGCAAAAACATCGTTGCGTGACGGTTCGCCATCGATGTGTCACGTGATCGATAATGGCCGCGTGTCACGTGACACCGCCGAAGACCATCCGTGGGTGTGACTGTGGTATGACAATTTTGTAAAATGAGAGAAAATCATGACTGTTTTAAAGGTCAATGTTGCGCTATACTGTGTCAACAAGCTTCTATTGTGAATATATTTAAGTAACTTTGTGGCAGAATAGAAGCTTTTGACGAGATAAAGCAAATACACTTAAAGGTGACGGGAAATAGTTTTTTGTTTGTTGTCTCTGCACCGACCTCGTTTATGGAAAGGTCGCGGTTCAAATAGATTAAAATCAATCGTTTGTAAATAATGCCCGATTAAAAGTATATCATTTTAGAAGAAGAATATTGCAGACTGGAGAGAGAACAGGTCTACTGGCTGAAATTCGTACTCGTTTATTATAAAATTATCTGGCTTCTGTTAATATAAGTAGATAATAGAAATAAAGCTAAACTAAATATAACATTGTATATGTTTCATAATAATGTTTTGATATATAAAACGACATTCAGTGGACAGTATTTTCCGAAGCAAAAATGCCGCCGTCATCGTGTATAAATGAGGTCAAAGTTCGACGGGCCTCATTTGACCCAAATTAAGTCACTCACATAATGACGCCACCACGTAAGATTCACATGAAGCAAGCGAAAAGTGGGGATGCATATAAGAGATAACACACAGTAAAAATCTTTAAAATGTAAAGCTTAGAACAGTAACCTAAAATTCCACAATAATTATCACGATATATACCTGATATCATAGCTATAAGGAAATAATCCAAATTACTGGAGAGCCGCCATTAGGGCTGCACCGGAAGCCAGATTCGAAGGCGGGAAAGAGAAAACTCAAATGCTCTGATGTCATATGAGTACTCTCTAGACTGACGTGGATTATAGTTGCTCCTGAGGGTCAATGTCTCAGCCAACAGAGTTCACACAGACACCAGTCAGTGTTCCTGGTTCTCCTCGAGGTTTCTTTGACGATTCCGCTTTCTTCGAAACAATCATCTCAAACTGACATGGTTGTATGTCATTCATGACGTAATTTTAACAAGATAACTGCGTTATGTTCTGGAATAATTCTTTGTTCATATTTGCTTACATGCCTCTGTACTGGTTCTACAGACTTCCGGTCAAACTGTTGCGTTCAAGTGACGTCAGCATTCAGGAGCTTCCGGTCTCTGTCTAGTTTCAAAATGGCGGCACCCACAGTTCATTAAAAGTTGATTAATCAGCACTTTGAACTGGATTATTTTATGTGTGGATGATCGTTTTCAATATTTGACATCGTTTATGATATTTGTGAGCATAACTGTCTGAAATTTTGAAATGAAGATGGACTATCCCTTTAAGGTTATATCAGCTTAACCTTTGATTTGACACAAATAGACACAGAGCGTGTGAAGCGAAATGAACAATGACTTAATCAGGTCAGGAATCGTACCCGGTCAAAGTGAAGGTATATGTCAGAATATGACAAACATTATAACTGTCGTGATAATAATTCTTGAAATGATGGCATAAAAATTGGCGGAGCTTTCTTGTCTTTCAGAAGCGGCTGCATGTACTAGCATGTATGGACATCTCCCTGTGGGATAATGGCAATATTTCTGATATTACGATGCCTCGACAGATGGTCGTATCGTAGTCATCTATTTCTGAGAGCCCAGTGTTCCGACGCTGTAGTGTGAACATTGTGAACGACGGATGTTGTGCGTGAATAGATAGAAACTTTAATTATTTCACGTCTGTGATCAGAACCCCGATGTCAGAAGGTACAATATCAAATAACTCATACATTTGTTTATCCTATTGGATGATAAAGGATAGCAGCTGCGGCTCCGGGATGTTAGAAACGGAACATTTGACTGGCTTTTGCGTTTTGGGGAAATTTGTTTTTAAGCATTCCTCACTCTCTGCTGGCGATACGAGACGGTAACGCATCCAACGTGGCAGACGATCATTTCTGCTTCCGTTGAATGAGTAACGCTTAAAAAACCTATCGAAACAGCGGGCTCTCGAACCACTGAGCTACAGAACCAATGGGATGTCGGAATATAGAGTGTGAATTTATAATAATAAATTTATATTTGTATTATATATCTAAGCCATTATTATAATACAATCGTATGGCGTTTGTTCATCAGCTAAAGATGTGCTGTTTGCACTTTGACATCAATTTATCTGCAATCATCTTTATTCAGACGACATTGAACGATAAGACAGTTCTATCATTAATAATTCCAGCCAAACTCGACTTCCTTATAGAACTCCTTACACCTATCCTTTATCTGACTGATGACAAAACTCGGTAAGGTCTGGTGCCATTTCACCGAAGTATTCTTCAAGTTGGCAAGAAATTGGTCGATTCTTAAATGTTCCTTCATCATTTCCTCGGAGACGTGCTCGACGGTTTTGTTAAACGCCGGCATTCGGACGCCGACAAATTGGAACGCTTTCTTCATGACGTTTTCGGGATCATTGGCGAACTGGTCGAAGATCAATGTCAGGATCCGTCCAGGATAACGTTTCTCCAACTGAACCCGCTCCATAATATCCCGGTATGCCCGTCTACAGTACGACATAGCCGATCTGCTGTAGAAGTCGACCTCGCCAAAGTCGTAAAATCCACGTGACCACATGTTGACGTAGCGCGACAGGACGACGCCTAGCGGATCTCGGAGCAAATGGATCAGTTTGAAGTTGGGCTGCTGATCCAGAAATCCGGCGACGAGAGACATCGGCGCCCGAACAGCTTTGATCAACCGGATTGGTCGCTTTCGGCAGTTTTCGATCAGGAGTGGCAGACATTTTGCAATCGTATCCCGATAGGACTCCAGGCAGGCGAAATACGAGGCGAAGTTCAACGCCGAATCGTCTGAGTCAGCGGCGTAGTCGTGGTAAAAAGAACGTGCCATTTTTGATCCACAAAACTCGATCTGTGTCCTATACGAGGGATTGAACCTCCAGCCACAAGTTTTCTCGATATGGTCCTTCGTACAGATCGGGAGGGACGATAGATTCATGCCGCGCTCAGAGATGCACCGGATGTATGGCTCGAAGTGCGCGACGTGCTCCAAGAATCGGAACCAGAATGGGTGCATCAGGGTGCTGAGCGGAAGTGAAGCAAAGTCACACGACCATATACGTTCCATGATCCAACGCATGGCATCCAGTTCGTTTTGTGGTGGAATTCTGAAATCGGAGGCGGAATTATTTTAGGTGAGACGATTGTTCACGAATCCTCGCCCCGAATCTCTCTCATGTATACACCATGCATGCATACACACCATATAAGCAATTTCACTCTACAACGCGCTTAATTAGTTCTAACTTGTAAGGGCTGGTTTATTATACCAGGACCGGGGGCGGGGGGGGGGGAGGTGTTTAATACATGCTTCTGTTTATTGTATTTCTGCTAATTGTGTTTGCGGTCATATACTACTGTCTTTATAAATATATTAAATACCCATCAACATTGTCACCTTTCTTTTCCGCTTGGTAACGTGTAGATGTCGGAAGGAACGTTCCATCCAGGTTGGATCCCGTACGACGCCACGTAAACGGAATCCAAAGGCTCGTAAACATAGAATATATCGGGATATGAGTTAAAGAACGATCCTATTAATGTAGATCCTGTCCTCTGATAGGCCAGTAGTAGTATCGTGGTACTGTTACCGATAGCGTTACGTGGGCTGACCTTAAGTTTATTCCATTTATATAACAAGCTCGACGTCGTTCTATTGGCCAACTTCCGTCTCTTCAGGATCACCACTTGAGGAGTACCTGGATCAGAACTTTCTGGGTGCTGAAATATTCCGGAATCGCATTAAGTGAATTTTCGTGACATTTTGCCGAAACACACGTATTACTATTTAAATGTGAACAAAGATAACTCATTCCCAAAACTTTCATCTATAAAGAGACAGTGACAGAAAAACGTAATAAAATTCAATGATTGGTATAATAATGTCCGATTATACGCTTCCGTAAACTGAACATATTAAATTAATAACAATTAAAATGACCTTTTCTGTGCATACAACAAATAAAGTGAAACATTTATGATTAATTTTAATTACAACTTATTTGAATGTTTGCTATGACCTTAAATATAACAGCAACTTGTTTTATTAATTTTGTTGGAATTATGCCTCTAAGTGCAATTAATATTAATAATAATAATAGCAATTGATCTTAATGGTGCAGATAAAGTTTTAGTTACAGGTCAATTACACAAAATATATAATGATACATAATTATATACAGTTATCACAGAGCCATTGCCGGTTATAAGGATGTGGGTAATGGTCAGATTGTGCACTACAATTGTTGCTATTTATTTGACTTCGTAGATAAATAGATAGATAGATAGATTATAGATTATTCCGAATTTCGATTTACACACATTTTGCTCATAGACAATATAAAATTTCTTACGGGTAACAATTTATCAGGAAATTAACGGACCAATATAGTCTAGGTTATCTTCCTACTGGCCCCTAAACAAATAGTTATAATCAGAAAACCCAAGAATTTATCTGTACCACATAGGTTTATAACGATAATAAGTGGATTGATCAAAGTACAGGACAACACAACAACATACCAGACTCAGCCATAAGCAGTAATTCACAGTGACCATCAGTACATAATTAATTTTGAACTAGCTCCAGAAGGTAACCCCCGAAGTTAGGTTTGACCATTTGTTCCATATTTAATGGAAGGTTACAAGATAAACTTATTATTGTCAGAATTTAAATAAGTTGAACAGAGTATAAATTTTAAAGCATATAAACATGACAAATTATTTGTGAATTATAAATGACATCCCGGCCGGGTGTAAAATGTCCCGAACTGAAGAAAAGAAAACAATAATACTTTTAGATATTCATTCTAATCCGTCTAATTTTAGTTGAGTGAGGAAGCAAGTGAGTCATTGGCACATACCAAATGATATGACTTGGAGTTACTCACTAGGGACACATTAATTGGAGAAGGAGAGGAAACAACGGGGAGGAGAAATAAGGAATGTGAGTACGACTTAGGAGCTGCTTGAGTAGAGTTGATTTGAGCTTTTTTAATCTCGACGATGATCGCACTTGGGATTTATATATTGGGGAGGAAACATCCCACAAACTCAAGGGTGAATCGCTTTCGAACTCAGAATGTGGAGGTTTTCAGTACAATTATCTAACCGTTGCGCCATCAGAGCGCCCGTAAGGAGGAGCTGAATTTCACAACTCCAATCAACACTGGCCTCACAATAGACAATGATCATAGCTTAGTAACACATCTGCAGTCTGCAAAATGTTGTACAACCTATTTTCGGAAACCTACAAACTACATTAAAATATACAGCTTTCTTAAAATATTTACTAAAAACATAAAAACTTTTGTTGGAAAAAAGAAGTGAAGTTTTGATATCTTGTGACATATGATATGTCCAGTTGGTGTGGGCACAATTATGTTAACATAATTACAAAAATCAAATTGCTCCATGGGTCAAACACCCTACAAAAATGTAAACAAATAACTAGCTTTAGTCTGCGTAGAGTTGGGAAGAAATTTTACTTGGAGATAATTATGAAATAGATATCTCAGTTTGTTACGTTTGTTGTGCTGATTAATTTCCATAATAATAAGAATAATTTCAAAAATGAACTATGTTTAGTATCTGATTTATCTACACTACCAAGCTGCGGGAAACTTCGTAAATTAGCACAATTATTGACCCATAGTTTGAATATCTTGAGATAAGTCAAACACTCTTTTTATGTGACTTAGTTTTATCAAATACTGTCCATGTCATTATTGGAATAAAATAAGAATCACCAGAATATTTAATTAACCGACAATAACGAGGTTCCAAAGATAGCCAATAAGAAGAGAATATTATTATAGACAGTTATCGGATTTTTTCCAGTAAAAATTAAATAAAAATGGAAACTAAAGAGAAATATAGAAAAACTCACCCGTTTGATTCGAACAGATACGTATTTCCAATTTGGATAGTCAACAAATCCTGCTTGCTGGAAACGAACTGTAACGTTAAGTTTGAGCATTCGCATTAGTTTGCCCTAGAAATACATCCATAAAAATACATCTTCGCAAGTTATATTTCACACAAACGTATTACGTTGTAGAAACCATGAAGCTGGATGAGAGACTTCAATGCAGACGTACGTACTTAAGATTGATTAATAGACGAATGATATTAGTACAAAGTGCTAAAATATAATATGTCTATTTAAATAGGAATGTCTTCACTGATGGCTCCCATATACGCCATAGACGTACTATACCCGAATTCGTTATTTACCTGCAGGTTTACAGGCCTGGATGAACACTATGATGTAAATGTAATAAACAGATGTAACTAATAAGAATCCAGTGACGGTAACCAAATGTCGAAATGAACGAGCCATCATTTGCAGCGATCATAAATGAAAAGACCAATTATATCACATTCTGGTTGATAATTTAGTTACCGACTTCGTGTCTATTTGTCAAACATTAGTAACTTACCAGCTGACATTTTACATGTATTTGCATTCTAATAATGTAGTTCATGTGGAGGGGGGGAATCCTTGATCGCATTTATGTTGTTTTGGGGACATTCTGTCTTGGCACACACACACACACACATACAGAGAGAGGGGGGGAGATTGGATAAAGGTTAACTGTGCTCTTCAATCGCTAACGTAACCTATTCTCACAGGAAATTACAACGTAATCTAAGTGACAGTTTTTGGAGTCCTCGCTAATAGTAAAATATAGCCAGCTACTACACTTGTAGATAAAGTTCATTTGTTTTAAAAAGGGGAATTATTTTTTATTACTTCACAGACTAAAATCTAGTTCTTTTGTAAATATTCTCGATGTAAAAGAAGTGGAAATCTTCAACCTCACAATTGCACACGAAAACCGACGCAACCGAGTCCTACGAGCTCGGGCTATTAAAACATGCGACCCCCTCCCAACTAAATTGATACTATTAATCCCCCGTTTATACTGTACACATGGAGTAATATTAGCTTTACAAAAAACAGTTTAGTTTATCAATATAGAAATAAAACTTATTAACGCTAATCCGCAATATAGAATGAAACATTTCGTGAAGTTACATTATTCGCTACCAGCGTTTTATTGGTTTGTCGTAACGCACTTACCTGGAATTGAAAATGATAGCAAAGTCAGATTGCAATTGGAAGTGTTGGCAAATTTGCTAAAAGAACAAATAAAAATAACCTTTTAAATATAACATTGAACGAGATGATCGTTTGTAGTGACTTCAATACACTCTCGTCCAAAATGTCTCGGAACCGACATCTGGAAGTGATCAGTCCATAGACTGAACTGTTAATAATCAAGATTTATGGCAACCCAGAGGGCCATGTTAATGTGATCATTGTTACCTTTACTGGATCAATGCCACTTAAAAGTCTCACGAGTGGCTGATGTAGACAAAAACTTACGCCATTGATGTCATCTCATCTCCTTAAATCAGAGAGTGGCTGGCAAATATAGAATTGAGTGAATATCGGAATCGAATCTTTCATATCTCTGACTAACAAATGATGATAAACACCTGTATCGGACATTAATGTATTGGACAATACAGATATTTATGCAGGGGGAAAAATTCCACAGACAATGTGAATGTCCGATATTTCTCACACGTTTCACAGTCAATCAAAACATTCCAGAAGGGAGCTAATCTGAGAGGAAATATGTTTCATGGTCCTCTTTCAATCGGTTTAGTCAGTCAGTGTAGGAGGGGAGATGTTAGTCAGTGTCACAGTCCAAATCGTACATAGATAAAGTGAATGGCGGAAGTTTTAACACTTCAACTTGTACTGAATTTCTAAGTTTAGAACTAGATTGGCGATGACGAAGCAGGAGGATGTTGATTCGACATCACTTGTGATATAATATTGGGGAGATGTCAGATTTCAACCTAATTCAGCGATACCATTATGACTTCTTATCGATTGAGACGCTCCCATATCATACACAAAGTTTAAAATTTCTGAAAACTCACTTATTTAAATTAGCTCTTGTTTACAATTGTTTTGTTTTTTTAATTATAAATGTGGAAAGCCCATTTACAAAATTGATGAATTCATCTTTAATTTGTTTTATACATTTCTCTCATTGTATTTCTATCTATAACATGTTTTAATTGTCTTCAATTTAATGTGCATTATAGCAACCCATGTATATAAAAATGCTTATTATTATTAAACTGTTGAACATGAAATTAGTCAGTTGTCTATGAACCCAATAGTTTTTTTAGTGCAACTTTGTTCGGCTTCAATTTATGTCTATTTTAAAGAATTTAGCAAATACATCTTTCTAGGTTCATATTAAAAATAACAGTAACATACAACCAGTAAAGGAGTGAATGGAGTTTATCTACTGAACAGTCTTTACCTTTGTATGCAATACCATAGCATTGTAGTACAACTGAGACTGGCATGACATAAAAACATGGATCTTCATATTTGATTCATGGCCAAACTGTTCTAAATTGCCCAAAAGGCTTTATGACTACAACGATCATATTACCGGTATGTAAATATAATTGCAAGAATAAATACACAGAAATCTTGTATAATTCAAGAAATTGCCAAATTTTTTCTATATTTTTACTAAATCAGAAACAATAACACTCAAAAATAGGATAAAATCCAATAAAACTAATGTTCCACTCTCACCAAGAACCTACCATTAGAATCCATATAATCTAAATAAATGTGCATTAAGCTGTTGTGTGCTTGTTATTCACAAAATTTACATCCAAGGGGAAACCGTGTATTATGAAAGATGACATGTTGAAATCATCAAAATATAGCGAAAGCAACTTAAAAATATGATAGAGAGACACAGATTTCCAGTTTTAGCTTTGATTAGAACTGTTAATTGATACATGCGTATGGTGGTAGCGAATATTCCT
Organism: Paralvinella palmiformis; assembly: GCA_025642065.1. Classification (NCBI taxonomy): domain Eukaryota; kingdom Metazoa; phylum Annelida; class Polychaeta; order Terebellida; family Alvinellidae; genus Paralvinella; species Paralvinella palmiformis. The sequence continues at coordinate 1,021,582 of JAODUP010000061.1, forward strand.
CTGTTCAAGACTTGCAACACAGCCACACACATGCTTGCTACGGTTGTGTATGTGTGGTGTGTGTCTGAGTATGCACACATGTGGATACACATCAACTCAGCAAAAAACCCTAGTTTTAATTAAATACTTTATTTATATTACAAATATTATAACAAATAATAAAACAAAAATAAACTGTCTTGTGTATATATCAGTAAATATATCATGTATGGAATTCAGGAACTAGTGAAAACAAATCTCTGGATTCATTCAATAAGCACATATCCCTTATCTTGAATAGCACTCCCCATCACAGAACAGACTTGTATTTACAGGCAAACATAATCCATGTGGCACAGGCAGATTCCGGATACGTGTAAACACGTACACGCACGGCAATACGAACATGGTCTCCACGACAGTTGATGATCTCCTCACATACCGGTGATCTAAACAAAAAGCAGAACATTATTTACATAGTAAAATTACGAAACCATGGCCATTGCTGCTGATACATGATGAGAAAAATACCACAACATGCTCCATAACAGAAAACATATCAGAAGTTTTACAAAAAGAAAGTACCACGGTTAAATCAAGTTAACTCAAATAGAAAATTAATCTGTTGAATCAATTAGGATTGTAAATACAAGATGCTAATCTTTTGCTGTAAGGTGATCGCTGCACTTTTTTGTTGTAACCCTTCCACTATAATATGTTGCACAATAAAAACAACTGCTCAAGTTAAATATAAAGTGGGTGCAGATCATCCAAATTATAACAGATTTAACAAAATGTTAACTGCAAATCTAATAATGAAAACATACAATAAATTTGACGCTTTAGCTTGAGGGGGATAAATATAACTAAAAGAGGGAAGGAGGATGAATTGGATGGGATAAATGTTCTGTTTTAAAGCCACTCGGGTTCACACTGTAGACAAAATGGGTGAAGTGCAGTCATTAAGACAGGGACTATGGGTCATGATCATTCTCAGCTTAATGCGGATCTGTGTATGAAGGGTTCAATCAAATAGTTTTTATCCAGTAATACAAAAAGTTAATCCAAAAATGGATGGGGCAGGGTTCATTGTCTCTGACTATTTATTGAGGACTGCTTTGGCGATGATCTTACAAATTAGCTAGTAATCATTTTATAGCATAATCAATCATTTACAGCACAATTTTCAAAAACATAATGAAAGGAATGAAGTAACTCTCAAATAGTATGCACGTTAATTCAGAACATACGTAGGATACAATACACTCTTGGAAATAAAACTGTTTAATAGCCAACACTTTTAAGTATAAGTTTGTATAATACCAGAAAGGAATGATGTACCAACAATCCAGTTACTTATAACGACATGAAAATTGAGCACTGAGTCAACATAATTAAAACAGGAAGTGTTTTGTATTCCTCTCTCGTAATCTGAGCCCTGAATTTCAGTGAGGTATAATATTCAAGGACATCTTTGTCAAAATGTACCCATTGATTTACATTAAGTTTGACAACTGATTACTGGGTGGATAAAGTCAAATAAATGCAGCATCATGGTTCTTGTAGTATTTACTTCAGACATGCTGAAAATGCCTTCTTAGCATTCCGATGTACAAACTGTATAGGATAGCCTTTAAATGTATGACCATCTGGCACAGCTCGTCTTATGGCTTGTTGAAATTCCTCATTTCCTGAAGTAACGCCTGTTATTGAGTAAAAGTATTATTATTTATTATTATTATCATCATAACACTAAATGTAAATAACAGTCTTTTAATGCATATTATGTGTATATTTGTAAGCAAATTTCATAAGAGTGTTTTTACTTGATCGATTGCTTTGCTTTTTTTAAATATTGATTTTATTTTGTTTCATGATCTATGATCATGAAACAGGGATAGCACACAAAAGTGCTAGCACTTATTTCCAGTGTGGTCCCTTTTGTTGAGTGGTTGTTCATTCCTCATCCCCTACCACTCACACTAAGGTCAGAAGGGAGCAGTACGGAAAGATGGACCTGAAATAACCAAGGGTGGTCAATGCCAGAGTGTATTACGTCCTCAGGGGGTCTTTACATCCCCCTTTTTTATTAATTCAGTGAAAATGACAGCGCCATTTAACATGGTCAGCCACGCACAAGGTTGGTCAGAGCAAATCCACCCTTTAGCACAAAGTGCAATATGATGTATGTATGTAGATAATAGACAATATTCACCACACATGCACAGAGTAGCATTAGCATGATGTGGGCTGATATGGATGGGCCACACTTAAAATTGCATCAATTTAATGTGTGTGTTTGTGTGTGTATGTTTGTCTGTGTGTGTGTGTGTGTATGAGTGTTTGTGTATCTCCTGTATAAAGGTCTTATGCGAGTCATTCTGCACAAGTGGTTTTGAGATCGTGGCCCACAACCGTAGTGTTAGCGACTACTGCCAGATGTCGCACTAGTTATAATATTGTCTATGCTGTGATTTTATTCAATGTCTGCATTGCTTTGTGCTATAACTGCACAAACAGAGTTCAGTCTAGCCCTATTATTATGTGGTTTAGTTTAATATGGAAGCTGATTTTGTTGTTGTGATTATTAAGGGTAAAATCATTGAAATGCATGTATATCATAGTAGTCCATACATAAATATCCAAAGAAATTTTTAACACTTTGTATTTGTCACAGTGGAAAATGTTACCAATGGTCACTAATTACCAAGTTTGTCAAGTAATTGACAAACTTGGTAATTAGTAACTACCAGTATTAACAGGAGCTTAATTACATATGAGAATAAACACACATTCATGGTTTCATCCTTTCAAATGGTCATTCACCGCCATCCATCGTAGATGGCACTGTTTATAAATTAATTCCTATAACTTGTATCTCAATTGACAGCTATTATTTGTGTTTTATTAATAACACATAGAGAAAATATTTCCATATAAAAGTCCCTTATGTTGCCATCATTATTCATCAAATCTCACAGAATATATTGAGGGAGTAAATGTTCATTTATTGACCAAAGAATACGTGTCTAACCTATAAATATATGTAAACAATATTTAGCATTTTCAACATGGTGGCACCAGCATTTGACATATTATGTTCTTGTCAATTCAGTTTTGCAATTTGATTTAAAACATTTGTGTTGCATCATTTAGCCATGGACCCCAGTCGCTGCCTAATAATGTGGCCATATTTTATGTCCAATTTCTACAGGAAGTGAATTTATTGTGTAAAATGTTTGCAATGGTATTTGAAGAAAGAGCATTATTTCAATATACTGTTATCAATATATTTATATAATGCAATAAAGCAATAAAAAGTTAAAACTAAAAGCTAAAATTTGAATTTCCCCCGATTTTGTAATTCAATTTGTATCACCTGTTGCATTTCTCTATGTCTGTCACACACACACACACACACACACACACACCACACACACACACACACAAAACGTTGGAAAAGACCAGTATTTAACAACTGTTAAATGAAATTATAAAATCAGATGTTGATATAAGGTGTTGTCATATTCAATATAATGTACTTACCTGTTACTCGCTCTGTTTCATAAGCAGCAAGTGCAGGTGTAAGTAGGTAACTCAGGTGGTCATCCCACATCATTGTGAGGCCTTGATCCTGAAAAAAAAAACAGGTTAGGTTTATATTTACCTACACACACACACACACACACACAGACTAAAAATTAACTGTAAATTTAGATCCATTCTAACAGATAAACACTGAGTAAAGCTTTACAGACAAATAAATCATCTGCATCAGTACAAACCCTCCGATGTTCCAGAACTAATGCCCTAAGTTCCATCTCAAGGTCATTACTGGCATAAGCTATATCTAGTGTGTTGGCACAGAGTGGAGGTAGATTTGGCCATGATGGACAAGCTCCGGGTGCACAAACTGATAAAATCGCATCTTCTGACATCGCTTTCCATTTTGACTCATCTCGGAGATTAAAGATACACAGCTCTGCCGAGTCTAATGACTGGAAAATTGATTTGATACTGATGACAATAGGAATAATAAACATAAAAACAAACACACTGATTGATTTAATCAATAAGAATAGAAATTTGATTAAAACCAGAAAAATGGATGATTCTGTCACATTTTGGAAACTTAAGAAAAGTACTTTATTCCTTTACTTTTTTAACAGAATAATTGATAAAGTTAATTACGCATCTCATAAATAACATCATATATCATACATAATACCATGTAACTATGTATATAAAAGAAACCATAGTAAGATCAAGATGGTATTATTTTTCACCAGACAAGTTTTCAATATTATTTAATTTTGGCAGATTCCTGAATTATACACAGTCTTTGTAAAGATTCCAGTCTTTTATTTCATCATTAATATGTTTTATATAAAATGACCAATGTAATTTAAAGACAAGGCCCATCAAGGCATTTAACATAAAGCGCCCTGAAATTATTCATGGATATATAGGCCATTACATTAACGGTTGCCCACTTGCCCGCGGCAAGTCAATATTTGGTTCGGGCGAGTGAAAATAACCTCTCACTTGCCCGGGCCAGGCAAGTGGCAGATTTCCTATCATTTAGCAATAAAATTAATATTCATCAAAGGCACGATCTTTGTTTACTTTTCAACTTGGCGGCCAGTCAGCTTCTGCATTGCTGTAGGCCCACCTGCAACTTAGTTAATCTGGTCTATCAGTACATTAGGTAAATGAGCACTGCTACCTAACTACTATACTAGTGTTATATTTATCAGCCAATCATGGAGCGAGATTAGACATCATTGTGGCACTCTTGTCTTGAGGCCGTAGCTTTAAAAAACCACCACACGCCAGGGAACTACTCACTTTGTGTAGTGGCTCAGTGACGGTAAGATGGTGCATAGTGCAAGATGGTTTCATTTTACAGCCACCAATAATAGAGTGCAAACTACTGTCATCAAGCAAGAATGCAAACAAACAGAGCAAAATAAGAAAGATTATGAAAGCTCTAAGCGAGTTCGATCATTTATTATATCTTGGCAAATAGAATATCCAGGGCTAGTAGACACAGACAATGGCATGTTATGTACAATTTGCATAAGCCATAATATATTATCAAACCTCAATAAAAACATAAATTTGTCTTATATGCTATACTTATATGTTAATTTATCAAACAATTTGCAACAAAAAACGGTGCAAACATCAGGGCAAGTGAACTTTGGGTCAGTCAGGCAAGTGGACCCCAAAACGTTAATGTAATGGCCTGATATACATTATTTTATTACTTGGTAGTCTTTATGGTGGCATACTGGCAAATAATTAAGAACACAAGAACCACATACGAAGGAGACTAAATCAGCTGAAATGTTAAGCCTAAAAATGTATGTAAGATTAACTAATTAGATTTGCAATGAATTTATTACTTTGAAAGCATGATCTTTACCTGGGTTTTGCTCTATTTGCTGATTGGAAGGTATCACACGAAATATATCAGTCGTAATTAACAAAAAGGAAATTTTCTGTAGGCAGACACCATTTACTCTTAAATTAACTGTAAGCTGCAAGGCTAAATGGTTTATTTTTTATTAGTCATTTGTCAAATACCTGTGAGTTAGCATAGAAGTGTGTATCATTAAAGACAGATCCAACTGTTCTGTATGGATAGGCAGGCTTAGGCTGCGATACACCAGGAGGATCATCTGGATTAATAGGCTGATGGATATATCTGTGAAGATCAAAATAGAAATAAACACGGCTCTGGTCTGTTCCAGGATTATTAGCATTAGTATTTTACAGCGAACTTATACGATATTCAATCAGATCATTATCAAAGAATTATTGTTATAAAACATTGGAAAACATGGCTGTCAAACATTAGTTTAAAAAATCTGATTACACCAAACTGGCCCGCAGGTCAAATTATATAATAATGACCATGCATATTTTGTAACAAATTTAAACACAAATTCTCCATAATGTAAGTTAATTAAGTAATTAACAAAACAGATTCTATATTTAGATTAAGTAGTTTTAAATAAAGTCTTTATCGGACAATTCAAAATACGTATAATATGTCCTACCTGTGACCAGTCAAACTTTCCCAGAAGGTCACCAGCCCATCGGTTCCAAGAGTCATGACCCAAGCATGTGGTATACCCTTGGCCTTTGTACCAACTATAACATAAGCATCCAAGCCAAACCCGAGCAGCAAGCTGCATAACAATGTGGCATGATTCTCAGCATCCTGGAAATAGTTTTCACACGCATTCATTCTAACTATAATAATACAATAAATAAAGTTTTAAAAACCTGCAAAAGAAACAGTCTCACTCTGAATAAGAAATACTTAGTGTAAAAACCTCAGGTAGATTTTTAATTTAGCAAATAAGCTGTCAAACAATAAATAGAAAAAGTACTCCGTTCTCTGTATGTTTTACATTTAGTGTAACTCAAACGGTATTTGGACACTTTCTTTAAACCTAACACAGGCCAATCAAACCCGCAATATCAACTTGAGTAAAATAAAATGATCAATTATCTTGTTGATCAATTGTCTGTTTTGTTAAGCTATTGATTTATCTATGGTATTTTCATCCAAGGCTTTTGTTATTTGAATATTTGTTTTACAAACCCACCGATCACAGCTGAAAGCCGCGTCCAGAAAATAAAATCGACTCTTTTTATTATTATTTTCTCTCCAACCCCCTTGAACACCGTGTGGAAGCGGATCTGACTACAAAGCAGCCTAATCCAAGATGGTGACAGGTCAGCCCTCTCCCCGAATGACAAAGTCTTATCACAGTAGCTCATTAATAATTTATCATCAACAATGTCAATTACTAATATGCGGTCAGGATCAGACTAATATTCGATTCGCATTTGAATATTCGAACATTTTCCCGCTTTTCGATTCGATATTTCAGTCATATAAACGAATATCATTCAAATATTTTCCTGCATATTGTCGAAAAATCGATCTCGCCTGGTGACATTTTCCGAGCAAACGGACAATATTACGAACATAAAAAGCCGCAGACAATAGATTTTATTTGTGTGTCACACTTGCCACACACCAGGCAGAGTTCAAAGTCAAAATATTTGTTACAACCACCAGTCAACAAAGAGTAATGCGCCTATGGTGTGGCACGTGCTGTGGCCTGTCTGCTTCTAATTGTTTCTCAAAACAAAAACATACAGTGGTGTAATGAGTGAAAATATACAATGTGTGATGACAAAAGAGTCTGATTCATGGATAAGGCCAAATAATCTCCAGAATACTCTGCCTGAAATATATTCTGATATTGATTGTGCTCAGTGTTTAAATTTTCAGACCTTTAAGTTGCATTAAATCACATTTTGAGATAGAGCAATATAATTTATACAAATATTGAATTACCCTGACCATGATGGACATGTAAAAATTTTAGGGCAACACAATATTAAAATATTTGATATCACCGAATTGCTTATCTTATAGATATATGATCCAACTATTTCTTCAACAATACAACATTATGTTAATGGAATTTTTTTTTTCATACTAAAATAGCAAAACTTACTCCCTTGTTTCTGGCAAGAAAAGCATGCATGCTTGACCACTGTTCTGTTCTTTCTCCACCTCCTACACTCACTGCTTTTTCATAACCAATCAGAGACACAAATCTAGCAGCTTGACGTGGTGTGTCGAGAAGACGCCCAGCTCTGAGAGGGCGTGTATACCAACAAACAGGTCGGTTGTTACAGTTTTCATCCTGAAATAATACACATTGGAATAGCATTGTCTTAAGGCTTAGATAATTATCAGCCAGGATTTTAAAGCAAGTAATTAGCATAAAATCTTAATTAGAATGGTTGACCACCAATAATTGCTTATGGTATCTGAGTAAAAGTTGATCACATCATAGCATCTGTCAGTTAAAATCTATCAAAATCTATCAAATCTATTTTCCATTGACTATCAATAGTCAAAATCTGGTGAAACAAACAAATGAATAAGATTTAGTATTTGAATATAAACTGAAATACAAAATGAAATTTATTTTCCAGGATATTTCATGGGTAATAAAAGATTTTAATGATTTTTACACAATATTATTTTTTAATGCCATTAATTTAAATAAAACTCTACTTGCAACAAGATATTACCTGAGCAAAGATTTTCACCAGCCTATTCTTGTGGCTATCTCTAATTTGTAGATACTCTTTCCACCATTGCTTGGCATAAACAAGAAACAAACGTTCCCTCTCAGCTTGCTTGTTACGCTCAATGGATAGCTGGAATAAGTGTTGTCATGTGAGTATCATATATACGTTTGTATAAGGCAAGGAAAGAATATTAGAATCAAGTAGAAATAAGGCTATTCATCAAATAGACAGCTAACACCGAAAAGAGGAAAATATTTGATGGAATTTATCAATAAACAAACCAAACTATCATGGGTAGTATTGGAAGAAATAAACATCAATGGTTGTCAGCACATGGACATATCATATTTCATAGAACATAACCAGCAACACAATTATATCATGTTATATTTAATATATAACAATAATTCTTATATACAATTCACAGGTAAACTCACCATAAGTTCATACTAGTATGCAACATTATATAACCTTATATTTTGGTGAGATAAACTTTAGCCAGCAAAAAATCAGGAAACATCTCAAGGCAAGAGTAAACCCAATTTCCTCAAAGTTATTTTAATGGCTTCTAAGGTTAATAGGTTCAATGTCTGTTGATGTCACATTTATGTTTGAAATCCATTGTGTGAGTGTAAATGTGAATAAATCTAATTTGTATACCTAAAATCACAATTCTATTTTAGACCACACTCCATGCATTGCATGCCCCATGTCTAAATCACCACAGGTGAATATTGTCACAGGTACAAACATATCACAAGAATTATATTTGAATCAATTTGATAGATTAGTTAATGAAAAAATCTTTTGGATTAATATTGTTAATATTTTTATATGAATTGAGGAAACAGAGGAAATGAACAATTTTCAATGACAATATTTTTCAAATAATGGCCCGCCACTGGTCTTATAAACCAGTTCAATCCAGTTCTCTCTAAAGTGGCCATAAATAGAATGTTTTTATATAAGATGTTAATTTCTACATGAGTATATATATGATAGATATAATATTAATAAATGAAATAACTAATCTTACTATTATGAGATAGTGAGTGAGAAGTATAGGCTAAATTAATTAAGTTTTAAATCAAGAGAGATAAAAAATATTGCTATTTTATGGCTACTTTTGTGCATAAGATAGGCCAAATGGACCAAGTGACCTCCAAAGGTAATCAGGTGAAGTGAAATACGAAACACTGAGGAATTATCCCATAGAGAAATGAGATGATCAAGATAAAACTTTTTACTGAATGAGTGATTCAGTGAAGGAGTGGTTTGTTTACCCTGGGGTGCTGATGTCACCTAGGACATATGGCTGAATGATCACCTCATAGAAAAACGTAGGGAAGAGTCAGATTTGAACCCCATAGCCTACTAGTTTGCAGCACAGTATAACCACTGTGCCATTAGAGTATCCAAACCTTTTATTGAAGGATGAAACATTCCATAGACACATGGATGTTCTGACAAAAGTGCTGTGACTGTATAGCGTTTTCCTATTTTATCATATTCTAATTATCCCAAATTTATATGCTGACAATGTTGATTAGTATTTATTAATATATTTGTCAAATACAAAAAATGACTTGCCTGGGTTCTACTCACTAAAGATAATAACCATAAATAAGTTTTTGGGTGGATGTATAAGACAACAGATGTATGTTTAAGTTTAGGAATATATACGCTGATGGGTGTATAGGTTTTTGTATCCAAGTCAATACAACCATAGATATATGTGTGTGTGTAAAAAACAGACACCATTTAAACATATAATTAAACAGCACCCCTCTTCAAATTTACTGAACCACAAAAAAAAACATACCAGTACTTAATAAAAAACATGTCATACCAAAAACAATTCAACATTATGGACGCTTTCCATACTTATGAAATATAATTTTACAAAGCATTGGAGATACTGTATAACACACACACATGTACACACTTGTTCCCTGCCTACAATGAATATCCACTCATTCACATACCTGAGCTTTGATAACATCATCAGTCAGGATATCAGTAACTTTAGGAATCAGTTCAAGTCTTATCTCCAATAAGCCAACAGGTACTCTACTCTCAGTACCTGAAAATAGAATATATTGCTATAAATTAACATTTATAAAGTGCCTCATCTATTAATGTCAAATCACACTTCAAGTTATCAACCATCTCAAGTTCCTTATACTTTAAAAAAACTCAGGAACTTCCTAAAATACATGCCCGTCTCTTCGTGTGCACACACACACACACACACACACACACACACAAAATCTCTACATGGGCCTAACCAACACAGATATCCATGACCTACCTATGCCCATTAGTTCGACAGTGAGTGTACATCTATTGTTTGGAGCAGCAAGTACAGGACGCCACTCCAGGCTGTACGAAGACACAATAACAGTGTCACCAGAGGGCTCTGTCTTGACAAGTACTACATGTACTGGGTCAGCAATAGACATCATAGTCGTGTTGTCAGCCATTCTGCTTGCATCACCTATATGACACAAACCATAATAAATGACTTTATTATATCATAACAAACATAATAATAATTATACAATTAATGCTATTACAGGAAACTATTTCATTTGTCTTAAAATAACCAATACCAGTAGTCAGAAATGTTTCTAAAAGGCCCTCAAAATAAGGCCACTGAAATTTCAATAAAAATTCACTTATCAAATATAAATTATGCAGTAAATCACCTTTAGAGGATACTTGAAACCATCATAAAAAATAGATGATCTTTTATAGTGGGTGATACTGTTTAAAATCAAACAATAATTGAATTCAGAAGAGGACTTTTAGTGGTATTGCGTGTGTGTTTGGTTATTTGCATTTGTGTGTGTGTGTGTGTGTGGTGTGTATGCATGCACACAAAAACACACACAAGTTTTACTGTATATAGAATTTGGAAGTAGAAATACAAACATATCAGTAGAATAAGAGGCTTCAAATGTGTTTCCAGAAAAGGGAACTGCCCAAGCTATTACCAAGTCTAAACAATTTATTAGGGGAAATGAACAAAAAATAATGACTTATCAAACCTAAGATATACATGTCTTCGTCAGATCTCAAATGTTTGGTTACAATAAACTCCTTCCAGAATATAAAAGTATTGAATACCTAACAAGTTATAGCAATTCCTTAATTGTTCTTTTTTATGTTAAAGAACTGATTCTGGAACTTTAAACTTCTGTATTCATTGTACACACAGATTATAGGAGTGTAAGCTATCAGACCTGAAGACTGCTTGTGTAATTCGAGTAGAAAACCCTCCTTAATATCAGGCTCACAGGCACATGGAGTGGGACGAGACTTAAATCGTTGACCTCTAAAGTTGATGTGAATGGTGAAGAATGAGATCATCTGACCAGGTAAAGCATCAGATTCCTAGCGATATCAAAGAGAAATAATATTATGATAACAACTGAACCGACATAAATTGAATTCTATTAGCCATTGCCATGAACATTAATAAATAACAGACTTCACACAGACAAGGAAGCGTGTATAGACACACAGACAAATACATATTCATACCTGGAGATGTTCAAGAAATGCTTTACCACCCAGTATCTGTAGGTAAAGATAACGTCTTGTTGGATCCACATTTGCTGTAAAGTAACATAAAAATGTCGACTTTACAAAACTATTTATAAAATAAAAATACAGGTTATATCCATTAGTCATAGAAAACTGCCACAGTACATTTACTCACTGAATTTTGTTGATCTATAAAACGACATATTGGCTGTTAGAGCTATTGTTAAAAAAGCAACTTTCCTTCATTTCACCTTATCTCATTATAATTAATTTGTATTTGTTCATGGAATAGTTTCTTGTATTCAAATTCTAAAGCAGCTAACAGGAGAGCCATAAATATCAATATCATCAACAAACTATTACAAATATCACTTTTAGCCTTAACAAAAGGCAACAATCAGTTCTAGATAAATATTCAACGCATCTTAGGCCACTGTTTTTTTAATATACTTGTTTTACGGAAAATTTGCCTCCTGAAAAATTCAAAAAAAATTCTATGAAAACATAAGGCCTTTATTATTTCTTTTTGTCATTAATCATCAGTGAAAAGTAAACATGTCACTGTCTCAGCATGAGTTGCCATCTTTACAACAGATTCTTACGCAGCCGTTGATTGGTTGACGCTAGCACTGTTGCAAATTGATCAATGTATTTTAATAAACTTACAGCCGACAAAAAAATAGAACACATTTAAACATAAGAGCGTGACTCTACACGTGCGATCTGTGACAAAACTGATTGTTCCATGTAGTGATTGGTGTGAATCGAACTGTTGAATCCAGAAGTTTACAACTCCGGGTCGTAAACTTCTGGATTGAACCATCCAATTCAAGTATCCAGGCAGGATTTCTCAAGAAAAATATCTCAGAAAGTGAGAGGGGTGTCTGAAAAACATAGATAATGCAGGCGGGGTAGTGGTGCCCCTTAACAATGCCCCACTCCACAAGGCCGTTTAGTGCGCACGTCAAGGAAGACAAAATGGGTGACTTGTTGAGTGACGCCTGAAGAAAGTTTTTTTGTGTATGCCGCAAGCAAAACCATTGTGCTAATACCTAATTATAGGTAGCATTCTGATTTTTTGTTGTTTCAAAAAGAGTGGGGACGTTTGACCAGGTGGGGAGAATCAACCACAACATTAAGACTAAGACAAATTTATTTAACGTCGGGGTTTGGTACAACAATAAAACATTAGCAGAAGCTATTAACTGACAATGATAATGGTATGGAATATACAATGAAAGTAATACATGGCGTGGTATATATATTTAAAACCCTATTCGTTATTTAGTACACTTAACAATTTTAAGCTGGAACATACTATATCACTGAATAATTATTTTGTGTTTCCTTTGAAGCAATTTGCAACAATACAAGATCAAAAACAATTAGCGACTGAAAGTGGTTGTATCAAGATTCGAACTTGTGTCAACATTTCAAAACTTTACACTATGTATATATTATTATATATGTATGGTCGATCCGCCCCACACTGTGTGTTTGGCTGTACCCAATAGGTAACATCCAGGGGTGTCTATACCAAATTATTTTGTGTTTCCTTTGAAGCAATTTGCAACAATACAAGATCAAAAACAATTAGCGACTGAAAGTGGTTGTATCAAGATTCGAACTTGTGTCAACATTTCAAAACTTTACACTATGTATATATTATTATATATGTATGGTCGATCCGCCCCACACTGTGTGTTTGGCTGTACCCAATAGGTAACAGCCAGGGGTTTCTATACCAAATCTCAACAAGACAAACCCCACACTGTGGTCAAACTTCCACTCCTTTGCTTATATAAATAACCTTTACGACATTGAATTGGGTCACAAATCATGTGATCAATGCCTTATTATGAACAATAAGCATCGAGGAACCTGTAGAAAAGTACTTCTTGCCGATTACTGTATCGCATATACTAAGATCAAACCATTGAAGTGTAAGGTGGTCGAACCTCCCCATTTCTCCCCTAAATAAATCAAGAATATTTTAGGTTAGTAGCTACTGGGGAAAAACTCAGAGTGCTAAAGTTCTTAATCTTTTTATTTTAAAATTTATCCTGAATGTTTTTAATGTTATGTTAAGGGGGGGGTGCAGTATATAAGCAATGCTTCAAGTATCTTCCTTTTCAACATTCTGTAGGAGTTTGCTTTCATTAAAATGATGTATTTTGAATGTCAAAATAAACAGTTTGAAGAAAGAAAAAAACAAGGCTAGCTGCAGGTAGGAAAATAAAAGGGAGAGTTGAAGATGGTCTTAAAATGTACATAAAACAGGGAAAGGGTGCAACAGGTTAACAACTTTAGCTTTTAACAAAAATAGTTATGATGGGCTTGAACTGTATAATATTAACATGTATTTTTTTGATCCGGCAGTGTGTAGATATTAGGATTTAATAGCTGGTTTTCATAATAAGTGATAGCTGGCTGGCTTCAGTATTTAATTTAATTTTCACTCACTCACACACACTCACTAGAACTGACCCTTTTTGACAGGTGCAGCTGACAGGAACTTGTCATCTTTGTTGATAAAGTGTGTAGCTTTCTTTTGTGGAGATTGACCAAGGACTGGTGGTTGGACGTATTCCTCGTCTGACTCCTGACGACTACCTGACACCTCAAACTGTAGCCGTTTCATCACCCGATCTACAACACCTGGACAATGAACAGTGAAAAAAACAGTGAAATAGCTTTAAATGTGTGACTAAGTAACAATGACATCAGGCAATAACACATAATATAAATAATGTGTTTTTCATTACTACATAAAAAGTGCCTTATTAACAGCTTATTTTTTACCTTTCTCTCTTAAGATGTGTAATAGTTGGTCTTCATTTATTGCAGACAAATTGGTTTGATCCTGTAATGTTTCTGACAGTGCATCTTTTATGTGTGACTGGATATCAAGCTGGAGAATAAAAATGGACAAGATGAACTTCTTTCAATGTTAGCTGTCCTCATTGTGTATGACAAATGCATACTACTTCAACAGGTTTAACAAACAAATGCAATGTCACTAATTTTTTATGTGATTCTTATATGATAGGTTGCTGAAACTATTTCCTAGCATACAGAGAACTTAGAAACAATGGTCATTGCTAGAGTATTGTAAATTTTCAGTATCTAGTTTTAATATAAACTAGATCAATATTCAGCCCCATGGCACAGCAGGGTCTGGTAACATGCCTACTGGTAGCCACAATTGACTAAAGCTTCCAATGTTCACCTTTGGATTCACAGGTAATTAGAAATGTTACAACACTTCCTTGGATCAGTTTCAATTGAAAATCAACACATCTTACATATAACAGCTTAAATGTAGAGCATAGCTTTAATTCCATAAGGAGCAAAAAGAAGGAAACTAAGTTGTTGTTGTTGTTTTTTTGGGGGGGGGGGATTAGATATCACCCCCAACCAGTGTCACTTTCAATCGGGGGCTCAATTAGCAATTTGGGAGATCATTGGCTTTTTTAACAGATCATGACAATATAATGGGTTTTCATGACTGTATTGAAATTCCCAGTATTTATCACCATCCTGGGAACTATATACTTATTTCCTGGTTAATTGACAACCCTGTTTACATGTGATGGCTGTATTTCGGACACTGCAGTGCCAATCTGTTGCGTGGGTCTCTTTTTCAAAGCTGTATCAGCAAACTGAAAAGGATTTGTTAAAAGGTCTTGCCCACATTTTGTAGAAGATTTGATTCTGGTCCGAGTCACTTCCGTGTTGTTCATTGTCACATGCTCAGGGGTCGGATCAAGTAGTGATGGCTCTTCATTTTACACTATTGTGTCCACTTTGGGCATCAGTGACAGACTTGGTGCTGAACATTCCATTGTCATGATGGGATTGAATCTTTATACCCGTCAGACTCAATTGCCTGATGGTGTTCTTGAATTGGCTGCTGACATGTGTCAGGGCCAGAAAAATTGAGTAGTCTAATACACTAACCCGTCCGGGCTACCTGCTTTTTCCGGCAAGATAGGCAGTATTCTCAAGTTTGTTTTCCGTAGAATGATTTTCCACTGATTTTGGAGCTCTTCGCGGTGAAAAGTATTATGAATTTTTGACCGATTTTCAGCAAATATTTATTAACTGATAGTTTCCAAATATGAAACAATGCTAAAATCTACTGCTGTAACTATTTCACATGTGATATTTATAAATATTTACTGAATTTAAGAACCATGCTTGAAGGATGAGAGAGATTTTGGTGAGCTGGTGATCTTGGCTGGTAAACAGCCATTTGCATTATGATGGTCACGTGACTCAAATATTCTCTCCTGATTGGCCAGTTGTCTTTGTTTACAGTAAATAAAAGCATATAGTCTCATAAATATGGATTCCATATATCATATTAACTGTTTTCACACTTAGCTGAAGGAATTATATGCAGTTTTTGGTAACATAATTTCTTCATTGATCCTCTGTGTATGAATTATTACTGTCTTTGTTTGGGCTTCTCATCACCTAAACAGCCACAAGAATAAAAATTCCGAGTACATATGGATCAATAAAACCACAAACACATAATTATTGTCTTTATGGCCTCTGTGGTCTAATTGGTAGGGCATTGGACCACAGATCACTACCACCTGAGTTCAAATCTCGGCATGGGCATAGCTGATTTTCACCTTTGACTTCGCTTCATTACCTTTGACTAGTAAAAAAAATATGGTTTTAATAGTTAGTAAATTTTTGTTGGGCTAGTAAGAAATTTGTTAGGCTAGAAAGAAATTTGTTGGGCTAGTGGATTTTAAATGTGAGATGTAGAAATATTTTTCTGGCCCTGGACACACAATGCATGCATATATTTTGTACATATTTTCTGAATACCTTGTGATGGTGACAAAGATATATAAAACTGAATGGACTTTTATAATTTACAGTATTATTTATACATAAAGCCCTGTCAGAAAATTTGCAAAAACTTAATTTCCTTTGTTTTGCAATTCTATGTTTTCATAAATTATGAAAAAGTAATTGAAACACAAAACTGTTGGTGAAAATTAGCTTGAAGGTGAATATCATTATATATATATATATATATATATATATATATACTTTATTACAATATAACATATATCTAGGCTAGCACTATCGATCATCATTTGCATCATAGGTGAAACCAATTTCCAAATGGCGAAAAAAAAAAAATGGACTGCAAAAACCATAACAACTTAAGCCAAGATTCCATATATACGCGGTATGCATTATGCAAATCCGATAATAATGGAAAACATGTAAACGTACAAGTGTGAGTCCATGCGATTTGTGAATGCAACAGAATAGATTGAACCATGTAGCAATTAGTGCAAATTGGATGATTGAATCCAGAATTTTACAACTCTGGGTCATAAATTTTGGATTCAACCGTCTGATTTGAGTGTCCAGGCAGGCTTTCCCAAGAAAAATAGATAAGAAGGTAAAAGGGGTGTCCGAACCACATGGATACCACAATGTCACATATGTGGAATTTCGGCTTTAGGCACAGCTGAGCTGGCACTTATGACCAGCTTTGCATCATAGATTATAAGTATAGATACCAAGCAGGATTTTTTTTAATTGGCTTGCTCATTAGACACACACAAACACATATTTGGTGGATTTTCATAAAGCGCCCTTACTAGCAGGAGCCATTCAAAGGCGCTGTACAAATAACATGTAATATAATAATACCCCAAATACTGTCTGTAAAAACCCTGTAATGATTTAAAAGATAATAATTATTTATCTGTAAAAGCGACCTTAAATAGGTGTGTTTTTAGAAGAGACTTAAAATTTCCAAGAGACGACACATTTCTAATATTTGCCGGCAACCTATTCCACAAAGTGGGGGCGGCAACACTAAACGCACAATCACCATATGACTTGAGCCGAGACACTGGCACCTGCAATAGTATCTGACTGGATGACCTGAGTTTTCTGGATGACTTTCTAATGGAAACCAGTTCACACAGGTATTCTGGCACCATATCATTAATAGATTTATAAGTTATTAACAGAATCTTAAAATGGATATGCTATCTAACAGGTAGCCAGTGTAGTTTTTGAAGAATTGGGGTGATATGATCATATTTTCTAGTATTTGTTACGATGCGAGCTGCACTATTCTGAATTCGCTGAAGGCGATTAATGTTATAATCAGATATGCCATATAACAGGGAGTTACAATAGTCTATACAAGATGTAACAAAGGCATGAACTAGTTACAAGTGATTCTTGTGTCAAGAATGCTTTTAAACAGTGGATGTTCTTAAGATGGTAGTAGGCAGCTCAGCATACTGATGTGACATGTTCATGCATGTTAATACATTGGTCAAAAATAACCCCTAGAATTTTACTGACCCATTAGGGGTAATCGAAGATGCACCCATCTGTAATGCTGGTGTCTTTAGGGATTTAACACAATGTGGTGATGCTAAATATAAAATATTTGTTTTATTATCATTTAGTTTTAGAAGATTTTGAGTCATCCATAGCCAAATATCGGCAATACAATGTTCTAAATTCTTCAAGGGAGAGGAGAAATTTAACTCATTGTCAGGATTCAGTGATATATACAGCTGTGTGTCATCAGCATACAAGTGATATTTAACCCAATATCGCTGCGCAATGATCCCAAGAGGACGGGTATACATTGTGAAAACCAGAGGACCAAGAACTGAACCCTGTGGTACATTATGGTCAACTATATCAAATGCAGCAGACAGGTCCAGAAGAACTAGTATTACTGGCTTACCTTGATCAATTGACATCATAATATAATTTTTCACTCGAACCAAGTCTGTTTCAGTGCTGTGACCACTTTTATAGGCAGACTGTAGTGATTCATTAAGGTTATTATTGATTAAATATTTGTTTAGATGGAAAGCAACTGCCTTTTCTATAACTTTAGATAAAAATGTAAGATTTGAAACAGGTCTGTAATGGGCATGTGATCACTGATCATCACTAGCCCAGCATGAAAATATACTTGCCCTGGTCATCTGGGCAACGGATTTTTCATGCCCTGGTCGGATGGTTGGTTAATATTATATATACTTCAACCAGCCCCACTTCAGCTGACTCGTACCATATACTACTCTGTTGTTAATTATGGAACACATCAGAACAGTTAGTGTAATTGCTTAGTATGACTTGAAATATTCTTTTATGATCTATGAGGGGGATACTTCATCAATAAAAACACGATTATGCTATGGATCAGTTGTGCAAAGCTGCAATTTGGACTGATTAGCCATGTTCTTAGCTTGAAAATCTTCAGCAAAATATACTGAAATAATAATATGGAATAATACAAATCGGATCCAGCATATATGAAATCTTAGCTTCACCAGAAACAGGTTCGTTCTGATATTTTGCTGTTCGTGGGAATTTTATCGACCAGTGTTTTTTTACTTGTGTACATTTATATACATTTCTTAATTATGAATCAAAAGCTAAATCAGGAAAGGACGATTGGAGAGAGAAAAAACCAATCAAAATAGTGGACTTACAAAGCCACGACTCATAAAAGGTTTGTGTTGTTTCCTTGGTTAATTAATAACTATAGATTGTTCAGATGTAACTTATGTGTAAGTGACAAGACGACAAATGTTTTTGTTAGTGGAAAAGATGACTTGTTTAAGCACCAAGGATCGGCAGACCATTGGCGATTGATAGTTTTACCAAAACAGCAAGGATTAGTATAGTACATGTCATCGTTATAGACATTATTTATGTGCTATTATAGTATAAAGTAAATAAAAAACTTTATATGTGTGTATCACTGTATGTGTTCTAGAATAATTACTGATCGTGACATAAACAACTACAAGAGCTTTCAGGTAGGCAATGAAATGACTTCAAGGCAACACTTTTTGGGGCACTTGTAAATTGGGCAAGTGGGCCCCTAAATCCACTTACCCTGATTTTTTGCAAATTATTTGATAAATTAACAAGTATTTATATGTGTATAGCAGATAAAACAAATTTATGTGTTTACTGAAGTTTGATAGTATATTATGACCTGTGCAAATTGTACATAACATACCATTGACTGTGTCTATTAGTCCTGGAAATTCTATTTGCCAAGATGGAATAAATGATTGAACTCGCTTAAAGCTTTCATAATCTTTTTTATTTTGCTCCGTTTGTTTGCATTCTTGCTTGATGGCAGTAGTTTGCACTCTATTGTGGTATGGTTGTGAAATGGGAAGGTCCCCTTTTAAAATGAGCACGGTTGCGAAATGGGCTGGTACAGTATCATGGTATAAATAAATATATCCTTTAAAAAATTCCTTGCTTCTAAATCACAGATTAGCCAAAAATTGGAGATTTACTGAAACAAGTGAATTTGAAATGGAACAAGTAAAATATGTCAGCACTTCAGCTACTTGACTTGATCTACTCTAGTTCTCTAAAAGGAACAACTAACAAGTAGATATAATGAACATCTGGACTGGACTGAAGTAGATCTCTTTAGTAAACGATTAAAGTTCAGATCTAAACGTCATGCTCATATGATGCTGTCACCATCATTTGTCTATGTCATATGGTGCAGTCAAGCAACATTTGATTGAATGACACTGTACTGTCATACAGTGAGCAATTTAATTAATTGTTAAAGTTGATCACAAATATCAAGGCAAACTTGCAAAGAAATGTACAAATAACTTGTCAGAGCATGTTTGACTGTAGTTAATAGTTACTCTAATATCGCTCAAAATTCACCAGCAAACTATTTATCTCACCTGTGATAGATGTGTGTGTATTATTTGTTTAAGTTCTGCTATCTTTTCTGGTGGGAGAGACATGTCAATCGATATCGTAAAACTGATTATGCGTCCCAAACATTTAAAGTCAAACGATGTAAATCCTCACAGTAAACGAGTGTTTTGAAAAAGGCGGAACTATTCCCATCACAGTGCGCATGCTCAATGTGTCATCAATATTGACTTACTGCCGTGTCTGGTTTCGTGTAATGTTGTCTATCTTCTGTGTAAAATGGGCAACAAATCATCTTCCCCCGAGATTTACAACGAATCATTGAAATTGTTATCAACAGAAGAGAGGTTAATGATTAAAAAAATATACACGGAAATATGTGGCAATAATAAGGACGGCTTTTCCGAATCAGATCTTGTGGTAGGTGAATGCAAGTTATCAACTGATCAACTCTAGACTAGACTCTAGTACTATCTAGGTCTAGTAGAGCTACTAGTCTAGATATCTAGATCTAGTGATTTTTAAATTAAACAATCATTACAATCAACATTGGTTCAAACTCTAATCGTAATGGTTAATGTCAGTGGACTCTTTGTTGCATACACGTTTGTATGAGTCTAGATCAATATCTGAATATGTCAAAATAACTTGCTCCCATAAAAATTCTAATTTGGTGAATGATATCTATGAAAGATAATCAGTTTTGTTCCTTTTAATAGGGTAGATCTATATTTTCATATAAATTTACCTTGATTAATGCAAGTTAGATTAATTATAGGTATATGTAAAAGCTATACTCCTAATTATA
The DNA here is from genome assembly GCA_025642065.1 of Paralvinella palmiformis. Taxonomy (NCBI): domain Eukaryota; kingdom Metazoa; phylum Annelida; class Polychaeta; order Terebellida; family Alvinellidae; genus Paralvinella; species Paralvinella palmiformis. The sequence continues at coordinate 1,042,766 of JAODUP010000061.1, forward strand.
CTGTACTGTAATTCTTAAAAAAGACAAATAATTATGGCTGGCCCTCCAAGAGATGACGATGCCTAACTAATAATTAATACTGATGACCTCATCCAAGAGGTGACTATATAATTCTATAATCAAATAATAGATAGATAATCCTATAATTATTTTATGTTACAGTTTGGGAATATATAAATGTATGTTTACTTCTCTTCAGTGATCTACTATCTGTGAACGCGTTTCGACCACACACACACACACACACACACACACATATATATATATATATATATATATATATATATCTTGACTTTATGAAAGCATTTGACACTATTCCACATCAGACATAGGGTCAATTTCATTTGATCAATTCCACCTCAAATTTATCAATTCAATTCCAAATCTTAATTCCAATTCCAAATTTCTTTTCTGACTTGTTTTGCCTAATTCTTTTTACCACGAGTAGGTACTCCGATTTAAGTCTGTTTGCAATAGACTTCATTGTGCAGTTGGAAGCACAAGTGCCCCAGAGCAAATCAATAACATGGTTATACATAGCAATTACTTATACTTACTTACTCTTATAAGCCTTTCTGCACTAATAATAAGAAATTATATTCACAAGGAAGTAAGTGAAAGCTGTGGTAAGCCAGATGAGCATTGTTTGTATCATATATTTTTAATTGTTGTAGCTAAATAAAATGGAACATAAATCCAGGAAGAGTGTACCACATTCATCATAACAATCTTTATTGATTGTACGTTGTACCTTTTGTTTGCAGAACTATGGGAAACAGTCAGTAACAGAATGTCTTCTTAGGCATTTATTCTTTTTCATGAAGAGCTTAATCCAGTATGAGCCTGGTCAACATGTTAATGACTTATTGGTGAATGATGAAGAGTTCCTGGTGTCCTTGGCAACCATTTTCAAGGGCGTAGCATTAGATCAAGTGCTACTGATGACGTATCTTTGTGTAGGTGAAGAAGCAGACTCTGTCAAATGCTCCCAATTGAGAGAGGTATGCTTCTAGAGTTGTTTATTTATTAATTCTTGTGTAGGTTCCAAATGTATAACATTCGTATTTTATTACTTCAATAAGTCCTCTTATATTAATGTTTTTATTATTTCCTTGCCATGGAGTGTAAAAAGCACATACTGAGTTGTGCAAACTGTTAAATTGCGTCATTTATAGTTAATGAGGTTATGGAACTGAACCATATTTTTGCTTGTAAGTTAATGTTTGTACCATTATCCTAACAACCTTTTTTTCCCCTTGGTGTTATAATTCTTATATGAAGCAAATGTTTCAGTAAATGCTAGATATTCTAAGCATACTTTATTTCTGCACACACATATACAGAGATGGGGGGGGTGGGGGGTACCATGGATATCTGACTATGATATTATAAATTTTAATTATGTATTATTTTCAAATTCATGAAATCTGCAAAACTATCTTTGGTTTTTAAATAAGATTTTATTGAAGTGTAACAATAATTGAATTACTTTTTATAAGTTGGTTGATTAAATTATTACAGGAGTTAGGACAGTGGGTATCAAATTTAGCCATTCAGTATGTCATGGTTATAGTAAATAAATGTAGGGTCATTGCTCTAAAATACATGAACATGCACAGAAACATACAAATACCCAGTATTATATATATAATCATATCAGATAATGAATGGATTGAGTTGAATTAAAACAAGAGTTAATTGTTACAGCATCCATCAATACTAATGGCTTACAAAACCTGAGAGCTCTTGGTAAAATTCAGCAGGGAAAAATAAGTCATTCAGCTGCCATTTAAATTAGCTTCAGGCTATTATGGGGCTTTTCTCCCATACTCAGTTTTATACAGAAGTTTATCATTATTGTGACCAATTTTTTCCTGTCTTTCAGTTGATTGAGAACCTATTAGTATCTTATATTAAAGCCAGCAATAAGAAGGATACAGCACTGAGTTCATGGCAGTTCAGACCACCAGAGCTTACTAACAACTTCTGTGAAGCAGTTTTGTGGGATCTTGTTTCTAAAGGTAGTGTATCATATCATAATATCTATTTGGTTACTGAGTCATCTCAATTTTGTTGGACATTTGGTCCAAGGTGTTGGATCAAATCTCTGTGTTACCTATATCTGGGAGATGTTTCATTCATCAATATTAGAGTTCAGGGTTCACCCCATACCAATATATCCCAGCTGTGGCCAATAATAAAGCTATATAATAACTTCATTCTTCTGACTTAGCAAAATGACAACATTTATTCATTGCAGTAGTCCTTGCTTTGAACAACCACTGTAAGGAACAGCCACCTGCAATATACAACCCCCTTTTTCATGCACGGATTACTTCCCTATGCTTTTTACCTTTAATCGGCAACTAAGACCATTAACCTCTCCATGGTGGCAAACGATCAACAAAAATATTCACAAAGATTTCCGAAAATCTGATGCCATGTTGGTTGTTCTGGGCAACACCAAAAATAATGGCAGCCTATGGAAAAGAATGATTTGATTGAGATGAAAATAAAATCATTGTTCTAAGTATCTATTTATCTTTAGTTTGTATTCCACATGCATTATATTATTTTAGATAGTTTTTTTCATCAGCACACTAGTTAATTTTGCATGTTTTTCCACATCAAACCTGTGACTCAATTCATTGCTAGTCTAGACTGATGTTGTGTTGACTAAGCCACTACCATTGTCCCTGTCAATTACGAATCATTGAACGTAGGCAAAATCCAAGTTCAAAGCATCATCAGTGATTGTAAAATGTATATTTAGGAAAAAAATTTTTTATAATTGAAATAAGACACATATCTAATTTTCATATACACTTATATGCAGATTTTTCAAGTGAGTTGAACAATGTAGATAAGCATGGCAGATAAAACTGTCTACATTTCTATGGTGATAAATAGATCAATTACAAAATGGGAGACTCTGAGAGAATGCAGTTGCTTCTAGAATATGCATTTGCAGGATTCCTGCATTTTTCTAGAGTGTGGTACCAAAACAAGAATCCAGTGCAGGGAATGTGGCTCAAACTTTATACCCATCCTGGAGTTCTTTGAATATAATGTGTATAAACGTTCACTTGTGTTGCTCTGTTCAGTTTGATTTCATGTTTGAAATTGGCCAAACTTTGCAGTGTGGGCATATAGGTCAAGTCATATTTAAGTAAATCAAGTAAGAACTACATCAGTTAGATGATGGTGTACACCTAGGTTGGTTGTACAATACTTGGATGCTCATTTGTTTCCACACACAGGCATTTGTTGATGTGTTGTATTTCAAATTACTTTTGCATACAAACATCAAAATTATTTATTATCAGGTGAGCTAGGATTATGATGATCTAAAGATAAATATTAATTGCACAAACAGTAGATTATGATCATGTACATTATATGACTTAACCTAACTTCAACTCTATACTTCTATAAAGTATAAAAACTTCATAATATATGAGAGAGATGGCCATCAAATTCACTGTTTCCCCACCATTTGTCGGGTGCATCACACACTTTCTGATGTATTCAGCAGGATCTCCCATTAGTAGCTTAGTCCTAGAAGCGACTATATATAGTATGGTATATTGGATCACATTGTAGTATGGCACAGTGTGGTTTCCATTTAATAGCTCTTTCACTAAATCAGTTAGGTCATGGTTTGTTTATGTTATCACAGTAGATGACAATTTGTTGGTTGATCCCAGACTGTAGCACTATAGCGAAGGGAATGTTTGATTTAGCCAGATAATTAGTAATGTTTTCTGCCCTGAACAAGCCATTTTTTGCTGATTATATTTAAAATTAGTTTCCATGAGAGAGCATTAATGACAGATCATCTGTCCTCATTGAAGTAGCCAGCCATGTTACAAACTGCCATTCAGCCTGTTATTATTATTATTATTATTGCCTGTTCATGCCAACTCTTGATCAACCTACTTATAACCTAGTGCCTCAATACTTCATATAATTAACAGTTGATTCTAGTGCATATTAACTGAAATAGAGTCATAATATGCACCACAGATGTCACTTTGGATCTCTCCAATAAATCAATCAATATTTTTTATTATATGATATGTCATAATGGATCGCTGCCTCTTGAGGTTAATCATGTTATTTTTCTTAAAATTCATCGATTGAAATTATGTTTATCATTGTGTTTCACCAACATTCTTATGTCATCCATTAATTTATACTGAAACCCATTATTCAACCATGGCTTATATATTATATCCATGTTATTTTCATTATTCAGATAATGACAAAGTAAACTTGGTCAGGAAAAACTTTCCTTGGAATTCCAAACATGACACAGCAGCTTTAGAACAATGGCTGTTTCAGTGTCCTGTTCTGCTGAGCCTGTTTAAAGAAGTCTTCCATGCTCTCTTCCCAATATCTGTGGTAATTTTGATTTCATATATTACGGGTAATGAATGTGATTTGCAAATGTATTCAGCAAAAGATTGCCTCGGATATTATAGTTTGCTGGCATTTTTGTGTCTATATCCTTTGCCATTTTTATACTTTTCTTCAGATATAGGTCACAACTGTTGACAAAACATTTTTGAGTTTATATAGATTTTCCACCCATACAATGGAAAAAGTATAACTAGGATCATTCAATGTGTTGAAATCAATCTTCCACATTGAATTATATAATGTAATTTTAGTCATCTCAATATGACTAGTGTAATACATGCTTTCATTGAAAAAGAACAGTTTTTTCTTACTTTATTTAATTAACATCTTAAGTCATCAAATAGCATAGTTTCTTTCCATCACCATTTGAAAACTCACCTTATCAGACTCGCTTATACTTCCTAAGTTTCCACTCATTTGTTGATGAACTTTGCATTGTACCTGGACTATGAGTTTACCCAACCCCTGTACTAGGTGCGCCACTGAGCTCGATTCTTTTTGAGGATATAGGCGCAATATAAGTTTTGTAAATATTATTATTATTAGTTGAACACATAAATCTCTCCTGATTACAAGTTAGTGATATTATGCAGCTATAAAACATGTCATTATCAAAATATCAGTTAAGTGAATAATTTAGATTTTGTAAGCTGTAGATCTCTAATAAATGGAAATAATGTACCTTTAATATCTAAGAACACAAGAAATAGTGCCAAGTTGTAAATAGTGTTTGCCAATTATGACCACGATTCATATGTTCTTGTATATGTTGAGAAAATACTACTATATTTTGGATGAGTAGTTAGGTGTCAGATCATACGTTAATATTATTTGAGTGTTATGACAATAATGATCCCACCATAATAATAATAATGGTGTGAATGGCAGTTATTAACATGAGTTATTACTTTAATGAGGAAGATGCAGATGATCTATCATTTCATATTTCTGTACAATAATTAACTCTAGATGTATTACTGTACATGGATGTGTAATTGCAAATCAGTACATATTTGTCTGATGAGAATAATCATTTTATTAATCTATAATCAGTGATCAGAATCATTATTTTTTTTATTTATCTTGACATAAATTCCGTATTTTTACAAAAATTTACAGATGCCATCAGTCCATCTAATTGTTAAGTCTAAATTGAAAAATATGGATGCGATTCAAAGCATAAGAAATGTTATAAAAGATTCTTGGATGAAGAAATTTATAATTCCCTTGTTTGTTAAGTATTGCCCCAAATCTAAAATCATAGGATATTTCTATTAATACAAAATAGTTTTAGAGATTACCTTGCATTACTGAATGCTTTTCATTCCCTGAACTTGTATGGTTTTAAGGGTCCATTGCCCTTTCAAAACTAAATATTAGGAGATCATTACATTTGAAGCTAGTTTACTCTGTATCCAGCATGTCTCCAGTGTATGAATTAACATTTCTATTCATCGACATCTGTTATGTTGAGACACAGTAGTCATAACAGGGGGGGACAGGGTTTGTGATAATAAATTTAAAACATCTTCGTCTCATAGGAATGGTCCTAGAAGAATCTTATTTTATTGATCAAATCTGTTTTTGCTGCAGGATAATGTTCTTCATAATGCTCCCCTCGTACCAGTTGCAAAGGATGCTCCATGGAACAAGATAAGAACATTACTGGATCTACCCGCTGTATTGTTCCTGAATCAAGCCATTCCTTCTGAGTTACGATCAAAGTGGCACTTCTTATATCACACTCACAGTCACGGAGAAAGCTTCTCAACTATGATGACAAAGATACTGAACAGAGGTCCAAGTATATTGGTCGTAGAAGACACCGAAGGTCACATCTTTGGAGGATTTGCCTCACAATCATGGACTCTCAACTCACAATTTATGGGTTTGTTGTTGCTATTTTAATAAATATTTCTACACTTTATCTAGTGTACATTATTACACAGTTCTGTTATGTTTCAATTTTTAGTTCATCCTAATCTCATATGGCTAATGGGAAATTTTCACATGTTTTTGGATGAGTATGTTAACATAATTTTCTAAAGTTATCCTTTAAATGTGTTATTAGTCATCCTGTGTAATTCTTTAATTGAACAAGAACAAAACCTTTGGCAATAATACAATATAGCAGAATATAGCTTTATTAAAATAATTAAAACTCTAATCTAAATAAAAGACATCTAAAAAAGACAAGCATTTCATGGAGAGCCCACAACAGTCAACATAATTATATTGCTTGTTAAGTACATTATGATATTGTTAACATAATGTACTTACTGATCTATATGTACTGGTTGTTTTCTTTGGTATTTAATTACAGTACAGATATTGTTTACAGTACAGAATGTGCTGAAAAGTGGCTGAAATTTCCTATTAATTTTTCAGTGAATAAATATTATGCATATTTTGAGGTATACATATAGCATTGTGTTATGTGTTTTCCTTTGTATTTCACTTTATTCTAAAATTCAGGAAGATGACTCCATTTAATATGGTTGGCTACTCATAAGGATCACTCCTCCAAATGATGAAATATGAAGTATTAATTTCTTAATTAGCTAGCTTTTAGCTGGATGTATTATGAACTGTTTTTCTCAAGCAAATGTTGCCCAAGTATTAAATATAATAAAATTAGATATCTTACTTGCTTTATCACCCAGTCCTTAGTCCTTACATATGCTTGTTAAGGGTTTAAATTTATTCTCTTGATGCCCCTATTTTTTGGCATATTCCTATTTTTGGTACATTAGCATTTTGGCATATTTTTTGTGCATACACAATTCATTCTCAGTGTTCTGGTACTACCAATATTTCCAACAAAACTGTCACCTAGAAAGGTTTATTTGATAACAACTTTTTAATATACCTTGTATGCCAAATAACCTAATTATGCATATTAATTTATGAAATGTGTTGAATTCATTAAACTTTTGTTTATTTCCATAGTTGAAAGGTTGAAAAATTGGTTGCCACTGGCAATAGCGGAACAAAATAATACAGTGATTATTTAAGAAATTGCTTAATATTTCACAAATATACTTTAATATGATGAAAATAGAGTAGAAAATACTAGAGATTATTTCAAGATAGTGATCAAGCTGAGTCATGTTACATAAGATCTAATGATGGCTCTCATATGATTGTTTTGGAAATACTATGAAATACCTATCATACTACATCTGGAGATGTTTGTTATTCTTCAAAAAGTGGGTTCGGGATGTTCATATATTAATATATAGCATATATGGATATTTTCCCCATCCATATAATAAAAATATAAATGATAGTAGTAATAAGGTAGTTAACTCTGAGAATTTTGTGGATGCCAGTTTAGTCAGATTTCATCTTTTTAATAATATTTCTCTTTTATTTTAGGATCAGCCAGTTGTTTCTTGTTCCAGCTGTCTCCTGTTATGAATCTATATCAACCAACGGGCTACAATGAGAATTATATGTATTTAAATCAAGGACAGAATACCATGCCTAATGGTCTGGTTAGTACATTATTTGTATAGAGGGCATTGAACGAATCAGTTGGTCAGTTGGTTGGTCAGTCAGTTAATAGATGTGTGTACTTGTAAATAGATGAATGGTTGTGTGGGTAGGTTTTTAGATGAGTGGGCGATCCTGGATGGGAATTATATCTGAAGAAGTAAACACTTTGTTATGAACGGATTCAAAGTGGTTTTTTTCTCTCACCATTTCAGGGTATGGGTGGCCAGCTGGAGTACTTTGGCTTGTGGCTGGATTCTGAATTCGGTAAAGGGCATAGTAAAGCTGAACCACGATGTACAACTTATAACAGTCCACAGCTCTCTAAACACGAAACGTTTGAAATTAAGACACTAGAAATCTGGTCAGTTGGCCCTGAGCTTGTACAAGAACAACCCGAGGTCAGTTTATGTGTTTAATATTAGACTGGCTACAGTCATTATGATTAATGATCATTTAATAATTATTACCCTGTGTTAATTTGGTTAATGGGAGTCATTTATGCAGATGTCAACTTGATATTATAATGTGTTTATTTTTAGATAAAAATTTGATTAAGCTTTTTTTATCCTGACCATTAAAGTACCTAGTAAATTGTGAAATTATTATGTGCTGATCCTGAACGGTCCTGAAGAACAATAGATTTTATGACAAACCTGATCAGTGTTAACTATCTCACACATTCCAGGTCACTCCAGGAAGTATTCTAGATAAAGATGTGGAAGCTAAAGCAATGTTGACTATGTTAAACAAAGGGCCTGTTAGTGAAGGCCTTCGTGAAGAAGACGTAACTGGAGATAGTCCGGAAGACCATGATCTTCCACCTCTGTCTTGAGGTCAAGGTGAATCAAGACTAGCTGTGATAGTTTTCTGGTTGTGTCTACATTGTTATTATTGTTGTTGTTATGATCTGACCCACAAAGCTGTCCACTTGTCATTTGGGTTGACTGTCTGGGCCTTTGATGAGTATGTTCATAAATTAATGATTGTTATATGTGATTAATTAATGGAATATTATCTCAAATCAGATCTGTACATAAAATCATCAATTATGACAGAACCACTTGGGTTGTAAACAACAATATTGTTACCCTCTCAGCATTAATTTTAGGCTAATGGTCACATGGTGTAAGTAACTTTACGAAACTTCTTGGGAGTACATAAATTGGTCATAAAATTCACACAAAAAAGGGGCATTATTTGTTAGTTTTTTAGAAGGACAAATGGCTGGTCTACAATAAGATGTAGCAAAAAAAACTAATTTAAAAATGTGCTTACTCAGTGTTTTAAGTATATTTTATTTAAATTCAGTGAATCCATCTTTGTTTATGAGACACAACTGTAAAGATGTAAGTGAGCGAGTTTTTGTTTATCATGGGGCTAATCTTGAGGAAAATGACATGACGGGACTAAAGTCTTCCATTTATTACTGAAACATCTCATAACCCGAAGGTCTGTGCTGCACATCATGTAACCAGCTGCCCCTTGGAGACCCTCAGTATAATTAGGTACCTACTTCAACCCTGGCTAACACTTCGCTGCATTCAATAATATGGCTAATGCGTTTTAGTTATTAATTTCAATTTCTACAATGATAGAGGACAGGACATTTAACCAGGTTAAAACACTCGGTGTTTCCAGCACTTGCATTTACGTGAAGTTCCACATGAGGTGAAGTGTTAATATTTGAAAGCATAACACTTGAGTATAGTGTTTCCAGTAAATGTTTGAAACAATAGTAAAAACAAACCTCCTTTATGTATTAGTATGAGCTTTGGATGTCCATCTAATAATTGAGTTAGAGTTAATTTGTAGTTATGTGGAAACTCTATTGATGAGTATAAAAATATTTCGATAACAGCATTTATATCGCCCTGGAACAAATTTAGTATTTTGAAAATCAGATAATATTGTATATATCAATGAGTCATAATATAGTAAAATTGGATTGTGTGCATGTGTTCATTATTGAAATAGGGGTATGCATCTATTCAATACTATACCTCTTGGAATTGATATGGTAGTTAGTTTGCTTAATGTAGAAAATAGCATTTGGCCGCCTTACACATCTGTGATGTGTAATGGGTTTTGTGAGTGTTTTTGTAAAATGTATAAAACAAATATATTTAACAAATCATATTTCACAAATAACAATTTGAGAAAGCGGATTATATTTAGAATTGCCTCCCATGTCTAGATGTTCTCCATTTATTTGAAAACTAACATTATTTACTTTGTGACGTGTTTAATTTACAAGTAATGTACACCATTGGGCGAATGCAAACCATCATAGCGAATATTCACCTCCCACAAGCAGTAATGAGATAATTGTTTGCTATCATTCATTATGATAGTCTTGGATAATAATATAGCAATTATCTTCTGACTATCAGTTATTAACACGGCTGGCTTGCCCAGTTAAAAACACGTTTTTGTCGCCAAAACGTATTGTAAATAAATTGTCACATCCATGGATCAAACGGAAACCTTCTGTAATACTGATGATGTGTATAATTATGTAATGCTCAGTTCAAATGTCCGATCACATTAGCAGGCACAGGATGAATATCCAGCAGAAGTACTCAAGAATGAATACCCAGGATAATGTTTTATTATAGTAGTTTGTTTGTAACAGTCTTTCTCTTTTAGTACAATATAGTATTTTTCACGAACATCTGTATTAAGTACTAATCTGTCCGTCAGTTTTTCGTAAGTACCCATTTAATATAAAGAATAAGAATCCACCGTAAAAATAAACTCTACATAAAAGTAGGGAAAATGGTATTGCCAAAAGTGGTATTTAAAAAATAATTTTGGTTTTATCAGATTAACTAACCATAAATGTCACATATATAAAACACACATATATATATGGTTTAGAATTTTATAGTGAAATGTGTGTGTATGCGTGTGTGTGTCCCTAAGATAATAACAGTATTGACCAGAACAGAGTATTGTGCAAAAACTAGAGTATTTCCTTGCCATAAGACACAATTTTGCTTCTATTGTTTCATCGCCATTTCTGTTCACCGTTTATGCGTCAACAAAGTGACTTGTTACAGAAATACAATTTTCTATCCTGTGTTCATATTTCAGTTTTGTTCAAATGTTTTATTCTCATCATTTTTAAATCATCCACAGACTTGGTATAGTTGTATTCAGCCGTTTTACATTGATGTGAATTAGCTTACATCTTTCTCTTCGTTTCTCTATGTGTGTGTGTGTGTATGTGTGTGTGCTTGAGTGCTAATATAGTACAATTTGTTTCAGGTAACAATGAATGAAGTAAATAATCAGATTTGTGATGGGACTATACTCTGTTGTGGAAATATCTCATGTTATGCTTTGTTTGTCCTTATTGACATGTTTCTCATGTACTGAACAATATTTATGTATGAGATATATGTCTAATTAAAATGGCAGGGTTCATTCACAGTATACTTAACAGTGAATTAAAACAGAGTATATATGAACTAAATTATAAATGTACGCTAGATGGCTTGTTTTTAATGACTTGTAATGGTTTTCTCTATTAACTTGTTTTTTCTTTACACTCTTCTACAAAATAATTTCATTTAACAAATAAATTTCACACCTAGGAGAGGCTGACCACTCTGATCCCATTCTTATCTGAAACTTTTCACCAAAGTATAAAACATGCTGTCTTTACCAACATATACAACGTGCCATATACAAGACTCTAATGATAAAATTGTGCTAGAATCCATGATACCTTGAACAGAACCAGTAATCTACTGTCAGTAGTCTGACCTACAAAAGAAATACAGGTTTTACAGTGTATTAATTTTCTCTGTATTCTGCATACACAGATATGTTTTTCCATGTTTCACAGATATATGTATATCTATTGGCTGGATAATATAAAGAAATCAATCTTTATCTCTGCCATATTAAAGGGTATGGTTGGTAGTGTACCACACCGTAAACCTCCAGATCAGGGTATAAATTCCAGTGATGTATCAGATCTTTTTATTTTTCTAGGCAGTGACCATATGACCCAGATATGACCAACACTGAGGCTAAATGAAGTATTCATTGCCAATATAATGATTATTGCAACAAACAAACTCACATATTTGAATTAGTGCATATTTATCATGAAAATGAAATATACAAATGCTATCATGCATTCAGTTCACAACTCGTAAAACACAGTCTGAGTGAAAAATAGAATAAGTGACATCAAAATACACTTATTGTCAAATATCAATGTATACAACAAATAACATTATGGAACTTCATGCTTATTTATTTATCATATCTTATATATATATATATATATATATAGTCTATATATCATGAATTAATGCTAACTACTGTTCTAACTATTTTGATACATGATCATTATAAATTACTATTACAGTAGTTTGATACTCACACTGTATCCTGGCACATTATCATTTAGTTCTGTCTAACGTCCATTTATTGATGAGTGGAGAGACAGTTGGATGTTCAAAAAATCTTAATTAGTGAAGCCTTTCTATGATCATATTAGGATTCAGAACTTCCACGTTTATGTCGACTAATTCTACCAAATGAGCTACTGCATCTTATAGTCCTATTCAGGATGATAATTAAAGGTTTAACGCGATATATAATCCTATATTGGCTATAATGTATATGAAATAGACCATATATTATATGACTCCTGTACATTCTAGCATACTTATATAGTTTTATATATATATATATATATATATAATACACAGACAATTTTTTTTAAATTTAGCTTCAGTGTGCTCATATTGAGGAAATCCATAAGCATGAATTATGGGTGATTTAAAACGGCACCGACTTAAAACATAAGTTTATAACAGACTAAAGAAAAAATACTGATAGTTGTTGACACACTCACTCTATTTCCATCGCATGCAATATGCTTGATGCACGCATCGAAATCGGTATAGTTCACACTCTGCATTGAACATATATGAGTAAATTTACACATACAACTACAGGGTTCATTAGAAATGTGTCGAGCACCGACTGAAAATTGGTCATAGTAGATGTGGAAATCGTTGTCGCCATATTCCTTAAAGCTTTCGATCAGTTGATGCAACGCACGTGACGTCAGGTTATTCACGCCAGCATACAGGCCTTTGAAGGTGTACAGACGGAGCCACTGGGCTGCCTGGTCTTGGTTGGCTTTGGGTAGATTTAGGAAGAACTGTTCTATATTGTCAACGTAGCCTTGATCGTCGTCAAAAAACACCTTTCTTATGCCAGGATTGTGCGCCATGCTACGGGTACTTTCTGACAACCTGGCTCGCCAAGGTGTTACCGATGGTGCCACAAAGATCGTACTTACTGGATTACCTACACGCACCATTTATAGAAATAATATTATTAAAACGTACTGTTCATTCAAATGACACATACTCAAATCACATGGCATGCTAAATCATATTAGTAAAATCGTCTCTTTGTGAAATAATCTCCCACTCTCCATTTTCTGTATTATTTAGTTTGATAGGGTATTTGTTTTCTCCGCGGGATCCTAAACACACACAATCCCCATAAAACACAATACATAAATATGCAGTAAATGTTATCATCAAATTCGCTGCGAGGGTAGGAATCCCCCTCTGCAAATTAAATACACTCACTTATGTCCTGATGTATCATAAACCGGAACCACCTGATACTAATATTTATAAGGAGCTTCCCTATGGAGTCGCTCATGTGTCCCAAGTCCAGGGTTGGCAGGTTTCTGACAAGACGGTAAAACCGCGGTTTAAACCAAATTGTCAGAAACCATCAGAAAAACCTTTCTGACATGTGAAACGTCAGAAATTCGTACTTTAAAAAAACTTAAAGGCATAAAATAACTGAAAACGGTTTGTGGAAGATCTTTATGCAGAGTATAGTCTAGTTCTTGCGAAGTTGTTAGGAGCAAAATAGAACATGGTGTTCGCTTTGTAATGTTGTCACATTACATTACATTGATAGGTTAGATGTACTGGAATTGGATAATATAGGAGGTTTTTTGCTTTCTATGTTAACTGAATGTTAATATGCATAAAGTGTTATCAATATTGTGCTACATATAGAAATTGCCGGATTGTTGTATAACAATGTCATGCTTAATTTCAATGTGAACTGACGTGAAAAAATGATCTATCAATATATGTGATGAATGAATATGTTAATTAAACATACTAAATAAATATAATTGTATATAACATTCCGTCAGAAATACCTTTTTGACGTCAGAAACCCAACCCTGCCCAAGTCTGATCAACGCCCTAGCTAAATAAACCAGACTAAAATTCATATATCCAGTTGCTTGGTTGGGCGAGGTGTGGGGGGGGGGGGGAGGTATATACGTCACTCTACACTTGGGTCACCAAGGGATTAAAATCTGGATCTCCTTCACATCTTGACCAATCACCATATAAAGAGACAATCACAGAAACTGAAACTCATTCGACCACCAAAACCTCTCATCAGCAATATATATATATATATATATATATATATTAAATTTATTTATTGCAAACAGTTAAATCATCCACATATTATGTTTATAAAGAAATCGTTTTAAACTCACTTACCATTCTTATATACCAATCTGAATGTATCAAAATGTTCGTGTCCAGCGTATGTACCAATTATAATGTCGCTGAATCTTCCAATGATGTCATTTAATTTGCTGTTGTCGACATCTCGTAGCCACCTCGGAGAGGAAGATACTGGCATGACACCTGGCGATGTGTGTATAATCAAATGAACCTATCAGAGTCGATAAAGGTGTCGATTATTTATCTGGTAAATACAATTAGTTTTAATTAACATAAGAGTACCGCAGTTGTTTTAACCGTATTGCTTCCTGTTCACCTAAAATATATGTTACCTTTTCGTTGTTTGTTCTGGCTGCAGAGAGAACGCCTTCTATCCAGGCGTATTGTTCTCCCGGATCACTCTCAGCTTCCGTTGTTGGATTGTTTGTGGCATATAGGTTGGTGTTCACAACAACTACCCGTAACCTTTTATCGGGATTAATCAGTTGTGTGTAATACGCTCCTGAATAGGAGAAGAAACGAACGATCTACTAAAATATATTATCATTCAAGTTTAAAAGATTTTGAATCATTATATGTTAGCAAAGCAATGTTCGAATTTACCCTTGGAAAGGGGGAAAGTCGATTAATTGTCAGGATCCAATAATATGTCTAGCTGTACGTCACCTTAAACATACAAATGATATTTAATACCATATTAGAATGCAATGATTCCCCCCCGCCCCGGGGGGGGGGGTGTATACAGTGAAAACCAAAGGAATCCAGTGGCACACCAGATTATAATTATTAAGAACAGAATATCAGGTAAAATACCACAAACAGGGACACTCTCTGGGAAGGTTATTATAAATAAAACTGAACCCATTCAAGTACTTTGCCTCATAATTGGAGTACAATATTAATAAATGATGATGATGATTGATGTTTTACGGCCACTTTTGTGCACAAGGTAGGCTAAATGGGCCGAGCGACTTCCAAAGGTAATGAGACGAAGTGAAAGACGAAACAACCTTCAGATATGCCCAGGCCGGGATTCGAACACGGCTGGTAGTCTGTGTTCCAGCACGCTGCCGCTAGACCATGGAGGCGCCCACGAATATATATATATATATAAAACGATAAATATGTTTTTTTTAAACAATAACAATTAAAAACTAATATTTAAATAAATGATTTTACAAGGACATCTTTTTATGAATTATAAAAAAATAACAATAGATAATGACTGATTAACTTTCTATAATTGGACTGACAAAAAAATCTGACATTAATTAATTAGACACGTTAATTATCACAGCTTTAGCTGATCACAGCAAGTGTTTGAGGACAATCTCTGCAATTGTATGATCTGAGTGTCTGTTAGAGGATCAAATATACCCATCATAGACAGGCAGCATTATCCTGCTAATGGCGCATCTTTAATGAATTGATGGCGAAAAACCCTTCACTATTAGTCAACTTATTCTGAGAAAAAAAAACCTAATAAAAACAACGGGAGGAGGGTCTTCGTGACCTAACTGATAGTGCTCTCGATCCTCTAGTATCTGGGTTCCAAACCACATTTGGAGGTCGTTCGGCCCATTTAAGCTATGAGGTGCACAACAATGGCTTTAAGGGGGCACAACATTCCACGCTAAAACAATGAGTCATGTCTCAATAATTACCGAGAGGGTAGTTTAATTGTTATGTAGTATTATTTTCGCGACACCGAACGCAGTCTTTTGATTGACCTCAAACGTTTGAAATAACATTATATAATAGAGGATACAGCAACAATATAGGTGATTATAATCAGAATTGAGACATGACGACAAGCATCCATTATTCACTATTTAGTGTACATATTTTCTATTTTCTAAACAAAGGAATGAACTTGTAGCTAAGAAAGCTATTTAAAACATTGAGATGCCAATAGGATAATTGCCTTTTATAAATGTATCAACAATTGTTTGACTTTCACCAAACCAAGGTCGCCACATGTCGGCTGCTGCCTCGTAGATAACATTCTGGTTGCCTGGCAACTCATTAATGGGATAGTAGTCGTGGTTACCCAGAGCCATAACAGCCGTGACATCGGGAAATGATTGATTGATGAGGCTCGTCACATTCTGAAGAAAGTTGATGATGGTTGATGAAGTGAAGTCTGCGTACATCTTCATGTGGCCAGGAGTATCACTGAAACAGACAATGAGCGTGGTGATTGGACGATTAGAACGGAAAATGTGACGGCGGTTAATTACCACTTATGGGTCAATGGAGAATGTTGGCCATTTCAGTTTGGTTTGGTTTTGTGTTTATTTTGTTATGTAATCTGCATCTACAGCACAGATATAACACGGAGATAATAGTTATTTCTGCCAAAATATTTTAATCGCGTTCTGAAAGGGTCTTTAAAGGGCCAGATTGTTTTTTTAATTCAGTGAGAAAGCAACACCCTTTTACATGATTGAGGCAATAGTCATTGAAGGATTACTGTATAGATCCTATGGCATCAAATGGAATGCGTTTCAGTGCCAGACAACCGTATTTGTGTATGTGTGCGTGTGCTTGCATATGCATATCTATTATGTGTGCACGTCCACGTGTGCGCCGCGCATGATAAATTGAATTCAGATAACTAACCCACTGTATACGATGAACTCTGGTTCCCGTCCATTATCTACCATGGCCTTGACCGCTGATTTGAGTAGTTTATAGGGCGAGTCGCATTCGTAATCTCCATAAATCCCTCGATTATGGATCACCTCATTACATGAGTTAACCTCATCATTAATCCAGTAATCTGGATCAACATGGACATCGGTTATGTGCCAAAAATAACCTAGATGGAAAATAAGCATGACTATACTCAATATCCAATGCCGGTGTGTATATATTTTTATCTGTTTGTTTGTTTGTTTGTTTGGTTTGTGTGTGTGTGTATGTGTGTGCTTGCGTGAGTGCGTACGCGTACGTGTGTGTGTGAGTGTGCGTGCGTGCATGCGTGCGTGCGTGTGTGTGCGCGCGCACGTGTGTCATACATAAGGATAAAATATGTCATAATTCCGCCAGACTTTGTTTATAATCCGATTGTTTCATCCTAAAGATCCCAACCTCTCCAATATTTAATAGCTTCCTAATCGTAAGACGTGTCTCACTAATATATGTTAGGATCAAACCATCTTTATGTATTAATCTTTAATCAATATAATACACATACAAATTCATTCAATCTTTCTTGAAATACGTGTACAATATTTTATGTTAGTGTAATTGTTTCAGGGGGTTGGTGTACAGTTATAGCATTTGTTAATTTTATCGGTTTTCCTCGCCCTAAATATATTTTAATCAACGAACAAGTTGCTATTGTAAAGTATTTGATGTCATCTGGCAGTTCGATGTCCGGTATATTACACAAATTAATAGACAGTTTCAAAATGTTTCATATTTCCAGATATATGCTGATATTTCCTGAAATGTGTGGTCGATTTGTGGCGTGAAGGCTTCAAGCCAATAAAATATTGTAAAATTCAGTCCATTTTAAGGATGATTACTTTGATAAAAGTTGTCAAAATGTGCGCCTTCGTGCAAGTGTTAATATGGCATCTATAGATGTTTAACTGCTCCGTGTAGTGGGCAACCTAGCACAAAACAACTGTCCACAGAAATACATTACGATCCATATGGTATCCAGAAAAGCCCCACAAAATTAGAGAGACAGCTAGATGATGCTTTGGTTGTAGTTAATAGATACAAAAGAAACCGAAAGCCGTAAACCGTGATAGCGTAGTTAGTTAGAGCATAGGACTCGTACCCGAACGGTCGCGGGTTCGAGGCTCCGTGAGCTTCAATGTCGTGGCGACCGGTTCACTCATCCATAAACAAATGAGTACCTGGCAAGACGCTATGTGTTTGAGTAACATTTTTCGCCTATAATGGCAGCATGCTTTGTATGCTCCATTGGAAGTTGAGATATGTGCTGGCTGGAAACAGGTCTGAGTCAGGGATAATTATATTGTAAAGCGTCTTAGAGCAGCTATCTAGCCGAATAGGGCGCTATATAAATGTTTTATATTAAAGTATATCTGTGGTAGTATAGCTTTTATTAAGATAAACCATGCCTCAGAAACATTATGAACGTTTTTATATAGCACCATATTCAATTGTGTTGTTCGGGGGGGGGGGGGCTTTATATAAAAACACATTATTGATCACAGTTTTGTTAAAATAAATTATATTTAATATTAAACGCCTGACAATTACTGCATATATGACACCATCGATATAGATTATTAAAGGAACTATAATTTGTTTTAGTAGTATTGTTGACACATGACAGTTAATATTATTTTATCAATGTTTTTATAACTTAAATATTTATTAAAACTAGCTCTAAGTTATTAATTAATTTCGTTATTAATAATAATGCTATATCATTATTATGTTGTAGTAATGTTTAATAGTATTTAATATAATAATTTATTTTCTGTATTAAAATTCTGCACCATTATTGTTATGTTTTTTTTTAAATGATAATTTAATACCTGTATTTAAATGTAGCGAAGTGCCACAAACAAGTAGAGGTGGCTTTATATCAGTTGAAATAGGGTAATTACTATTAAATAAAAAGTGGCTCGGATTATTTTGCCTGAATAAAAGATACATAATATTGGTGATTATATTTAAAATAAATTATGGTTGAAATGCCTACTTTTCACATAGCAGAGGTATATAGAGTCTATATGCAGTTTGGAGCAGCTATATACATGTTAAAATATACATTTAAATACTAACTATTATTAAATAAATATAAAATTAACAAACACTAAAACCAATTTAGTATCCCATAGATTTAATAAAGGCACGCAATTAATTAGTGAAATTGAGCCATTTACTATGGCATAGATAGGCGTCAACCAAACCCGACCACCCCCTATCTAGTTATATACAGATATAGATAAGTGATATTGTACTGTGTTGAATTAAACAAAATGGCCTAAGACACCTGCTGTGTTATTTCCTACATCGAATGATATTACTCCATCTTGCATGACAGGTCCCAATGATTGTGTATATGTATTTATGTATGTATAAATTTAGTGACGTTTATTTTTAATGGATGTTTTGGGGTCTTTGTAGCCGTTTACTCCTAACCTAGTTTCACGTTATAATGTTGGGTATTAGTACCCTGTACCAGTGCCTTCACGCATACACACGCGCACACACGCGCACACAACATAATACGTACTATGCTACTTACGAATTGTTGCTTGAGAACGCTGTACTGAAGCAGCTAAGAAGACCACCAATGAGAGCCAAATCATATCATATAATCTGGAATTAATATGTTTTATGTATAAATAAACTGTCACTAACTGATCAATTACGCAAAAACGACTATAAAAGATCTCTTACCTGGTGATATTTATAATATAACAGTAAACAGCTGATAATTTATGTCAGTATCTAGCATTGTTGCACGGAAGCCTTTTTGGGGGCACACATTTTCCCAGTCGTGGATTTATAAACGAAGATATCCATAATACGATAAACATTAGGTATTGTGAAGATATGAACTGACAAAGTTCATTATGAGTACAAAGTCTATCTGTATACAGGTACACAATGATATGTCCATTTGATTGTGGACACCATTGTCTCGGTACAGTAATTAATTCACCCGTATACTTTCTGGTATAATTAAACTGGCCAAATATACACAAGCATACTATGACCTTAACGGTGACCTAAACCCTGTGCATTCGCGCCCGCGCATGCACGCGCACTTTTGTTTTATATGGTACGTCCACCACTGTTGAACAATTTTTCGGTATGATATTTTTTTATTAAGTACTAGTATGTGTTTTTTTTGTGGTTCAATAAATTTGAAGAGGGGCGCTGTTTGATTATAAGTTTAAATCAGGGGTCGGCAATCTTTTTGAGCGAAGGGCCAAATCGTAAAACTGGACTTGGTCGGCGGGCTGGATGAGTAAGTAAATAAGTAAGTAATTTTATTCGACGATATATATAGTAGCTTTATTACATATTTATATAACATAATATTATTTACAATCATATACCATCATGACAACAGACAAACAAGAAGCTGTAACACCCAAAATAAAGACCAAACATTTAGAACATAATTGATTATACGAGGAGGCGCAGTGACCTAAAAGTTATATATTTAACTATCTATGTCCACTGTCCAAGCGCGCTGATTATGGCGATAGCATAACATAATATAATGTAATATTGTACAATATGTTATACAATATATGTAATTCATAAATGACTTTGTTAATTTGAGTTCGTAAGAAATTTCTTTACAGATCGATCTATTAAAGCTATGTTGCGACCTCAACTGTCCTATTGTTTCTGGCAGTTTGTACCATATTTCAGGTGCTAGGTAAATAAATGTCTTTGATAAAAATTTAGTTTTTCTGTATTTGTGGCTGTATGTGTGGCTGTATGTGTGGCTGTGAAGGTGTCTTGTTCCGGGTGAAAGAATATGTCTATTTACAGAGAACATGGTCATTAGGGGATCTGGTAAGGAGATATTAATGAATGAATACATTATTTTTGAAAGTTGGAAAGTACATATGTCCCTCAGTTTGAGAATCTGTAGCTTCTTAAATAAAGGTTCGGTATGAGCATTATTGCTTTATTTCGATATATAGTATACATGTGGTGCACCGTGGTGATCCCGGTATATCATCTGAGTATATAATGAAGAGGAGCGGTCCCAATACGGATCCCAGGGATACACCACAAGTTATGGGAAATAATTTTGAATCAGTACATTTATAACTGACATATTGTTTTCTCTCTGTTAGATAGCTCACGAACCACCCCAAGGCAACACCACGTATAACTGGTCTCGCTACATGAGGCATTGTTTACGAGGAGAGCCTGATCGGAAATATGTAATAAATCTCATCCTGCTGCCCATCATTAACATATAAGACGCCCAGAAGACGACTCATTGATGAGTTTATCTCTTAGGGGACGGATTTCCTTAATTATGTAAATATATGTTAGATGTTTGAATTTGTAGCACCTATAAGATCAGGATCACACCTGATGTTTATATCAATCCGGAATACCCCATTCGAGCTACGTAGAGGTGAAGTAGCTTCCAAAAGAAGCTCTCCTGGATAATAAACAAATACATTTGTCGTCGGTGGACGAAGCAACAGAGGAAAAGTAAGGTGAGGAAATCAAATTGAATGCCAGTCTGGATTAGTACATTGCCACTGGGGAGAAATGGCCATGATCCAGAAAACGGCTAATATATAGCTCTGACACAAAAAAATTTCATTATGGTGTCCTAATTGTGGATTCAAATAATTACTAAATGGAGCACGGTGTGCGATGCTTTATTCGTTGACTTTCTAGCGGTGACTATTCCTTCTATGCTGATGGCCGATGGGTGAAGATGGATCAACCATACTAAAAACTGTCAGAGAAGTGATACTCGAGTGATAATTATTAAGAAAACCGGAAGACCTGCTGATGTCATTGCCTCCGATGTGACATATACGTCAAGAAAAAACAAACTAACGAATAAATAAGAAACCTCTTTTGTAAATAAACGATTACAACATATAGAAAATATTAGCATACCACCTCGATCAATACTTTATTTCCTACCCCTCTTTAGAAAAATATCTTCTATCCTGTTCAAAGTTGCTTTCACCTATAAATATTGTTGATCATTCGAATATCTAATTGTACTTACACACACACACACACACACACACACACACACACACACACACACACACACACACACACACACATAGACGTGTCAATGTAAAGTGCCTTTGAATGGCCACTGCTAGTAATGACGCTTATTAAATCTACATTATTATTATTATTATATATTATTATTATTATTATTATCACTATGCAGGTGATTAATAATACTTTAATGCCTCAGATTATTCACTGAATCTTTAGAAAATCTGTACATAGATTTTAATAATACGAGTGCTTTGTAAAATAAAACGTTGTCATTATTATTTAGTTCGTGAGATAGAGCATTAAAGCAGTGCTATATATATATATATATATAATATCTACATTATTATTATTATTATATATGCGGTTGTTTACAAAATAATCCGACCTCAGACCACTATTAACTGGAATCGTTTAATACCCAGTATTTTATTCTCACTGGATCTTTAGAAAATCTGTACATAGATTTTAATAATACGAGTGCTTTGTAAAATAAAACGTTGTCATTATTATTTAGTTCGTGAGATAGAGCATTAAAGCAGTGCTAAATGAGGTCAATATGGCACTTACTCTCATACTTTCTGCTTAAATTGATTAAAATCTGATGACATTCTAATAAACTATCAATTAGCTTTGTCTTTCGTTTTACTCTCATGGTCGGGGCATTCTGATGGCGGAGTGGTTTGAGCTCTGCGCTACAAACCTCCAAGCTGTGAATTCAAATCAGGCTTATAGCTGTTTTTTGTTGGATGTGCCCCATAGCCGAATATTTCTTGGTGATGAGGCTAAATAATTCAACTCAATATTCCCACATAGCGGAATACTCTGTGGGTAGAATGAACTCACCATACGCCTGTTGTTTATCAGGCATATCACAATAATTATAGCAAATAGGCATCATATCTTTATAAATTTTATAGATACCATATTTATTGTACTGTTTAAATATAATAATATTTATTTATGTGTGTAATTAGCGTGTTACAGTTTAACGTCAAAACCACTATCAGAGGCAACTATATATTCTT
The DNA here is from genome assembly GCA_025642065.1 of Paralvinella palmiformis. NCBI lineage: Eukaryota > Metazoa > Annelida > Polychaeta > Terebellida > Alvinellidae > Paralvinella > Paralvinella palmiformis. The sequence continues at coordinate 1,065,975 of JAODUP010000061.1, forward strand.
ATATAGTCATCATTCGTGTCATGTATCAACGTGCGGTGTGTGAAACAAATACAAAAGCACTATCATTCTATCATTAAACCATATCATACATTTAGGTTGTCGTATGGAGTATACAGGGAGTCATGTGGAATATTCTAGGAGGCACTCCTCATTATGTAGAACAACGACAGCCAGCAGAGTTAGTAATAAGAAGAACTGACTAACTATAGTCATATAAATACTGATCTTAGATGTGGACTGTTTTCTCTTCAGATTGATATGGAATGAAATCGAGGCTTGTATTTAATACAAAAAATACAAACCTAATATTGTGTTGCATAAACTACATCACGAAACTTAATGCATTCAACATGTATTACTGTAATTTAATAAATTGATTGATATTTTCAGTCCTACTGTAATATATTAAAACATCGACATTTATTACCTTAATTGTTCATTTCGTGTTTTAGTACAATCTTTAGTTTTTTAAATTTGGTAGGCTCCAAAATATTTTAATAAACGCATTACATATTCTGCAAAATAATGAAAAATATTACTTTGTCGACGCAAGAGCATTCAATGACACGCAAATAAAACATTCTGAACCAAGATATCACTCGTGATTATAAAATTATAACAAACAACTTTATCAGATCTGGAATTAATTTGGCGAATTATTCAATTATGTACACAAACATAGAGTAAATTTAATGGCTTTATTCATTATGTATTGTTACGACAGCAATTATATACATGTATTAGCAATACATATGCATGTAGATGATTATATATAGACAGCCATAATGGTTTGGTTAGGCTATGAAAAACCTTTGGTCTTGTATGAAGTTAAATTTGAACTAGGTATACACAAAGTAAGCCAGGCATAATTTGAAACAAAACACATCTTCGGTCTGCCAACACATCTTTATTGATATGACCGAGACGTAATTGACCAAAACATAATTTTGTGTGTGTGTTAGTTAAATTTGACTGCCATAATTGCACTTACTTAATTAGTATCAAACCAAACCGAATTGTTGTGAATGCAAGTTGTCACCTTCGCTAACAAACTGTAGATTCCGATATGTGACCATACCAGCTGTTTGACTATATATAGTCAGTTGGAAACTTCCCGCTGCATTAATCCTGGTTTATCTTCAATCCACGAATAAATATTTCCTATTGCAGTAGGAATTGTTCATTTGCTAAGAAAACAACGAACGCGGCACTTTTGCTATTTGCACTACAGGTAGGAAAATATTTAACGTTATTTATCGTTTAATACTTACATATAGAGTAACAATGATAAAACTACCTTGCAGTATGTGTGTGCGTGTGTGTGTGTTGTGTGTACATCAGTGATGGATACCTAAATAACACATTATTTTATTTTATTGACTTGAGATATTATACACCAAAATTTGATCATTCGTCTCGTGAATGATCACAACTAACGAGTTTTATTGACATCTTACTGGCGTATTTTTTTAATCTGATTTTTCCTCAAGAAATAGGCAATAAGCCTAGTTGAGCTATATAATTTTGTCGCAATTATAAATAAACTGGACTTTTCGGTTTACTCACGATGATAATTTAGTTCACAGAATAGATTAGCCTATATTTGCCTAACAAATTAATTATTACGCCAAATGTTTTAATACGATAGTCTTCTTCCAAATACTGTAACTATTAATTAAAGTTTAAAATTAAATTTCGGCGATTGTTATAGGGCCATTTATATCGTTATCTCATCAATCAACCGATGGTGTAACAATTGCGAATTTCAGTAGTATAATTTGGCTCGTTCAGCAACAAAATAGATGTCCAGATACAGTCTCCATCCATCTAACATATAGGACATATTTTAACTGCTTGATTCACAACATTTATAGCTATAAATGAAATTTAAAAAAAACATGTATAACCACTGTTAACAATGAATACCATTCATACTTCCACTCTTATGCCCCTTCCGGCAAAATGCGAAAGGGTGAAAGGCAATTTATATTTAAATCAAACGACAACTGTATTTTATCAATTACATTCTTATGTAATACCTTAAAAATTTAGACATGTTAAATGTTACTCTCGTTTTGAAAATATATATTCCCGCGCTCTTACGTCATATGTTGTCAGCGCCATCTAGTGAATACCTGGTAACTAGGTCACAGAGTTATACGCGCGAGAATTCGCGCGATTTCTGAAGTTGGCGCGAAATGCAACAGATAACTTGAAGCGAGCTAGGGGTAAGTTGATGTTTGAGGGTCGTAAAACATTAAACTTTTATGCTGTATATTCGTCAGTTTTTATTTGACAGTAGTATAAAGTTAAGTATGACTGTCTCTGGCATATGTGTGTGAAATATAATAATTAAATTACTTTGGAATATTTCGTTTGGTTGTTTATTTGTAAAACTCGTACATGATTATTGCTGCCATGTTTCGTGTTCAGATACCGCACCATATTTGCGGTTGAGGCAGTAATAGACTATAGCATAGCTTCTTAATTATCTTCTATTATTATCCATCTGATTCACTATAAATGTATATTGCTATTATCAGTGTACGTCATTATCTTTTGTATGTCCTTTAATCAGTGTCCAAATATATTTTTGTGATCACGCTTTTTATTAATCGTGGATTCAATCAGTTCAGGGATGGATTCGAATTTGTGATCGATTTTGTATTATTCTTACACCAGAATACATTCAGTTTGTCCATTCTACACAAATATTGTCAGATTTTTTGTCGAATTTTACCACGTCCGTCCTTATTTCTCTTGCCCTTGGTTCATCAAAATTGGGACAATGTCCACGGTAATAAAACCCCGTGGGTTCTCTATCTGGTTTCCCTTTGCCCTTTTTATAAATATCACTCAATTACTGACCATGTCGAATAAAAGTTTTGGACCTGAACAGAATGAATAGTATTCCAGCTAACCAATTATACATTGATTGTATATTGTTTTATCAAACTGTTTGATAACTTCTGCACAGTGTAGTTTGTTAGTTAGTTAGTAGCAAAACTATCAGTTGCTTCCATTAAAATTTGGAGAGAGAAAAGTTGCCTTGATGACTACTTTTAAATTTAAGGAAACATTTGCCATGTTGCTCCTCCAAATGGCCTTATTGCCTCAACATTTCTCATTAAACCCAAAGCAATACTACAATTAAATTTATATCCCTGTTAATATATTTGTATATAATATACATGCACACACTTTTACAGATTGTTTTTACCAAGATTTGCAGTCATGTTCCACCTACGACATATAGGACCTGATTCTCAGTCAGATAGTCTGATGTGGTAAGTCATAATTATGTATCTGATGTGGTAAGTCATAATTATGTATCTAATGTGGTAAGTGTTTTATATTCTATGTAATACTGTTTGTTGTTGCCAAACATACGAAGGTTTAATTATTGTAACTTGTTTCCGTATATTTGTTAGTTTGAAGAAGACTATAACCATAATTGGTCGTAAACGAGATGAAGTGGATCATGTAATCTGTAGTCATAACTACAAGATGAATGCCATAGTGAGCAGAAGACACTGTCGTGTGAAGTTGATTAACAATGTCATAGAAATAATAGATGATTCTCGGAATGGTGTCTTCATCAATGATGTAAAAATTGATGGTTAGTTGGATTTCATTATTTTGTTGAATTATAATTAGATTTATTGGTTTGCGCGTTATAGAGGTAATTGTGTTTTGTCAGTTAGGTATAGTTAGTCTAAAATGAAACTTTGCAACCAGTCAGTTGATGTACTAAAACCTCATGTCAGATTATAAATTTTTTGTAGGTAGGGTAATTATCGCTGAGGGTGATGTGGTGACAATGGGACATCCGAGTGGAGAAAAGTTACCACCTGGAAAAAGAGCTAGACAACCAAATTCTGAATACCAGTATATTGTAAGTTGGGTGCTTGTTTTAATAAGATTATTAAACATCTCAGTATTGTAGCACATAATTATTCCAGTGAGTTGGACTTTTATTGCTGAAATTAATCTATAATTATTATTGGGATTTAGTTTTGTTTAAGATGAAAACTACCTTGGGCTTTTTCAAGTGGTACGATGACAAACAGTAATGCAAGAGGGCCCAAAACACCAGCACATACAGGGTGACACCTGTCTGTTACTTAGAAGGTTAATTTTATAACACTTGATTTAAACAATAAGTAAATTAGTTTAAAAGGTTCCAATCGTTAGTTGTAACAAATGGAGTTTCCATTTGAGGTTTTTAATTCTAGATGTACTTGCTAATCCAATTTTAACAACTGGGAATGCTGCAACTTCATAATTTGCCATCCTTAGCTCTTTGGTCAGAGTGGCTGTGATGTGGACATTCTATGCATATCACAGCCATGCTTTGGTCAGAGAGATAATGGATCTTATCATCAGTTAGCTGTGTTGTCTGTTAGCCATTGTTTAGAGTTATTTATGTTGTCCAAAGTGGTTGGGATGTGAATTGTTGATCCGTGTCATATCACAGCCTGCTTTGGTCAACATGCTTGACTCAATATCAACTGATGAATGGCGCAGTAGCATTACCAGATGGCCCAAGTGGCAGTGATGTGTCGTTAGCAGAACATATCACAGCCCCGCTTTGGTCAACTAGCATGCTATCATTTCAGCTGTTCTTTGATAATGGAGATACAGTGTTTGTGTTATTGCTCGAGATTACAACATTGTATCACTTGACCAAAGTGATCGTGCAATGAATTGCTACTTACATATCACAGACTGCTTTGGTCAAGTGGCAAAATGTATTTACAACAAATTTCGGTTCTTCGTCCACCTTGCACATATTTAGGTTCAATACTTTCTAAGGGTTTAAAATGATTATGTTGTTGTGTCTGATTGTTCCTGATGATGCAGGTCATGAGACTTGAGGTGGCTGTGATGTGTCTTATTGCTTCATATCACAGACCGCTTTGGTCAACATGATTGGCTACTTACACCAGCAGAGACAGCCCGTTATACAGTTATAATATTTTTGTCAAGTCAATTATGAGGCCTTCTGTAAATAAAATCTTTCCATTATTTTTCAAGTTAATGATTTTCTATAATAATAAAACAGCTAACGTCGTATATTGAATACTAATAATACTCAAAAGATGGTGCATAATGACTGTCATGTAGATATGGCTGGGTGAGTGAGTGAACATGTAGTTTTTCAACATTAAAAAGTTTATGGTTTGTAAGCTTGGGAAATGATGGATTGTGGATGACACTGATAATTTGTTAGTTTAAAATGTGATGCAATTTACCATTGTCTGTACATGGAGGAAATTGGGCACTGCCTTGTTCTGTCCAATATTAATGTACCTCGTGGTGTTTATCTTTACGCAAGGCTACCTCTATTTCCATGAGTAGTGTCGCAGTCGACAATAAAACATGACAAATGTTCTCACTTTCTATTGAATTGGATAACAATGTCACAGACAATCAGGCATGGGGTCAATTCCTGAATTGGAATTGATGTGGAATTTAGTATTTAAAAAAAATGAATTGATAAAGTTTCCTTTTTAATTCTGAAGTATTACTGGGAGTAGGTATTCGTGCCCACTTACGGTAAAATGTAGTAGGTAAAAAGAGTCTATGGAATTGACCTCATGTCAGTAGAGAATTACCTGATTTTGTTAATAAAGTGTATATTGTCTATAGTATTATAAAGTATGACCAACATAGGCATTTTGTTTCTTGTAACTCTTCTGTGTAAATTTTCTATCCATTGCCAGTCCTAACCCTTAAAACGGTTATCTTTTCACCTTCAGTTAGAGAGGTGTTTCTGTGGGCAGGCAAAGCATGAAAGTGAACTGTTGACAGATGAGGACTACAAGGAGTTGGTTTTAGATGACAAAACTGTGGCAGCAGAAAAACAAGGGTTAACTCGACCAACATCAGTTAAGACTTCACCACAGACTGTTAGTGACAGGCTATCATCCTCATTTGCGCTATATAAAGACAATAATAACAGAACTCAGTTATCAACACGAGAACAGTGTTCCAATATTGTCTCTGTGTCCATCTTACCAGCACCAAATAAAACTGTTAGTGATGTTCAAGTTGGGAAAAACACCTCGCTGCTTCTTGGGATATCGAGTGACATTGGAGATAAAGTCTCTTCGTCCATTTCTCACAAGTCACCGTCATTCGGTTCAGAAGATATATTAAAAAATATTGTAGAAGGTGGAAATGTTTTGTCGCCTCATGAATCTGTGGCGTCCAATGTTTTGCTGCCTGCTAATACTGTTTTGCACCCTTTGTTAAGCAAATCTGTCGGAAATAACTCTGATGAACCATCTAGTTCAATCGCAGAAGTTCCTTTAGAAGTAGATTGCGTTTCAGAACCCCAGGCACCAGTTGTCATGGAAAAGGATGCTCTGATGTGTTCTGGATCAGTTGACATGGGCGATAATGAACATGTGGAGGCGTTATCAGAAAACAGCCACATTATGTCAGCAAAATCAGAAGGTTTAACACTGGTGTCTGCGTCATCATTATCAGAAGATAAATTTCAGGAAGATCCTATAACACAGCCGGAGGTTGGCCATGTTATCCAAGCAAGGTCAGAAGCTATGTCAGTGAATGATGATGTCCTGCAAGACGCATCCTTGGATGAGGACCATTCTGAGATTAATCGTTGTGTTTCAACGGCTCCCTTGGAACATTCGGAGGAAAAGGGATTTACTAATCAAGAAGCTTTAGTGTCCCAGTCGGATGTTTCTTTTAAAAATGGTTCAGTTATGAGTCCGGAATCAGAAATATTTGGTGAGAAAACTCCTGTTTTATCGTCTGATTTGAATGTTTCTGTGGACAGAAATTGTGAGTTGTCTATTAAGCCAGCTGTGATATTGGATACTTGCCTATCACATCGACAAGATGATTTGGTTAAGAATGATCCTGTCTCATCATCTTGCTCAATAACCTCTGTAGAGAATAATCCTGTTATGTCACAGAAATCAGAAGTTGTGATTGTTAAAGACCATGATCTGTCATCAGTAAACTCCAGAGGCAGTTGTGTTGTATCAACAATGGCGGAAGATTTTCTGTCTGCAGAGAATTGCTCTCATCAGTTAGTGATGTGCACTGTTGTGCCATCAACATCAGAAGCTTTGTCAGTGAATGATGATGTTCTGCAAGACGCATCCTTGGATGAGGACCATTCTGAGATTAATGGTTGTGTTTCAATGGCTCCCTTAGAACATTCGGAGGAAAGGGGATTTACTAAACAAGAAGCTTTAGTGTCCCAGTCGGATGTTTCTTTTAATAATGGTTCAGTTTTATTATCTGATTTGAATGTTTCTGTGGACAGAAATTGTGAGTTGTCTATTAAGCCAGCTGTGATATTGGAGACTTGCCTATCACATCAACAAGATGATTTGGTTAAGAATGATCCTGTCTCATTATCTTGCTCAATAACCTCTGTAGAGAATAATCCTGTTATGCCACAGAAAGTTGTGATGGCTAAAGACTGTGATTTGTCATCAGTAAACTCCAAGGATAGTTGTGTTGTATCAACAATGGCAGAGGATTTTCTGTCAGCACATGAAACAGAAGTTTCTCCTGATTTGATCAAAGATCCTGTTGCATCCAAAAGGATTGAGAATCCGTCAGAGAAGGATTTTCTATCCATATCAGAACCAGGTATTTTCACTGAAGGTGACCATGCTATGCAGTTGAAGGTATCAACAGAAAAAGACCAAATCTCCATCGTTAATGGTGTTACTGTTATATCTTCTAGTTCACAAGATGTGATAGATGATTCTGTTTCAGAACATAAACCTGAGGGTTCCTTGGAAAAGAACCTGATGAGGGAAAGAAAATCGGGAGGTTTATTAGAAGATTGTATTCCAGTCCCTGAATCAGTGGACTCGGTTGTGTCAACTAAAACAGGTTGTTTTCAACCGTCACAGTTAGAGGCTTCTATTGAGACAGCTGAAGTAATTTTGAAAGCATCAGAAGATCTTGTTTCTGTACAAAAGAACTGTAATATACCAACTAAAGCAGAAATTTTAATTGAGAATGAGCCTGTTTCACCAACTCGGTTGAAAATTTTCATTGATGCGAATTGTGTTCCAGTAAAATCAGGAGATTTGATAGAGAGAAATTCAGTTTCACCGTGTCCGTCATTTAGTATCACAGAAAAAGATAATGTTGGGCTGTGTACCTCAGATGATCTAATGTGGAGAGATACTGTTCTGTCAGTACCACAAGAAGTAGCCATTTTGCAAAGTGAAGTTTCACAATATAATCCTTTACTGCTCCAGCCAAAAAGTTCCTTGGTGAATGTTTGTGATTCACAAAAGGTTGATGCCTTGATTGTAAACAGTGGTTCTGATTCTCTAAATGCTAAACTTGATGTTGATGATCCTGGTGGGGGAGTGGTTTTAAAACTAAGTGCTGAAACGGAGATAAATGCAAAACAAAGCTGTTCTGGAGATGGTGCGTCAACAGATATTGAAATTTTGTCATCGAAGGGAAATGTCAATACTGTTGAACTTCAGAGGTCTCGCCTGGAAGTGACAAATAGCATAACAGGATTTGGTTCCAGTCAGTCTCTGACCAAAATATTAGTGGGTGGTGAAGGCGATGAACTTTGTCAGAAAAATGAGGTTCACATAGCACTAGACAACAGTCCTGGTAGTTCGTTGCCGATAACCCCGTACACACCAAAACAGCAGATACGCTCAATGAAGAGGCCCCATTCGTGTGAGCCACCGAGTAAACGTTTACGTAGAGAGTTCCCCCCGAATTTGGCATCTCTCTGTCTGAGTCCAGGTGTGGATTCACCGTATGCACTCAGTCCAGGTCCAGAGTTCAGTTATGTAGATTCAGTTTTGACAGGTGAACTAAAGCATGGCGAAGTTGCTGAAGCAGAAGACCATCAGTTTAGTGATGCTGAATCAACTCCGGATGAGAAGGACGAGATGTGGCAGTGTCAAGTTTTAGATAATAGTATAGTGGGATCAAATGGGCACATTGACTCGGTTAAAGATTGGATGGTGGATAAAAAACAAGATCCTGGAGGCGTTCTACTTCGAACAACCACTGTACAGACTGATGTCTCCAAATCAAATAACACCGATGAGATCAGTGAACCAGTTCCCAACCACGATTCTCTAATTGCTGATGTAGACCATTCAGGAGGTGAAGATTCCCTTGATCTGTATCTGGAAATGTCACAGTCCTGTACGAATCCTGTGTACAACTCTAGCATGGAAGGCCAACTTCATGTCAAATCATCTACACCTGAATTTGGGCATAATACCAACTATCCGTCGACAGTGTTGACAGAGAAATATGTCTGCGCCCAATGTGGACTCATTATGGACATGGATGATAAGGAAAATCACTGTCATCCAGATGTCAGCGATACACACAATTCTGATGATGATCAGGAAGATTATTTCATAATTGAAGAGGACGAACAGGATGGATTTTCTGTTGGAGTAACTGTTGCCTCCGAAGCCCCTTTCATGCCATGCAGTAAAAGACGTAAAATTACATTCGGTGAAGAGCATGATAGTGGTCAAGATATGTCCAGGCGTGAACATCTTATTGAGGGATCTGTCACGGACCAGGTGAAAAAGAACAGTTATGGTGAGGGGCATTGTCTGGGAGTAGCATTAACAAAACAAACTTCACACTGTGTGGAAAGTTCCGAATGTGTGAAAACAGGTTATAATACAGTGGATGTTAGTTATAGGACTGTACGCAGAGAAAAGGATGGGTCTTTGGTTATCAGTGACAAGAATGTTAAGAAAACTTGTTATGCTGATGTGTTGTTTGATAGGAACCTACAGGGAGGTGATTCAGATTTGGTTGTGCAGCACGAATCACAGAAGAATAATCTTGCAGGAAAGTGTCCTTGCTTGGTAATGAGTGTTGATACAGATGACCGCCATAAGAGTGAACCATACACAGATAGTGGTACCTTCGACAGCCAGAAGCGTGAGCCACATACAGATAATGGTACCTCCGACAGCCAGAAGAGTGAGCCACACACAGATAATGGTACAACTGACAGCCAGAAGAGTGAGCCAGACACAGATAATGGTACCACTGACATTCACAAGAGTGGGCCATGCACAGATAATGGTACCACTGACAGCCAGAAGAGTGAGCCACACACAGATAATGATACAATTGACAGCCAGAAGAGTGAGCCATACACAGATAATGGTACCATAGACAGCCAGAAGAGTGAGCCACACACAGATAATGATACAATTGACAGCCAGAAGAGTGAGCCATACACAGATAATGGTACAACTGACATTCACAAGAGTGAGCCATACACAGATAATGGTACCATAGACAGCCAGAAGAGTGAGCCACACACAGATAATGATACAATTGACAGCCAGAAGAGTGAGCCATACACAGATAATGGTACCTCTGACAGCAAGAAGAGTGGGCCACAGACAGATAATGGTACAACTGACAGCCAGAAGAGTCAGCCATACACAGATAATGGTACCATAGACAGCAAGAAGAGTGGGCCACGGACAGATTATGGTACCACTGACAGCCAGAAGAGTGAGGCACACACAGATTATGGTACCAGTGAGAGCCAGAAGAGTCAGCCGCACACAGATTATGGTACCAGTGAGAGCCAGAAGAGTCAGCCGCACACAGATTATGGTACCAGTGACAGCAAGAAGAGTGAGCCGCACACAGATTATGGTACCAGTGACAGCAAGAAGAATGAGCCACACACAGTAACGGGTATCAATGACTCCCAGAAGAGTCACTGGGAAACGGGTATCAGTGACAGCCAAAAGAGTGATACGTGCCCAGAAACTGGTATTATTGATAGCCAAATGTGTGATCCAGTACCTGGCATCAATGAGAGCCAGAAGAGTGAGCCAGAAACTGGTATTGGTGACTCCCAGAAGAGTTGGCCACATATAGTAACTGGTATCAGTGACAACCAGAGTAGTGAGCCATGCGCAGAAATTGGTATTATTGACGGCCAGTGTGATCCACACGCAGTAACTAGTGTCAATGAGAAGGGTGTTCGACACAAAGACAGCCAGAAAAATTATCCATACTTGGAAACTGGTATCACTGACAGTCAGAATACTCTGTTGTCGACACAGACAGATGCCTTTGACAGTCAGTGTGATACACAAACATGTACTGTTGACATTTGCACGAGTCAGCCTGAGACACAAACATGTGCCAGTGATGATGAAACCAGTATGATTGGACAATTTCTACTTGATGTTAATGAACTCGGGAATACCAATCCAGATGGCTTACTCATTGCTCCTCAAGGTCATGTGGTGATTGAAGATGAGACTCCGCATGATGTTGAATTACGAAGATTAAAGAAGACCGATGCAATAAATGAGAGTGCCAAGGAAATTGATGACAAACAAATATTATCAGTGATTCCAAATACTTGTACTGACCGAGAAGGAGTCCAGTGTGATGACAAATGTGTTTATATTGATTCTTTACCAACACGGACACCTGGTGATGAAGTTGATGAGGTAAAGTCAGTCATTTCCACTGTTGACAGCATCAGTCTGTGCTTGGAGTTGGAGTCGACCCAGACCAGTACTAGATTGGTGGAGAGTTCGCAGGAATGCCAGGAAACCCAGAGCGACGTCTTAATGGATGAGGATGTTTTGTCGAACTCAGCGAGTGATGATAGTTTGAGGTTATATGTTGAACCAACGCAAAGAGAGGCAGGCTCTTCTGCCACCGATGAGAGATTTGACGTAGTCTTCTCACAGATGTCTGATGGTGGAGATTTGCTGCAACCTAATATACAAAATGTCATCCATTCCCTGGAAGATGGACTGGCCAGTCCAGCACTAACTATTGACCAGGATCAGGCAGGGCATGATAATCTATCCATGATTCAAGAAGAAGATGAAGACGTCACACAGTCTTCAGGAAGCTTTTCTGAAGTTGATGGGGTGTCCTGTCTTCCAGCCTCTGAACCTCGATTTGTTCCGTCGGAGGTGAATGAGACCAGTAATGATGATTCTCGAAGTGATGTAGACAGCGAGGTGTTTAGCCCTCTTCCTTACAATAACAATTTGAGACAACAGAATGATCCTGAAGCTGTTTGGGAGTAACTTGAGGATAATTCCAATCAGCAAAATGATTAGTTATTTACTAATTGTAGTGTCGTATTTGGGTTTTAATCATCAGGTGTTCATGCATAAACTAGTCTGTTAACTTTTAATGGGCAACCTACTTTTTGTTTATTCAAGCAGATATTCTGATTGGATAATTTAGTCTGATTTCTCAAAAACCATGTTCTCACTGAATATACAATTTTTTATGGCTTTCTGAGCTTTTTTCTTTAATATGTAATGTTAGATATTGTTGTGGATTAGGTGATGAACTTACAACAGATTTTGTATGGCTTTCTGAGCTTTTTTCTTTAATATGTAATGTTGTGGATTATGTGATGAACTTAACATACTGATTGCATTCCTCAAATCTAAAATTCTTTGCTTGCTTCATTGAATTAATGTATTGTATGTTTATTCAAAACTTAAAATGTACGGTGTTGATCACACGTTCATTGTAGACCCGTTTTAAAGCTTCCACATAATGCCATACTATTATTTTAAATTCGAGTAAAGCTAATTCTTAATTGGTGCAATTAATCACATAGTCTTATTAGTAGCTGTTGTTGCACTGAATTGTTGTTCTGTTCATTTTTTTCCTTCTGAAATTTCTTTTTGTGGCGTTGGCATGTGTTCTTGTATATAGCTGGTATGAATTGGAGTATGAATGTTTTTGGCAAAATACCTCTTCTGGTGTTTGTATTATGTATTAATCTAGTCAGAAGTTATCGTTTATTTTTCCCATTATGTGTTAGTGTTTGAACATTGATTTGCTTGATGTTGCATCAAATGAAATTTTTTAGTCTTCGTTTAATTGATAGATTTCAGTTCAGCCACTTTCTCTTTTTTTGATGCCTGGGCTGTTATAGATGGATCTTTTGTTTTGGAATATGTGTGATATTGTTTGTGCCGGATGTCGTTTCCTAATCTTGCCATCAGATATTATGTCTGGCTGAGGCTGAACTGTCGTGGTAATTTGCTTGAAATAAAAGTCCATTAATAGTATTTCATGTTTTGTTGCTGTAACTGATTGTAGATCAATTATAATTGAATAAAATTCATTTAAAGCACTTTGACGTGTCATTCTCTCGGTAAAAGGCTTGTTTAAACATCTCGTTTGCCTACAGCGTGGCCAGAACACTGAAGCAAAATGAGTGATCACTATCTTTTAGTACAGTTTGGTGGCATTAAAATATTAAGATTCTGACTTTATAGCGAACCAGGTGTATTAACTGTATGATGAGGATGCACCTTCCATATATTTATCAGTGCTCTAATAGTGAACTGGGTATGGTGCTACAGGAGAAACCTCTAGGTTTAGGGTTTGATTCCCACTGATAAGTGTGATTTTTTTCCCGGTTAACTATGTGTGACGAGTGTTAATTGTGTCCCATGTACATGGTCTTTTTTCATTGAATACCAAACTGAATATTGGCAACATTATTTAGCTTGGGGACGTGTTGATATTAACAAAATGATCAGTTTACCTAGAACATTCCTATATATTAATTTGTTTATATAAAAATGCATTAGGAAGAGGTATTGCCGACTGTTAGCCACTGCATCGTCAGAAATGGCATCTGATATATAACTTTTAACCCGTGTCCTATTCCAGGTCGATCATATATACGACTTTAATTGGTTTAAATAAATTACATCGATCATTCTGTCTAAATAGATAGTTAGTTATTTTTGGGAAGTTTCATCACTCAGTAAAAAGCTACACAGATTATATCATTTCTCTTGGGGATAACCGATCAGTCTTTATGTTTTACGTGTTACCAGAATCGAGGCTGAACAGAAAACCATTTTGTGTAAACAACTAGTACTGGACTGGTTGGAGTGATTCATTCTTGTAATTGAGCTGCAAGAACTGATAATACTAACTTGTTAACTCGAATTACGTGTTAGTATATGCTCACACAGTATCTTAATCAGATGGATAAAACTGCTGAAGTTTCTCATCACCTTAAAACTCCTGCCAGACGTATTCAAGAACCTTCTTAAAATCAGTGAAATTGTGATAGGGAGATCGGGCTTTTAACACTGAATATTTGCTCCGCTGTGCTTCTGCCAGATTCTCTTTTATCTATAGTATTTTCTGAATGACTCGCATCATGAGTTTACCATGTTGTTTATCGGATTAAAAGTATCCATTGTGACAGATGATAAAATTTCGTTTTCCAGCGATATAATTAAGGATTGGGTCCAATCTATTCTTTTGATCATGACCCTCTTTTCCTCATCGTGTCCAGGATTTAAAATTGTCTCGCTGTGTTCTGCATGCTGTTATATAGAGGTGATGGTAAACAATATTATATTAATTCCTATAATGTCTTGCTAATGTCTATTTAAGTTCTGCTGAATATTGTCAACTCGGGTCGGTTTGCTTAATTGACTTTTTTGTCCACTTCGGTTTGCAAAATTTATAGTTTGTTCTGTAGATTAGATCGTCTAATATACTAGACTCTAGTGTCAAGTTTCAGTTGGTGGGTGCATTTTTAGTCTGGCTAACTTCAAGCACTGTTTCTATACATTTTCTGTCAAGGTAATCACTTCTGATCGTCGTATACATGCAGCCAAGCTTCTACTGTTGAGGTGTTCTACTCTGTATCAAATATTGTTTACCCAGATATGAGTAATTTTATTCGATGGTATATACGGGAGCGTTATTATATATCTATATCACATAATATTATTTACAAGCATATACCATCAAGCCAACAAGCAAAAAGCTGTAACCTCCAAAATAAAGACCAAACATGTAGAACATAATTAATTATCGCGGAGTCAACGTGTGGGAATTTAATCTTCCCTGGGCTAGCCGCTATATGTGCCAGGTGTTCCCGCGCGCTGTTGAAGTTATGTAGACCACACACTCTAACCGACATTTTATTTGTGGCTTAGTTTTTATATGTTCTGCTATATATGTCACACAGGTCCAACATATAAATCATTGGTGACCGCTTCTTTCCTTACCTAACAACTGTTATTGCCTCTTGAAATTCTAGCTGCATTTTATTCCCGGTTAATTGTATTGAATTAGATTAAATATATTGAGTTTCACTCTAAATGTTACAGGTGCTTGCATAAAATGAAACTAGACGTCTATACCAAGTCACTTGAACCATGTGGTGTGGTTCCTGGCCGAGATAGCACCAGGAATTATCCTAGTCTTCGTTTTGTTAATGTGTGATTTGTATGTGTTGCCTATTGGCTTGTATTGGTGTAATTTTGTGTGCAAGGAACTTGAATTAACATCATACGTATTGCCAGCGAGCCAGCTTCTTAATTCATCTTAATCTCGAGTAAGAATAATTAATAAATTTGCCTATACAGAGTTCTCTTAATTGTGAACTCTACACAGAAGCTATTCGAGTCTCAACTTAAGTAACTTCTCCGTTAAAAGCACTCATCTTCCATTTGTGTCTCATTTTTTCACGCTTACTAATATTTATAAACGTAATATCGCGGAAACTGTATGACACGCGTTTCTGTGTACAGATGACACACTTATCTGCCATTGGCTGAAAGGTGTTCTACTTGTTGTTACTCAGCCAATAAAATCGATCTATTCATTTTAATGCCAACACACCGGAAGTTGATATTAAATGCCAAAACAGCAGTCGAAAAGTGTTGAGACAGGTTTATAATGTAAAGCGTACATTTTATATGTTGTTATAAAATCGGTTTTCACAGTAAATACGAACGTCTACCAGATCTAGTTATTCTTATTATTTAGTTGTATCTATAATCGTGAATTATACAGTTCGTAAGTTGTGGGTGTATTTCTTCATTTGATATTCGATGTCCACCTGGTGACTGGTCCTACCTGGACGCCTCGTCACCACAAGACAAGTTACTGTTCGACACCTGGCTGTGGTTTCATAATATTTTATGCGATTTATCTGTTATAATGTTCGTAATTATTTTCATCATTATAACGAGCTGTCTATTTTGTTTACACAGGCCTTTTAAAAATTAGGACATCGTTGTTATGGCCTTTCCACGGAGATATTTGCAAATCACCCGTACACTGAACTGAGCTGGAATTTAGTTTACATTTACATGTGTATGAATACAATATATATATATATATATAAGAAATAATATTGCCAATGTAGCCGAAGCTGGCTTGTCACTGACCCCAACATAATATTGATCTGAACTACATGGAGGATGATCCTGCCAGAGTGTTTTGTGTACTGTAAACATCTTTGACATTCCACCTTTTTTATAATTAATTTAATGAGACAAAAGTGCCTTTTACCTTTGGTGCCAAATGCAACATGCTAAAAAAAATAAACCGCTTGATCACATGCAAGATATATATACTGATGGTTTGGTGTTCCAATAGTGTTGTGTTCAGAGCTGCATATCTGACTTATACCTGTAAATAGACCATTTCATGGTAATAGATAATTTTTCTGAACAATATACTATGTTTTAAATAAAAAATCAAATGTTCATAAATCGTGTATCATGCAATATTTCTGTCACTTTTCACCTATTTAATAAAACCAATTAAAATATTATGAAATAACCATGAAAAGAATTGCACTGAACATAATATATACTGTATAATTTATCTGTACAATATGCTATGTTTTAATTCATAAATCAAATGTTCAAAAAGTTTGGATCATGCAATATTTTTCTCACTTTTCATCTGTTTAATAAAACTAAATAAAATATTATAGAAGAACCATGAAAAGAATTGCATATAATACAATAACACAACATCTTGTATACAAGTAAAATGGCACAAACCCAACAAAACTACAAACGTTCGTTTGAAATTAGTTTGTGATAGGATTTAAATTTTGTTATGTTAAGCAGTACTTATAACTTTGTTATGATGCTTAAATTCTTTCCAGATCACATGATCGTAGAGAACACAGACATGGTTATTCCACCAGAACAGATTATATCATTAAATAACTAATTGAGTGCTGTTACCATGGAAGTGCCATCTTTCACTGAGGAGTACTTGACAGCAGTAGTAACCTATGTATCGGCCTTCCTCATGATATTTGGTGGCATTGTGCCTTATATTCCTCAGTATCTGGATATCAGGAAAACAAAGAATGCTGATGGCTTCTCATTGTTTGTGTGTTTTGTGCTTCTGGTGGCAAACATCATGCGGATATTGTTCTGGTGGGCATAATTTACTCTCTCATTTGAATATCCAAATTTTTCTTTCTGAAATTGGTCTTTGACTTATATAAAAATCCATGTTCTACAAAAGAATAGATCTACAAAAGAAATAGTATTAGATAGGACAAATTTAAGTGAAATGTTATGTAAAGCAGGCCACAACTACCATATATCTTTGTCAATAACAACTGACTAATTATTTCAGTGGCATAGTATCTGCTTGCTAAGTAATGCTGGTACTCTGATATATATATATATAGTAAATATTAGTAATACTACTAATAGTATTTACCAGATAAATTATTTTTGTTTTATTGATTAAAAAGTTTTATGCAAATCAGCATGAAAATTTAGCTTACATTTTTATATGACAAATTTATATTATGTTATCGGGGCTTTAAAATTTTATTAAATCATATTTATATTAGATTATTTGTAAACTTGGATCAAGATAAGGGAACTGTACATTCTTGTATATGTACCAGCTGAACAACATCAATGTTTGTAAGGAAATATTAAACTGTAATTTTATTCCCAGGTTTGGTGTGCATTTTGAGCTCCCATTGCTTCTTCAAAGTATAATTATGATAGTAACCATGTTTGCCATGATACACATCTGTACATCTGTAAAAGCCAAATCAGAATTAGTCAGTCTAAAGCCAAGGATCTTCTCAGGTATGTCACTCATTTTACTTAATCTTTTGCTTCATTGCTAATTACTATAATTAATTGATTATATTTACCTGGAATTTGGCATGTTTTTGTTCAGTTAGGTTATTATGATGGAATCTGCTTAATGCGTGTAAATGTGCCTACAACCATGTTGTCAGTTCTGTTAATGACAGATGCACACATACACGTAGAAGTACACAGACACACAAACACCCACACATATAATTTTCGAGTACTGTTTTTGGTATTTACTTCTCCTATTCAAATAATTCCTGGCTACTTTATAACTGTGTTTGTTAGTTTATGCAATTATCTTAAAGAATGTGTTGTTTATGTATTTTTTTCCAATTTTTGGAAATCAAATTATAAACTATTTCAATTGCACCAAATGATTAAAGACTAGTTTAACATGTCTCTGTTTAATTCAGAATATTGCCATGGTGAAATGCTCCTGATGTCACACATGAAACCCTGTTTAGCTCTGTTGTAGAGCAGAGTACACCAGATTTTTTTTCATTTTAGCTTACATTATCTGGAATATTTAGTCTTGCTTCATTAGCCTTGTGTTGCTGCTAATTATGACAATTTCAATAAAACAAACCACAGGATGCATAAATTTCTATAATAGTCTAAGATTAAATTCCTATGTATTGGGTTAATCCAGACTAAAGGGCCAATTTCCCATTACCACCAAAAAATGTGTGATATTGTCTTCAGTCCTGAAATTACATAGCCCAGTTCAAATGCCAAACAGAATTTAATCTAAATCAATTATTTGGATGTTTTCATATTACTCTGAATTGTGCAGTTGGTAGTGCTGATAGACTAATTTCAAATTGTTTGTTGTTTTCAATTTATCAGAGTTGTCATGTTATTTAATACTAATGGCATTAGAATACAGAATATTTTAATTGTGTCAATGTAGAATTTCAAGCCTTTAGCAGCCATACTGGGAACGTTATAAGGCATTCTTATTAATATAGGATTCTCTCCTTAGCAATTTTCCTAGATTCTCACCTGAGCATTATAATAGCAATTTGCCTAGAATTGGTCTGCTTCAGTTATCAGTTAATTGCAATTTTATTGATTAGTGATTCATTAGATTTATAGGAAACAGTATCAGATTTTGATAAATTGAAGAAGGTTTTGATACATTTCTTGACCTTTAGTCACTTTTGATCTATAAAGTACTGCTGTTCCCCCTTAGTTTCTAGGACAGTATGAAGGTCTCTGTGTATTTTGGCAGTTTATGTTCCTTCTCTGCCAGCTGACAGAGGAGCAGTACAGATAGATGAAGAGGATATTTATATGAGCAATGGTGTTCACTGCTGAAGTATTCACATCCTTAATGTCTCCTTAATAGCCTGTTTTAATATGGGAGTTGTTTGATGAAGTGCAGTCACTTGATGGCAGGACCAGTAGTAATATCTTCAACTGGTACAAACTTTGCAAAATATTATTCAACTTGAAATTGTATGAGATGAAAATAGGATGATAAATTAAGACCAAAGAATGGCAAATGATTTGCTTGTTATTAACTTATTTAATCATTAAATATTTAAATCCTTAATTAAATCATCTGCCCATTTAATAAGAGTATTTAAGGGAAAAGGTACTCAAAATTAAATAAGTTTTTGTTACATTTTAGTTGGCACCAAGTACTCTATGACAACAAAATGTTTATCAGAGAGTGGCATGATGATGATATATAATATGATATTCATCACAAGATTCTTGAGGGAGATGATAAATAAGAAAACGGTTCAAAAACGCAAATTCCGATCATAATCTTTAGTATGTTTTATGATCACAACGTTTATGTTTTATGATCATAATGTTTAGTATGTTACACATCATATTTTTTGTTGTCTATCCATACATTAAGTGAGTAGGTGATGTAACTTACCTGGCACAGCCTGATTAGGGCTATGGCTATATCCTACTTACAAATAACCTGATAATGTCTAGTCTCTTTGTTTAGTGTCACATTAATCTCCTCATCAGTATGAAGTGCATTGCATGACAATTGCATCGTTTACTCCATGTAGGTTTTATCAACAACTGACAACAATGTCTTGTTATCTTTTATGATTTTATTATTTGTTTGAATCACACATAGTATGTGATATATGAGTCCGTATTAAGAATAACGTTAAAAGAAACTCATAGCACGGGATTACATTAAATACAGAAAATCTCCACTAAGTAGCATGTGGCCACAGTTCAAACCACATCATTAATGATGAGATATTTCTCGTGTCATATTGGCTTAATAACATTATCATTATGATATGCATGTATTACTGTATAATTACCAAACAAATTTGTTTTATTATTCACTTCAAAAACATTAATAAAGAAAGAATCATATTAATATTTTGTGTAATATAATGTGGTTGAAATATTTTTTGAATAAGCATTTAACACGTATAGACTCATTTTCGGTAAGGCATAGTTATATCAAAAACATCATAATTAGCTGAATATCGTCATGCAATTTTTCCAGTAATCTGGTTTATTCAAGTTTATCTGCGACTCTATTTTGAGGTGTTCTGATGGCACAGCAGTTAGAGTACTGCACTACAAATCTCAGATTGTGGGTTTGAATCTGACTTGTGCCTGTGTTTGTCGGATTTCTTTTCCTAGACAGATGCCTCTTGGTCATCTCTCCTATGTGACCAGTGCCGAGGCCAAGCAACTGAAATCAATTAAACCCATGACTCCATTGATGATACTTTTTCGAAGATGCTAAAGAGGGTTCCCTAATAGCCTACTAATCTGTGACCTGTGCTGCAAACTTCCACATATCTGTGTACGGTGGATTTTTTCCTATGGCGTTGTTCCTCAGTGTTATTTCTCCAGCACTGAGGCCACACAGATCACTCAATCTCTCTCATTTCAAAGATCCTGAATTGTGAGATATTCAAATATTGTATTTGAGAAACACTGTTCTCTGACACAAACACAAATTCATTAAAATTCTGCTGAAAAATAACATTATATTTATTTAGGTGGATCCAAGTAGTATAACTGTGGAAGATGTCATAATATGACAGATTAGTGATATTATTATTAATTCATAGTTGTATTAATCTAATAAGTATTACGGAATTATGGTTCAAATTTATAATAAATTAATGGTATACAGTGTGTGTGTGTGTGTGTGTGTGTGTGAAAAGGAAAAAATAAAGTACAGTATCAGATGTGATAAACACTTTTGTTATATTTTATAATAGAAGACTGAACACTTTCTTAATCTATTTAAAATGTATTAAGAGAAGTTCAAATATTAACATGCAGAATGAACTGTGGTAGTTTGTTCACACCAACATGAACCATTTTATGTGATTCCTTCCATCCAGACAACTGTATGCTTTTATTTCACAAAATCATATATTCAGACTGAGATTGTGTCATCAGTTGATTCTTGTTGTTTGCTTATTAACAGAATCAGAATCTATTGTAAAAGGCAAAGATGAGACAGTTGTAGCACGGATGACATCCCATAATGTCACCACCAAAGCTTGCATACCATCAGCTGGTGGCAATAAATCTGACTCCTATTTCTCTGGTATGTACTTGTATGCATACCTGTTTGCTGCATATGTCCAACATGTGTTGTTCATGAATGTTGTGACACATTTGTTTGTGCTAACATTTAGTGTGAAGTTATTAGCAAAATGTTGTGCACCTGTTTCCTCCTTACAGATCTAAGGGAGATGGGTGGGGATACATTTCCAGGTGACCTAGTAGTCTAATTCGGCATAGATTTAGATCTTTGGCGAGAAAAAACAGCTGCAGTATACGTTTGTTATTTTGCAAACAAAACCATACTTATTGGTACTGTGGGGTTCTCTACCAAGTCTATCGTGTGCTACTTTTAGATTACCAGACAATCCTTAAATATGGCCTATTTTCTGATGGTCTTTTGAGGGTTATAATATATTATGATGGCAGTTATATGTTCTCTATATACAGCCACATCCAAGTGACTGTTGTTTTCATTAGTTAACGTTTTAATGATTCTAATGTTAAAAGTAGCATAACTGACCAAACACAGTGTGATCAGACACACATGCTGTTTAGTTTGAATGACATTGGGATTTGTGTTCCTGAGTAAATCAGGAGTTGGCTCAAATTTCCAACTGGGTCATGTCACCCATAAATAGTCAATCTCCTGTTTTGTTCAAATTCCATCTAGTCAAGTCTTTGTAGTTAATGTTGTGTTTTGGTGGAGGTAGCTTTGATTTGCTTTCATTATAGTTATGTTGTATATTATTATTTGTGCATTAATGTAATATACCGAACAACATCTGTTATTTGTTATTCAGAATTAAAAGAAAAATGCTCAGTCTGTTCCTGCATGCTGGTTGAGGTTTGGTAATAAATCGTACACGTGTTAAATTTCTGTTTTCAGATTTTGATAGCAGATATTTCTGGAGATGGACAGATTTCTACAGTTATGTAGAGTTCATATCATTATTTGCTGCCATGATGGGAGCTTTAACATATTTCCTGCTTGAGATAAAGCTATATATAGAATTGCTTGGGTTTTTAGCTGTCTTCTTTGAAGCTATGCTTGGAGCACCGCAGTTTTATAGAAATTATCAGAACAGATCTACCAAAGGAATGAGGTGAGATATATATCGTGTGATAGAATAATATATCAGCAGTTATAATACTCCAGAATCTAGATACACAGGTGGTAAATGTTTGTGACGTGGTCATTTGAAGGGGTTCTTCCAAAAACTGGCTGTATACCTCCCAAATAAATAAGAATAGGTGTAAGTTTGAGGAGAGTCTCCCCATACACATTTTGTGCCTACTGATACCCAATTTATCCATGGCTCATTTATTTTAATTCCATTTCATTGACGATTACTCCTTGAGCTGAGCTATATTTTCAGAATTTGTATTGGTATGATTTCATGCACATGTGTGTGTGTGTGTTTGCAAAGTTTGACATTTAATGCATTATTTCAGACAGGCTTGTATCAATCTGTGTATCAGCAGTTAAATGTTTTTCTCTGGTACAGTATCATAATTCCTGAGAATACTGACAGTATCTTTTAAATTACATGATGGTATATCCAGTTGGGTAAAAGCATTTACTTTGATACACTTATGGTTTTGTCTTGATGAGATCAGTTATCTGGAGAGAAATAACAGCTAACCAGGACAAGAATGAAAAGCTGATCCTGGACTTTTATGACAGTATCAGATTGTGTTACTTCATAACTACTCTAATACTCAAGAACCATTAATGGAATGGCAAGAAGTGACCAATTACATAAGAAATACCACGAGTCTTGTTCATGGAAAAAATGTTGCAGTTTAAAAACCTAGCTGAAGACAAAAATATTTTACCTTTTTTGTTGTTGTGTATAGTGATCTTTGTAACCTGTTTTAATTAACATGCTAACCTTTAGGTGTGAAAATCACTTTATTACTTCTTAACCAGACTGGTGTGTGACATGTGAAAATGTGACAAGAATCAGCCAAAACACATACGGAACAACATCGCATTAAATGTTTTTTTTTTGTGTGTTATGGCTGCTATTTTGAAAGTTCTGACTTTTGTTTATTTATTAACTAATTTTAATATGAAAAAAAAAGAGAAAACCAGGGAACAAATACATTGGTACTGTTGATAAAATGTCTCTCTGAGCTGAGATTATCCACTGAGTTCCAAATTTATTTATTGAAACAAATATATAAAAACATTATCATATGAAAATTTATTGTAATTGATTTCTTGCACTGAAGTGGTTTCTAATCCGTTTGTCACCTGTTAGAATCTGCTTAGTCCTACTTGAACTATCTTTTCATGATTTCAATTAATACATAGTCTTAGTGCTTGAACTACACCAGCTATAGTTTAATGGTGTCTCAAGGTACTGGCCTATTCATAAATTCATAACAAATAAGTAATTATTTTTGTGCTGGTTTTTTATGGTAAGATTATATATTTAAAAATAGCATTTTGGAGTTTAATGAGGATTGACCTTATTTCAAAAATAAAGCCAAAGTCTTCTCTTCCCATATGTGCCACTAAAGTGATATCAGGCTCCCAGAGAGCCAAAATGGAACTAGTAGAATTGATATCATGAGCCCTAATAGTTATATATATATATATATATATATATATAAATTATGACAAAGATTTTCGAAATAATTACAACAATATATATATGCAATTATTCTCATCATGATGTTGGATTTGTGTTTGGTAATCTGCTCTTATTGTACACACCTGTAAGATTTATAATTCACAATTATACTGGTTTCATTTCTTCTAGCGTGAAGATGGTACTGTGCTGGACAAGCGGTGACATTTTTAAGACAGTTTACTTCGTATTACGCGAAGCACCTATGCAGTTTTGGATCTGTGGCAGCATGCAAGTGTGTCTGGACATTGCTATTATAATACAAGTGTTTTATTATGGATTGAGGAAGCCAGCTGTACAATAGTGACGCACAATATACTACTCCAATAGGCTGAATATATATATATATATATTTGTAACAAATTGTTTTTTATTTTAAATTGTAAGTAGTGTGTGTGTGTGTCTCTGTGTGTGTGTGTGTGTGTTATTTAGCAGCTCACATAGACATATCAGTAGTGTTGTATTTAGTTAATACAGTCATTCATTTCACCATTAATGTCTTATTTTACCAGATCAATATGCTCAGATACAGAAAGTGATAACTGCCATCCATACTGTCCATTCCGTGATCAATTTGTTTGCACATCCAAATTTGTATATAGGTATTTCCTGTTTTCATCCACAAATGAGTACCGCTGATGTGAAGCAGAATGAACCATTCTGTTGAATAGTGAATTAGTATGTGAATTGTGACTGTTTCCAGATTCCGAGTGAGTGAACACGTGCTGATAGTCTCATGTTTGTTCACTTAATGCCAAGGTTGTATGAATGAGTACTTCACTGTGTGTATATATGTGTGTGTGTGTATGTGTGTGTAATAAGTTATCACAGAGAAAAATGTGACTAGAACAGAGTAAGACTGTGTTTATATCCATCATCATTATATTAGCTCCATGTTATGAACCATAATCTTCATTCATTTGTGATAAGATTGTGAGTTTAAAGAGATCATTCTAATCTTCAGATGATGATGTCTTACTATCAGTTGTTATTGGCATTGAATTATTTGCAGCAATTCTAATACGAGGTATCGCTGTTACACCACTTCCTGTATATATTTTGACACAAAGTTAACCTCTTATACTTGGCATATATATATATATAGATCTATATTATTTATCATATGATAAATAAATGATCAGTGTTTGCCTGTGAAATCATTTAGTTTACATCAGAATATTGTTCCAGAATTTTAAAGGTTACTGTTCAATATTGTCTGATTGACCAGTTCCCAAACATGATCAGTACCAAGTGTCATCTTGTTATTCTTCTTTGAACATTATCATAACACCACTGTAATTATGCACATGCAAAGAAATATCTAATTTATGAAGTATGTGTTCATGTGGCATATTATATATATATATATATCTAGATAGTGCCAGTTTTATGGCAGATATTCTTGCACATATGAATACAGTGTTTGTACTAATTCTTGTTATAGGAGAGATGTATTTTTGGACTGGTGTAATGTTTTTTGTTTTATTTCAGTGATCTGAACATCTCTGGTTTTGTTCCAGCCTGTCAGGGTTATATATGTGACACATCTAGGGTGTGATATTTCTGTTGACTGTCTGTATGTGACGGCATAGATGCTGCTCACTTCATCCTTCGTGTGTGATATACATCTAGTGCGATATTTATCGTTCAGAATATTGTGGAATTCATTTGTGTGAACATTTTATATCTGGCGGACACTAGAGCATTACGTTATGGCTACACAGTGTAATGAATTTGGCTTTGTTTGTGTGTATGTGATTGCCCATACACAAATGCGTGTTTTTATATATATGTAAATAAACCCACATTCACCTGCTTGGATTTATGTCTAAACTATGTATCAATTACACACACATACACGTGTCAATACTTATTTTACACTTCTGATATTATTATACTTTGTTGTATGGTAGTTAAGAGTAGTAATGAACTGCAGTGTTAATCCCATAAGTAAAAAACAGCATACTGGATATGATATTCTTAGTAATGATAGAATAATTTTTACAGTGTAAATATGTGTATCTAGTGGGTATTTAAGTGAGTGTTTTGTTTAACCTCGGTACTCATCGCATCCAAGACACATGACAAACACACGGGTAACTTTGGGATTCAAATCATATTCCGATCATTTGCTGTGAAGTATTATGCTCGTTGTATTATTGGAGCACCTATAGAGGATACAAAAAAAGTTAATTGATATTCATAAATAATTTTTCAGGGAAATTGTACAATCTTCACGTCGGACATTATTGTCAGTAACAATTTTTCTTTCACTGTTGTTCATAATTTTTACCATCATTCTAAAATACTCCAGTCACATTTAGTGAACTGGAAATAGTAGGAGTGAGAGAGTGGGTGGGTTAGCCTTGGCAGATCAGACCTAGGACACTCCCTGGGAAATATCTCGCAAACATGGGTGCCTCGAGTAGATTCGAACGCACACCTGCATTTTTCAGCACAATACTCGAACAGCTACACTATGAGAGCACCTCGAAAATAGTACTAGGAATAGCAGTTATAATAAGCTACCCATTAATCCTGTTGCCCGTGGGTGTCGAGTTTTTATCAACATTAATCAGCATAAACATAATGTAACATTTGTGATTTGGAATTATCACACATAATTAATCTTGTTATTATCCAATCATAGGAAGTATGCTAAGAATAGTCAACAATTTTGGGTGGAATACCAGGTCACCATGATGCTTGTGATAGCGCAGTTAGTTAGAGCGTAGGACTCGTAGCCGAAGGGTCGTGGGTTTGAGGCTCCGGGAGCTGCAATGCTGTCATGTGGCGACTGGTTCACTCATCCATAAAATGAGAACCTGACAGGATGTGACGGCTATGTGTTTGAGTAAAGCTTTGCGCCTTTAATGGCAGCATGCATTGTATGCTACCTTGGGAGTGGAGATGTGTGCTGGGTGGAAACAGGGATGATAACAATATTGTACAGTGCCTTAGAACAGATTACCTGGTTCTGGCGCTATATAAACATGCATTATTTTATATATATATATTAGCTAGCAACATCACATTTTTCCAGAGCGGGGAATTCCCAAACAGAAGAATCAGTATTTTTACTAACAGTGTTCAGCACAAAACTTTTCTAAGACCATTGCATCGAAAGTGATAAAGATGCCATTACTAAATATAACTGCGAATTACTACACATACACCCACATATATAGAGTAATTAATCTCTTGTTCCAAATCTTATATATGTGCATGCACAAACTAACAGTAAGTGCTGATTGATTTGTTATGCATGTGTTATCGTGATGCGTATTTTTAAGTTGCACACAAACTGATATTAAAGTTATTTTTATTCAGTTGATCTACAGGTATTTATTTTATCATTCACATACCTTTCTTAATATCACATCTCATTAACAAACAGGTTGTGTCAATTTATTAGTCTGTGTACTGTTTGTAACATAAATAAAATTAGACTTCAGCAAATACTGCACGAACAAGTTGAATTGAATGACATCACATGACTAGACAAAAAAAAATTCGCATCACAAACAATTTGTGCAGAATAAAACAATTCAATAAAATAAGGCATTCCACCAAAGTTTTAAAAAATATGGTGATCGATAAAGCTTAACATAACTTATTAAGTAAACAGAGGTCGGATTATTTTTAACTGTTGTGAAAGTTAACCATTTAATGCTCTTGGGCTTCATTTAACAATGTGGGCATATGTTAAGACTTGTGCATTAGACAGCATCTATAGCGACCATTATCATCAAATTGATAGAAAGAATCAGAACGGCCTTATGTCGACTAGAAAAAATAGTATTTTTGTCCAAAACAATTCCATGCCACGAATAAGGGCATGTCCAACTGGAAATGTGAACTTTAGGTATGCTTCTATTTAAATCATAAAACAAATCGATTTACTTAATGTGGCCAGCTGATTAAAAGAGTCATAAATAATTTATCCTAGGCTACTAGACCAACGCATAAATACTACGGAATAATGTTATTATGATTAAGCATCAAATACAAAATATCTTTGTACAGAATACTCTTATCAGTATCAATTATGTGCATTACAGTATACAACATACTGTTTTAATTCTTAATGCCATAAAATCACAAAGATTTGCAGAAAAGTGACCAGCAACACAAGAAGACATATTGCTCAGTAACAACGTATCACTCAGACATGAAACAGTCGTTCACTAAAAGCATTCTATTTATAATTAATGGATCAAAAGACTAGATTCTTTCATATTTCCCACTAATGACAGAGGCATCATAGCTAAATAACTTAATAAAATTAATATTTCATAAAATCATTATAGCCAGCTCATTAATATATCAGATAGAGCTATACACAGTATGTTATTTCACACATACACACACACATGCTAAACACACACTGATATATTTACCAAGGTAAAAGCAACCTAAATGCTTATATTATAAATTATAACCTGGCTATAAACATAAATATTGTGACAATATTTATACAAGTACATAATATTGTAACGCAGTTCCATAATGCAAATACGGAAAATGTCTACACAAGAAAAACAACTGTAATCACGCATTTCACTTGTAATTACATTATATGTAAAACAGATCTTTCTTAAACTGGAGAACCCCTCATATACTGAGAAGACCAACATAAATGCATATTATGGCAATGGCATAATTATGTTCATAGCATGTTTTCATGTTAATATAAAAATAATTATAATTTTGCAGTTTTACTGATAACTAGGAAAGTACAATGTTATAACACTAAAACCACCGTGACAACAGCCAATAATGTGACAGACTCTGTACACTGTTTCTATGCTGCATGTTTATAAATTGAATGCTAGTAATTCACTAAATGCTTTAACACAGATGCAACGAATCTCAGAATAAATTAAATCATGGATGTGTGTACCACCCGACCTCATCGAAAAAAAGGTTTTAAAAATAATGCAGGCGAGAGGAATAGATTCTTCACAGACAAGCACCAATTAGTTATAGAACATACACTGTGTAAGAGTAATGGGGCAGATGTCCTGACCTATCTAGGACAGCATGGGTTATCGACCATAAGAATAACATCAATGCCGTAAGTCTCTACCAACTCCATAAGGAATGATCTGTCTCCAAGGGGATCCAGACCCATGCTCTTCATGTGATCTGATGTCAGCTGACGATCCATGGACGCTGATACATCGATCAGAGTCTGGAACAGACGATTGTTCTGTTCAGTGAAGAATCTGGAATCAAGTGTTATATATTTGGTGGTGATAATATTTGGGATCAATGATAAAAGTGTTTTATATCATAAGTACACTATCTAGAATGCTAAATGTAAAAACAATGTATAACACCCTCTTGATAATGCCACATTTAGGATCAGAAAGTTTGGTGTTATAAAGAAAGTGGCATTCTAAAGAGGTCTGACTTAGAAAAAAACAAAAATCGATTCACAACACAACTTATTTGTTTATCTACGTTGCTTCTGAATGTTAACGTATAGGAATGTCAATGTATATTAATTAACCACACTACTCACACTCGCATTCACACAAACATAAATTAGCATTTGGTAAAAAGTCAGTCATGGCAGCTTGTTTGGATGTTAGCGAGGAAATGTTCGTCGAGGAAGATGTTGTCATCATCATCATCATCTAGTCCACTCAAAATCAGGAGCATCATCAACATACAGCTTGTGGTTAAAGTTTTTCAAATAACATGGTTTAATGCCATGACCAATCACAAGGGGGCGTATTTTTCAGAGCCATCAGAGTTGCATGGAAGAATGACAGTCAGTCTCCATTTGTTTGGTGCCTTTTGTCATTATAGCCATTGACCGAGATTTATCAGGCATCATCAGGTACAATAAGCTGGTTCCAACCAAATTAAATACATTCTTGAGGGGATAGCCTTCGTGAATTCTTGTCCATCACTTATTTTTTGGAACGTTTTGGCCTTGGTATATAAAACATGCCGGAAAACCACAAGAAAGGGGTCTGTTCTAGTTCGGTCTGTTTTGCTGTTTGTTGTCGTTTTGATGCATCCACAAGAGACATTTCTACAGAAATAAACTTTCCCCAAAAAGTTCTGTGTTTAACATCACATCCTCACAGAACAAAAAACTATTAGCTATTGTGTATTAACAAGCTTTGAGGTGAAGATCTTGATAGCACATCACTTCTAGATTCTGAGTTATAGAGAAAGCTGATCTTTTACGTTCATGAAATTTCATTTACGAGTATTCAATTTAGTAATTACTTTTATGGAATACTTTTACTCAACTTGTGATTGGTGAAATAAAGAGGGAAATGGCAGATTGGGATCTGCCATTAGTTGATGATTACTTAATAATGAGGGGCATTATAAAGAGGAATTCATAATGAATGTAAACTGTTCTCAGTGTTCTCTTGGTGATAAGTGAGGATGGCGTTATAAAGAGTAGGATAAAATCAAAGGTGCACTGTATATCCATACTAAAGTTTCACTAATACAGTGCATGCATATGTATGTGTGTGTGTGTGTGTCACAAGCTTAACCTAGAATGAAAAAAATACTAAAACTGTGCAAAGAAAAAAAACATGCAATGGGTCAGCATCAAACATTGACTGATAACTTGGCCATATTCTGACAAAAATATAGATAAAAAATAACCATTTATTCACTAAAAATAGCTTTGAGAATGAAAAATATTAGATGAAATTATATAATTTTAAATAAATTATCCCATGATTATCCCAAGGGTGTAAACCTCAATAGCAACAAGGCACACTGAAAGCCTCGTTATATATACCGGTAGATAAGCCGAGATTTGAGGTCTTTGTGCAATCAAAGAAATGATACCTAAACAGCCAGTGGATGCAGGGCTACAACAATGCATTACAGTGACCCTGTGGACTGAAAAAAAGAGTCAAAGGGATGCAAATACCGAAATAAACATAGAGATAAGATGGCTGGCCAAAAGACAGAAAACATGCTCACGCTGTAAAAAGCTCTTCCTCATCCATATATGTTTCATTGCCTTCTTCCCGAGCAAACATCTCCTGGGACCTGATCGACGAAGACGGACATTTATAACAAACAAACAAAAACGGATGCATGAATACTGAATAAAACAAATTATTAGATTTGCTAACTGGTCAAGTTCAATACATAGCACGTTACCTGAAGTACTTCTTACCTTTGGTTATTCAGTTTTATATATTTGTCACGATCTGCATCACTGACTTTCAACAATTCTCTCAGGGCAGGAATGTGCGTCGTTACATTCTGGTTATCAACATATATGTCATAAAGGTGTGTTTTGGTCTGGAATATCTTCTCTGTTGTACCTTTAAGTATAGTGTATTGGGAATCAAATAACATCCACTACTAACAATGCTGACAATGTCAAAACATCGGATGGCAAATGTATGGACACCAATTACGATATAGAATACTTCATCAAATGCTATCTTCTGCAATTTCCTAATTCAACAGTTGATCACTTACAAGCTATGTATGACACTTCACTCTCCAGTGAGTCAATATCGGCCACATTAACATAGAAATGAGGTTGAAGTTCTTGGCTACAGAGAGAATGTCGCATGGAATGGTTCGCCAGACAACATGCACAGTAGACTGAAAGATATTAGAAATATATCCGAATCGGCTGCTTTCGGGATTTCACATTTCTGTTAGGAATAAAAGCTTCACTGATTTAACCCTCAATCCCCAACAAGAATACCTATATACATATAATTGGGTTTCTACTGCATAATGCTGTCCCACAACTACTCCAACTGACTAAATAGCATATTGAAAAGAGTTTAAAAAAATGTATTTTGAGGAATCTACCACAAGATAAGTTTTAAACACAAACATTGAAGCAGGTTAGCAGTTACATTTTTTTAAACCCTGTTACTTCTTGCAACAGGACAGTACATATTTCTATTATTCTAACATATTACTTACCTCGGTAGCATACAACCCCTATAGGGGGTGGGGAAAAGAACAATATCCTCTTTCCGAGTAAAGCATATTTCCACAGCGTAAATATATTGATGCCAAAGAATTTTATGAATTGTGAGAAACAACCGGCAGGGTGTGTTATCTAGGATGGAAAAGAGTACATGGTGTGATTTTTCTTAGATATGTAATTTATATTACTTATTAATAACACTTATTTATCACATACACACACACACACACACACAGTCTATTGCTTTAGTCTAGTCACCACAACACAGATATATCAAGTTAAATAGAAGGAAAAAAATTATTGTAGCTAAGAAAAAAATTAATAGCTACTCACTGACTTGCTGAAAACAGATTATTACTAAGGCATGTTAGCTAACATCAACTATATGACAACTACATACCTTCATCTCCGGCATTGTACCATCACTAGGGGTGGAAGCCGGGCTGGACGTGCCAAGACTGTGTCTGGAGTCACCAGATGGCAGCAGTGTACCCTTCTTGTCTTCCCAAAAGGCTTTGAGCTGGCCATACCTCCCTGGAGTCTCCAGCTGATGTCTAGGGCATATTATACATCATTAATTAAACATCATCTTCGACTTACTACACAATGGAACTGTACAATCATTATATTTCACACATGAAATATTACTTGAATCTAAACTAAAAATTAGATACATCAATTCTATTTCCGTTATGTCTAGAAAATGTTCAGACCAAATGAAATCTATAATCTCGATCATGATCTAATAGTTTGGTAAAGTTATTGAATAAAACTGACATTAACTGGCCTTTGTATAAAACTTTTTAGTGTAAACTGTTATGTGAAGTGTGACTAAAATAATCTCAACACGAAGCTGACAACTGGAATAAAGGGATCTTCACCAGGTAAAAAAAAACACTTCAACTTGACTTTTACAAAAAAACAATTCATGCATTATGTAAAGTATATTGTTATTTCAACAAATTAATAAGGAGAATAAAAACTAAAATATTACTTCAATAATCTAAGACAAAAACTGCTAAAGAAAACCGAGTACACAAGTTAAACAACAATTGTCAATAAATAAAAGAAAAGCAACAAACACAAGAAGCGTAACTGTCAGTTTATATAATGAAACATGCATCAGTCTATGGGTTTATCCAGTCAGTGATACAGTCATGTATAATCAGATTACTAAATAAAACCAGCTAATTTAGTCATAATGGTGAAGTTCAATATTTGCATAGTCTGAAACCTTCATTCATGACTAAGATTTGGCAACCAATAATCCAAAGGAGACAAAAATGGATAGCAACACATTTAGAAGCACTGGTGATGACTGTACATCGAGTATCATGGATGTGTAATCAGAGATGACTAGAATGTGAATGGTTTGAATCCTTGAACTATTGGAGCCCAGCTGTAAATTCACAGTTTGATTTAGTTATAAAATGGCTAACTGGTTTTAAAGATGAAACATAAAGTCATCTGAGGTTCAGTGTATGGGAGGCTAAATAGAGAGATATCTCAGAAGATAATAAGGTGAAAAGCATCCTTCAGAAGAAGGTCAACTGTGATTTGAACCCTGGACTTTGATATTGCATAAACATGCTGTCAATGCAGCAATTTTACCTAATTGGAAGATGGATTACTCTGGATTATCGGCATAAATGGCAACACAAAAAATATGCTTACTAGGTGGCAAAAGTGTTCAGATCTACATATCAGGAGATACACTCATACAACAATGGTGCGAGACCTGGTAAAAAAAGTATTACCTGGCTGGTAACTGAAAAACAAATATTTTGAGTTGAGTGCAGCAAGATCACAATAATCCAGAAATTTCAGTACTTCTCCACACCCCAAATGATATTGTGGATCCTAATAAACAAACTCCAAAATTGATCAAATAGAAACATGATTCAGACTGAGAAGACTGGAACCAAACCATGATGTAGTTACAAAAGAAAGAACCATCCTGACTGGTTTGTGAATGATAGACATTCAAGGATTGGGTAATCTCACAAACAAAACTATCCACTTCCAGAGAGAACATCAAATGCTTCTTAAGTACAGTTCTCCGTAAACACTTCAAGGCTACAGACTTAGCATTAATGTGTGTTATGCCTTAATACCCCTCTGATACCAACCACCACCTTGTAATCAGTATGGTACTTTACCTATGTTATTGTATGAAATAAAACCAATTAAAAATTTATTATTTTCATATTTAAAAAAACCTTAAAATAATTACAAAGTAAGGACATATATATTTTGCACACTCTAAAGCAATATATAAACTAACAATTAATCAGATGATTTACTGTACGCATTTCGTTATTTATCTTGAAATAAACATTTTTCCAATCACCAAGTCTCGTTAACATTCCTTCTGACAATAGAGTATTAGATAACACTGATGGAATTTACTCCACAAATTTCATCCCACAGCTAGAAAGGTATCTGTGATATAAAATGTTGTTTAAAATAAAACAGTAACTAAATAAAAGGTTAGCACCACACTAATTTCCTTGAAACGGAAATTCTTCTAGATTAAAATTCCACAAATCTATTGATCTACACTGTCATCCATAGTTCAACAACAACAAAATTAATATTGTCCCAGATTAGTACCCTGTTTGTCAACTTGGTAGATCACCATATTTTTTTTGTTCTAAATGGCCAAACATTTTGATTGCATTATCTAACTGATTCATCAGTAAATAATTAAAGAGCCATAAACACTTTCTAATAGCACACCTGGTACATCATATATTTGTATCAAATGATTTGCATATTACTGATTGCTATCAGTGTATACCAAAACAACTGTCTTCTGTGATGTAAGAAAACAGCATTTGTTAAATATTATGATTTTCTAAAATCTAACTAGAAGCCAGGTAAATATTTATTAATATTTAAAGCTAAATGATCACCAATGAGCCATGTTTTATTCCTATCCTTTCAAAGTTACTTTATTCATGGCAAATGTATTACAAAAAAAAAAAACATAAACAAAGAGTGCTGAATACTTAGCAGAAATAAAACGTTTTGACTCAACTGAACCCAATGACAACTGAACAATAAATGTTGATAACTCATTTGTATGTTATGGTTTATAGAGTTCAGCCATTATATACTGTCAGTGATATCACTGGATAATGTAATCCGAGGCCTAAACCGTCGGTGTAAGGTTTCCCCTTACGAGTGATAAAACATGATTAAAATCAGATAGACCCGTTTGAGCTATTATGATGTTAAACTTGACTCACTCCACCTCTAGACAATGTAATAAATGACTGAGTCAGTGATCGGTTTAGCCCTGGCACAGCTCACACCTCAGACACATGACCAAGGGATGACTCACGGGCGTTGGTCAAATTGGAAGTCACGAACTGGAGTTTTACGATAAATAATATATGAATTAAGGCCGACTCTAGCAATTTGACTTCAGAATGTACAAAACAGACACAACATTGTGATCTTAAAGAACCTCTTTGGTAATAGCTCTCAAACAAATACGTGTATCATTGCATGTTGGTTTAATGAACTTCAATCTTAGAGGAGTCAGTTGCAGGCTACCAAACAGCAATCAGTCTGGAACTAGTTTTCACTTTAATCATGTCATCATGTTTATGAATGATTAGTATATGTATCAACCAGGTGAAATTACCTCTTTAATCACACCTGGATATATCATTTGATCAGACTACCAAGTGTTACCATGTGTAAATAAAACAAACATTTGCCAAATACCTATGTGGCCACAATATCTAGGATACATTGTACATGCATGTTAATTGCTATTTTGTTTTAGCGGAGGAGCCATTATAAATGGACATGTGTCACATGTCATAATTTTTTTATAAGGAAGGAATGTTCCACAATATGGAGCACACAATAACATAGGTAAAGCACAGATTATTCAAACTAGTAATTTAAGCTAATCTGAAGTAGTGCTAATTAATTAGCAACACGAGTCAAGTGCCTCTAAATGCATGATGTTATATTAACCTTTGATACTCTCCTGATGGCATACCAGTTCCTGTTATTTCATGTTCAGGTTCAAGCAAATGTCTGGTATAAAAGATTTACAAGTTAAAGAGTAAAGATAGGTAACACAAATCATATGATAACATGCAACAAATAAACGGAAACAATACAGTTTATAAGAAAATAATGCTACCTTCAAACATTAATAGACAACTTTCATAGCAATATAACAGCTGGCAGCAATATCATGTTGTGGGCCAATGTTAATTCCTGCTTCCTGGTCGCTGTATCCAATAATGCAGTAAGCCTGCTATTAACTTGGAATTTGGATGTGTTTATGACAGTTCTTAGTGCAATATAAGGCAGTATATGAAAAACGAATATTCATTGATGCATGCAATATCTAAATGTTTTTACAAATACAACATACTGTAAACAAGTGCAACTATTTCACAATTTTAGAAATTCACACAGAAGTTTGAATAATGATGTTCTTTATAAATAATAAAAAAACAATACAGAAATATCAGTAGAAAAAAATTACACTTTGTCACTTATGCTAATAATACCCAGTACCTGGATGTGGTATGTGTGTTTTATTTGTTTGCTGCCAGATATCCTACCTGTTATGAATATTGTCTATTATGATGTTATAATATCACTAGTTTGATGTTAATGAAGAAAAAACTAATTTAGACATGACATGCAGGACCATATACTAAAGTCAGTATATCTGACACACCACTTTCTGTAAGCCAACACTTTAAAGTAATATATTCCAACACACAGAAGAACCTGTGCAAACAGACCACCTTTAGGATAATCTTTAGATGTCCTTGAACATGGGCATTCTACAGGGATGCGACAGAAGAAAAAAACAAGTGTGAAAGTCATGGCATGATTATAAACTTGGCTAGCAAAGTGGGTTTGAAAAAGTTTAAAAAAATGGGAAAAACCAATAATTTGCATCCCTGTTCAAAGAAGGTTTTTAGTGTTTCAGAGATGTGATACAGTTCAAGAAAGATCTGGATTTATCTACGGATAGATGTAGTAATGTGGATGGTAACACCATGCATTGCAATGGCCAATGTTCTAATCTAATTTTGTTTAATTGAAATCTAAGAACCTGATAAAACAAATTCCTAATGTTTATTATGGATGCTTATCAGAATCACAATAGGCTTCTCAAAGCAGTTGGTTGTAGATCAGTCATTGTATAAAGGTTTAATAATAACAATAATAATGTATATTTAATAAAGTGCCCTTACTAGCAGGAGCCATTCAAAGGCACTGTACAATTAATATGCAACATAATAATACCCCTAAATAATGTCTGTAAACCCCCATAAGATATTTAAAACAGATTTAGAATTTTCAAGAGACAACACATTTCTAATATCTGCTGGCAACCTAATCCACAAAGTGGGGGCTGCAGCACTAAATGCACAATCACCATACGACTTGAGCCTAGACACTGGCACCTGCAATAGTATCTGACTGAATGACCTGAGTTTTCGGGATGACTTTCTAATGGACACCATCCGGTTATTAACAATCTCTCACTTGTACCGAAGGTGCATTATGATATACACAGTGATGTCACTACAGGTAAACAATGGTGCTTCTACTATGGTAATTATTACAAAGGTCACGTTAAGAAAAACAACATATAAAATAACACTAAACAAGAATGATATATCTGGCTGCAAGAATCTGCAAACATCAAAACTAATTAAAACTCTGGATATAAAAATAATATTCTTTCTGTTACAATAGTGACACAACAGTTATTGTGAACTGCAAGGATTCAGAGTAAAATCACAATGTCAATAAGACAATATCAACAACAACAACAACAACAAAAATATTAATCATGAAAGCATAATATAGTAACACTCAAGAAGTTCACTGGAGCAGGTCGTAAATACTGTTTACAGATTTGCCAGTGATGAGCTGAGTGATTTACCTCACTTGTGTTTCTAGAAACTGCATGTGTCTATATAAGAGTGTATAGGATGTGGAAAGAATTCCCACTGACTTCATCCTTGCACCTCGTTCAATTTCGCTCTCCACTGGCATGTTCTCAAAACATGACAGTCCAAACAAGTTTCCCTTCCTGAAGTACCTGGAAGGGTCATAAAATGCATGTTAAATGTGTCACTGAAAACAAGATATTGTATAAATTGATACTACATCATGTCATAGGGTTTGCCAGCATCCTGTAATATTTACTGATAAAGAAGCCTCAAGGAAGATCAGAGAGTGAAAACTTGTTACATTTAATATGAAAGAACCTGGAATAAACACACTGGACAATTTTTAGTTATTGTACATCTGATTATTAAAAAAGGGATTCTTCACATGTCTGTTTTCACAATATTACATGAAAATCGTGACATTTATTGAACTTCTGGACAACACTCATCAAATAATCTGGGCCATTTTTCTCAAAATCTTAGTGAATTCCTCGCTTACAGCAGCATCTTAGCCATGTATCACACAAATAATATTCTGTGCCACTGTTTGAAATGAGAATGAGATGAAACTAATCCTGACATCTGTAATATAATATACCCAGACCTTAGGTCTGATCACATACTCTGGTCTGGATAAATGATCTAGACAGATGAATGTTCTGAGCTTGTCCAATGTCCCACCACAACACTAATGCTGCATCTATGATCCTATTCACTTCATATATATATATATATATATATATATATATATATATATATATATATATATATATATATATAATAATAATATTAATAATGCACGTTTATATAGCGCCAGAACCAGGTAACCCTGTTCTGAGGCACTGTACAATATTATTATCCCTGGCTCAGATCTGTTTCCAGCACCTATCTCAACTCCCAATGGAGCATACAATGCATGCTGCCATATGACAGAACAACCTTAAAATCAACAATCTAATTCAACATTTATAATTATTTTTGACACCGAACAAAATAAAGCAAACATTTCCTAATTCTAGAACATTTTTACCAAGAGAAAGTGTAACTTACACAAAATCTTTCTGAAGTGTGTGTGAGCCACTGGCCATGGCCTTGAACTCTACTCCTTCCAGGTCAGCATCATCTGGAGCACACCACTCTATTACATTACCTAGTAAAAATAGAACACATTACACAACACTGGCTAATTAATACATCTCTGGTTAGATGTATCAAGATACAAACAAACAATATAGTACCGTTTTATGCACAACTCTTGTGTATCTGCTACACTAAATGAGTTGAGCAATCTTGAAACATAATCAGTTATGGAAAACATGAAGATGAAACACACTCCAGACACAGCCCACGATTTGAATCCTGAATCTAAAGGTCTATCTATAGCCAGCCATGCTACTAGTAGTAGTAGAACCTAAGAACTAATGATGATGATGTATTGAGTTGATTGGGACATATAGTGGATGGACTATGATAAAGAAACATAACACACAAACTGATGTATGAGCCAGATTTGAATAAAGAATATGATGATGCTCTAAAGGTGGACTTCATAAAGAAGTGTAAGTAAGTTTAAAAAAAATAGATATCAGCACACCGATGCTGAGATAGTAGCTGAAAGTACCACTTTCTAAGCTGTGTTTGTTGAAATATTAGCAAATCCACATCAATTTCCAAAACTATAGTTTTATATATATATATATATATATATATATATATATATGCAACACACTTAACTGCCAGACCAGGAATTGATCAAAAACTTCACCATCAGCTACATGGACATTATTTACAGTCATTATGTCATACACACACACATATATATATATATAATATATATATACAGAGAGGGGGGGTTCTTTGAGCACAAATGTATTTGGAACCCCCTGTAAGATGTTTAAACTTGTGTATAAGGCAGGGTTTTAATCCTTGAAATTTTTTTTATAGATGAGTCAGTGGGGAAATTTGCTACATTGGGAGACTGTCTGTTTGCCCTGCCGAGCAATAATAGGTAAGTTTTCACTGTCACGTGATAGTATCCATATTCTATCAATCAATGTGTATTGACTTACATTGAAAAAAAAAATTAATATCTTCTTGCTTTTAATTTAGTATTCAAAGTTGTGCAATATGTAAAAGATAATTACAACAAAAGCAAAGCAGCTAGAGAGTTTAACGTAACACAGAATCTTGTGCATGAAATGTGTTGCTGAATTACAAGAATTGGCCCAAGATAAAGAAAGCTTATCATGGTCACTCGATCACTATGTTGATGATGAGACCACCCTTTATAACTGGATAATCAGGAACAGAGAGAGCGGTTATATTGTTACTCACTCAATGATACAGGTTCAGGCATAACTGATGCTTTGTGACCATTCATTCAAAGCATCAGCTGTACTAACTTCATGAGATGCCACGACCTGTCCTTATGTGTGTACACCAAAATAAGCACAAAACTTCCCACTGATTCAGATGATAAAATCAGTTAGTTTCATCACCGTGTCATTGACCTGAACACCTTTACTTAAGTGCTCAATATATACAAAAGTTGGGTCAAAAAGCTTCCAGTTCTGCCTCATCTTTTATTTAAATCAGATAGTTTTCTGCAATATTGACCAATATACTAACCGTATCTTATATATCAGATTAACTTATACCACAAGTTCATATGGTATAAGATGTTTGATACAATGTTGATAAATTCAAATGCATTACCAGGGCCAGAAAAATCAGTAGCCCGGGAAGCACGTATTTTGTCTTCAGGCTAGTAACTTTTCTAAAACACTAGCCCGACTGGGCTACTGCCATCTTGAGACAAGATATGTGATAGTCTCAAGGTCGTTTTCCGCAGAATGATTTTCCACTGTTTTGGAGCTCTTTGCAGTGGAAGAAATGTATGGAAATTCTTGGCTTGATCGATTTAGTCCCACCAAGAACTCTGGATGATCTATGAAAATGTGTTGATAATTTTACAAAATATGCGCAATAAAAAGGATTAAATAATGTAATGTTAATATTATAAGTAGATGATATTATATTCTGATATTATTTTAGGTTTGTTTTGGAAAATTGTTACATTTTATAGGAATCAATGCTCTGTTCCCAAACCAGAGTTCAACAATCAATCAAGCTCATATTCAAACATGACGGCTGAGACAAATATATTTTCGTCTAGAAATAAATGTTTGATATCATTTCATGCGTAAATCATTCCTGCTGAAGCCTGGAAAGATCACTCAAAGCTTTAGGTATGTTTATTTTCATCAACAGTTTTCACATGCTGCACCAACTTATCACTTGTCACTGTTCTCTGTAAATAAATAGCACTTATATGATGTAACATTGAATCACAATGTCAAAATTGACATGATTTAGCAATGTTTATTTGGTGGGGGTAGGGATGTTATTGTGTAAAAACGAATAAAGCAATTAAATGGTTGACAGCAGATGCCACACACTTTCTTCCAGGTTTTCTGAACTGTCAGAAACTTAGAACCTGCCTATAAAAGATGACCCTCCACTGTTATTCCAGATCATTATCTAGCAGCATTGATTATAAGAAAATCAACATTCCTGCCAGACATCATCACCCCACTTCTCCTGAAAGACCCCCTATAATTACATCAAAAATAAAGACAGAACAGAAGACAACACCAGGTTGCTGTGCACAATAGATGACAGCCAGAGGTCTCTACCCCAAATTTCAACAAGTGACAAGTTATTCATTCTCATCTATTCACTGCTAACATTTATAATAATAAAATAATGTATATTTAATAAAGGGCCATCAGTAGGAGGAGCCATTCAAAGGCGCTGTACAAATAATATGTAGCATAATAATATGTCTGTAAAAACCCTATAAGAAATTTAAAAGATTATTATTTATTTGTGAAAGCAACCTTGAACAGAGACAATGCATTTCTAATCTTACTAGTCATGCTAGTGATACCAGCAACATAAGTTTACAAATATTACTCCTTTTTTGCAATACAGGCATTTGTGTGGATTAATATTGTGTAGTGTCCCAGAATGGCTGGATCTAGAATACAACAGTGGGATTCTCTTATCATCTCAATGCCCAAAAGAGGACAAATTCCTAGCCAGATTGTGGACATCACTGATAATTTATTACTGGATGAACTATGATCTGTTGATTATTGCATACTTGTATTGTGTTAGTCTGTAGATCAATAAAATCACAAACGCATAATTATTGTCTACACAAATTTACGACCTGGTGTTCTTTGTTGATTCCAGCAGATATTTGTTATGACAAGTAAACTTTTTATAGTTTTAATACCTAGTAAATTTTTCTTGGGCTAGTAAGAAATGTGGTTGGGCTATTGGATTTAAATTTGACTAGCCATGGGGCTAGTGAGATGTAGAAATATTTTTCTGGTCATTGGATTGCTATCAAAAACTGTTGCAGAACACATATATGTTTATGCATGTGTGCGAATATTAAACAATAGATTGGTTGTACTAGAGTTACATAATTATTCCATCTATTTATTTTTTGTATCGCATATAATTTCACTGGAAAACTGCTTGGACCATATAATAGGGTAAGATACAACACACGCATACATGTAGAGTAGATAGACCATTATCACATGTAGAGTAGATAGACCATTATCACATGTAGAGTAGATAGACCATTATCACATGTAGAATAGATAGACCATTATCACATGTAAAGTAGTTAGACCATTATCACATGTAGAGTAGTTAGACCATTATCATTAGTCCACACATTTCT
Source organism: Paralvinella palmiformis (assembly GCA_025642065.1). Classification (NCBI taxonomy): domain Eukaryota; kingdom Metazoa; phylum Annelida; class Polychaeta; order Terebellida; family Alvinellidae; genus Paralvinella; species Paralvinella palmiformis. The sequence goes on from JAODUP010000061.1 coordinate 1,108,706, forward strand.
TATGGTAGACTACATAAGAATCTCATCAAAAGGCACATATTAACAGTTCACCTTCATTTCAAATTTTCAGGACTAATACAAATTATAAATAATGTAAAAATAATAACAAAATCAACCACATATAAACTAATCCAGTTCAAACTGCTGGTTGACTGACTATTATTATTAATGGTCTATTGGCACCGGCATTTTTAAGCCAGACAGAGACCATCTATGGTCTTGAAATCTGACACCACTTACCACAAGGCTGTGACAAGGGGTTGCATTACCCAGTTATAATAATGTAAATGTGGGTCAGCCAAATGTTTATTTTCAGAACAAAAGCGTATTTACAAATATTATAGTATAGTTAGTCAAATCAGTCTCATATGTTACTGAAATGGCTAAAGGAAACTGTATAATGAAATTCCTTAAGACAACTGTTTTAAGGTCACAAGAATAGCTAAGCCAGAGCATCTCTGACCTGATATGATTGGGATAGAGAGATGGCCACATAATCCTTGTGGCATCTGAGGTCAACGTGACCTTTTTCCTTCCTGCCAATGCCATACAATCTGGCATTTAAGGACGCTGTAATGGCTACCGTCCAGTAATTAGGATTATTCCCTTAAATCTATGACAACAGCCAACAGGTAGATTTTGTAATTATAATATTAAGAGTTTGGGTTACTTTTATAAGGATGATTACACATTTAAATCATATTATCTGAGTGTGAACTGTTCCTTTATTGGCTTTAAAGCAAATTTAAGTTTTTATTAGATTTTACGACTGAACCATAACAAATGTAGATATTTAACTTTATGTCAAAAATATTTCCAAACTTGGAGGCCGTAGCATAATTAGTAAGGGTTAGGCTTACAGTTACACCGACATTTATTAATTTAGTATTTCTGTCTTCTGCTCTGAGCTTTAACTAAACTTTAATTAATTTGGCCTATCTTTGAAGAAAATAATAGAAAATAGTTCTAAATCCCTTCTAGCTAGGATCTATAACGGTTATATAAGTTGTTATTGGCTTAAGTAGATTACCTGCTTTAGTGTCAAAGGCAACGACAAATATTGCCACGATATGATCTGGAACCGACAGGTTCTGGAACGACCTGCTGGGGGTAATAATATTGATCGTGCTGCCATCTGCAGCGTTTCCTCGGTATGGACTGTGTTTTCCCAGAACATCCTTACTTTCGTAGAGTTCTTGGACCTTCTGGCGAGGTGTCGGCTCTACTACTTCTATAGAATCTGGCTGCGCATTCACCAGAAGCGGCTCCCGTTCTTCTTCGGCCGCCATTGTTGTTTAGTGACATCATATGCGCAATGACCATGACCTTGTTGAAGAGAGCGAGTTCTCATTATCGAGTCTGGGTTAGGCGTTAGCGCCAGGTTAAGCTCGTAACAGTGAAAATTGCTATGTACTTTTAACTAAATTAGGTAACATTTTGCTGTTATACTGATAAAGAACAATAGTCTACACATAATTTAAAGCTGAATTTTTTTTAAAAATCACGTTTACACAGTTAATGAGTTATATTGTTAGCTTTCTCTTGGGGCCAATGCCCCATGCCATGGCCATGTCTCCGATCAATGTGAACAAACATTTGTTGATCTATTGCAGTAACAAAGTATCATTGGATTATATAGACGCTTATGTGAGGGGTTATGACCTATTTTCACCATATATATATATATATATATATATATATATATATATATATATATAACACGCAAATTATCGTTAATTTAAACACTTCATGTCATATGATTGTGACTCATGATATGTGCCACTTATTTAATAGTTGTTGGTCTATTTAAATAATGAAAAATATAAACATTACTCAGCAGTGCTGAACCAAGTCTGATCTAAGACTAAAGGGCAGTATAAGGGTTGCATATATGTACTCTATAATGTTTTAGTTACGATATGATTGTCGTTCAGGTGGAAATCCCCAAAGAGGGGAAGAACGAGCTGATCTTTCAAAACCAGCACAAGTATAGCTTATATAGTCCCCTACAGTATTTGCTCCGACTTTGAGGCCCTCACAAGCAAGTTCGAGGAGTCCGAGCTTGATCCCACAAAGAGCAAAACTCGAAAAACAAAATAGCAAGAGGCGTGTGGCTACTGCATAGTTGTCCGCTGTGATGGTAACACCGAGCCGCCAGTGATATATAATGAGGGCCCAATTCAGCGGAATATTTCCTTAGGGCAATTCTGAAAGGGGAGCACAAAATCAGAGAGGCGCTGGCCAACCCCAAAGCCATGAGAATGATCCCCGAAGACTGGCAGTGGCAGGCCCATAATACAGCCAGAGACTGGTAGTTGCATCTGGTAGTTGCGGGACAACTGGACTCCGTACACGACCACTGCCATATCACAGGGGAGTACCGAGGAGGAGTCTACAACGCCTGCAACCTTGAACTGCGGTTGAATACCAAGACGACAACCATTCCCGTCGTCTTCCACAATCTGCGGGGTTAAGACTCTCACCTGCTGATGCAAACCATCTCCAAGTAGAGGGCAGTGTCCTGCAGTGCCACCAACACGGAGAAGTACCGGTTTATCGACAGCGCCCAGTTCCTGCCGACATTCCTGGAAAACTCGTAACGGCTGTTTGTTGTTTGTTTTGTTGTTCGGGGAGAATCCCCAGGCTGTCGCTTAATCAGCACAGCCTCTATGTTGGAGTGGTTGAGAAATCTCCTCCCCCACCACTCACAGGGGAGCAGTACGGAAAGATGGAGCCGAAATACCCTGAGGGTGGTCACTGCCAGAGTGTTTTACGTCCTCAGGGGGTTTTTAACGTCCCCCTTTATTTTAAATAATTCAGTGGAGACGGCAGCACCATTTAACGTGGTCAGCCACCCACGATGTAGTGAGCCGAGAAATTAATCCCTGGAAAAGTTTCGACCTCTTACGGGGTTCGAACCTGCGACCGTTGGCACCAAGTGCCGGTTGCTTAACCGCCAGGCCACCGGAGCTCATTTCGTAACGGCTAACCAGCGCGAGACCTTTTAAATAACAGCCCAGCACGAGCCGGAGAGAAACCTTCCATAGCAAACTGTTCGGTGAGGACATCAGCGAGGGTTACTCCGCCCATGCACAAAAGGTCTGGGAGACCTTCGGAAGCTCCACCAAGGGGACTATAACGAACCTTTACAATCGCATAGACGTGCTCCTCTTGTTGGATGTCTTCTAAATTTTCGGGATACCTGTATGCAGCTGTATAGCTAGGACCCCGCTTACTACTATACCAGCCCCGTTTTTTTCCTGTGACGCCTCTTTATTGAGAAGGGAATGCGCGGGACATTTCCATGGTCTCGAAGCGCTATGCAAAAGCCAACATCCCTCTGGTTGAGGGCTACGACCGACACTCGAAAGCCTAGCACCTATATCCTCTTCCTCGACGTAATTAATCTTTATGGGTAGGTGATGAGCCAGCTACTGTCTACGGGTGGCTTCAAATAGGTATTGGATGTGCACAGCTTGGAGGGGGCAATAGAAAACCACTCGGCTAATAGCCCAGAAGACTACATCCTCGAGGTGAACTTGGAGTACCCTGTAGAGCTGCATGAGGCCATAACACCTACCCGCTAGCCACGGAACGCATGGTGCATAGCGGAGAGAAGGACAAATTTTGACTTCAGATAGCCAGTCCAGCCTGTGCTCGCGCTAATATCTTTGATGATGACCTCGCAGCGATTCAGCTTCACACAAGCCGTCTGATCCACAACCAACCTGTGTATGTGGGTATATGCATCATTGACATCTCCAAGCACTTCATTTGCACTTCATCCGACTACCACAAAAACACTCTCTCCACAGCACACCAAACAAGAAAGTGCTGGGCAAGATGAAGGACGAGTGCACTGAGCGCCCCATCGTTGAATATGTTCGCCTGCGCCACAAGATGTACTCGATCCTAGAGACCAGCGGGATGAACCAAAAAAAATCCAGTGGTGAAAAAGAACGTCGTGAAGAAACACATCCCTCGCGAGCAGCATAAAGATGTCTTCTTCAGTAAGAACACCTTCCGCCATGTTATGGATATACTATGGGCTGAGCGCCACTGCATCTATGGACAACACTTGAACGTGGTATCACTGTCCCCCTTTAACAGGAAGCGCTGAATCGCACCCTAGCACCACAAGGACGTCATCCTCGCTGGATGTCAGTTAGATAGAGTTGGTAGAGATAATGAACACCGCCACAGGGCGACCAGAAAAAGCAGAACAGAACTTTTAGCACCCGAGGGCTTTTTTTCTAGTGAGCCTTGTCACTTCACCATTCAAAGCCACAATAATGGAGGCCAGCCGAGTCAACTATTAACGCCATTAACATATCTCCGGGGTTGTACGGCTTCACACAGTTAAAGGGCATTGTTGGATGGGTTGCTGCCCCTGCTTCTGTTAGATTACAGTTTATCAGACCAGTGGCTCGATGCTAGCGTGTACAATGGGGACCGTCCTGTCAATATCGCATCCACAAAAACGCCTTTCCTGTACCTAGAACAGATAAACACCGCTACAAATGTTGTAAATGAGATGCCATCCACTCTTCTGACAACGATTGGTCTTGGGCGCCACTCATACGGTGACATCAGCACCATCCGAGTTCAAACGCCTCTGGTATGTGACAGTATACGAGATAAAGGTTACCGTCAAAGACGATAGTGGAAAATGCTTCCTATACCTATCTGGTGTTAGAAATCACCATTGCATAACATTTCAGAGGCATGAGCTTTTACAGCCCTGACGCATATACGTACAGGTACATATGTTCCCTTTTGTGAGTACGTGACAAAAGACCTCGCAACGTATGGGACAAAAACCTACGTAGAAATCAAAGATGACCTGCGCGTGCTTAAGGTTGACGACACAATGACGGGGGAACTGCAGATGAGTGGCAATCTGTTACGGCGGCTGCCCACCAACAAAACCCACCTCTCCATTCATGTGAAGAAGCTATCAGCTGGTCCCAAGCGGCTGACTTGGCACAGACCCACGTAGAGCCACAAAAACACTATGTGGATGCCCAGGACAATCTACGGGTGCTAAAGGCTTTGACACTGTCATATTGGTTGAGTGTACGGCAGGAACAGGATTCACTTTGCCGCTAGGGAACATTTAGAACAAACTGCAACTTGCCGTGATCCCTCCATCACAACCACAGACACCCGTTACCATGCAGACTAGTGCAGGTTTTTCTGGTAATGATGGATAACCAGCTGATATAACAGCTAGGAGACCCAGGTGACACCAATCAACTGATTGTCCTTCGGCGGATAGCCACAATTTAACAACTTGATCTCAAATTCTTGTGTAACTCGGAAGAAAGCCAGGATCCAGCCACGAAATGTTATATAGACAGCCGCTAACCTCTAATTACTATATGAACTGAAGTCTAACACAATTAACAATAATAGTTATGAGTGGTCCATCGGGAATAACCCGAATGGTTCTGATCGTGGCGCTCACGCCAATTGTGGATAAACCACGATGACATCCGATAGAGTTCTCCGCATTGGCTTGGCCGCACTCACCCCCCCCCCCACCCGGATGTCACAACAGTGAATGTTGTTGTCAACGGGGAAGAATATACCGCGTATGATGTGGCCATGCCTAATGAACATTTGTCACGCCACAGGAACTAGCCAAAGACACGTTAAATTTCAGGTTAGCCGCTAACAACCTCAATGTTGTATGTGCGGATGTGTCCCTCCTAATCTGTAGCTTGTATTGTTGGCTCTGCTAATAGCAACTGTAGGAGTAGTACAGGAATTATAAAGGTACAGTGCTTCCTCTCTTGTTGCTTTTACGAGCAACAGGATAATCCGCATCAGAACGCCCATACCATTTATAGGGCCATCAGGTATTTGTGGTGTGCTTGTGTTTACTTTTTTGTCCCAGGCCATGTGTTTGTGTTTACTTGTTTTCCCACTTTGAGGAAACACAGAATTTCCTGGTTTGATCACACACACTCACACGCTTTTTGTATCAGCCTTCTAGAGCCTTCTAGAATGTTGTCGTCTGTCTGTAATACACCCAGTCATAATAGGATATTGTGGATGATGAAGATGAATGTTGTTTAACGACACATCGGCACAATTTAGGCCATTCGGTGTTCTTAATAGGATGTTGTGAAATTCTGACTAATTTAGTTACTGGTCACGACTCTCAGACCGCGATCAACTTCTCTGAGAGTAGCAGGATTAACATCACGTGACAGTATGAATGTGGACAGACCATAGAATAGAGATCAATCAATCACTTATTTCAGCATTAATTCCATTCCAAAATCTCTCACGTTGTGCCAAATGCAATACGCCTGTAAAAATAAATATCACGGATGGTCGGTGCGAGGGAAGGAGATTTTCTGAGAATGATCCATGTTGTTTCTATTTCTTCTGTTGGTGAGCTGATCCAGGAACCAGCCAATCATCATATTTATAATAGTATTTCTGGTAGATTATCCACCAGTGACACTTGGAGTAACTCGGTCAAGTTGATCCATTAATTTAAAAACAACGACAACCAGGCGTCTCTACCCCAAATGTCAAGAACTAATTTCCTGCAGACGTCCTCCAAATGAGACGAAAAGAAATAAAATCGGACGGATACACGCGTCCGTTTATCCGAGTATAGCTCATAAACTACGTGTGTTTGACCTTTTGAATCATGATCATAACAGTTTTGCGTTGAGCTAGTTTATTAGTGTCAATGACACAAGGGCTATAGTAAGTATTTATTTCCAATGTACACTTATCGTAATTTACAATGTATAAACTATAATACATTTATATGGAATATGTTATAGTAGTCGGATTAGTACGATATTACAGTTGTAGTTGTTATACCTATATAGCTCACTGTTACTTTGAGAAGGGCAGCTGGAACAAAACTGATGTTATATGTTCCCTTTTGTGAGTACGTGTCACCAGATGTGCAGCACAGTTTTGCACTCGCTGTAGGCTGTTTGTCAGAGAGAAGGGAATATTATATAACAATGCATCGACACAGTCCAGTTCAGAATATACTAAGGGCTTGGGCTATAATCGTGCATCTCTCATCATTTATATACTTATGCATAAGTCCTATATTTCTTTTTGCACCACCTAAAAAAATACTAGATCACATTATCATATACCGTACATATAGCAAACTGGTGGCTTTAATTCAGAGCTGATGCCTCAACCAGCTTACCTTTCTAATAATACTAGAAAAGATTACAAGTTTTTATTGGAACAAAATAATTGGAATAGACAGCAGATGAAAAACGCGCTGACAAACTTCCTTTGAACTAAAGCTGGTTTCTTTTTACTTGGATGAAATTCAAAATTTATTAATGAGATAAGGCAACTTATTAGATGTAGACAGTTGTGTAATTTACCATGACTCATATGTATAGTTTCATAATCCTAAATGTTATCTAAAAATTTCGAAATATAGATGGACTTATGAACTGCTATTAATCTAAAACTTGACAGCAACAAGCTTTTAAAAACAGAACAATTATTTGTTGAAGAATTTTGCATCGTACTTTGACTATGAGATTGCCTAACCCCTGTACTAGGTGCGCCACCAAATTCAATTCTTCTTGAAAATAACAAAAGTACACCACCAGTGAGGCTTCTCTTCTCATGATCAAGATGTTCAGCAGCATCAAGGTCTGCTCTTTTTGGAGTTCCACTTCTTAATTAACCCAAAATATAAAACAAAATAGTCGGTACTATCTTATTGTTCATACAATATATCATTCTGGCAGCGGTGACTTGAAACAATGGGATGAAAATTAGAGCTAATTCCTAGATAATTATGATAAACAGAAACATTATATTATTTAAGTTTAATTAAAAAGTATACATCCAATCAGAAGAAACATAACCAGGCAGCAATTTAACTAGAAACTCTAAAGTATTCGACATTTGGTTCTATAATCACTCATTAGTTAGATGGTTAATGGATTGTGCATACAAACCCTACACTATAGCCATCATCGTAAATCACTGTTCAGTGGGTGAATGTCAAAGACACTGCTCCTGCTTTTTATAATTGAGAGTCCCTAAAACTGTCTCGGCTGAAAACAATCTACTTTTTTGCTGGTAAATAATTTCACATTCACTCGAACCCAAAAATGAAACCAATGTAATAAACTTTTTCAAAGTTTAATTTAGAAATCTAAGTATTTATGATTTAAACATATAACTCCTCTGTTATAAAGGGTACATAAAGAAGAAATGTATCAATTATTAGAAGAAAAACATTAAACAATAAAGACATAAAAACTAATGACTCGTAGAGACAAGCTTTAAACTCATCTCGCTATCAAATACTTCATTATGACAGTAAACGTTTGACAGAAATTATTACAGGAAAAATGTATCCAGTATAGCATACCTTTGTGACAAACAGTACAACATATTATATTATAATTATTTATGTAACCCGTTAATAGATTTGGTAGATACATTTTGATAAAAGTAGCACTTGTTTAACAATTTTGTGAAATTATGTGAATTTTTAAACTTCTTGGTGTTTCTTTCATGATCAGAGAGGGCATGCCCTGTTAAATTCTGTATAATCTAATATGATAAACAGGATATGCAGTACACCTGAGTAAAACAACAATTATTTTTCTTTTGATGAACTTTAATAAAGTTCTCCACTAAAACAACCAAAAGACGTTTAAGCTGAAAATACACTTAACCAGACACAATCAATTATCCATTAACATATGTGTTCAAAACATTCATCCCATCACTAACTTAACAGGTCAAGAAAGCTAAGCCCTTTATAAATCCACACTCCGTCATCAGGAAACAGAACAATGCTGTAAAAGTTGTCGCCGCTGTCAAAGTATCCATGTTCCTGCTGCCCCCATGATACAGGTGAGTCCTGAAATCCATGTACCGTCATCGCTACCCATGGAATCTTCCCACTGCTGTGACAAAGCTTATTTCTGAATTGAAGAAAGAAAACTTAGTGAGTTGGCTAAATCATGTTGTATACAAGTGAGTGAGAAACATTTATGTAAATGAAGCTGTCCCACCGCCATTCACATATTAATTAATAGAGTGGTGAGTTTAGACTATTTAACACTCTGTCATCACATACCTTAGGCTATTGACGATCACTGATATAGAGTCTGTGGTAAAGAAGCCTTTAAGACTAATGTTAAGGCAGTGATTCAGTATAGTGTGTGGTGTTGGACAGCTGTATGTGTTGACATAGGAATCAGCGGACCCATTACTGAAATTTGTATAAATTACAATTCTACAGAAATTATCATAGGAAATCTATCCAGTACAGCATACATTTTTGACAAACAGTACAAAATATTTATATTTTAATTATTTATGTAACCTGCTAATAGATTCAGTAGAAACATGCTGATAAATGTAGCACTTGTTTAACAATATTTGATTGTAAAGGTACCATTTTAATTGTTCATTCGCTGCACCAAGCCACTCAAAATATTTCACAAAACCACATGCTGCATCAGTTTCTTCCGTGTTCTTGTGTGTTACCAATGGTGCTTCTAGGTATCTATATACATGTGATGATGCCTTTATACAACAGTCGTGGCAAGTAACTGCCCATTTCGTAGTCATATAACTTGAGATACTGCTGCTGCAAACAGCCGGATCTGTAGAACAGTGATGCACACATATGGAAATAACAGAGGGCAAGTAAGTAATTCAAAGACAAATATAGCAATAAAATTCCTGGCAGCTCTTTTTGCCAGGCATAAATTATTAGAGCACAAATCAAACACCGTTAATCACGGAATCACATCCCTCAATACTAAACGTCATAAATAATATGTATCAATGTGTATCTTAATTATAAATATGAAAATAATCTCATTTAACTGTAATAATTTAAAGATTTAAATGAATGAGAAAATATTAACTGGATAATAAGTGATATTGTTTAAAATGTTACCATGTGGTTGCCATGTAATGAAGAAGGTAAACAACCATTTCCATTTCTCTAAACACCATTCCACTCTTTTTCTGAACTTTGTACCTTCTTTAAACTCATCCGACAGAAGGGCTATAATAACAACTGGAGAAGAAAAAAAAACAATAACCAATTGTCAACAATTACCTTGGCATAATATGGCTTTCTGAGATCTCTTTTTGTTGATTTGGTGTGGGAAATGTTCTTGCCAGAGACAAACTAAAATTAAGTTACCGGTACGCTGATGCAAAAAATGCCAAACATTTTCCGTTTCACTGCTCTAAGAAAATGGAGCATCTTTAGTGTGTGCAGAATACTGTGCTGTGGGCTGCTAATTTATTTCATTAACTAGCCACTGTTTTATCCATAATCAGCATGAGAAGTATACTGACAGTCAACAGAAATGTACATTGGTTTTTAATAGCAGATGAAGTCCGAAGTGAAACCCATTAAAATTAACCTGAGTGGTCAGCTTACAATGGAACAACTTCATGAGATCAAACTAATAGGGAAACTTATCTGTTTAAATCTTAAAGGAAAGCTCTTTTATATCAGAATAAATTTAAACTATTTTACACTTTGAAATATACTTTACCCCAATTTTAATACATATTAAAGACATTGCAGAAATCTGACTGTGAATTTGCCCATAAACAAAAAGGATAATTTTCTGTACATTATAATGTTCAATTGATAAAAAGGATGATTTATTCAAGAAGATTATCATACTATAGAAGTCACAGTATTTTATACTAATTTTACGGAAAACTTCAAATTTAAATAGAATCTACACTGAATTAAAGAACACTTACACTTTACATGCAAAGTTAACAGTAATCACAATGTTAACAATGGTAACTAATGTCAACAAAACTTTTATAGATTATTCAATGGCAATCTTTAAATAAATAAAAAAACGTGGTCACTTTTTTCAGTCTCACTTAAAAAATTATTTGGTTTGTGGAGTAAAATGAAACGTGGACAATAACAACTTGTTTGATTGGTGGAGTAAAATGAAACGTGGACAATAACAACTTGTTTGATTGGTGGAGTAAAATGAAACGTGGACAATAACAACTTGTTTGATTGGTGGAGTAAAATAAACCACGAACAATAGCAACTTGTTTGTTTGATGGAATAAAATTACATATGGATAATAACAAATTTGCTTGGTCCATGGAGTCAAATAAAATATTGACAATAACAATTTATTTGGTCGTTTGTGGTCTTTAAAATCATTATTCTATCACTAGTCTCTTTTGTATTAACTCAAATTCACACACACAAGTGATCATCATATACTGTCACTGTCAGCAATGTACGTTTCATTATTTTAATGCTCTTGGTAGCCTAAAGAATGGATCTACTGCATAATGTATTCTAACATAATTATGGAGATGTAAATAGTACAAACAAACCATATTTATCTTTGTGTTTGTTGTAATATTTGGATACAGTTCCCACTAATCCTAATTCTAGATAAGTCTTCTTAGTGACATTCAGAATCAGGTGACCTAAAACAGAATATGGTAAAAAATAAAACCAAATTATAGTCTCAGAATCCTAGCAAGCAATTTTATACAGTTAAGATAGCTATTATTATTATTATTATTATTATTACTAAGATACCGAACTTGTAAAGCATTCTTTTCATACATAAAAGCCTGTTCAAAATTAATGTAAACAATCAACAGAAGAGAAAAGAATGAGTATATAATTCAGCAATCATAAAATAATAATGGACAATCAAAACAAAATATTAAAAGGATTAAATGGAAAAAATATTTTTAACAGATGTGAAAGACTTATTAATATAATAAGATTATTTTTAACATGCTGTCGTATAATGTAATAAGACTTAAATACAATACGCAAAACTGTCTAGAAGTTTAATAAAAGAAGAAATTTCAGTAATTTTGTGTAGGTATTCAGTGTTTGTGATTCACAAATTTTGCCTGATGATAAACTGTTCTTACACTTACGCATGAATGACTCTGCTCTTAATTAATTAGAATTTAATTTTAATTCAAAGACCATTTTTCTTTCCATGCATAAACTTTGTGTACAAAAATAAAAAATAGGACAGCATGCAAGTTGTTGAGGGCTAGTGTTAGATTGGAGGCAGCGTTCATTCGAAATGAATAAAAAGAAAAATTACGAATAATCAATGATAATGTGCTGTTTGAACACCTGGTGGTATTTTAATTGTCAACATTGCTGTTGATAATTATCATAAATCCTTTTGTCAGAGGACTCATCAAAACTAAGAAATATGAAACCAACTTTAATTTCTTGGGGGATATACTTAAAAGGCACAAAACATGGAGATATTCTTCTGATGGGGTTGATGTTGGGCAGGAATATGCCAGATTTGGACTACCCATTGTCAGTAGTGAATTGTTTGACATCATTCCTTAGATAGTTTATCATGTGCATGACAACTAGGATGGTGATTTATTTGGCATAAGTGTTCACTTCGCAATCAATGAAGGTGATAGCATAAAACACAGGATAATGTCTGAACATACATACATCAATAAATGAGTTAGCTGATTAACCAAATTCACTCCCACTGACTGCACTTAAGCCATACATCTGTTGGTTGATCTATATCATGCCTATCTATGAGAGCCTCTGTGGCTTCATGGGTCGAGTGTGGGACTATTTACCCATGGTTATGGTCATTCTGTGCTGGAGGTTGGAGGTTTGAATTCCAGCTGTGGCATTATAGTAGGAGGGTTTTTTTTCATCCAACCAGTAAAAGTTGGTTAGAACGAAATTCAAGAGGACTGGGAATTCATTTTGTTATAATGGTACTTCATTTTATCCATTTTGGGGCGCCTCCGTGGTCTAGCGGTAGCATGCTGGACCACAGATCACTACCACCCGTGTTCGAATCCCGGCGTGGGCACATCTGAAGGTTGTTTCATCTTTAACTTCGTCTAATTACCTTTGGAAGTCGCTCGACCCATTTAGCCTAACTTGTGCACAAAAGTGGCCGTAAAATATCAATCATCATCATAATTTTATCCATTTTAAATTAGTTACCAATGCATAATCTACAATTGGTGAAAATAACACTGTTTTATTAAGACATGGAGCGAATATGTTCCCAGTCTCTGATTGGATGATGAAAACCAACAATTAATTTTATCTTTTATTTCCACATTCTCCTTCATGAAATAAATATAAAATTTCCATTTATAGTTCAGGATATTAACTCCAAACTTGCGCTCCATAATTTTATTACAGAAATGTATATGTTATATTTCATTAGACATGTGTACTACTTGATTCATTACTGTACTAGTCTATAGATATCGCTACTAGTGTACAAACTAGTGAACCAGTAGGTCATTTAGTCCACGTATGTAAATATGGTGAAAGATCAAATTTTTTATCTATCCACTTTAAAACATTTTATTTTTATAAAATGTAAAGATATATGCAGTGATGTAATTTCACTTCTAATTATAATCATATTTTTAAGCCAATTTTTAATTTACCACAATCATTAAAGAGACCTTTCTGAAAGGCCTTTAAAGGGATACAAACAAATTCATGGTCTTTTCCAGTTTGTCCAAACTATGGCTGTACAATGTCATAAATGTGTATAAACTATGACCTCAGTTGCTGATTGTCATAACACATCACAAAGGAAGAATTACATTAGCATGGGCTCACCATGCAATATATAACAGCAATAAATAAATTAAACTAAATACTTACCCGTAGGCAAAAGTGCTGCGCAGTCATCTGTATCAATGTGAGTGCCATGAGATAGCATGTACAATGCACCTAGAGAAGGATAGCGCCAATTTGTTTGTGTTGGAAAATTACACACACACATAGACAGACATACAATCAAAAACAAATTTAAAATAGCCAAGTTTATAAAAATGGGTTACGGATCCTTGTTATATGGTGTATTACCTTTTCTGACAAAAACTTCAATAAATTCAGCATTCAGTAACCAGGATGGTGACACGCCACTCACTAAATAGTACAACTGGTCAGATAACTCAGAGAGAATCTCATCAGGAATGGTCTCTGTCTCAGGCAATAATAAATCTATCTGAAAATATGATAATACTCAGTGATTGCCTTGCCACATAATTAATCAATCAGTCACCATCAGATCAGAAATATAACTTTTTGTTGTCCTCTGAAAAACTTACATAATCCCATTATTTTTCACTTTACTGTGTAGCAATTGTTTTACACATATTTTACCAACATATATATTTACAAGGCAAAAATATACGTATTTAACATCTCTGAATTTTTTTTATTTTAAAATCATATTATTAACATGAACTAGGGATAACCCATGAAACCATAATTAAACAGATTAGCAGTGTTCTTCATTAAACACATGTATACATATGACATGTAATAAGTAACTATTGATCATTTGGTTAGTGGACACTTCACCCTTGACAAAAATAACAATATTTCTACTTTGCAGAATAAGCTAAATGAATACATGCAACAAATTGTAGTTAGAATACTAACTTGATGGTAGTAATTAAATTTGACAGTAATTTGTGATGTATATATTAAACCCCCCCCCAAAAAAAATAAAAATGGTGCACATCTAGCATTTCTTTTGTCTCAGCTGATCAAATGCTGATGGCTTCAGTGGTAATTTCTGAAAGAGATATATTTTTGAAGTTTTACAAAATGGTGCAAGATCAAATTTATCATGATCTGATCATGTGTATCCACAGCTGAATCAAGTGGTTGCCCATCTTACAACCACAAGGCTTGCAGTGTGGTTGTGAAATGGGAACGTTTTGTTTTAAAACAGGCAGGGTTGCGAAACGGGTCCGGGTACTGTATGATTATAAAAATTAAGACATGCTACTGTTGAATATGGTATATATGGATAAAAGCCCCTGGTCAAAAGCCCCTTATAATATTAATACAAAATTTAATTTAAAAAAGTTAGATTAACTGAGATTATTTGATGATCCCTTTGATCCTCATAACTGCAATTAGTATCTTGGCAGCAGCATGGATCACTAGATTTGTTTCTAATGAACTGCAGTGCAATTTAAAGAAAAGCCAGTGAACAGTTGATAACAGAAGCCTCTCTGCAGTCAAATTATATTTTGCAATTATGCGAGTGGTTCCTTCTATCTGACCCAATGACCACCAGGATTACGTACAGTGTCTGATGGTGTGATGCTATGACTAAGGATGTTTGTAGGGAAGAAACAAGTAAGTTTGCCACATTGTCTGGGTGTAACTATAATGATGAAATCTGTTTTGTTGGCATTGAGCCAAAGTCTATTGTTTGTCATCCAGCCAGAGACATTACTGAGACATGCTGTAGATAAAGCTATGTATATTTGTCATCTTCATATGAATGATGGTCTTTATTTGTGGCTGTGAATAAGAGAGCTTAGTGATGTGGTATACAGAGTAAACAGTAGTGGTCCAAGAACAGACCCTGTGAGTAAAATTTTCTTATTTTTATTGATTGAAACCTATTTTTAAGAATGAGCAGATCCAGGGGAGTGCTGTGCTTAATATGCCATACCAATCAGAGAGGCGATTTAGAAGAACAGAAAAATCAATGGTGTCAAAAGCTGCGGATAAATCTAATAGTGTTAGTGCTGTGAACTTTCCTGTGTCCATGTTTAGTGATATGTCTTCGTGAACTTTCAGTAGAACAGTTTCTGTAGAGTAGAATTGTTTTAAGCAGACTTTTATTGAATAAATTTTGTACGAATCTATACGTTTAAAAAGCTGAACATAAGTTGCAAATTGTTTCAAATAAATCTTATGAACTACTGAACACATTTTGTTTGCAATATGGGGGCTTATAGCCTAAGTTTTTTTTATCCTAGACTACTAGTAACTAAGACTAGTAAGAGGAGCCGCCTAGGGCTAGGGTTAGGCTCTGGGGCTTTAATCCTACACCCGTTGAATATGCGACTCACGGTGATCTCAGCCCACCTACTTGGTTGTTAAAGTGGTATTCCTATGTTTTATTATGTTTAATTAAATATATGTGTGTTTGTGTACAAAAATGAAGTGTTACTTGAATGTCTACGTGCTTTTAAGCTTTCTAATTATCATGGCTATTTTGGCTCTAATAAGCCTGAAGACATCAAAAACCAAACCAAACCAGCCGCACTTTGCATTGTGGGATTTATAGGGGGTCCGCTGAGAAATAATACCGTGATAATCCTGCCATTTTAACCTTAAACGTCAATGTTCCAGATCTGTTATAATCATGCCTAAAAATTACTTCTGCGTACCGTTTAACTCTGCTTCGACACCGAAAAAGCTGGCAGTGTTGAAAAATTGTATTCCAAAACTAGAAAATCAGATTATAACTATATGCTAATCGTCCGTCATTGCTACTTTATAAATGATAGTAAAGTGTGGTATTCAACATTGTACACCACAGTACAATAATATTCACTGCACATAACAAAGACTGTTAAAATGTAATGTTCATAGTAAATCACACTAAAATTATATTTAACAAAAAGAAGGAAGAATAGAGTCCAGTATATTGGTAAATTTAATTTATTATTTATGGATATAATAATATGGTAAATTACACTTTATTTATCAGTATTATTATCTATGTTCTGATGGATAATAATATTGGTAAATTACACTTTATTTGCACCTTTCACTGTTTTAGTCGATCCTTACACTGACATTATAAATTTGACTCGCAGATTGTCATTTCGAATTAAAACAACCCAACGCTTTCTCAGCATTTCATCCCACGGCCAACACATGCCAACTTAAATGTTTATATTGCTTACTAGTGGCATGACAATACCGTATGCAGGAGTTATTTTTTGGCATGATTATAACAGATCTGGAACATTGATGTTTAAGGTTAAAATGGCAGTATTATCACTGTGTTATCGCTCAGCGGACCCCCTATAAATCCCACAATGCAAAGTGCATCTGGTTTGTTTTGGTTTTTGACGTCATCATACAATGGGTCTATTGTTCTAGCATTGTTTCATTAAGTAGATTGTGGTTGTTGGGCATGTTTGAGTTGTGTGTCTAAACAACGTTAGTGCATGAAGTCGTAGTTATTTCAGTACAACATTGGAATATGTGTCATACAGTCGAGCCGTAGTCGATCTGCAGAAGATCTTTGTCTTCTGAGCAGAATACAAGAACAGACACAGCTCTGCCCACTAGCTCCTCCAAGCATGTGCCCGCCTATATGGACCACAAGTATAGGCCTACATTGCTGGGCCTGTTACTCAGTACTGTTATTCAAAATAAACCATTTGATATTTATATTAATAATATCTATTGGAATAATATTATTATTCCAATAGACTACACTGTAGGCCCTATGAATATAAATATACATAATTATACATATATAATTATGTATATAATTATATATATAGATAGTAATCGACATGGGCCCAGATCAGCAACGTACAAACATATGCATCTACAATAAACACTTTAATGCAATATGGGCCGAAATCAACATACTTTACAACTTTATGTAGTTTCTGAACGCAGGTCTACATGACCTCTATGTCCAGATCGCTGTCTTGGTGACATTCTATTAAGTTTTTCACAAATGCAGGTGGTTATTATCTGCGACTCGTGACCAAAACCGTGAAAACGGATTGGTTGATCAGCCCAGAATTTATCTAATCTGCGCTCAAAGGACATATTTATGATACCCATGTCGATCTTGGCCCATTGTATTATAGTGAGCAACTATTTTAATGTTAATCGTTTGGAAAATCTGGGTCGATATCAACGTGGCCGTGGGTCGAGATTGACATGAGCCCCGAATACGCACGTAGAATAGATATAGATCTACTTGCAGACCGTTATCACTGTCGCATAAGTTTTCGATGCTTGGCTAAGTAACAAGAATCTTCAATAAAAATAATTTAGTTTTATATATTATCAGTTACTTTATCAGTTTAGGTGCGCTTCCAATCAACGTGACTCGTGAGCGATAATATAAACATATAAATATATATTATATATATCCATTTTTAAAATAATGCATCATAACATAATAAACAGTTTCTTACATGGTGGTTAAATGTGTGTTTGTTTATGCATCGTTCGTGTTTTTCAGACTTGTCAGTGAACCAGCTGCATTCAAACACATATTTGCTTCTTGGTACAGATTTATTTCCAATATTCATTTCGAGTATCAAGAAGTTTCGTCCTTATGATTTTTGTCTTTGGTGGTTTCGTCCGTCCTTGATAAGTTTTCTGAATTGGAGACTTAGTCTCAGTGAAAATCTGGACAAAATGTCACACTCGCGACGTGAATATGTCATGTGCGGTTCGCTGTGCCATTCTTGTTTGGGTTTGTACTGGGACGTATTGTCACGAATTCATCAAAATCATGATATTGTCTTTATTTCAAGTCCAGGGACAAAACTCCAGTTGGGTGAACAAACCTGCGTTCGTTAGTGTGGCGCAATCTAGTGAAAGACTAAGAAACTAGCGAATTCACTTCACGATAGGTGGCACCACTCGTGCGTTACTTCGGTTTTACACATACTACGACATAGGTCAAATGGTTTTGTGACTGATCTGGAACTCACTGGAAGTTTTTCGGATTCTAGTCTAATAGGTAATATCTTTTATAGCCCAGCTTATACTTATATTTTATATAGTTTACATATTTTAGTTAATGAAGGGTATTCCTTGATACCAGATCTACATACTAACATAGTCACGATAGTGATGGCACAGCCACAGCCTGTTAAAAACTCCGGTCAAGTCTTGTTTTCTAATTCTGTGCAAGATTTCTCTTATTTGATGGATGACGGCAGATTGTAATGATCCCTAATCCAATGTTTGTTTAATCGGGACTTTGATGTATTTCATTTGGGACGGCTACTACGTGTGCTCGTAACTCGTAAAGTCCCATTCCAATCGTTTGTCACTCTCTGACTGAATACATTTAGCGTCAAACTTGATCTTGAGCGGCTCTTCACTAGCTTCAATAAGCTTGCACGGTGTTTCGTCAGAAAGGTATTTCTGACGGGACAATGTCAGAAACCGTCAGAAACTAAAATCTCCTGTGATAATGTTAGATATTGGTCATTATATGTCCTACTGAAAAAAAGAACAACAAACTCATTAGGAATTATATTTATTTGATATGTTTAATTAACATATTCATTCATGATTCATCACATATTGATATTTAATTATTTCACGTCAGTTCACATTGAAATTATGCATGACATTGTTATACAACAATATGACAATTTGTATATAGCAGTGTAGCACAATATTAATTATTGTGCTATCTAGATGGACGAAATTACTCGATTTTTTATTTGTTTATAATTTGTTTTATGTATTATATCTACTTCACTGTATCATAATTCATATGTATATGGAATTTTATATTCTGAAATAAATTAATTGAATTGAATTAACACTAAATGCATATTAATATTCAATTAACGTAAAAGCAAAAAGCTGTTATATTATCAAATTCCAAGACATCTAACCTGCTTTGATATAGTTAACTACTCTAAAATCATAGTAGTAGTTTTATTCCTCACTTCTGTGATCATTATTAACTGTGGTAGGCTTAATACAATTAATGACTTGGTTGCTCTTGCCAACTCAATTGTAAATTAGTGTATAAATAAAATACAATAGCACAGCTGAGAGTCTTTTTCAGTTATTTTGTGTCTTTAAAACATTAACAGATGGTAACTGACAATTTAGTCTTTTTAGACATCAGAAAGGTATTTCTGACTGGATGGTAAAAACTTCTTGTCAGAAACCTGTTAACCCTGCTAGATTGAGGTTATGCCCTCTGGTGTTTATATGTCAACCAACGAGAAGAATTCATTAGATTCCAGCCTGTCTATACCCTTCAAGATTGTATACACCTCAAACATGTCACCTTGTCTCCTGTGATAGCACAAAGATGGGAGTCCCAGAGCTGGTTAAGCAATAATGATGTTGTCAGTAGTATTCAAGCATGACTAGACACACCATCAGCCTTCTCATAGTTGATTGGGTATTTGATAGTGTTATGTTCCCTTGCATAACAAAGCAGTCATTATAAAATTAAATTTATTCAGCATTATAATGTATATCACTGCACAGATACCAGAAATAAATAATCTCAGTCTTGTATCTCACAATCTTAAATGTGATGAATTATTGACATACACTTTAAATAAGTATGTGGCATGTGGACAAGATTTATAATTAAATAACTTATGCTTATGTATATTCGTTTCAAACTGTTAAAGTCTCTATTAATTTAGTTTCTGCCATTTCTCAAACTGGGTAATTACCATGGTTTTTACCATGATGAGGAGAAACCTGCCAACCCTGCAACTGCCTCGGGTAATCTATTCCAAGGGTCTACTGCTCGTTGGCTCAATACATGTTGTCTTAATGCAGTGCAACAGAATCACTTCTTCAACTTGAGGCAATGACCACAGGTGTATCTTCCTTCCAGCTTTAGTGGCATGCATTGGGAAGAGTCAACTAGACCATGGATTAATGTCACCTCTTGCTCGTCTATACACCAGGCTAAGAAGTTTCAGTTCCCGTAGTATAAGGTATGGCATCTCACAGATTTCTGATACCAATTTAGTTGCTCGCCATTGTACCTTTTCTAAGTGGTCCATGTCTGCTAACCTGATTGGTGCCCATACTGTGTTGGCATATTCTAAGTGGCCTTTAACCAGGGATTTGAACAGCTGCATAAACATTTGTTAGTTCATACTTCGGAAGGATCTTTTGATAGTATATACTACTCTCTTTGTGTTGTTAGCTGCAGCAGCTATGTGGTGACTGAACTTCAGATCAGTGGAGAGCAACACTCCAAGATAAGATAGCTTTCTTCATGGTCATTTAAAAAACTTCTCCCATGGTGTATTCAAATTCCTGGATAGCTCCCCCATAATGTAATTTAGAGGTATTAAAAATTTAAAGCTTAGTAGACCAATTAATTAGCCTGTTAAGATCTTCCTGGTGTCAATGGTGTGGACTGTAGAGTAAATCTTGATGTCATCTGTAAAGAGCACCGTGAAACCTCAAATTGATGTACAGTATAAATATGACTGGTCCCAATACACTGCCTTATGGTATGCCATTAAGTATTTCTGTCCAACTTGATAAGCTGCTCTTGATTGATCCTTGTTGCCTTCTTGATGACAGAAGCTCCATTATCCAATTTAACATGTTTCCCCTAATTCCATAAGCCTCTAGTTTATGTAGCAGCCTTTTATGTGGTACCATGTCAAATGCTTTCGAAAAATCTAGGTTCAGTACATCAAGACATTTACCTTCATCCAGTAATTCGGTACAGTGGTCTAACACCTTCAAACGTCGTAAAACTGTTGATCGCCTATTACTGAAACCATACTGTGCATCAGTTAGCAGGTTATGCATGTCAAGGTGACTCATAATCTGTTTCCTGAACATCTTCTTCGTGACCTTACACACACCAGAGGTAAGACTGACTGGTCTCTAGTTACATGGCTGTTTCTTTTTGCCCTTCTCGAATATTGGTGTAACTTTGGCATCCTTTCATGATTTGGAAACTTGGTCTTCAATCATTGACTTCCAAAATATAATAGTGAGTGGTATAGCATTGTACTGCTGCAGTCTCAGAGCACTCATGGTTGAATCTGATGAAATAATGTAGTTTGTAGATCTAACACGCAGTGTTCAGTGTGGTATATATTTACAAATTACCAGATACTAACTATAATAGGCATATTACAGGATAGGTCAAGGACATTATGGAGACTATGCCAAAACTACGCCTGTCGTGTAAACCGTATACAGAGTTTGAAGGTAAGTAATAAATTTTGGTGATGCATAACATAGTCATAACTTTATTAGCTAGGCATAGACTATATAATACTTTAATCATATCTAGATCTACACAATAAACATACAGAAGTCTAACTCATATTTAGCGTATATCATATTCAGCTTCATGCCTTCAAAATTCACTCTAGGTAACCAAGTTTCCATATATCCATATTACAAGTTATGCAACACTTGGGTGCTGTTTAAAAAGTGTGTAGACTACACTAAATAATACAGTAATTTATTATAGAATACAAAACATAACTATACATTACATGCTTTGTGTTTTCATTTTGATATATACAGAAGCCGTACAAAGAGAAATATACAAAAATAATTTTTAGAAAATATTCACTGCAATACAGAAAATGAGAAACTGCCGACCTGTCGTTAGAAAATGTGGACGTTCTGGTGGAGCAGTTGTTAGGGCATTGTACAGCATAGATAACTCAACTTGTTAGAAAATGTTAAGATCACTATTATGTTATCCTACGTACAGTTTATATACAATTTTCTAAAAACAACAAGCCTAGAAACAGTTTAAAAAACTAATTGGATGCAATCTAACATCACAAACACAGCCTTCTCATTCAGAATCATTGCTCGAGTTATGGTCTGCAGCACCGTTTCTCTTCCCTACAAATAAATTTCCAAGCTGTGACCATCATCTACAGCAACAGCATCTTTCAGAGCAGGTTGTATGTGGGATGTAGGATTGGCTCTGGCATCCTAAATATCTGTTTTGGAAAGCTTCCTCCGAATGATCTTTGTTGTCTAATGGTCACCACTAGTGCCTCAACAACTGTCACCATGTACATATATCTTGTTTATCTGATGTATTGTTGTTATATGGGTTTTTTATAAGTGTTCAGAATTGTTATACCAATCAAGCCAAAAGCTTCTTTTGTGGTCTGTTCCACTGTTCATCACTCAGCCAAGTACATGTAGGTGTAAATTTGGAATCATTTGCAGATGACAACAGTTCTTCTGTTTTGGCTCGTGTCTACCTATGACCTGTCCAAGATCTGGTCACATGTCATCAGCCATGATTGGCAAACATGGAGCTTGAGCAGTAGATTCACTGTCCCCAGGAACAGTGAAAACATATGTGTCAGCATCAGAATCTCAATCTAAACACTTTGACAGCAACTCTGTCAACATTATAAACACCAACTTATTAAGAAGCTTGATAATCTAAAATAATTTAATTATCAACAGTATAACATGACTGTAAAAAATGTCACATCTATTGGAGGAATCAACCCCCATCCAGTTATACCCTTCCACTGTAGCTCTATACATAACTATAAACACAAGACACCATGATTTATACCGAGTCATGTCTGCATACAACATACTCATGTATTTGGCTGATTCAACTGAAACGTAAACAAAACTATTTTATGTGTAAAATTTCTCATTGAACATATATTTTAGTGAGAGTACTAGCTAGCTCTTGTCTAAGATATATGAAATATTTGAATTCTGGCAGTGAAAAGAAATGTTTATATATATATATATATATATATATATATATATAATCTCATAAATAATTGTGCTAAAGATAAGCTCAGGCATTTTTCCCCCCAGAAACTCTGGGCCTAAAAAGATCTACTGTGGCATATATTTTAAAAATAGCAATCTATCATTATTTAAATATGATTTAGCTATTATTATAGATAACTAATTATACTTTGATCTTTTTAATTATTATATCTTATAACAATATGGTGATATTTGTTTCACTAAAAAATTATTTTATTGATTTGAACATTTCAGTCGAGTCGTGTGAGCAGGTCGGTCCAAAAATCAGCAGCAGCAAGAAACCATCATCTGTTGTTATTCATACGATCCCAACAAATGCCAATCATCTCCTTTTTGTGGCACTACTGGAGCATATATGTTCGCTTTACATACGAAATCCACAGTCTAAGGAGAAATTATTTAAATGTAAGGACAGATTAATAATATTTGTATTAATTATTTGAAATAATGATATATTGAGTTAAGATGAGAGGTATTTATTTGATGTTTTAGCTGAAATAATAATAATAAATGCTAATCTTTGTAATGTAACAGTATTAGTAATAATTATATTTATAATAGGTTCAATACTAACTAAAACATTTTGTTGTACTTTATAAGGATAACATTTGGGTTAGGATTTTCCACTTATATCTATATATATATATATATATATATATATATATATATATATATATAAATTATTTGTTTTATAATCATTTATTCAATAAAGCACAGCAGGCCATATGCCCATAGTACAAAACCATACAAATAGAAACATACATACATACGTACAAATCTGTGCAATATTAGAACCCCATGAAAGTTGAGTGTAACTTAAAGGCATGGAAAGTTTAGCTATATACATTTTGCAGTACTAATTTCGAGCTTGAGGACATTAAGTGAATAAATGATGCAACCGACCTGTTATTACAATATCTTGGAATAAATTGTCTTCTAATATTTTCATACAAAGGACATGACATGATGAAGTGATACTCATTTTCCAGTCAGTCGGTCGGTCAGGACAAAAATAAAATAAATCACTGAAAACATAAGGTCAGTCGAAAACAATTTACATAAAGTTCTAGTTTCTGAAAGATTTTCCAGATTCGGTACCCAACCATTTACAAATGCCCCACAACACCTATTCTGGATTACTCTAATTTTATTTTTTACTGTTAAATTGATATTCAAATTCAGTTACACGATCGTCTGGCTCGCAACAATTTTTTCTATAGCATATTCTTCCTTTAGTTAGGATTTCACGATCTCTCCAATAGGTTTGCTTTTTGAGACTTTATAATTTTCTTTTGACCGTGAATCGTCGGCAAAAAGTGAACAATAGACATATCACTGTCAGCCTAATCCAAAATGGTGACAGGTCAGTTTCACTTCGAAATTATTTCGGTTATTTCTACAGTAAATTGGTCATCAAGCCTAGAAATCTTGTAAACTAGTTATAACTCCCTCCTCACCGAGAAACACATAAATAGTTCAAATTTTGTGGAGATGTACTTCAAATCACCACCGTAGAAATATTTTTGAAGTGGAACTGACCTGTCACCATCTTGGATCAGGCCCCTCTTGGATTTGGTAGCCTAATCCATTTCCGGACGGTGTTCAGATGGGTCGGCAAGAATACAATAATAAAAAGAATAAAAATCGATTGTATTTCCCAGCAGTGGGTTTCAGCTGTGATCGGCGGGTTTGTAAAACAAGCATTAAAAAACAATGGCCTAAGCAAAGTTTAAATTAATTAACAGTAAGTATAATGGTAATGCTGACATCACAGCTTCAACAAGTTCGCTCTGCTTTGACATGCCAAAACACAAGAAAACAAATCATCTTAATGTCTGGATAACATAGTTTGCAACTAAATGGCAAACTATAATATTTACGTAATAAAATGAGCCATTGTACTGCTTAATTCATGATTTTTAGATTGTACCATTATGGAACAGATACTGCAGTATATAGAGAATCCATCAACGTCTTTTCTTAATGTGAACCCTCTTTAATTTGTGGTATCACAATATTTAAGATGGGTGACAAGTGTAGTTGTGTTGTAAGCCAGATTTGGCCATTGATGTCAGAACACATTTAATTAATATTAAATGTTGTTATTAGTTTGGGAAACATATTTTAATTCCATATAACTCATTTTGCACATTTTCAGTATTATGTAAACAGCTAGCCAAAATGAAGATAATGCCACCCCTGAGTGGCCTTGATGAATTGAGTAGCATAAGAACTCAGTACAGAATGAACTTTGCCAAGTTACTTCAGGCATGTGTTTCTACTCTGAACCTGGTATGTACAGCATTGCCAATGTAATAATGTTTTTAAAGGCTCTTGGTGCAGATTTGTTTTCAAATGAACTAAAGATAATTTATATGTTTATATGAAAAGGTTTTTGCTGAGTATTGTAAAACATGCAAGTGAACAATTTTCTACTTTGATTAATATTGAAGAAGTTTCTATTGAATTCTGTACCCTTAATGGAATTTGTACAGTAGTAGTACTAGTAGTAATTGTGATGGTTGTACTAAAGCTGTTAAAAGTAGTTGAGTGTGAAACAAGTAAACGGTTTAGAGTAAGATGATAGGTGTAGATTATGTTTTTATATTATGACAATACAAAAACCTTACATAGCCTTTGTTCTTTATTCAGAAGAGTACACTGGCATTACCTTCCTGTCAGGATCTGGTGACAAGATTTTGTGATGACAGGTATTTTACTATCATTGTTGTTTTTATATAGAGTGATAATATAGCTAACATATTACAGGGTCTCCCCTGCTATATATGATTTTCTACAAATGTGCCACAATCTCCACCTCGTTACGACGCAATATTTAAATTTCACAAAATTTCATTGCCAGCAAGCAGTGTAAAATAATGCCACAAAGTCACTTACGTTTCTGCAGCATGGCACATTTAGCAACAGTGTATTTTAACCTAAGATTGCATATACGCTGTAGGACACCTCCTTGGTCTAGCGGTAGTGTGTTGGACCACAGATCGGTACCACCCATGTTCGAATCTCAGTGTGGGCACATCTGAAAGTTGTTTCATCTTTGACTTCGCTTCATTACTTTTGGAGGTTGCTCGGCCCATTTAGCCTACCATGTGCACAACGTAAATAGACGAGAGCGCTTCCATATGTCTGGATGTAGCATACGATTTCAGTGGAGTAGCATGTGTTTTGGTTGCTCTGCGCAGTAGCCAAATTGGGCACCCTCTTCCTTAACATAACAGACCTTTGACAGCATACACACACACAGATTGTACATAAAAAAGATTTACCTATGGCAGAAAGTGGAACTACAAATGGGGCCTACCAAAAAATACCCCCAAATCACAGGAAAAAATAAAATTATACTATTAGCAAATGGCAAGCTCAGTAAATGTCTATAATTTAATTTTAGACTTCTCTATGTTACAGAATATATTATTTAAACACACACAGTTAATTATAAGATTCTGTAGATATGTAAAAGGACACCCAGGTTATGGCATAGGATTCCATAAAAGTAACCGGTCATATGTCTCAGGTTGGTCTAACACCAGGAGGCAGTCAAAGTTCTCACTCAATCCCCGATGTAGAGGGCAGTGAAAATTCTCACTTAATCCCCGATGTTGGCACAGTGAAATTAATAGAAAATTAGGCCTCACCATTTGTGTCAGAGCTATGCTTAAATGTGTGTCATACATTATAAAAAATACAGTTTTTAAACCGAGATCATCCAATACCATTTGTCCTTTTCAGACTGCCCTCGTGGAGACAACCAATTCTTGATCTGCCACAATACATGAATTTTCACACATCAAGATACAAGGATGAGTATGAAGAAATATCAACTTTAGGAAAGGGTGCCTATGGCAGTGTTTATAAGGTAAATTGGTGTCCATATATGAGGGAATTAATACAAACGCTCTCGTGCTCCGGTGGCCTAGCGGTTAAGCAGTCGGCACTTGGTGTCAACGGTCGCAGGTTCGAACCCCGTAAGAGGTCGAAACTTTTCCAGGGATTAATTTCTCGGCTCACTACATCGTGGGTGGCTGACCACGTTAAATGGCACTGCCGTCTCCACTGAATTATTTAAAATAAAGGGGGACGTTAAAAACCCCCTGAGGACGTAAAACACTGGCAGTGACCACCCTCAGGGTATTTCGGCTCCATCTTTCCGTACTGCTCCCCTGTGAGTGGTGGGGGAGGAGGTTTCTCAACCACTCCAACATAGAGGCTGTGCTGATTAAGCGACAGCCTGGGGATTCTCCCCGAATAACCAAACCAACCAAACGCTCTCGTGGATTCCATTCCGTTATCAATTTTGCGTACTACACTAGACCTGTCTTTGTGTATCGTTTTAGCGAAGTTGTTAGCATAGAAGAAGGTTGTTTCCACTTTTTAATAATGAATTTGTTTCCTGTTTATGGTCGTCAAATATTTGTGAAATATGTGTTATTTAGATCAATGTCGTTTTCCTTTTTTCTTTCCAGGTTAGACATAAATTAGATGGTAGTTGTTATGCCATCAAGAAGATTGTGCTTCAGGATAATACACCAGCATTATGGAGTAAGGTAACTGATTAAGAGATGGTTTTAATTTTCTATCATATACCGTGCTGTTATTTATACTATTATTGGAGTGCAACTAATTAACATGTTGAGTTAGTGGGCTATTTATTTCCGTTCCAAACTAATGTATGTTTATATTCTAGGAAACTGGATGGCCTAAATTGTGCCAATGTGCCATTAAACATCGACCATTCATTTATTGTGTGTTTGTTTGAAGATTAAGAAATAATTGCTTAATAAATTTTTATTATTATGTGAATCTAAGCCACCTAATGCTGATTAGAAAAGTATAAAGAGTTTATGGGTTGAATTGCTTATATCTTGAAGTCATATTGGTAAAAGAAAGTAGTGTATATTGTCAATATCAGGTTCTCATCTAATATTGCACAGTGCTTTATTAATATACCATGCAATAGTTAAATTGAAACATATTTTCTCTGTTACTTGGCTTAAATATCTACTAAATATGTATTATACTTGCATGGTTTTACTGTTAATTTACACAGAATTTACTTGTTATTTGTTTTCTTTTTTGTTAACATTCAGACATTAAGAGAGGTAAAGCTTCTTGCAGATCTGACTCATTCTTCAATCATCAGATATTATACAGCATGGCTTGAATATAATGTGTCATTGTTTAGTATTCCAGGTAAATATGATAGAGAATGTGTGTGTGTGTGTATATATATATATATATATATATATATATATATACACCAGGGATGAAAAATTTTCATTGATCCATGGTTTCCTTCATTGTTTACTTTGCCACAGATCATTCTGTTCATTTACATGTAGATCCAGTGAGATCCTGATATGGGGGATCTAGCCTTTCAGAACACTTGAATATCATTTATTTCTACTTTGACAATGCCAATCAGATAGTTAACTGTAAACAGAATATCAACCCTTGGCTCAGTTAAATTTGGCTTTCTTTTTCAGTTGCCGAGGACAAAACTCAGGAAGAGACCAATTTGCCGGTATTAATTTGTCATAATGACAATACCAAACCCAGGTAATATATCTTGTAGTATAACAGTAGAAAAGCAAACTAATGTTAAGTTCTGGATTTAGAGTTAATTGTGCATGAAAATAACATCATATATATTTATTTCAGTACATATGAGAAGGTCTCCAGTCATAGTAGTGGCAGTAGTATAGTCTTCCAGGACTCAAATTCATCGTCATCACCCGACAGTTCCAAAATGAAATGCTGGGATCAACACAATAAAAAGGGTTCTGGATCGAACATATCTGCTCCTGAACAGTCTCATATACCAGGAATTTCATCTCACAGTGAAGATTTTATGTTGGATGTTAGTGTTCATTCTGGATGTGTGTGTATGTGTAGTGATTTAATCGAAGCTTTATATATAAATAAAAACACACTCGAGGCCAGTGCCTTATCTAACACTGCTAAACGTAAAACACACAAACACATTCACACAGATAGGAATCCTTTTTGTGTGTTGAGACTGTTTAAATTTATGGTAATAAATTGGAGTGGCAATTTGTTTTAAATTATTTCACTGAAAACACTACAACATAGAGTAAAAAACTAGATTTCAGCTCTCTATCTATATATAAATATATATATATATATATATATATATATATATATAGAGAGAGAGAGAGAGATGGGTTATTGGTGGCTGATAACCAAAATTTTATTCTTCTGAACTTTACAGAACTGCCATGTAGTGCTACACATACAGATGGAGCTTTGTCATGAAACATTACAGGACTGGCTCGCTAAACGAAATAGTCAACTAGAGGCTAGCAGAGGTACTTATTGTTCATTTGTTATCTTGTACAGGTTTAAGAGTAAGTAGAATGAGTTCTGACATTCATAGCTTTAACCATAATATGAAATTCTACAAGCAAACATACACATGCTTTTATCCATAGCTAGTTCAGTTCTGTCAAATGTTGTGGCTTTTTTAGATGAGTAAAAAATTACAATGATCATGATAGTTTCAAAAAAGAGCTCAAACTGAAAACACTGAACTCTTTCACTTGTACTGGCATGAGGATTGGCTACTGTTGTTATTACCAAATTACTGAGTTTAAAGAAACGTTGTCACAGTTTATGAACACTGATTAATGTCATAAAGTTTTAGATGAGTACATTTATTGATGATTGGCCTTATAATGATGATGCCCCAGAGTAGATGAAGACCTTAATAAAGTACTAGAATTTGACATGTTTACGAGTTACATTTTTACTATTCATGATCGGACCAGATATAGTACTTAGATTATTTCAGTAAATAGTATCAGCGATGTCACACTATTGCTCCTATCGAACTGGCATGAAATTGTTTTGATATTTCATTCATTTGTTGAATCTGATACTTTTTAACCAGGTAATATATACAAAAGAGATCGGTTTGAAGCTATTTTGACCATGAATAAAACAAATATTAGGCTTTTAGAAATAATATTAATTATATCCTGTCACCTTGACAGGGCTATTTATAGCATCATGATATTTTTTAGCAATGATTACCTTAATATATGTATATTATTTATGATACAGATGTTTATGAAGTAGTAGACTGTGATCTCAACATGTACATCCTCAGAGAAGTATTATGTGGAGTGGATTATTTGCACAAGAATAACCTTGTACATAGAGATCTTAAGGTAGGGATTCTCACCAGTTAAAAATTTGACTGCAAAGAATTGTGTGTGTGTGTTTAATTTTGACTGATCTGAATGTTTAAAAAAAAAAAATATATATATATATATATATATATATATATATCCACATTTAACTTGATGGAATGCTGTACGTAATCTGAGACTTTGGCCATGTTACAGCCAAGCAATATCTTCTTGAATGAAGTAGATACCAGTAGCAAGCTGACTGTGAAGATTGGTGATTTTGGTTTAATACGTCACAACCAGCACATCACTGATGACACCAGTCCAGTTTCACCTTTAACCCCAGCACCAGGGATAGTAGAAGGTGGGTTTATTAGCAGTGATTTCCAAAGTTGGCAATACACCCCATGGGTGAGGTGAGTACCCATGGGGTACTCAGAGAAAATATGGCAGGAGAACACTGACTGGGTAGGTAGGGTAAGGCACACTTGAAGTCAGCTTATGGAGTTGACAGGAAAGTGCCTGACACAGCATTATAATAACAAGTTTATAACAGCTTAATAGATGTTGATTTTAATTTGAAAATTTGGTTGTTTTCAGAATTCTGTAAATAGAAACCAATCCTGATTTCTATTTATTCTTTTGATTTTCTTGTTAATTCTGTTTTGTATAAATTGTACTACACATGATCTTAATTACAGAACTTAAGTTAGACGTGAATGGCATAGTATTGACAGGTGGCGTCGGTACAACTATTTATGCCTCACCTGAACAGCTGTCAGGAGCTCAGTATGGGTTTATGGTGAGTCATTATTGTTTTGCAATACTGGAATATTATTGATTGACATTTAATTTGATCCTCATTCTCTCTCTGTATCTGTATATATGTCCTCTTTGTGTGTGTGTGTATGTAAATTTACACATTGATAAATCTTATTGTTGTATTAGGGTAGCTATTATCTAGTTTGCAGCTAGCTTGTGTTCTATTTTCCAGAGTGATATGTACAGTATTGGACTGATCCTGTTTGAAATATTTCAACCTTTTTATACAAGCATGGAAAGAACAAAGACACTGACTGATCTCAGACATGAGGTGATTCCTCATGAGTTCACTGATCATTGGCCTAAATTGGTAAGCAACAATAATAAAGCTAAATATCATTATTAACATTGTACATCTTGCTTATGTTATGAACTGATTTGTTTTGAAATATTGTTTATCTTCAGAGTGAAGTTGTTCAGAATCTGATTCATTCACATCCAGACGAACGTCCCACAGCAGAGAGTCTTTTAAAAATTCCTTTGTTTATTGGTGGAATAGAGGTTAGACTAAATAATATCACTTCCATTAACTTTCCCATCTTTTGTTCAAGAATATATCGTACACGCCAGAAACTATTCTGAAAGATATTGTCAAATCTTACATGATCTTTCCTTGCAGTTTAAAAAAATCCATTCTACATGAAGTTTGCCAAATTATGTATCTTATTTAAAAAAATGTTCATTTTAAAATTGTCTTATGTTCTTTTAGGGAGGATGCTAAAGTTCTTAATCACACAAATCTATGTATCTGCTATACATCTTTTAAAATATTAGTTACACTTGTTAACATATTGTTGGTCAATTTACAGTGACTATTAGATATAGTAGCTTTGTCTAATACTAGGTATATGGTTATGATTTTATGTTAGCTTTGTTATTGTTTGACAACAAACATGATAGTTGATTGGTTGGCATTATTGCCAGTTGCTAAGACTGCTATTCAATAATCTTATCAATAGTTATTTGTGTAATAGTAAAAAGAAACATTTTGATCTCCAGAAGGATAGAACGCTTCAGGACGAGTTACAAGAAAAAGACCAGTTGGTGAAGAGCTACCAATCTCGTATCCAAGAACTAGAGATGTTACTTACGCAGAAAGATGAGGAAATGGAACTGCTAAAGAAAATGCTGAAACCATCTTGCCCAGCATCCGAACGACAGATGATGAATGTGGACTCGTCGTTTCTGATACTGAAGTGCTTGAATATTTTGGTGAAACTGTCCTCACAATGTTTCATGTGTTCATTAATTAGTATCACAGAGAGCCCGAAGCAGGGTGATCTTGTTTTCACATCATTACTAGAATTATAAAATATTTATGTTTTCTTAACCTGAGCTTCCTGTGAAAACAATATCAGTTGGATCTGACATGTGTATTGATGTGGCCACATGGATTTGTGTAAAAGAATTTTTTAAATTGCATGTATGGTATGGGATAAATATAAAATGACTCCAATAAAAGCATATGTGGCTTATCATAATAATTTTTATTAATAGTGTATCTTTAGTTGGTGGAAATTGAATAGAAATTAGAATTTATTAGAACCTTTTTCTGTTGTTTGCTGTAATTGATCTATATTTTGTATATGTGTGGGTTATTCATCAGTTAGTGTTGTTTCGTGTTTGATGCCAGTTTGTCTAATGATAATTTTAGCTGATTAAGTAAGACAAACCTGTGTAAGACAAACCTGTGTAAGACAAACCTGTGAAAAACATCAGTTCTTGGAGGATATGAGATTTTTATTGATATTGATCTCCATTTGCATACATTTTACTAGTTTAATTAAATAAATAAACACGGTATTCCCACTGAACCATTTATTTATGTTGCGTCATATTCCATTGTATATGTGAGACCATTCCCAGTCCAGATGTTCTGGCTCTGAGATTCTGGTCAAATACTCTCTTCATTCCAACAGTTCGTGTATTTCTCGTAAATTAAACGTAAGGTCAAATATAAAAAATTAATCCTGCAAACATTAAAATGTAATATTAAATTAAAAAGTTCATAACGACATACCACTAAACATGGACACAGGAATGGCCAAAGCACTAGCACTATTAGATTTATCTGCAGATTTTGACACCATTGATTATTCTGTTCTTCTAGATCACCTCTCTGATAAGTATGACATATCTGGCACAGCACTTACCTGTATCCGCTCATTCTTAATAAATAGGTTTCAATCAATAAAAGTAAGAAATTGTTTTTCAAAGGCAGCGCCTTTGTTTTACAGTGTTCCCCAAGGCTCTGTTCTTGGACCGCTACTATTTACTCTGTGTACCACATCACTAAGCTCTCTTATTCACAACCACAAATAAAGACCATCATTTATATGAAGATGACACCCAAGTGTACATATTATTAAATTAAATAATAATAATAATAATGTATATTTAATAAAGCGCCCTTACTAGCAGGAGCCATTCAAAGGCGCTGTACAAATAATATGTAATTTAATAATACCCCAAATAATGTCTGTAAAAACCCTGTAATGATTTAAAGATAATAATTATTTATCTGTGAAAGCGACCTTAAATAGGTGTGTTTTTAGAAGAGACTTAAAATTTCCAAGAGACGACGAATTTGTTTATCTGTTCAATTATTTGAGCAGATGTAAAGACACTGAGCAATAGCAGTGCCAGGGTGGGATAGTAGTGAGTTAGATGAGGGTTGTTGGGGGTTGGTGTGAGACTTGGAACTTTGATCCAGGTGTCTGGTTTTAGCCAATCAGGGGCTAGCAGGCCCAAGGCAGGGAAACTGCATTGAGTGTTGTGTGCATGAGGCGAGCTCGGTTGGTCAAAGCGAATATGAATTCCTGGATATTCATTATCGGTGATGAACATAAATGAGTTCCCTAAATTAGCCCCCTGGAAGTAAAACAACGAACACATAAACTTTCCTAAAAGACTCTTGAAACCCGAGAAAGCAAACGGAGCACAGGCAACAAATGTGGAGCCAACGCTGGAGGTGGATACGGAGTCAGAGAATCAAAGGAATACTGATTGTCAAGGGGAAACAATTAAGTACTGTCGGAATTGTCAAACTATTGGATACAACTTCTAACAGGCAGCGACTAGCTCGGCTCTAAGAACAAACGTAGAGTAGAGATACACATTACATACCAGCTCATCATGATAGAGGGGGGGGGATCACAATCCCTTTAGTTTACCTGACTGACAATAGGCAAACAAATGATCCTGACATCGTGGATTATGGTCCTGTGATATACCAGAAGGATATGGATGAAACAGTGCTGTCATCAGCGGGTGGGACTGAACTCAAGCTAAAGATGGTACCCAAGAGACAAAAGCTCGAGAACGTAGCTATGAGTGGACTGCCGCAAATGCAAAAAATATGTCCACGCTATTGTTCGAGGGAAGGTTGGCCAATCAAAGCTCAGCACACTATCTAGCGTTTATGGTAAAGATTGCGTTTTTTTGTTTTGTTTTGTTGTTCGGGGAGAATCCCCAGGCTGTCGCTTAATCAGCACAGCCTTTATGTTGGAGTGGTTGAGAAACCTGCTCACAGGGGAGCAGTATGGAAAGATGGAGCCGAAAAACCCTGAGAGTGGTCACTGCCAGAGTGTTTTACGTCCTCAGGGGGTTTTTAACGTCCCCTTTTATTTTAAATAATTCAGTGGAGACGGCAGTGCCATTTAACGTGGTCATCCACCCACGATGTAGTGAGCCGAGAAATTAATCCCTGGAAAAGTTTCGACCTCTTACGGGGTTCGAACCTGTGACCGTTGGCACCAAGTGCCGGGTGCTTAACCGCTAGGCCACCGGAGCTCACAAAAAAGATTGCATCTCTGGCAGAATGATATATATGTGGCAATCTATCCTGCTGTATGACCGGAAGTATCGAAGAGCCCTGTCAGTTTACAATTTCCTTTCGGGTATTGATGGGCAGCATCTTGTCACAACCCGTCTCATTCAAAGATAGAACGTGACAAAATCAACAGAACCAATTAGTTCACCATCAGGAAACAACTGTCAGACGCCTTATCCAGATTTATATGTGCAAGTTGTTTAATCACTCTGTGTGTACATATAGGAATACGTGTAGATATAAGCGCGTAACAGTTGTAAGGGTGCTCATTCCAACAAAATAGGAACCATATATCCCTCGCTACGATCAACAATGGATTATATTGAGGGAAAGTCTCGGATATGAACGTCCCAGAATGGAATAATGAACTAAAAGAGGACATTGATAAAGACTTTATTCTTAATGGTATGAAGAATGGTTTCAAGAATGTAGACAATTGTATATATAGAAAATTGTTGAAGTTGAAAATCATTCTTCTTGCTTTACATAGTCACACAGGCAAAATGTTCAGGATTTATTAATGTCAGAAATTAGAAATGGTAGTGTGCCTATCAAATCATCAATTTGTAGTCCACGGCGGCAATAGATAAAGATGATAATTATGTCAGTCTCATATTTGATGCTGGTTGACCTGAAAAGTGACCTGAAAAGTTCAAGATATTTTAAAATTAAATGAACCCGGCATTTGTTTTAGTAAAATTTATTTTAAATCAGCCTACAGGGCCTTAGGTATCCAACCACCCGAGTTTTGTCTTCTTCTTTATCGTACATTCCATCTTTGTTGGGTGCACCCAGTAAAACTGGTAAAATCGGGATATTTGTAAGATATCAATAGAGAGCTTAGAGTCTGTAGCTGTTAATTGAGTAGCTCTCGCCAGCTGCATCTGGAAGCACATCCTTGTTGTTATGCCATCAATGATTGTATGTAGGGCCGAGTTAGCAGGAATGTACATTTCAAGGGATATATGTGCCTGGAGTTTAGAATTAAGTGAAGAAATTCGTCATTTCCCAACCACGTTCTGCAAGCCGCTGGCGCCAACTCATCCTTGTACCTCCCACGAATCTTTTCTAAATAACTACACTGAGTCAGGAAGTGTAGCTTGTCTTCAGGGTAAATACTAAACAATAAACAGATCGTATCGGCTGGTTTCCATTGTTTCCGCAGACACTGATTAGTTTGCAACATATATATGACTATTATCATATTCGCTTTAATAGTGGATCTGCGAACACTGTTTGTCTTCCTATGTGGGACATTGACAAGTATCTGAGTGAGCTCTTCGTCTCGATATGCTGCTGAAGTACGTCACTCCAGAACAGTTTAACAACTGATTTACCTCTCGTTGTCCACAAGAGCTTGTTTGGGCACACTACTACAACATTACCAACACACAACAATTAGTACTTCCTCAATAGGTGTTGAATGTAGGTGAACTAACTCAATTCGCTATTGTCTTTCATAACCAGGGATGTTTCGTCACATTATGAATGTTTGACCCTTGTCTTCTCACAATGAAGCCAAAGAGACGTAGATATTTGAGATGTAAGATCACTTCTAGTGGTAGCGCTATTATCGAGCCGTGATAGTTTGAGCGCAGGACTCGTAGCCGAACGGTCGCGGGTTCGAGAGCTGCAATGCCGTCATAAACAATGAGTACCTGACCAGACGTGCTGGCTATGTGTTTGAGTAACGTTTTGCGCCTATAATGGCAGCATGCGTTGTATGCTCCCTTGGGAGTTGAGGTGTGTGCTGGCTGGAAACAGGTCTGAGTCAGGGATAATAATACTGTAAAGCGCATTAGAGCAGCTATCTAGTTGAATAGGGTGCTATATAAATGGCACATATTATTATTATTATTATTATTACATAAATAGCTTCTTTATCAGTTCTCTCTCGTAAATGTTGAAACTAGCGAAGAGTGAATGTCTGTAGAATTGCTCTAATATTTCCAGTTCCTTCTTGGACACATTACTAGACACCATCCACGGCACCACATATTGTAAAGTATACCGATTTGCCCGGTTTGTAAACATCAGCTATTACAAAGTCGTTAGTGTTTAGTGAACCGTTGATAAGTAGGCTTCACACAGTTCTCGGAAAATCCTGCAGCGTGATACAGCAAGCGGCAGACATCATATTATTTAGAAATAACTAATAAATTTGACATTGATGGGAAAACAACGACTTAAAAAGATAGTGTCAGATTGCTGGGAATAATTAATAAACGATAAAACGGTGACATGAAATCCAAACGAGATAGGGTTAGATTTAAATAAGTGAGCATGCACCGATATGAAAAGTTAATGCTAAGACAATTAGAAAGAAATTATCTTTAGAGTTATCAATTAAGTACGGATGCGATAAGATAACTGATGCCTGGCCGCAAGTATCACGCTGAGTCTCTGGTCCGGGAATGGCTATACAAGCCAGTAGCGATTGACTCATAGTCGTAGGTTCGAACCCCGTAAGAGGTCGAAACTTTTCCAGGGATTAATTTCTCGGCTCACTACATCGTGGGTGGCTGACCACGTTAAATGGCACTGCCGTCTCCACTGAATTATTTAAAATAAAAGGGGACGTTAAAAACCCCCTGAGGACGTAAAACACTCTGGCAGTGACCACCCTCAGGTATTTCGGCTCCATCTTTCCGTACTGCTCCCCTGTGAGTGGTGGGGGAGGAGCTTTCTCAACCACTCCAACATAGAGGCTGTGCTGATTAAGCGACAGCCTGGGGATTCTCCCCGAACAACAAAACCTAAACTCATGGGAGATTTCAGGCTGTGCCAAACAAGCGACAGCCTGGGAATACTCCCCGAACTACAAGCACGCAAACTCACGGGAAAGGAAGCTCCGGTGGCCTAGCGGTTAAGCACCCGACACTTGGTGCCAACGGTCACAGGTTCGAACCCCGTAAGAGGTCGAAACTTTTCCAGGGATTAATTTCTCGGCTCACTACATCGTGGGTGGCTGACCACGTTAAATGGCGCTGCCGTCTCCACTGGATTATTTAAAATAAAGGGGGACGTTAAAGAACCCCTGAGGACGTAAAACTCCGTGGAAGTGACCACCCTAAGGGTATTTTGGCTCCATATTTCCATACTTCTCCCCTGTGAGTGGTGGGTGGGGGAGGAGGAGGTTCATCAACCACTCCAACAAAGAGGCTGTGCTGATTAAGCGACAGCCTGGGGATTCTCCCCGAACAACAAAACAAACAAACTCATGGGAGCCAGTGAATAGAACAGTGTATGAAGCAGTGTCTCTCGCAGCTAGATATAGCGACGCATGTTACCAGATAGATCTTTTCTATAGTGGAAATAAACCCAGCTAGACGTAGCAGCAAAATACACCGAATCTTCCGTCTTCTGTGTGTGAAGGAACGCGCCAATGAATAAATAGAATTGCTGCCTAGAATTCTATATTATGTGATGTAGATATATAGAGAGACTGTAGGTACTAGACGATTGTGACGATAATAAACACCAGCTCCTATGAGTGAGTACAAGATCCGACTTCCAGTCTAAATGTTCTTCTTGTCAGCAGAACGAAACACACCCAGTTGAGTAATTACTCGAGCGACTGAAGCAACAGTGCTCTCAATCTCTCATATACCAACATTTAGCCAAATTAGCAGGATCTAGAGGAGAGTTAAACATAGTTACTTATAACTTCACGGGATGGATGTCGTATCTTTTCTTGCGTGCATACGGACATACCACGTCGAGCATAACCTTCGTGCCCAATGCAGACGTCGACAGGAGGACAGCATCATCTACATACGAAGGGATACCACATTATATGTCGCCTATATATAGACCTATTCCGGAGTCGTCCAGCTGATTCAGGAGATCAGTCCAAATAGTCAGCTGTACTTGTGATACCGCCCTGTCGTATTCCTTGTAGCACCTGAAAATCGGCACTTGTAGTATCGTCCCACATAACCTCCGAATGATGATGTTGGTATATATATGGTGCTTCATCTTCCATAAAGATAGGGGGATTTCATCAAGAAATGGCTTACGTAACAGAGACTGAGGAGACACAACGTCAAAGGCCTTCTGAGTATCAAGAGCAGCTGCGTACTGATTTTCGCGTTCAAGGCTTCACATTAATGTCTCTATGAAGAGTATATCAGCTTGATATTGATTTCTATTCCCTGTAAACCCACTGTGGAAACTATTCTGTTGTCTGTTAATCAGTTGTTCGTTGCATGCCAACATGAGGTGTTCAATGAGCTTGGACAGGACTGGAGAAACACAAATGCAACTGTAACTATTACAGTCCATCACTGGTATTACAGCCTTCTCCAGGGAAATATCATCCCTGACATCATACTCTCAGGAAGGTATCTCATTTCCATACAACGATTGAATAATCGTGCAATGTACTGTAATATCTGCTGACTAACAAGGTGAACAAATTCAATTGTTATGCCTTGCTAGATCGTTGTCTTCTTCTGATTCGGTTTGCCAATGCAGAGTCGGATCTCAGCTGCAGGAAATAGCACCATGTTTCCTATTAATTGTTCCACCATCAACTTGTATCTCTTAGCATACATGGACTTGTTCTTTGGCTTGGCTAGCTCTTTGAATCGCTCTTTCCAGAATGCAGATACGATGTTTCAATTTATGTATCGTTCTCCATCAACCTGCAGTTCTCCCGTGACCTAGTCAGTTCCATCTCGTTGCAAGGAAAGAGTGTCTAATCATTCTCGATCGCCTTCATTATAGATCCATCGAGGTTATCACGGTTTGGGGGATTCTGCTGTTGTCTGACACGCCTTAATCCCTGTTTAGCCAGTTTCCTCTGCTTCCAGATGTAAATATCTGCTCTGGGTCTACCATGCAGCCATTGACCATTCACAATGGTTTCTCTACACCTTTTATGTAGGTGAGTATTTGTGGATGAACAGATTTAGGTCTTTTAGGCTTTTTTCTCCATTGTCATACCAGCCATGTGAAGTATTTGATTCAAATGCTCTATTGCATTGTCAAAATCATCAGTTGAGTAGATAGAAAGGTCTTGCAATGAGGTGTTCACAGTGAGTTTGAACAACTCATCACAGTCTTTTCACCCAACAACTGCGAGACGTTGTTGTGCACTCTCTGATACTCTCAGTTTATTTTTTCTTACTGTTATCCGAATGTTGTGTAACGTCAGCATTAACGGCTGATGCGGAGATATATTAGGAGACATAATTCCGGATAGTTCTTGTAGAGGCTGCATGGAATAACTTTGTAACAAAAAACATAATCAATTCGAGGATCTGGGACGTAACAATAAAGGG
The DNA here is from genome assembly GCA_025642065.1 of Paralvinella palmiformis. Taxonomy (NCBI): domain Eukaryota; kingdom Metazoa; phylum Annelida; class Polychaeta; order Terebellida; family Alvinellidae; genus Paralvinella; species Paralvinella palmiformis. The sequence continues at coordinate 1,149,143 of JAODUP010000061.1, forward strand.
CAATTGTCTTGCTGTGATCAACTTGGATACCGAGAGGTTGATCTTCGACTGTAATATGTATGACATTTACATTGTCGCTGTTACCACATGAGAGATGGGACTAGCCCGTATGAGTTGGCCGATGTATCATCGTTGTTTGAGGAATGGATAGAAACGATAGGCCTCTTCTGTTCTGGTATTTCCACCGCATGCCCTTGTAAGCGTTGAGAGTTTGATGAAGCCTAATTCTCTCTGAGACCTGGATCCGAATCTCCGTCTTGTTAGCAATATGTGACCCACGACGGGTATCGGGACATCTTCTGCCGTGTGCAGTGATATTATGTGACACCCGAGTCCTATATGACTTCTTGGCATATGCTTTACTTACTTTTGTAGCATTCTTCTTGATATCTGCGTAAACAAATACTCAATGTTTTACTTACTTTTGTGAAGGGAGAAGATGACTACATTCATCAACTGCACTGACACAAAGAGTCTACCTCGGGTGTTTGCTATCATTCCTCTTTGGGTTACAATCTCCACCGACTTCTATCTGCTTGTTTTTGTTCTGATATTTCGTTTATTGTCTTTATAGGGTCGTTTAATTAGTAACTCCCAAACAACTGTCATTACGTCTTGTCTAAGGGCTTTGACAGAAGGCTTAGATCTCCAATAGGAATATGAGAAGGTTTCTTCTCAATTTTCCTGGGGTTTTTTCAGCAGTATGGACGACTTTATTAGCAAGAGACTTCCTCAATCCGTCGATGGGCTATTCCGTCTAAATTCTAATGTACAGGAAAATCGCGTGACAAGGCAATCTAGTCATATGGTGATGACAAGGAAATGGGACTTCCACAAGATGGGCATTGACATGTCACGATCCTTCGATACCATCAAGCAGAAACGCATCCTAGATGTCCTACTAAAAGCAGGCTGCAACGATGATGAACTAAGACTAGTAAGAGCACTATTAGCAGGGACGAAGATAAGGGTCCGCGTGAAAAACGAGCTGTCGGACTCAACAGGATCCCACCCCCAGGGCGACAGCCTCTCACCAGTCCTTTTTACCTGCTGCTACACTCTCTAACAGGTCTAACCCACCAGTCTCCAGCCTAGGTCTGCCACTAGAAATGGAATACGCAGGCGATGTTGACTTCCTGGACAAGGAAAAGAAACTACTGGATCATCTCCAGTCTGTAGCAATAGAGAAACTGAAAGTCCACGAAGACAGAGTTTAGTCATATATACCTTGCAGAAGCCATGGGGATAGATTCGCATGGCAAGGTTCTCCGTGGCAATGAGAACTGGCGCAAGAACAAGACCCTAGGCTCCTTACTGTGCCGCACTACAGACATCACAGCCCGCTGCATACAAGACAACGAAATATTCCATTCGTCACGGAAACTCTGGCGTCGGCAAATCAAGATCCCACTGAAGACAAGACTCCCTTTCTACAATGCATACTGCGTATCATTCATGCTCTACAAATGCAACAGCCGGGCAGTACTGAAAGCCATGCTTAACAAGCTGGATGCAAGCCACCGCACACACCTCCGTACCATCACAGGTCACTGCTGGCCAAAAAGCCTTATCAGCAATCAGGCACTGTAAAACACTGTGCAATGATAAACCCCTCCTCAAATGTCGCAAAGCAGAGATGGCCACTGTTAGCCCATGTCCTACGCGTGGACCCTGGCGCGCCCACTCTGGGGGCATTAGACTTCGCCGTTATGGGCTCACGAGCCTACAAATCCCGACTAGGAAGGCACTGCACAAACCTGCTGGGAACAATACGTTCCGCCCTCAAGCAGGCTGGACCCAGACCCCTCCGCACAGTAAGGCAACTCCATTGCTTACGGCCACTTTCCCACGACAAACCACATTGGCCGAGGACCAACGTGAAGGACTGATTGGGGCCGCGGGATGTCACAGTAACTACCGCGACTGCAGCACACAGTCTATTATTATATGACCTGAGTTTTCGGGATGACTTTCTAATGGACTCTAGTTGACACAGGTATTCTGGCGCAATATCATTGATAGATTTATAAGTTACTAGTAAAATCTTGAATTGGATACGCTGTCTAACAGGTAGCCAATGTAGTTTTTGGGGGAAGAATTGGGGTGATATGATCATATTTTCGAGTATATGTCACTATGCGAGCTGCACGTGTACTGGATACAGGCAAATCAATGTTTTACAAGCCACCGGTACATCTTGTTCAATTTAATGCTTGTAGCAAGGGTTCGGGGATCATATTCGACCAGGATTGGTGTCATGTGGATTGCCAGCTGTTAACACGTTGCACATAAATTGTCATGAAGCTATCTCACCAGTGCTGGCAGCAATTGCGGTGGACTAATTCCGCGGTTGTTTTTGACACTTATAACGTAACAGCTATAGAGCCTTTATTGTAACAACAAGGACAACAAAAAAACTATGAGCTTCTCCACTGGATGAAGGAATTATGTTTAAATTAAGTTAGGCATAACATGAACATTGAGGCAGTGCACGTGAGTACCAAGTAGCAGTAATATCGTTGGATCTGCAATAAGCAGAATCCGTTATCCCAACTTATAAAAGTGGTTTTTATTCATCATAAATGTAAATATGTCAACTCCATTTTCTATGTACATTAACGTATGCCCTTATATGTCTAATAAGATCTTCATTTCTCCCGGCGGAAAGTTATACTCGTGAAGAGTTTCAACCCGTACTCAACCAGAACTAGAACAGAATTTCCATATTTGCCAGGAGTGATCGGACGGATAGAAAAATCACTAGATGACGACATAGGTATATATTGGCGATGAGTGCTGGGCGAGACAACTAAGAAATCATATTCTTCTCAGATCGAATTGTATCTAGAATAATGTTACTAAATTAATTACTGTCTAGAGCCAGCTAATAGACCGAAACAGGCGAAAGGCGTTGCATCGGTTACCAACTGCGGTCTCGGGTTAAAAACAACTATGGCGCCCACTGTTAACATCGGATGGCAACTTTTCACTGACAATATATACTGAAAATCTTTCGACAAATTATCTCATATTACACGGAGACTGACACTAGTATTTCAGCTGACCGATTGTGTATTTCCAAAGCATTTAATACAATATTTATCAGGATATAACCCAATAACTTGAGCAGACCCATCTTTCCAGATGAATGACACAGCGAAGCCTTAGTTATTAATTCATGCCGACTAGTAGCGGATTTTTTAAGCATAGGTTTCAATGGATTAAATAAATGATTTTAAAATCAAAGTTTTACCTAAAGGTAAATTGATTTTAATAAAGATTGTTTAAATATTTAATGTAGAGTTTTAGAAATATTTTTTTTTGTATCTGGGAACCAATGATATACGTATCACCTGTATATTATTAAATAATTTTTTTTTATTACATTAGAGGTATTAACACCCTTGACATTTACATGTACTGATGTAGTAAATATTGCACGAATGGCTGATTCAGAAAATAAAACGGTTAACTTTCAATACACGATATCATGCATAAATACCAATCTTACAGTAATAGGAATCAACCATTGAATTATAATTTATGTGATAATTGATTTTATCCATTCACATCGTCATGTCAGATGGCAAAGGTTCTATAAACAGAAGTTTGAACTATACAGGCCGGACCATGACAGCCATGCAAATCGCGCTGAATGTTACTTAGTTTAGTGGCATATATCTATTGGAAGAGGTTTATGCCATTCATATTAAATGCAAAATTATGATCTGGAGATCACATACCCTTAATGGACTATAAATAAAATCAAAATATAGCTGGTAAATAGCCTATATACAACTTTTCAGTTAGACATTTATCGGCCACTACACGCGTAAATCGCCAAGCAACACAGTGATTGTTAGATTTCTAACCCGAGACCGTAGTGTGGAATTCAGTCGCATGGTGGCGCCAGGGGTAATTGAATAGGTCTATTTGTCTACTTTGTACGGCGTCTTTAGCTAAACGGTTATAATGGCAGAAATGGCAGTTATTTTACGTGGCTTAGCTGCCTCAAACGAAGGAGACATATGTGGTGTGTAAATTTACTGCTTCACCACGGGACTAATCGTAAATAAATTTAAAATAGATCGAATATATTATAATGCCACGGTCGGGAATAGGACCTCCGACCTCCCGCACAGCATAAAGATGAGTAAGAAAGTCCCACGCCCTTACCCACTAGGCCATAGAGAATATCGCTACAATAGTAAAACAAATACTATCAGTAAGCCCACCCTAGAGCACGGTCTATGTTCCAGTTTATGAGACCATCTGGAAAATAGTATATTGTTTTAGTGTGGTTTTGAGCTAACTAATCTTTTGTTAAAAGCGGTCTTAGCAGGAGGTGAATACTCGGGACCTAGTTTTAGGCGGGGAGGAGAATCCTTTATTTTTCAGGTGTATATGCAGAGTTGAATAAAGTAATGGGAGATTGAAAATCTAATGATTTTTCAGCGCTGCGTAGATCTATCTGTAAAAACAATACATGGCTAATATTGTCCAGATATAATAGTTAAACATCTCCCTAGATAGATAACAGCACGTTGTATATTTTATTACTTTTCTGACTTCTATTGTAAAATGTGGACTACTAAGTAGGACTAAATCACTACTAGTATATATATATATATATATATATTATTGTGTGTGTGTGTGTGTGTGTGTGTGTGTGTTGTGTGTGTGTGCGCGCGCGCGCGTGGACTTTGGATGTCATATAGGAGAGGGTTGGTCTCTAAGTTTAGCTGGATGTGTTAATCCGCCAGATCATGTTTATATATGTATTTACATAAACTATAACTATTATGTTTATGTACTCTATATGTATACGTTTGTTGTTGGTTCGATAATTTTGTAAGTGTGCGTGCGCTAACTTCTAATTTTTTTTAATTAATAGATTTCTCCAGATGCATTTATGGTAAAAATTTATGTTGTTCAGTTAGGGTTTTTAATAATATTGATAATCACCGGTACAATTCTTCTATTTCAGAAATGTTATTATTTTCGGGGCACTTTTGTCTATGATGTGGCAAATGAACCAAACAGCTTCTAAAAGTAATGGGGTGAACCAAACCACGAAACCCAACTAACAGAAAGGTTTTTCTCCTGCGTCACATCTTATTTGTGTGGTGTTTAGAGATACCAGAGCCACCATCTTTCCGTCAGCTGTAAGGTTCATTTCCTGTACTGAATCTATCTTGTAATAATTAATGAAGATTATATGGTTTGAAATGATTCGATGAACATAAGACTGTTTAGGTGAAAGCGTTCAAAAGTAGGAAGATTGGACTTAACTGCACTCACCGGATGCACATTTTTAATATTGTGTCGGACTCGAAAGAAAGGTGGGTGGGTCATCTGTCATGATCTAGGTCTAGTCTTCTAAACCTAATACTAATAGATGTTCTATTTATATTTGTTAAATGTAAATGATTAGATCTATGATGATGATGATGATAATCAGATGACTCAAGTAACTTAAAATATGATTAGATCTAGATCATAAATTTGTAGCCTTAAGATTTAATTGGTATACTATAAAGTGTTAAAAGTCTATAATCGACTATATTCAGTATATGTATATCTTCTACCGTCTAGAATATATCTGTTTGTAAGTAATAAAATAGGGGGAGTTCTATATCTATTATTTAGTGCCTACTATTTAATTTTGTTGGGTTGTAGATCTAATTGATTTCAAGGCCAATGGATAGTCTTAGTATACAGAGGAAGTCTACTAAACAACTGAATTAAATCACAATTTGCCAAGTGACTGGTGTATTTTAGAGAAATGTCACCCTCCACCACACAATGACTTTTCCCCTAGACTAAATCTATAGGCTTAGATAGTCTACGTATCCAGACAAAATCTCACAAGACAAAATATACCCAGACATAATCCTACAGTACAAAATACAACAGGACATAATGCCAGAAAGTGATAAGAGGGACAAAATCCCACACAATAAACACTTTTATTTATTAATATACACAATCAAATTAAATGACTATTTTTCTTTATGTATTAATGAAATGACATGAATTAGTAAATAATGCCTGGAAATATTTATAAAGCTAAAAAATGAATAACGTCACTATTTTAATTCAGTGTTCACAGAGTATCTTTCCATCGGATATTGTAACCAACACTATGAGGAAGCTCTGTAACTGTCTTATATCCTGATTGGTGATCATGGCATAGGGTGAGTAGGCGTGCCTGCAGATTCTTCTGCTTTCTTCTGACTCGCTTTGTAGGTGGATTTCCAATCAAGTCCTCACTGATTTGGATACAGCTGAAGCAGTGCTCCTTCTGAATAGTTTCAATGAATATCCAAATGGTTGGATGGCTATATCCAATAATATGCTGAATATTCACATGATTTCAGGCCTTTTATTGCTTATTTGTCAGATATACTGATGCTGTAACTTTTCATATTTCAATTAGCTTCAATACAGATTATCCAAGATGATATGATCCCTTAGCAATTTTCAAGCAGATAATTAATTGTATCCAAGCTTATCTCTTAATCTGCCTTATCAGTATTCAAGCAGATAACTGTATCCATAGTGATTCCTTAAAATACCAATCATCATCATCTTCATCATCTACTCGAATGCAACAAATTATTGTGATAAAATGTAGTTCTCTTAATACCGTGTATTAAAGTTTAATTTTATTGTCTGGGATTTTGTCCCTTTTTTCACTTTCTGCAACTGTGTCCTATGGGATTATGTACTGTGGCCTTTTGTCCTGTGAGATTGTGTCCCAGCTTTCCATGCCCCTGGCATTACTCAGAATCACTACAGATGTTGAAATGACACTTAAAATATTCCTTGGAAGAAGCTACTTGCAGACAAGGAACAGAATCCTCCAAACCAAAACTGAACACATCGCATTTAACATATAGCTAAAACCTGCTGCTAAGTGATGCTTTATCAGTTTATAGGAAATCAAACCACTTCTAAGAGTTGAATATGAGTGGAATTTACAGTCTCCCCTGTCCCAAAATGATCTACTCACTTGGCTAAAGCTGGCAGTTGGGAACACTTACCTTTTACTAGTGTCTGCTCATGGATATTACTGCAGTGAAACCGTTTCATAATTTGTCAGTTTTGTTTGTGTCACTACTAAATAAATTTTACCATCATTTCATAATCAGAATTAGGTCTATTATATGGGGATTTTCAGAGTTTGTCCCATTTACAAAGCATTTTCTTTTCATTCTTTAAATGCAGTGATGATTAGCAGTAGAAGAGCCTAGTTTAGCAGTTGGCTGTATTTTTAACAGCAACAGCATGGCACTCACTCTCAGCATCCCTGTCTAATTATGACACCAAAAGTAGGCCAACATATGCAAGAACACTTCATGTTTGTATTTGTGTCTTATGCTATCCAAATGAATTTCACCAACCAGCATTGTTTAAATGTACCTTGATGTTTGTCTCTGTCATTTAATTGACCAACTTTATATTCCTTATTGTCTACTTTATTTTTAGACAATGGCAATTCAAATATTGTAGAACCAAACTTAGACAATTCCATTGTAATATTTATATGTAGTACTTATATCATAGTGTTATGTCCCTTTCTTGCTTATTTTCATTTTATCTGGGTATGACATAAATGCTTTATAAGTATATTAAAGTCATATTAAATAATTACATAAATATCCAGAAGTTAGTTGAGTAAGTTGATGCTTCCCAGACATATCAGTATAATAATAATAACAATAATTTATATTTAATAAAGCGCCCTTACTAGCAGGAGCCATTCAAAGGCACTGTACAAATAATATGTAATATAATAATACCCCAAATAATGTCTGTAAAAACCCTGTAATGATTTAAAAGATAATAATTATTTATCTATGAGAGCGACCTTAAATAGGTGTGTTTTTAGAAGAGACTTAAAATTTCCAAGAGACGACACATTTCTAATATTTGTCGGCAACTTATTCCACAAAGTGGGGGCTGCAACACTAAATGCACAATCACCATATGACTTGAGCCGAGACACTGGCACCTGCAATAGTATCTGACTGGATGACCTGAGTTTTCAGGATGACTTTCTAATGGAAACCAGTTCACATAGGTATTCTGGCGACATATCATTAATAGATTTATAAGTTATTAACAAAATCTTAAAATGGAGTTTTTGAAGAATTGGAGTGATCATATTTTCTAGTATTTGTTACAATGCGAGCTGCACTATTCTGAATTCACTGAAGGCGATTAATGTTATAATCAGATATGACATATAACAGGGAGTTACAATAGTCTATACGAGATGTAACAAAGGCATGAACTACAGTTACAAGTGATTCTTGTGTCAAGAATGCTTTTAAACAGTGGATGTTCTTAAGATGGTAGTAGGCAGTACGGCATACTGATGTGACATGTTCATGCATGTTAATACATTGGTCAAAATTAACCCCTAGATTTTTTACTGACCCATTAGGGGTAATCGAAGATGCACCTATCTGTAATGCTGGTGTCTTTAGGGATTTAACACAATGTGGTGATGCCAAATATAAAATATTTGTTTTATTATCATTTAGTTTTAGAAGATTTTCAGTATAGATGAGTACTCTCTGTAAATATTGACCAATTGTGTTAAGGCAGTTGTCTGGTAATTTGGTTCACAGATAAGGCATGCAACAATATTATCTCAATGTATTATTGGGGGGGGGAATAACTGAATCACCAGACCAGTAATTTGTTTTGGTTTTACATCAAATTACTTGACTGTGGACTGAGGGACTGACATCAACTTCGAATCCTGCCAGAGATTTTCAACTGAACACTTAGTATTTCACCTCTAAGCAAAAGCAGTACTAAGTACCTTTGAAATTTAGTTTGAATCAGAACATTGACCAACCACAATGATTTCTGTTAATCACAAATGTGTTTATCGTTTCTCGTATTTTCTAAACACGTTTCTTCTTTGAATATGCATTGGCAGTCACTTGACAAGTTGAAGTTGGGGGTCATTCATAATAGGACTGTTCATTTGATGGACTAGATCATTTTGTGAAATTGAATCACATTTATTACCACGCAACAAGTTGTTGTTAATTGTAACTGGCCTCTTTAAGGGATAACCCAATTTATGACAACACATAGTGCAGTACAGACTGCAGTAGGTTTAATTAAACCGCTATAATTATGTATTAACGCACCGATGAGGTTGAATCATGTAGGCCTATAGCTTGAAATTTCACTGAAGATGTAAATATAATTGTGTCAATTTTTGCAGTTGATTGTTATCACGAAGGATTAGGTTAGCCTTTGTTGCATGATGAGTCACCACAGCATGATATTCCTTTGACATTTGTATTTAGTGTGTAACTACATTCACTATTTGGAACATTCATTTCAAAATGTGTATTAATTATTATCTCATTAGAACATACCTCAGAATTTGTTTAAGTTGTTAGTCAATTGTTAGTAACTTATTTATTTCTATTGTTTCAATTTTTAACCATTATCGAGTATATATTTATATATATTTATATGCTTTAATCACTTGTATCTACCATGTGCATGTGACAGGTCCATCATATGTTGAGCCGATTCACAAAAGCTAGCTTATCTTTTAAGCCCAGTGCACAATACTAGCTGCAGTCAGGATGGAGGACTGTTCGGGTGGGTTTAGTTAGCTGCATGATGTCTGTTTTTTAACCCGTTGCCTTCGTCTTTGCTGTTTTTTTTATACTAATATCTGTGTGTTATGGAATGAACCATGTGTGCCAAGACGATTGAGGATGCAGTGATTCACTTTGCGCGTGTTTTGTTTCAATTTCTACACAGCACCCAAGACTAAAGGGTAACGAGTGGAAGTCGAGTAGAAGTAGAACGGTGCTTGTTCATCTTCTCGTTATTTTGTCCACATCGTTTATTTGCCTGAGACACAGCTGCTTCTATCTCATTTCGGTGTATTTTATTTCTCCATTAACTTCATTGTTCAACACATTTGTTGTCCAAATATTATATTATAAGCTTATGGGAGTTATAATGTTGTTGTCGCATAAAACATATATTACTACATCTTGATTGTTGAGTGTCCATTTTTGCTATCTCAAATGCTCATTGTTTAATATGCTGTTTGTTTATTTAAATATATTGTATTATCCAGCATATGTAGTGTGTAGATTCTTCAAATATAATAGTATTCCATTTTGCTTTGTAGATACTTAACAAATAGTTGTTACTATGTTCAATATGTATACTGTATTATTAATAACATTTAGTTTGTTTGAATTAGTTTTGTTATTTTAGTTTCATTTGTTAAGCTTTGCAAAGAAACCCTTAATATACACATTTCATTTAAAACAAGTTTAATATTACATATGTGCATTATCTGAAGTGTCACTGTAGAATTTAGATCACTGATGTTTCTTACTTAAACAGATTATATGTTGTTTGGTTTTGTGTGTTGTTGTTGTTTTGTTATTAAAATGATTGTGTAACATGTTAAAAGATAGTATGAATTATAATTTTTATCATTGAATTGTGACATTTTCTGATACAGTTCGCCCCCCAGTTTAGTGGATGTTTCACATTTAATTCATTTGTTAGTGACAGCACTTAGAGCTCGATGTCAGTCAGTCTCGGTTTAAAATATCCTTCTGTGTGTAGTACTATTCCTAATTTCAACACACCTAGCAATCGCTGATAAATGCTACCGCGCTGAATAACTCAATTAGCATTAGGATAAATACCAATTTTTTGCTTCTGAGCAGGTGAGAACATGTTGTCAAGTAGCCTCGTCGTTCCCATGGTGATGTGGGGCCGCAATGCCCCAACACACTGTATCTGTAGTATCCTGCTGACCCCGGATGAGAAACACATCGTAACTGGCTCAAACGATGGCCAGATCTGTGTCTGGGACATGGCAGCCGATTGGAAGGTACCTTTCTTGTCAGTTTGATTTATGTGCAGATAATGCATTCTCAGATGAGTGAGTTATACGTTATTGAGGCTGATTTACAGTCACAGAGTTATAAATCAATAAATAGCTGAATATATGGAGCAGCTTCATGAAATGAGTTGAAAGAGAGAGTGAGGATTTTAGTAATATTTGTATTTTATCATAATTTAGTTTGCTGTTTAGGCATTCATTAATTTATAATATAATTATAACATTAATTTCTCTCTACTCCTATTATAGGTAAATCCTCATCAGATGTTAATAGGTCATAATGCAGCTGTAACTAGTCTTGTATTGGGTAGCATCAGCCAGGACAAGCCATATATCGTCAGCTCTTCTGATAATGGGTAATATTGTGTGTGCATGCTTGCATATCTGTCTACCTGCCTTTCTGAATCAGCAATTATATTCTATAGTTGATTAAAAAAAATTACATCGCTGGCACAATCAGAACTATATGCTTGTCATAGATAGTTAGTTAGTTAGTTCAAGAGTATAATCTCTCTGGCCAAGTCGGTGACTCCACCTCAGCTGTATTGCTCAGCTTTCTCGGGAACTCATCTTAGATGTAGTTTGTGTCCATTTCTATTGTGTATCCTGGTATTTTTGGTTTGTCTGGGATGTTTTGCAGGTATTTATCAAGTTTGTGCATGAATCTGGTCACGGAGCATTCTGTCTGACCACGGATATTTACTGGAAGGCTGTTGAAAAACTTTGGACCCCTAATTTGAAGGCTCCCTTCTCTGATTGCCCTGATTTTACCGGAAATACACCGTTTTATTTGGGGGACTCAGCACAGGTGACCCTGCCTTGTTGATGTGTATGATTTCATTTCCAAAATTTGGGGCAATTCCTTCTAGAATTTTCCAGGTGTATATAATTCGGTATCATTCCATCCTCCTCTCCTGGGAGTACACATCTTGAGAGCTGATAGTCGATCCCAACAGTTCAGATTAGATATATCTTACTGGAGAATGAGCTGAAGAGGGACTCAATTTTCTGGATATTTCCAACTCTGTGTCGTGTCATTTTAATGTAATTCATTCCATTTATTGAATTATTATTAGTAGTAGTACATCAATAATTATAAACAATGTTTCTGTTCGTTTTGTTTTTTTAGTGAGATGTGTCTGTGGGATCTAAGGGATGGCTGCTGTATAGAGAGTACCAAGTCAACAGTGGTACACACCTCAATTCAAGTATGTGATTATTCACAAACAAATTAAATAGTTTTTTTGACAGATCCGTATTGAACTTTGTATTCTTCATGACAAAATATTTCAGTAAGTCGTTTTATGAGAAATGCAGTCATGCCAACTAATGTCCAATGTACATTTTTATAAGCCAGGATTAACTGCATCCTAATTCTCAAAATCTTTAAATTAAAAAAGCCATTTGTGTGCACACACACACACACACAAACAAACTTTATACAGATACACTCAGTATTTAAAGCCAGTCAGAAGATAATGTATCAGTAACTGATAATAATTTGGGCCTACAAAATGGAATACAAGTAACACATCATTCCAGCAGTGCACTAAGTAGCTGGGATGACCTTTTGAATTATGTTTCTAGAAGTTATTTTGCAAATAAATCCTGTCAATATATTACTCATAAGGCCAGTTGTTTATGGAGCACTGTATATGATGTGTGTGTGTGTGTGTGTGTGTGTGACAAGACTTTCATATGCACATATATTGTTCTTAGGCACATCAGATGATCCACTGTCGAGATATTCGCCTCATTTGTAATGGCTACTATCCAGACATACATGTTATTCATCCGCTGTCACTTGAAATTTTGTACTCGCTGTCATCCCGGATCCAGCCTGACTGGATCAGTGCTATGTGTGTACTGCGTCCAGTAAGCAGAGAAGGTTAGTTAGTACAAACTTTATGATAATGCAAATTAATGTAATTTAATTTAACTAATGACCATTAAATCAGTATTACAGAAATAACAGTCAGTGCAGAATATAAAGAATCTGTCTAAATTTAGTTTTTGATTAAATGTAATATATAGAACTATAGCTGGTAGAATCTATTCTTTTGTGTATTAGATCCATCACCAAACTCTTGAAACTGTAATTGTTTTCTTTTGTTGACTAATGTAAAGTTTTGAAGAAAATTCCTAAACTTCCACTTGAGGGCATCATGTTTGTGTTTATATGGAAATTAAATCTTGGATTGCATATGTATTGATGTTGGCTGCAGCATGGAGACCAGGGTTGAGGTAATCCAGATGCAGTTTTATCGTAATCATTGTAAATATAATTGTGATTACACAAGACGTTTGATTATTTACCATGTTATATGATGTCAGAGGTAATGGTTTTGTAGGTAAGGCAAAAGATAACAATAGAATTGATTTACCTATTGACAGACTGCTATCATATTTATACACATGATGATATGTCAGTTTATTTGTTCTATGAACATGAAAGTAAAATGTGTTGAAACACTGTTTCAGATGTTGCCACTATTATAAGTCATATTAAAGTGCCACATATCCTAATGCTTAGTTCAAGGATGCTTTGTATGTATCGGTCTCTAGATGGATCTTGGAGGTGGGGCTCCAGTGATTGACCTTCTCGGAAGTCGAGACAGTGCCCCCTGGTGAATGTTTTTCTGGATTTGGCAACTGAGCCCTTGTCAAGCTCAGTGGAACCTTCTGACCAGTATTAATTACCGTAGGTCTAGGCCATTAAGCCGAGACTTTGTGTCAACATTTTGGCCCTTATTTTGGGGGGTTGGCTTAGTGGCTGGTGCTGTTTCAGTGTCAAGAAATCTAGTCATCGGAAGAACAAATTTCAGTGTTAGCAGCCATCTAGACTCTAGTCTAGATCTAGATGCAAACGGACATCAATCGTTATTTTGATTTAAACTCATGCAGTCATGGAGTAAAATAGAAGTGAAACAAGTTGATGATAATTATACATGGCTTTATAATGAAAATCAATATTTAAATGTAGAATTATAAGATTTTTGTAATTATGAATAAATGTTGTTGGACTCAGTAGCGCATTTCACGACTTTCAATTCAAAGGTAGCATCAGTAACAAGACAACTCGTACCCAACACATTCCATACCCAAGAGCATCGTATCTCACTCATTCGGTGGCATAGACATTAGCCATTAGGGTGCCCCCATATACATATTTTGTCTGGGCATATTTATACTAATAACAGGATAATTACTGATTAATTAATATTTTTTTCAATAGAGAGTTAGTTACTAACTAACCGCATATACCGGTAATTTACATTGTCTCGGTTATTGCCCCGTTAGTGACCAAAACTTACCATCAAAGGCTCAGTAGTTAAATCATGCCATTAATTTAGTTTGAGGTCCTATGCGCTAACAGTTTGTGTAAACAATCATTATAATTTGCCTTGATCTATTGACAGTATACAAAACACATTGGAATGAATTATGAAAACAAAACTATTTCCTGTGTTCGAAACATCACCTGGAAATATTGTTCTAATTTTTAGGTCCGCTTAATGGATGGTATTACCATAAATCATGATATTTTAGGCCTAAAAAACGACCTCGGCTTAAAGGCTGGGTCGGCTTAATGGCAGGGACCTACGGTATATACATTTTCACTGGCTGTTGAAATACATCAAAGATATACTGTTGATGTCAAGTGATTTGGTGATTAATTTGACCAGGCTCAGTGTCCAACATACCTAAGAGATACAGCTGAGAGCCTGCTTCATATCGAGATGGTTATCATCAAAAGAAAATCCTGTAGACCCATATAATGCCTGGATTTGATCCAAAGCAGTCCAGTATCATACTAATATTACTTGAACAGCACCTTTGCTATTTGTTAAACATAGGTTAAAAATTAAGGAGATATTTTAAAACTAGAAATCTCCCTGGCACATTTATTTTTGTGTTATACACCTAATCCATCATCACTAAAATCTTATACACATTATATGTCATCCGGACGTTTGTAGATACATATGATTTTCCATTAATCTATCATTTTAAATAAAAAGGATTATTGGGGAACATTTTTCATACCTCTAAGATGACAACTTTTGTTATAACATTCATATTTGGATAAAATCAGAAACAATCTGTTTGGGCAAACAATGGTCATCTATTTGTAGGTGTGTGTGTGTGTTTCAGCTGTGTATAATAAGGCACAGGCACAGGGAATCTCGAACCGTGAATTCAAACTCTGGACGTTTCTTCAGGAGACTGAATCCAGAGTGGCAACTTTTCATGCTGAGACATGTGTAGTATGGGTGTGTGTGTGTGTGTGTGTGTGTGTGTGTGTGTGTGTGCATGCATGCACATACAGGATGGGTCACTGACCTTTATTATGTTATCACCATAAATATAGTAAAAATAATAATAATAATACTGATGTTTATTTTTACAGATGATGTTGTTGTTGCTATTTCTAACTCTGGAGTTGTTAAGGTGTGGACACTACCTGGAGGTGATGTGAAGGTAAGTCAATATTATATTAAATAGTTATAATATATCTGATATTATGAAATATTTGCTGTAATGTTGCTGCATAATAATAATAATAATAGTAACTGAAACAACATTAATGACAATAATAATAATAGTAATAATAATAATAATAATAATAATAATAATAATAATAATAATAATAATGACAAATATAATAATACAGTTTACCACCACATGGAACAATATATCACAACAATACAATGTAATTTATTAACTGAAATGAGAAGTTATTCTAAAGCATGCACAAGATACTCCTAAAACATTTTGGTTTATAATATTAAAGTTGTAGATTGAACACTTAGATTGGGTTTGGGATCTAGTGATCATCTGTATAAGACGTAATGGAATGGTAGATGGCTCTAGTCTCTTGAAAGATAAAAAATTATAAATTATTAACCTGAATTGGGGTTTATTTTACTCTAATCCTGATATCTTTATAGGAAGTTAATAGTTAAAAATCTTAGATGAAATATTAAGAATATGCAGTGTTAAAGATGTCACTCTTATAGTCTTAATGTTAGTTTTTAAACTGATGATTGAATAACAATGTCTCCACTTATGAAGGAAATTCCTTCTGGTCTCAGAATACAAAATGGGCTGACTATGTCATGACGGGATGTCTTAAAGTTAGTTATTCCACATTTTAGTTTATTTATTAATCTCTGTTCATCTTATATTTCAGCCAAATCAGGCCATTTATGAAGATGAGTCAAAGCAGATACGTTGTCTGAATGCCCAGACCTTAAAGTGTTGTGCTTACAACCAGCGTACTGTGCTGATCGTTTGCTCTAAATACTGGCAGGTAAGAGGTCATTGGGTATGTAATGTCTCATAGATATGTTTTGCCAAGTAGTAGTGGGTAAATCTGAGTCATAATCGAGGGAAAGTAATTTATCGGTTATCTCAATGGTTACTTCACTGTGTGAAGATGAACCTTTCATAAGAAAGGTTTGTAATTTAATGGTGTTTAATGCATTTAGTGGTGTTTACCAGTCATTCTATTTTTGTATTGTTTCATATTCACTGATAGATATGGGTTTGATCATACATTACTCACCCAAGTCTATCCAAGATGGCAGCAGGTACACTCACTGAGGAGTAATTACTTTTTGTTACTTTAACATCAGATTTTATTCTTTTTAAAGCTTAAGGAGTCACACTGGCATCTTACAAGGGACATATTTATAATGAGTCATTAGCTGAATTCTAGGATACATTAATATCTACAAAAATGAAAGCACATATATATATATATATATATATATATGTATATATTATTAGCATTAATTAAATCGTCCTGGTTATAAATTAGAAATGATGATGTAAGGTCATTTATTGTAAAACAAAGCTACTGAAAATGTTTGACAAAGAGATATATTTTAATAATATTAATATTTTGTGCTATTGGCTCTGGTGTATGTGACAGCCTGTTATAGGAGTTGATCCCATGAGATGTATCCTCCATTTAGTCTTAACATATGTTGATAGATTTGCTTGTTTTATCCTGTGTGTCTTGAAAAATATACTAAGTCTGGACTGGTTACTGGCTACACTGTGAGATTTTTATAGAATGAAATCATTCAGTGAGCTTAATTATTTCGGGGCGTATTTCATGAATTAATTTGTAGTGTGATTTTAATGTCAGCTGTTCTGTTACAATGAAACATGTTACAAGCTTATGGTGTTTTACTGTGCATCAGTTTACTTAACTGAATACTGATTATATTTAATTTTTTTCTTATTTTTCTTAGGTTTCTATTTAGCCTCTGTCATGTCTTTGTTTGTTTCATCCAGATCTATGACACCACTTGGGTCATGGGCAAGCCCTCGTCGGGCCAGTCCCAAGCCCAATTAAAGATGAGCTCAAGCCCAAAGGGGGTAAGATACGAGGCATTATCTGTCACCTCCCCGCTGATATTTTTGTTCTTCTGGACTTCCCAGTCAGGGTTTAAAACTGTGGAAAGCATCAAGTTCTGTGTGTGAGTGGCTGGCACTGCTGAGGATACAATAAGAACTGTAATTACACTGTTGTGCCAGTCTTAAAATAACAGAGTCAAAAAGTATTTCTTTGCTTCAGTTTTATTTGAAGGTTGGGTTATGTAATTAAAAAGCAGCATTACTTAATCTGGGCTTGTTATCACTGGATGGTGTTTAGTCTGTTTAAAATTGGGTTGTCTAATTTGACTGCTTCCGTATGCTCAACCAGATGGACACCAATACATCGTAACCATCTTGTAGGTCAATGGCTGTAATCTTTGTATGTTAAATGTGTGCTTTCCACAGTGAGAAACTGGCATTCTGTGGAAGTCCTGCCCCCTGCATGGCATTCTGTTGGTGTGGTTTGGGTTCATCCATTCTAGCGTTTATCCGTTTTAGCATCAGAATGCCACCAAGAGTAGATATCTAACCGGTGCTTGACTAATGTAGACGCCATCTTTGTTAAACAGAGATTGTATTTTAGGTAACATCGGTGTTAGGGATGATCACAGTGTTAGGAGTGAGTAGCGATGTCGTGGCTCATCGTAGCTTTTTATGTGTTAATATGAAAATTTTACTTCTCTGATTTATTTATCTTTATGTCATGTGAGTTCGTCTAGCCTATATTATGAGGTCAGAGCAAATTGTTAGTGTTTTAACCTTTAATGTTTGGTGACGGATGATAGGGTGATGATATTGTGACAAACCTATAGTTAGTGGAAAGTGGGAATGTTGGCTTAATGTTAAACATCCAGCTGTAGGTTGAGTTATACGGATTTAGCTGTTGCTTTATATAAATATACACTCACACAAACACGCATAGATGTGCATGCACACACACACACATTTGTTAAAATACCAACATTTATCATTTGTGGTCCTAGTCATATATATTACAATAATAAGAAACTAATTTTCTTGTTATAATATTTTGGTGGCACAGGTAACTGAAAATAACTTTTAAACATACTTGATACTCATACAACAATTAACTCAATATAGCACAAAGACTAAAACACTAATTAGTTACTATTTTTGTTCAATTTTTAAATAACTGATGTTATGTAATCATTATATTTGCTATTTAGTGAATCTGGTCTATTACCAATCCAGAAAGTTCATCATTTTAATAAATAATTTATTGCTGTTGTAGTAGCAGCAGCAATAATGATAATAGTAATAATAATTCTAATAATACTATTTATTTAGCTACCATTCATTAAATTGGTTATTAATTTGTTTATATGTTAAAGTATTAATTGTCTTCACTACGGTGAATATTCTCATTAGATGATCTGTTTTAGAGTTGTGTAGAACATTCTTTGGTGTATATATTGTTGTTTAAGTGTATCAATTATTCTGCATTAGGTGGTGAGTTAACAAAAATTAGGGTTGTAGATTTATTTCCCGACTGACGTATTGAATTAGTTTGTTTAGATCTAGAGGTTTCACTGTTGAGAATACTTGAGATTATTTATGTTATGTTATCAGTTTGTGCATGCGCTGTGCATCTAGCATTCTATAGAGACACAGGTTAGTTCTCCATTTTCCTGTATTTCCGATGACTGTTTTGTGTGCATGTTTGATGAACTGACTAGAACCATTTGAGACTCTGAATGGATGCAATATTTTGTTATAGTTACCCAGAAGGGAATGGATAGCTGGAATTCCTGCCAGAATAGCCACAGACTAAAATCACCACAAACAAAACATTCACATATAAAGATGGCTGCTGCCCAGAACAGCCAATATTGAGTGGTTTAAATTAAATTTGCCCATAAATAGCAAATTTGGGTTAAATAAATTGGTTCAGTAGATTAGCTACATTTGTGCTCCAAAATCACACATGATTGATGAATGCTACAGTGTAAACAGCAACACCATTCTATAACTATCTGACTATGTATATAATGATTCAATATATATATATATTAGAAAAACCACAATGTAACAGGCAATTGATGTTGAGTTAAAATTTTGTTATAGATGAGGCTTTTGAAGACAATTTCTTGAATTTTTTTCATTCATAGAAATGGGAAGATATCTCAGGTTTGATCAAGTCTGAGTTGAGGCGATAACGTAAGATAAGTCGCTTGGCCCATGTAGTCTCCTACCATGTGCACAAAGGTGGCTGTAAAACAGCAACATTTACATTGTATTCTGCTTCTGGAACAGATGTTTGTGTACAATTTATTCAATAGCAACACTGAATCATTTGGTCTAACAGAGAACACACCTCAACATTTTGCCGGAAAGCATGTAATAACAAAAGGGAAAAGACTATGAGATTTCGGCAACCTTTAAGAAAACCATTTTATTATAAAAATCATTTAGAGTATCTACCAGTAATCCAATTACTGTCCAAGCTTGTTTGCATATTCTTGATTAATGAAATGAACCAAACAGAGAAAACATCCCACCAATATCCCAACTCTGTTATACAATGGTCTTTGTGTGAGTAACTGAAAACACTTTGATATTTGCATAATACCAACTTGCTGAGTCTTTTTTAATTTTCAAACCAACCACTTTGCGCTTTAAGATTATAAATAGAAGTTCGTGAAGTTTGAAAAATGCAAAATGAAATTGTGTAGAACTAAAACCAGATTTGTGACAGTTCCGATAAAAGAGTTGTGAAACAAAAAATATAATTTAAAATAAAATAACTAAAACAAATACTACCCTATAAAATAACTCTGTATAGAAATTTACTATATTAAACAGAATTATTACACTCTGCTCTGATAAATGTGAGAAACCACCAGTTTGTCATTCTGTTATTTGTACCCTTTCATAAGGTGATGTATCAAAATTCTTTTAAGCAAATGAAAGCAAAGGTTTTTAAGGAAACTGAATAATATTAGACAACTATTGACCATGTAATACTTGAATTTGTATTTAAAATAGCCAAAGACTAAATAGTGTGCATCAGGAACAGAAATACCATAAAAGTTTTCAAAAAGATTGCCGTCTCCCATTTCACTTCCTTGCTGCTATATCATCCTTTTCCCAAGGTCACTAATTCTCAGAAGGAACCAGTGTTTGATGATTGGATTAGAAATATTTGTGTTATACACTTCTATTGGACCCAAAGGGGATTTTTTTGTGTGTGTGTGTATATATATATATATATATATATATATATATATATATATATGATGTTATAATTTGTAAGAAAAACAGTGAATAGACATACACTTGTATGGACTGTATCTGCTGTTAAAAGGGATGATGAAAAACTAATCAGCAAGTCTGATATTCAGTGTGCCTTTGTTGTGGGTTATATTTTAAATATATCCCATCATTTTATTAACAGATAACTCCTTTTACTATCAGAGGTTTCGAATTATCCACTGTATTGATCAACATACAGCATGTAAGGGATGACTAAAGTAGAAGACACTAGATGGCCTGTTTATACCGATGTATTAAACTCTGTCAGCAGAAAATATGAGCTGCTTTAGATTTGACACCTCATTATCGCATTGCTTGTAGATATGGCTGTCAGTTTTTGCTTACAAACTCCTTGCTGTGTGCATGTGTGAGTATGTGCATGTGTGTGTGTGTGTGTGTGTGTGTTTTGGAGAAAGAATAAGAGAGAGTTTTAATATACAAGTTTTACGTCTGTTTCAGAATCATACCTAGGGACAGATCACTGAATCGGAATTATAATGCTATTATCGCAGAGCCTCCACCCTGCTCGTCCATATTACTGTTAGCATCTATTTTACAGGTTTACGATGCTGGTGATTTTTCACTCTTGTGTTCAGAGTCGAGTCGTCGCGGTGAGAGATGGTGTGGTGGCGAGTTCATCAGCATTGACCGCATCGTTGTGTGGAGTACAGAGGGAAAAGGCTATCTCTTTAAACTGCCAACCAAGTAAGTTAACATTAGGATTGCTACTCTTAGATGAGGATCAGGGGAAGAAATACTTTACGAATCACCTTGACAGTATTACTCCTGCTTCGGCTTTGTATTATAGCATTGTATTTACAAACTAAATACTCCCATTGACACTATTTCGTAACATTCTTTCATGGGAACGTTTTGCATAACATTGAGCACTTATGGTTGTTAGTTATGTGTGTGTTAGGTTTTAGAAGGATGCGTATTGTAATTTAGACGCAATTTAGCCTTGGAGACGGAGAATGCCAATTTGAAAGTTTCCACTCAGTAGTAAAGAACTATAAAATCTCTATTTCTGCTTGTAGTGAGTTAGCTGTTGTTCTAGAATGATGAGACTTTATAACCTGCCAGTAGATCAGTTTGTTTTTAGTTGTCTGGTAATTGTCTGTGTTTAGGAAAGGACAGTGGTTATATAGACAGTGTGGCTTTATTTCATATGAATTAACCAATTCTGATATGTATATACATTTATGGTGTGATATCTTGCATATTTTATACGTGACATGGAATTCATGATGATTAATATATCATCACTGATGACACACATCATACATACATGCACACACACACACACACACTGGCGATATATGATGTAGTCATTATTTGACACCTAATATATTATATAGAAGTTCACAGTCCGTCACATCTTTTTCTCCATTAAATTATTTTAGCTTACTTCGAGGAAAGGCAGTCAGTAGGTTAGTACACTGTTATGTGAGTTTTCCAATCTTTAATTGCAAATTTCCCTTGATTTTTTGGACCTGATTTACTAGGTTTTGGTGGAAACAACGTATAAAATATGCTGCTTCTGAATTACGCAATTTGTAGTGAGAATGTTTTGGAATTACAGAATCAGACCAAAGGTTTATGGAGTCTTACGTTTCTGGTCAATATATTGTTATTAATGATCTGGAGTAGATTTATTATTACATACTCATAGTGTGATTACATTTTTTATTCAAAATAGGGAACAAATTTGAGTTTATATATATATATATATATATATATATATATATATATATATATAAAATAATTGCCGTTTTTAGCCTCTTTCAAAAATAAAATACAGGTCCATGAAATCAAGGGTGAACTGTATCGAAGATTCTCCACTAGCATCTTTCTCACTGTTTTTACTATCTTATATACATAATTAATACAGTGATATAGAACTGTCAATCAAATCTTAATTAAGAAGCAGCCATTTTGTTACATGATCCAATCAGCAGCTAAAGCTAACAACTCTTCCTGTCATGTGATCTAGTCAAACACAGAATCTAGTGGAGAATTATTGTCACACTACAAGTTACAGTACTACATTTTACAGAATTTCTTTATTGTTTCTTTGTCATGAATATGTCAGTTGTGTCAGTGGATGTTCAGCAATAATACTTAATTATCACTGAAAACTTGTGAGCAGCATGATACATAATCACTGAGGGCAAACTACATGAATTGTTTGTTGTATTGATTAAGTATTAATATGTTTATTTGTTGTTGTGCTAATGTTTAGATATGTTAATCCATACTGAGTTTTATCAGTATTCTGTCAAACAAAACTTTATATTATGTTCCAATTTGCCACCTTTATTTTTAATGTGATGCATCATTCTGCATTATGTCTCCCTAATTTCCCCTTGAAGAGGTAACTTTTATTGTTATTTAATTTTCTATTTTATTTCAGGTACATAACTGCAATATTTTTGTAGTGATCAGTTCAAATTTGAAGAGTAATATCTATAAGGATTAGAAATAACACAAAGCATTCTCCTCCTTTCTTGTAAATAACTCTAACTGTCATAAACAATATCAATCGTTCATGGTCCTTATTTGCAGCTAGATCAATGGGTAGGTTTAGTTAAGAAATTTATTAATGGTGTTAGCCTTGAAATATTTGTTGCCGAGACCATATATAAACAGCTGAGTGTCTCAGGATCATCCAGGATACCTCTTAGTTTTAGACCCAGATGTCAGTTCTAACTTTGTTTTGGGGATAGCATAGGTGTTGTATAACGTATTTGAACCACTGTCAATGAAAAGGCAGTTGAAATGACATAGTTTTAGTTATAATACATCTAATAGATTTTAATGTCATAAGAGAGGGGATTGTGTTCAGGATATGATCCAGTACAGTTAAGATAGTCCACCTTACAGTCGTTTAAATGATAATATAGAAATCAATTCAGGATTAGTGGAAGTGATGTTTTTAGGTTTGTAGAGGATTGTGTCTGAACGAGAGCTTCAACCCTTAAATGGCCCCACAGATCAATATCATGTAACTGTGCTGCCAGGTGCAAACACTCTATAAACATAAAATTGGATTAACTATTCGGCCATCACTTGATTGGTGTGTGTATTACTGGCTTTGGATGCAAACAAAATTGATACTGTTAGAGGTTTTAATAGGCATCATTCTTATAGTGCTGTATTCAAAGAGGTCACGTTTGAGCATTTGTTTAGATCAGATGTGGTAAGTCCGTGACTGATGAAGTGCTTCTTCATGGTGATAAAAGATTAATTGTTTCTACAATGCTGAAAAAACCCTTAGTTCTGATATTACTCATATCAGCAACAATTTTTTATGAATCTCTTATGATTCATATAGCACATCAGTATTATACAACTCTTGTTGTAAAGTTAGTGAAAGCATTCCAGCTCTCATATATATATATATATATATATATATATATGTGTGTGTGTGTGTGTATGTGTGTGTGTATATATATATATATATATATATATATATATATATAAATGCTGTATTGTATGTACAGGTACAATTCACTTTATGAGTATGTACAATAACTATCTACAATATACCTGTGTCATACAGATAAATATATTGTGTGTCAAACATTAGGTTTATTCTTCTAAATTTTTCTCCAAATGATAAATGTAACTGAGATATTTTTAATTCCCAGCTAATGTTTAATGAATAAAGAACTTAACATTGAGCTGCATCATTTTGTGTCATTTTGTGTCATATGTTGTTTGTCTTTTTCAACAGATTTCTATTTTTCATTTTCTAACTAAACAGCATCTCGGATAATGAAGACTATCATAAGCCAGGCAATCCTTCTAGTCCTCGCCAAGTTGGGCCCCAAGCTTACACTGTACTGGATGTGTACATGGAAAAGGTAACCAGATTTGTTACCTTAGTATAATATATATCTTAGATTTGTGTTGCATTTCTTGTTAGCTTATCTATAATATAGTTGTATATACTGTAGCTAGATGTTTGAACCTGTATAACCGATTATCCTTAATTGTACAAAGGCCAATTTTTATGATCAACTGTTTACACTTTAACCGACATCATTTCCCTAGCTGACACTAGCATTCTTATATTTGTTTAATGCATGTTAGAATATGCGGCACACAGCTTCTTCAATGTGAGCCACATTTTTCACGTACTGTCATTTGTATATATGTTTTGACAGAAGGGGTGTATTGAGCTTGAAAAAAGATATGTATTATAAACATTTTAAAATTAACTTCTACAGAATGTACTAACTTACCTCACAAGCCTCCACTGTACATTTTACTTCAGACTTTATTTTTAGTCAGAGAGACAATGTCAACTTGTTTACAGTATCTTGACAAATTAAGATTATGGTTTATGAAATTATATAATAATAGTAATAATAATAATATGATAATAATAATAATAGTATTTTACATAGCGCCTTATTCAACTGAAATTGCTCTAAGGTGCTTAACATTTGTGATGATGATGATGATGATGATTTGCGTGTAATAGGATGATGTTAGAAGCTGGTAGCTATGATCAGAGACAGTTATCATAGTTCCATCTTGTTATGTCATACACAGAGCCTCGAGTGTTCACCTTCAATGATTTACTTCTTTGGAAGAAGAGACAGAGAGAAGAAACTCATCTTGCGTGGTGACTCAGATGGTCGTGTTGTTGTTTGGTCAATTCCCGATGTCCATGATAGCAAAATGAAACTAGTGAGACAGGAGAGCTTTGAAAAACTACCTGGTAATTGTTACTTATAATGTTGTTTTAAAAAAAAAAAATTCAGTGATACCTTTTAAATCACATTTTATTTAAATCAAAATGCGATCAGTTCCAATGTTTTTATTGCATCTTCTTTACCAGCTTCTTTATCAGACATATAATATGGTGAAAAGGGTATTTTGTGAATTGTTTTGAATATTTTTTGAGTTAAAAACATCAAATGTTTTTTGACCAAAAAATTTGGGGATGCCACACTAAAGATAAAATTGCCATACGACTTTAGCCAAGACACAGGTAGCTGCAATAACACCTGACTAGTTGGCTTAAGTTTTCAGGATGACTTTCTAATGGACACAAGTTGCAGGTTTTTAAATCTGTTAATTTTGTTCATTTTTATATATAAATAAAAAGGAAGATTATTAGTTGAGGTATGCTTCATTCATTGATATAGCTGCATCCAATTACACAGTTTGATTATATTATAATAAATTAGTGATGTATTGATTCTCACATCCAAAAATATTTCAGAGTTTTCTTATTGCCTCCATTTTGTATTACTGTAACATTTTATGGATTTGATTTTTCTGATATCACTTCACAGTGGTTCTGCCTAAATGTTGTACATCTTTACAAGAAGCTTGGGACAGATGTACACCAGCCACAGAAGGAGTTATAGACCAGCTGGTTAGTAATGAGTTTTTAATACACTTTTGTATAAAACTTAATTCGTGGAAATGATCAAATTGAAATGGTGTCTTTTGAGAGTTGATCATTATCATTATGGAGTTCAGTAATTATGATATTTTCATTCTAATGACAGAACCACACTGAAGAGAGACAGTTACAGATCACATCTAGCATCTACATACCTACACAAGGTAGACTGGTCTGTGGCCGAGATGATGGCTCGATAGTGATAACACCAGCTACTGTCAGCATTGTCCTCCAACTACTGGAGAATGGACAGATGAAAGGTAGTTGATGTCTGGTACCTTATTGGTAGTGTGTGTGTGTGTGTGTGTGTGTGTGTGTCCAGCATTACCCATCAGTGTATGCGTTCTCTATTTCAGATACCCTACCTCATCAGATTCTCAAAGGACATAATGGTCGTGTTAATGCATTATTGTATCCATACAATGACAGTCAGCGCTATGAGCCAAACCTTCTCATGTCTGGAGGAGTAGACTTCACTGTTATATTATGGGATATATTTAGTGGTAGTAAACTACATACATTTTGTGTACATGGTGGTGAGATAACCCAGCTGTTAGTGCCACCTGACAGCTGCAATGTGAGTATTTGGCACTAAGTGTTTTCTTAATTTTTTTAAATATAATTACTGTATAGTTTAAATATAACTGCTGTATGAACATTATATATATATATATATATATATATATATTATGTGTATGTATGTGTGTATTAGGGTCAGAATAATTGGTTGCCCAGATGCCCGGTACAAGTAGATTTTCATGTTGGACTAGTGTTGACCTTTTGAGATGAAATACCATGACATACACTTTATTTCCAAACAAATTTTCTAACCAAGTTTTAGAATGTTCCCCACAGTAAACTTTATAGTATAGTATAGTATGTCATGTGTGTGTGTGTGCATGTCAGATGAACTAACAAGAGCAGGGATTGGCGTACAGTATCTAGATGCTGCTTTCAATTTTATTTAGGCCTACTATATCTGATTTAGGCCTTTATTGTCTATACTCTGATTTAGGCCTACTATATTTTATTTAGGCCTACTATATCTTATTTAGGCCTACTATATCTTATTTAGGCCTCTATTATCTCTTATTTAGGCCTACTATATTTTATTTAGGCCTACTATATTTTATTTAGGCCTACTATATTTTATTTAGGCCTACTATATTTTATTTAGGCCTACTATATCTTATTTAGGCCTACTATATCTTATTTAGGCCTACTATATCTCATACAATAAAAATCCCTTCCACTTTTTTCTAATGGCAGTGTGAGCTCCAGCAGTTAAATGGACTTGCCATTAGTGATGGCTACAACAATGCCAAGGGTTGTCAGATGTTCATGATATCAACAGTCAGCTACATTCATGAGTAGAACTCTTCTGAGATCATATCAGCCTGATTTCTCTCTGTACTGAGAGATTTGTCAACATATTTCTCAGTAATCGTACAGGAGACTGTACTACTTCAGCCAAGAGATGACATGAAATTAAGGAAATTGCTGATCTTTTTGAAGCAAGATGCGTGCCTTGAAGGCAGTCAAGGAAAATTATGAACCTTTGATTGCCATATTTGATGATGGTGCTACTTGCTGTGGCAATACAAAGGCAATACTAAAGGATGTGTAAATAAAACATTTTGTCAAAATTCTTCTCCTGATGCTCAACATCTTGGAAATCATTACAACAAGTTCACATATTTTTATGACATGTAACCTTAAGCTGACAGAAGTATCAATTATCATTGCTGAGACACAAATGTTGCTATGTTATCTCAAGACAGTCTACACCAACATGAGCACTTCCTGTTCTGATTATCAAACACTAATGTTTCTGTAGAGTTTAATTCAAATACCTACCAATAATTGTTTAGACAATTCCAAATGTGTTGGGTAGGTGAAGGTTGCAATCTACTTGCCATGAGGCAACTGATCTGGCAAATTATTTCTGGCCTTGGTGTATGTATGTTTGTATGTGCTTGTGTATGTGTGTATGTTTGTTTGTGTGTGTATGTGTGTTTGTGTGCATTATCACTGCTTGTCATAAATATTTTGTACTGAAACTATGATACTTATTATTAATAAGTATCATAGTTTTAACCATTTACTCTATTTCATAACCAATACAAACATTGAGAAATATAACTAATTATTAAAATGAATAACCATTTTTCTGTAGATAAATTCCAGTCACTTACATACTGTCTAGCAGTTACCTTTCAGCTACCTGAAATATGTCTTAACCATGATCATTTAATTCTTCAAGTACAACTGTAGTGGTAAATAGTTTTATTTTCCTAATTCTGACAGACCCGTATACTGCCTTGTGTGTGTTCAGTAGCCAGTGACCATTCGCTTGCCTTGCTTAGTCTACGAGAGCGTAAATGCGTCATGTTGGCTTCTCGTCAGCTGTTTCCCATCTCTGTAGTAAAGTGGCGCCCACATGATGATTTTGTTATCATTGGTACAACAGATGGCACAGTCTATGTATGGCAGATGGAAACAGGTCAGTCTGAAATTATTATAATATGATAATATGATATTAATATTGGTGGCATATATATATATATATATGTTTCATTTACGTACACTCAAGCATTTCATTTTTTTTACAGTTAGTTAATATTCTCTTAATCAAATCTGGCTTAATTAGTATTATTACTTGTTGAAGGACATCTGGACCGTGTGGTACATGGAGTGACAGCAGAAGAAATACTTGCAGCTTGTGACGAGAAACTGAATATTGAAGACAACCTTGTCAATCCAACAATCAGCATTGCACAAGCATTTAAAAGGCATAATCTGGCTACATTTAAGAACCTTGCCAACCAACAGGTATACAGTGTGAATTAGAAATGCCATACCTTAGAACAATTTTGTTTTTGTTGATGCTGTGAATCAACCATGTTATTTGTATGCTGTTGATCATTTGTTAACTATGATCTCTTTGTAACAATTTCCTATATTTTCCAAATTTGATATCCGTGAAAAATGGAAATTCGTAAATTAAAAATAGTTAAAAATACTGATTGTAGTATGATCTTTGTTGCAGCTGGTTACACAACATGTACAGGACAATATTGTAACGCTCTAGTAGTCTTATCACTATGAAACTCTACAGTGAGTGAGTGAGTGAGTGATGCTTAGTAGTAACTCCCAGGAAAGATAATTCCAACAAATTTATAGCAGTTACCTTGAATTAATTCAAACTCAAATGTGGTGTTTTGCGGTGCAGTGCTCCAACCACTGTGCTATCTGAGTACTCTGCCTCTTCGGAAGAAGATCCGATGTAATAATAAAGTTTTATGTGATTACAATTGTAACCCGTTAAAAACTACATAAATAACAGCGCCATCTGGCATGGTTTATTTTGGCTGAGGCGCCCCAATAATATCTGAGTGTTTGGAATAGCGATGTTATCACTTAACTGGGATATTTATTATAATCTAATAACTGGCTTATCATCAGTAAACTTGATCTACAATGTCCAGTTGTTTTATTCTAATTATTACTATATTGGATGTTAACATTTTTACCTCGGTGGGTAAGTCTTTTTAAGACATCATATTCTCCCATTTTTATCCAGTGACCTGTTAATTTTTTAATATTTGTTTATAGTGATTGTTGTTTGATCAGTGCAGTTGAGTAGAATGATGTTGAATTAGTTATCCAGAAAGAGATTAATTCTTATTGGCTCCTAAAAAGATGGACATTTCTAACACAGAGATGAATGATCTCCAGGGAAAACCAGAATTTAGATTTTTCAGCAGTTCCAGAAAGACAGAATCTGATTTGTTGTTAATCAACTGGTGGTTTATGGAGTTTTTAATCTACTGATCTCCTCGTACATCACAATCAGTAAAGAGAATGACACATTATGACCAGCTCAAGCAAGTTGTTACTTTTATTTAAACTCCCTTCCCTGTAAATGTTTTCTCCCATCCCGATTACCCTACAGGTATCTAGGTGAGTTCGTATCTGCAACAAACAGAATGCACAATGACAGCTTGTAAAGGATGCCAGATATTTATTCATGGCAGGCATTTTACGCAATTCTTTTAAGCTTTCTGACAGATCATCGGGTATAAAAACAATGAACAGGTATTTTAAGAATACATTTAAATGGACTTTGTTGGACAGAAAGTTAGACATAGTGACTTTCTGTCAGATTATAGTCACAGAATGATGGCTGTTTATGTAGCTTTCAATGCTATAGTGTATATATAATAATAATTGGAAATCTGTTTGGACTGAAAAGAAAATATTCCCTGAAATAAACAAACGAATACCATATGTAAAGAAAAAATTAATCAGAGTCTAATATGTCATCAGATGCAGTGATATCTAGTAAGAATTGGCCATGACCTGACTATTAGCACGTGAAATTTGCTTTTAAAATTTATTTATTGCATTTTACGACAGCAGTGGTCTGTTAGGTGGGAGTTGGTCGTATGTGAGTAACCATTGTGGCAGGAGACTCTAGAAATGATGGCCAGAGCACACTGGATGCCCAAGTTAGAGCTGGTGGCAGTCATGTAATTTATTTAGATATGGTGGGGATTATTGATGTCCTGATGAGGGAAGGGAATCAGAGCTACCAGGATGTGGACCACCCGAGGTTTTGTAAAGCCAAACTTTAAGAGATCTCCATCTTAAATCTTGAGTGTCCGTGTCTGAAGTGAACAATTGGATATTATTTACAAGGATAGAATCTCCTGGCTAGATCTGATCTGTACAATTAATGACCATAAATTTTTAATTGATATATTTTGAGATTCAAAATTTTTTAGTGGCTCCCCCTTCCCTCACTTCCTCCTCACTTCAGTCGTGGTTCATTTCAAGTCATAATCTGTGCTAACAAACCTATAACAGAAAGAAGTTGGTAGATGTTGATTTCCCGAATTTCATGTTTTCTTTTTAGCTAAAGAAAGCTCAAGATGTCCTACAACAACCTTCACAAACAACGCATCCAGGATTAGTACCTCGACACCAGGTATCACCAATGATGATCCAAGGATTAAAGACAAACATCAAGGATCCTGATTCGCATGTCATATACTTTGATACTGAAGCTCTAATCAGTTAGTACGAGTAATTAGTATTGGCCATTTATAAACTAAACACAGATTAGCTGACACCAAGAGTCATATTTATTTATCATGATTTGTTAGTTCAGTTTTATTTTATTTTTTATATAATAATTGTTTTGTTTTGTTTTTAGGTAGAAAGTAATCATTGAGTTTATTTTCCTGGCTATTAGATATGTGTATTACTGTGCTTTGAAATATTGGCCCTTGATTTTACAGTTAACATTGTTATTGTCACCCACACATTTTTAGAATGGAACAGATCGTCCAATGTTTATGTTTGGTATACATATTTAAAAAAACACAAATACCTAAATATCTCTGGTTGGATGAAATATTACCATCATTTAGATAATATTATTAATTAATACTGTGGATGAGTAGTATGTCATTTTTGTACAATTTGATCCAGAGAATACAATTCCTCTCAGCTGTCAACTTAAATTTCTGCCAGAATATTCATGAGAATTGACAGTAATCAGTTGTTTTGTTTTAAGTTTTTCATGCATTATTTTCTTTTAAAATGAATTTTTTTCTGAACAACAAATACTGAAAATAATTATTAGAGATGATAAATTGAATTTTTTTGTTTGCATAAAACTGTCTTAGTGTCATAACTGACTTCTAAAGGAGACTGATATATCATCAGTATGTTATGAATAAATTTTTGTTAATGAAGAAGTATATCGGTTACAGAGGCAGAAATCTGTTATGTCATGGGGTACAAATTTGTACCATCACCCCTCAACCATAATTTATTCAACAAAATCATGAAAAATAGTGCTTGTGTGTATTGCTCGGATTGAAGGCTGTCTAGTTTAAAATCACCAATTCCCAGCAGATAATGGCACCATGAATTGTTTACTAGTACAGATGTATACAGAGAAGTGTTCAGTTCTGTCTCAGGGTTATATTATCACGTGATGAGGTGGTAATTGTTGTAGTTTGTTTTTAAATAGAGATCATAATTTACATACGTCTTTTGTTTCCGTTACAGTTCAGCTTTTAAGTGAAGAGTATTCGCATCTGTCACCTAATACATTAGAATCTCTCGGCTTCCTGACTCCTGCCTCCAGCCAGGATCCGCAGGCACGCCTTACAGAGTCACAGAAGAAACTCGCAGGTGATCCTTCTACACTGAGTATGTTTTAAAATTATTACAGGATTTATTCGATGGTGTATGTGACCTGCTTATGGCTATCCCAGTGCATACGTATACAAGTAATATCTGACTCGGTGTTCTTATTTTACATGACAGATATAGCATTGATATGACCCATCCTTTTCCTTTGATTAGATGAATTTTAATTTTGGACAGTTATGATTAGGTTGTGGGATAGTTAACATATTACTTAACAGGATTTGTTACCAACAGTAATCAAAGTAATCCTATTTTTTACTGAATAAGGTAAACTCTCTCCCTGTGCTGAACTATTATTGGAGAAGTGTTTATTAAAATGACTTCTTGTTTGTTTCTCGTTGAAACTGTTCATTCGTTAAACTATTATATTCAGTGTACAGCAAAAGTTTATTGATTCAATTTTCACTTGTATTAAAGACGTTGATGTTAAATTGGTGTAATATTTAAGTTTTGTTTGAGTTATTTAATCCTGTCATATTTTAGGTGATGGTTAACCATTTAGCTTACTGGTAATTAAATTATTTATTAATCAATCGTACTTCTAGGCCTGAAGATATACATCTAATTAACAAATCTGTCTAATTAATACAGACTGAATTCTTATCTATACACGTACTAACATATAATTGTTGGGTAGCTCAGGATGACTGGCATCATGAGTGTGGATAACACCCCCCACCCCCACCCCCCCATGATTATGCCTAAATGGTTATATGTGGTTTAGATTTTATATATAAATAGATATTCACCTTTCAAAGAGCTGCCCTTGGCCATACTCGTAGTCAGTTTATCCTATTCTGGCTTTGAAGATCATAGCACGGCCACATATTATATGATCACTATTTGATAATGGCAGAATTCCTCACTAATTAGGTGATAATAGTTGTGATTAAAGGTTATTAAACTGTGTGAGTAGTTTAATGGTGACAGCAGTATAACCAAATCTTATACCCTTGATACACTGGCATCTTTGCTATTTGTGACCAGCGCACGGATTATAAAAATTTTCACATAATGACGTAAATCATTATGTGTGTTTGTGTGTGTTTTGGCTCATTTTATTCTGGCTATTATACACCTCCAACAGTATAACTAATTTCTTGAAAAGTTAAATTATTTATTTATTGCTTTAGCAGACGTATTATATTGCCATCATTCTAACTTTATTAATTAGCCAAGAGTTTGTCAATAGATGGACTTTCATAATATTATCCCTCTCATCCTATCTAATAATCTTAATATTTACATCAACCTCATTTTATGTGACATGCTTCTAGTTATAGCAATGTTATAAAGCTGAGCTAAGTTTATGTTATGATAAGTATGATTTATGTATTTATCATTTTCTCCATGGAAGGTGTATTTAAAGAGATTAAATTTGTTGGTTATTGTGATAATAATGTAGATGATAAAACTAATATGCGAGATAATTGCTATTACTTTGAAATACGATCCGAATGTATCTTATCCTTGACACATTGTCATAAATATTTAGTGATGTCCTGACCATTGTTTGAATATCTTCAGAGTTTATCACAAAGGTCAAGGATAAAGCAGAAAATGTTGGTCACCGATTACAAGAAACAGCTGAGAGTGCTGGCTTAAAGCCACTCTCTCCACTGTCCCAGCGTAGAGGTGGTACAGAGCGAGGTCATGGCGGTGGTATGGCCCCAGGTGGGATCAAGAGACCACCTCGACCACCGCCACCAAAACT
This sequence comes from Paralvinella palmiformis, assembly GCA_025642065.1. NCBI lineage: Eukaryota > Metazoa > Annelida > Polychaeta > Terebellida > Alvinellidae > Paralvinella > Paralvinella palmiformis. Next base: position 1,183,082 of record JAODUP010000061.1, read on the forward strand.
AGCCATTGGTGAAGTGACAGAGAACAGCCTGGTGATGCAGATTGCGCAGATCTTCATGTCGCTGCTGCATGCCTGGGGACGTGATCCCGATCTGGATAAACTTTGTCGCAGCAAGTTGGGTCTGCTGTGTCCAAAGCGACCAGTTGCTTTTGGCCTACTCTCCCGAGGATCCCACCTGTCTTTGCTCCTGCCGGGCTGGCAGCAACACTTCCACGCAGCAGCTGTAGCCGCTGCCATCAAGAACATCGACACTGAACTTGAATTGGCCACAGTTGGCCATTGGCAGATCTCACCCGCTGTGACGACCAATCATCTTTTAGCCGTGATTGCCACAGCTAACACTCTAATGGGAATGACACATTCTGCATTTGTTTGTGGCAGCAAAGGGCCAAGAACGACCTCAGTAAGGTTAGTGTTGTGATTGGCTTCTACAGTTTGATTAACAAATGTTGAAATATTATTGCTTAAAATATTATTACTATTTGTTTAACAAATATTTTAGTCAATCTGTCATTTGGTGAGTCTGCAGCCACTCATTGTTAACCTATTCTGGGTCACACAGATGATGACAGTTTTGTTAATATTAACGTTGGATGCTGACCCTTAGAGAAAACATAATTTTGATGTAATTAGTTTATAAATGGGCTATGGAACATAGCTGTTTATTTGTTTTTTTTCTTGTTGTTAGAAGAAATTATTCCTTTCTTCTTTAAAATTATCAGTTTTTAATCTTGGATTATATGATGTAGGTTGGGGATAGAATTTAAAAAAAGTTGATTTTGTTTTGGGTATAATCAAAAGGTTCCAGCTAAATGTTCTTAGGACTGGCAAACATGGTGCAGATGGTTACTAGGGTTGTCGGCAAAGTTCCACAATTAATCAATGGTTTAGTTGACGCTACAACCCCGAAGCTACAGACAGTTTGGAAGTATGCCAGAGTAGCACTCAGACCACCCTCAATAAGTGAGCTGCCTGAAGTTCACAAAGGATTTCAGGACCTTGTTAAAGCGTACCGCACACAGAAATGGAAGCAAGTAACTGTCAAGGAGGCAGCAGTTAATACCATTGTTAATGTTGAAGTCACCTGTTGGTTTGCCACTGGTGAATGTATAGGAAAGAGATCGTTAGTTGGCTACCAGATACCTGGAGCTGTTAACTTCGAAGCGGATCTGTAAATGATCTTTGGCGTTACTGTTTATCAGTGTTCTTGTATGATTTGTAGATGACAGACTTGATATATCTTTTAAGGGTGGGTGGCCAGTTCATGTAAATATGGCAGAGGGATTAAGTTTCAAGTGGTCAGCTAGGTAATATACAACCATTCTGTGTAGTCTGCCATGGCTTGACTAAATAAGTTGCTTAAATCGTATGAAAAAAAATGAAAAAAAATACAAGATATGATAATTAATTACTTTTTTTTATTGATGAATGTAATCACTATTATTTAATATCCAGAATTACATAAGTATGGGGTTCCTTATTTATTCTTATTTTATGTTAGTGTGTATTATATTGTTAAAGTAATGATAAAAAAGATGTGTTTTTATTTTTGTTTAAGATCATCTAGTTCTTCCCAAGATGGTGGTGAAGCAGACATGAACCAGCAAGTTTTGACCAAACAAGGCTGGAGTTTATTGGCTGCCTTACACTGTGTCTTATTACCAGATCTGATTGGCAAAGAACAATACAAGGGGCCACAGTTAGAAATGTTGGCCAGAAGATGGCAGGACAGATGTCTTGAGGTGTGTGTGTGTGTGTGGGTTTGTGTGTGAGTGAGCAAGTGAGTAAGCCAGTGAGAGAACAAAAAAGGTGAGTGAGTGAGTGAGTAAGAGTAAGTGAGTATGAGTGAGTGAGTGAGTGAGTGAGTGAGTGAGTGAGTGAGTGAGTGAGTGAGCGAGTGAGCGAGGAGCGAGTGAACGAGTTGTGCTCATTGGTAGTCACAATTGTTCTGTGTGATTATTAGTTCTTAAGCCTTTTTGGTTCTGTGACTTCCATTTCTAAATCTAAGAAAATGAGTTGGTAAGATGAAACATTCTGTTTATTGACCTATTGTTTTGTTTTAGTTCACACGGTAACCTCAATAAATAGAAACATTTTATCTGGAACATATTTCCTTCCTTCTTAAAATCACATAAACCTGAAACAAGGTTCAATCCCTGAATGCCCAATTTAAAGTTAATTTATGTCGCCAAATAATAAATAATTTGATAAGCTGTTCATAACTGAAATGTTGATGAGCTGTTCATAACTGAAATGTTGATGAGCTGTTCATAACTGAAATGTTGATGAGCTGTTCATAACTGAAATGTTGATGAGCTGTTCATAACTGAAATGTTGATGAGCTGTTCATAACTGAAATGTTACCATGATAATGCTTCACAGTGTAGGTTTCAGATTAGTATTTCCTACTCTGTTTGGTTCTTAATCTATAGATTCGTGAAGCAGCTCAAGCACTGCTCCTGGCTGAGCTCCGCAGAATAGGCCCGGAGGGTCGTAGGAAGGTAGTTGAGGATTGGTCACCTCACCTTCCAAGCTACGTAGATCCGGCATTAAGCCTATTGACTGAACAACAGCAAGCTTCAGCCCATGCCAGTGTTGGTGGTAATGGTCTCGTACAATCGGAAGGTGAAGATGATGATGATGATAATATGATTGGTGGAAGTAAGTAAAATGAAACCTAAAACCTGAATAAATTAGTAATTTGATTACCATATGTAAAGGTTCATGGTTTTAAGTACGTTCAGACAATGTTTATATAGTGGTATTATATGATCTGTCCTGAATTTATTGGTGATTCTTTAACTTAATAACTTAAGTACTCTTACATTTATTAATTTGGTCAAAAGAATCTGTTTTTATCTGTTATGGCAATGTTTGTTGTTTTACACACACACACACACACACACACACACACACACACACACATAGGAGCTCTTATTTTGATAAATTTAATTAGTTCAGCATGATTTCTAAGCCATGTTAGTTATGCGTTGTTTTCCATAATCTCAATTTTAGGTGATTCACCTGCATACAGAATGTCTGAGAGCCATGAGTCAAGACGTAAACAGGCAACTGCCATCGTTATGATGGGTGTTATTGGAGCTGAGTTTGGTGCTGCCATGGAATCTAATAAAAAGGGAGACGATGTGCAAAAGAAAAACGTAGCAGAAGGCTTTGGTATACAAAACTACTCACATGCCAGACACACAAGTATGTAGAGAGAGAGAGACTGATACCTGGTTTTAGATCCATGCTTGATTTTAAACTCAATCTCAAAACAATAATTCGTTAAAGTTTTTCTGATTTACCATATACAGTAAGATATTGGATTCGCACATACGTAGTCAGACATACACAGGAACTGAACAAAATTATATAGAAATTGATAATTGAATACCCAATACTCTCACAATCACAGGTGGACTGTGTTTGACTAGTTCAACGTGTTGTATTTGTTGCTTGTGATGCTCTACCTTGACCTACATCTAACATTATCTAATAAAAGTCATGTGTTTTGATATTGATGACACTTTTAATTTTATTGTTGTCTTCTGTGATGTCAAAACAAATTAACAAAGTCAGATCTGTAGTTTATTTCAGGAAACAATTTCTGAAAAAGGATTATTTTGGTATTATTTTATTGTTGTTGCCTTTGTCGTCGTTGTTGTTGTTGTTACTGAAGACACAGCAATGTTCAAAATGATTCTGTCAAAATTTTCAAGCCCAAATCCATATAATATATGATTATATTTTATAACCTCATCTACAGGCAAAGCATTGACGTTCCTGCTGTTACAACCTCCCAGTAAACGTTTACCAGCCTGTACTCCCATCAGGAGGGCCGCTGTAGATCTGTTGGGACGAGGATTTACCGTCTGGGAGCCTTATCTTGATGTGTCAGCAGTACTTCTTGGCTTGTTGGAACTTTGCGTTGATGGAGACAGACTGGTGCCCAGGTAAATTATACCATACGTCATACAGACGTGCTGATGGTTATGTACACAGATAAACATGCACACACGCACACACACACAAGCATCCACCAGTTAGGCAGATTCAGTAGACATCACCATCCTTCATGTGGTTAATATTTTTTGTTTGTTTATAAAGTTATGGTGCTAAGTGGATAATCAGAAGCATTTTCATAAAACGTTTGAAGAAAATATCACAGCAAACTCTACCTCAGCATCGTGGAAATAATAGGTTATACCTTATATGATAGTATGTTTATGTTCATATTTTGATTATATTGAATAACTAACTGTGTCATGCTGTTTACAGGCAGATACTGTAATCTTCCGTGTATAACGCACACCTGTTTTACTGTTTTCCGTATTTTTTTTTGAATGCACGTTATACACCCTAACTAAATTTGTCCAATTTTTGTAAGAATTTTTTTTGACAGACATATTTTATTGCTAAGCTCAGTGTTTTTTGAATACTTGTTTTACAAACCCACCAATCACAGCTGAAACCCGCTGCTGGGAAATAAAATTGAATATTCTTTTTATTATTATTTTTGTGCCAAACGTGCCTGAACACCATGCAGATGTGGATTAGGCTGCAATGGTGCCTAATCCAAGATGGTGACAGGTCAGTTCCATGTTGAAATTATTTCAGTTATTTTTACAGTAAATCAGTCTTCAAGCCTAGAAATCTTATAAATTTAAACTGACTATAACTCCTCCCTCACCGAGAACCACATAAATAGTTCAAACTTTGTGGAGATCTACTTAAAATCACCATCGAAAATATTGCCGTGATACGGCTAGTGCCGATAAAAGAATATGTACATTGCTGTTTATAATAGATCTACTGTAAACTTAAATGAACGGTTATTATAATAAATCACTTAATTTCACTGTGTCTAATTATAATTCTTTATCACCTTCAATTACTAAATGTTCAGAATGATCATTATACGAAGTGTAAAGATGAATAAACTACCGTAGAAACTTGTGAAACATCTCCACTTATGGTAATATGTGTGTCATATTTAATTGAATAGGGAAACAATAGAAATCACTGCTCACAATTTGAGATGAGTTTGGTTATTAATTATAACATCAAAGCAATTACGAATGGAAATCAAAGGTTGTGACAAAGAGGTTTTGATATTTTTGTGGTCCTTAGGAGCCATATCAGGCCGTTATATGAGGAGGGTTTACATAATTACGGGGAAACATATTCTGTTTGACAAGGGGCGTGTGTTATACACCAAAACTAGGTTTTTCTGACATTTTTCTGGTCAACAAGGGGTGTGCGCTATACATGGGAGATTGTGGTAACTAGATGCTGTACTGTTAACATTATCTTAATAAATGTTGGTATGTTGGATATACCTTGTTTTTTAATGAAGATGTTTAAGTTAATTCCTTCAGACAATTCCATTGAAAATATATCTGTTATGGTCATGTGTCGTATTTATTTTCCAATATAAGTCTACCTTTACGACATGTCCTCTATTCTTCCATAGTTATAAAAATCCAATTAGGTGAAGTTGTATATTCTACTCTTTTTTTTCCACAAAAGTGGATGTGGAGCACTTTTGGAAATTGTTTGTTTTGTGCATTTAGTTCATCTAGTTTTGTTCTTGATTCACTGACTTAAAGGTGGTGTATTTGATAAACTGAACTTAACATCGTTATTGTCTATAACTCTTATATAGTTTATAAAATATAACTGACAGGTTTGGTTTGTGTTGACAGCTACGATGACATGGTTATATTATTTCATTATTAACATTATTAAATACAGTAATAACTTGCTATCAGTTTGATAATATTCTTTTTTTCTTTTGTTGTTATTATTATTATTATTAATATTATTATTAATATTAGAAGTTTTCTAAGGCAACATTAAGATATTTGCTTCATTAGGGTGGTTTAGGATTTAAATTCAGCCTAATAATGGGATGTATAATATCAGCTTTTATATTAGATATGCTAAATATTTATTGTCATTTCAAAATTAGGAATGTTCTGATGTATCTTATTAATGCTATTTTTAATGCAAGATTTAACTTGAAAACATTAAGAAAAAGTTTTTTTTTTAAATAAATAAATTTATTGACATGGATACACACACACACACACACACACACACACACACACACACACACACACATATATATATATATATATATATATATATGCATACACACACACACTGGCACATACACATGAAGGTACACACACACATGTGCATATGAACTCACACACATTCAGGCACACATAAAGACACACACACACACAGCGAGTATTAATCTGTGTGTAACTTAATTGTTAAACTTTATAATAATTAATAATATATTAATCATCCTTCAGTATGACATTTGGTCTCCCACTCAGCCCTCGAGCTGATGCGTGTCGTACAGCGAGACATACATTATCGCTGATTGCCACTGCCAGACCACCAGCTTTTATCATCACGATGGCAAAAGAGGTCGCTAGGCACAATGCCATGGCCCAGAATGCTCAGGGGCAGCATCACCATCACAATCTTCAGAATTCTGTTTTGGTTCGAGCTAAAAGTGAGATACTGAGAATTATAGAACTACTTGTTGACAAAATACCAAATGATGTGTCTGAGCTACTTGTGGAGGTTAGTAAAGACTGGAAATTCTCTCTCTGTCTCTCTCTCTCTCTGTGTGTGTGTGTATGTTAATATGCCATCATTTTAGACAATTATTCCTTTTGTTTTCAAAGTACAAATAATTAAGAATATTTTCCTCTTTCTGAAGATTATAAGATAAGAGGTTCTTGAGGGATACTCATCGTTATAGTCACTTTGTAAAATAATTAAACATGGCCTGATGGCTTTATGGCCTTATGTGGAGTGGCGCCAATGTCATTTGAACCTACATAAAAGCTAATTAATGCTAATCACCACTTATTCAAAATGTTCTTGGAGGATACACCGATGTTTGGTGAAACCAAAACAGACGTTGTTCATCACACACAGCATTTTGAGAATTTGTTAACAAAATGTTTTGCCGGTTATACTTAGGAACTAACCGCTGAGCTTGTAACATCTAGCCTGTAACTAAATGTATTAAACGCTTTGCCAAATATGGACATATAACCATTAATGGTCTCGATACAACTCCAGAGAACAACCTGTGTTCAATAGATATAAAGTTTTTGGTTCTTTGCTTGGTTTTAGATAATTCATTTTAATTATAATAATTATTTTCATTATAATAATTATTAATAATATTATTATTACTGAATGTTTATCAGCCAAACTAACAAATTCAGTCAGCATAAAGTCCCTGATACATCTATATGTTTTAATTAAATTACATTGTAACATAAACTTTCCATATTTGTTCATGTATTTTTACATGTTACGTGTACATATTCAGCAATTTAGCATGTTTGTACGAGTCCTGATTGGTTTATGTCTGAAGAGGTTGCTCAGTCCATTGTCTATCAAGCGCACAAAAGTGGTTATAAAATAGCAATATTTACATTGTGTGTGTGTGTGTGTGTGTATGTGATCTAAATTTATAATAGTTGAAACAGTCATAGGACACATGAAGTTAATGCAGTGCAGTTATTGTTGTAAATAGTTCATGACATTTGACACACCAGATGAACTGATAAGGATTGATAATTTAGAATGAAAGTTAATTAGTTGAGGCAGGTGCACGTGCTACTGTCTGTTTGCGTGCAGAACAATCTCGGAATCAAATTATTTTGTAATGTCAAAAAATTTTAAGTTTAGGGAAGATGACAATATGGCTGTATCAGTGTGGCTGTATCATGCCTTTGCTTAAGCTATCTCTGACTTAAGAAACTTTAGTTATTTTTCCATATTTTCCAGGTAATGGATGTCACTGTACACTGTATAGACTCAGTAACCCTGAAGACACGAGGTCTTCAAGAGATGTTCCCAGCTATTTCTAAGTAAGTATTTACTAAGGCCATTGATTTTGGAATACTTGTTTTACGGAAAATTTGCCTCCCAAAAAATAATTAAAAAATTAACTGAAAACATAGGGTCGGTCAAAAAAACAAAACAACAATGTTTTGTATAACATATATCCTTCCGTTAGTTGGGATTTGACAATCTTTCGGCCTTTATTATTTTCTTTTTGTCATTAATTTTCAGTGAAAAGTAAGCAATAGACATGTCACTGTCAGCACTGGCATGAGTCGCCATCTTTCAATAGGATTCTTATGCCGTCATTGAACACTTTTAAACTTAAGAACGTGATTCCACATGTGTGATCTGTAGTGATTGATGTGAATCAGACTGTTGAATCCAGAAGTTTATGACTGTGTCCAAAACACGTGGATACTGCAGCCAATCACTTAACAATGCCCCACTCCATGAGGCCATTTAGTGCGCCCGTCAAGGAACACAAAATGGGCAACTTGTTGAGTAACACCTGAAGAAAGTTTTTTTGGTGTATGCCGCAAGCAAAACCATTGTGCTAATACCTAGATATAGGTAGTATTTCGATTTGTTGTTGTTTCAAAAAGATATAGGAGAAGTGGGGAGGTTTGACCAGGTGGGGAGAATCGACCACAACATTTAAACCCTATTTGTTATTTAGTACACTTAATAGTTTTAAGCTGGAACATAATATATCACTGAATAATTGTTTTGTGTTTACTTTGAAGCAATTTGCAATAATACACAACCAAAAACAATTAGCACCTGAAAGTGGTGGTATCAAAATTTGAATTTTTGTCGATAGGTGTCAACATTTCAAAAGTCTACACTATATAGGCATATATATATATATATATATATATACATGTGGTCAATCGGCCCCGCACTGTGTGTGTTTGGTTGTGCCCAATAGGCAACAACCAGGGGTTTCTACCCTAATTTTCAACAAGACAAGCCCCACACTGTTGTAGAACTCCCACTCCCACCACTTTGCTTATATAAATAACCTTTATGACATTGAATTGGGTCATAAATCATGTGATCAATGCCTTATTAGGAACATTAAACACTGAAGGACCTGTAGAAAAGTACTTCTTGCCATTACTGTATCGTGTATTTTAAGATCAAACCATTGAAATGTAAGGTGGTCGAACCTCCCGGACCCCACTTCTCCCCTAAATTAATCAAATATATTTTAGGTTAGCAGCTACTGAGGAAAAAAAGGGGGATGCATTGTATAAACAATATTTGAAGCATCTTCTTTTTCAACATTCAGTATATGTTTACTTTCATTAAAATGATGTATTTTGAATGTCGAAATAAACAACTTGAAGGAAAAAAAAACAAGATTAGCTGTAGTCGGGTCGGCGGGAAAATAATAATAAAAAGAATAAAAGTTAATTATATTTCCCAGCGGCGAGTTTCAGCTGTGGTCAGTGGGTTTGTAAAACAAGCATTAAAAAAACAATGGCCTAATGAGTGGCTATTGGAGATTATGTTTTGTTAAGATTAAGTTGGCAGCAGCTAATATGCTCTCACATATGCATGTATGCCTGTGCACACACACACACACACACATACACACGACAAAACCTTTAATATAATAATAAATATTAATAATAATGCACGCCTCATATTCTATGTCTAGGTTCAGCAATATCAGTTATTGTGGCCATACGAGGAGGATCAGTGTTGGAGCCAAGAATGGTGGAGTGGCATTTTATGATCTGAGACAAAACAAATGCAATGTAAGTAGAAGAATTATAAAAGGAGAATGGATACTACATTTGGCATCTTCCTAGTTCAAATAGATTATATCAGAATGGTGGAAGTAGCACGTACGTGTTTTTGTCTGATAAATTTAAAGCCAATGAATGGCGTACTATAAAAACATTTGATTACCTATATAAAGTTGTGCTCCAGGTAAACATCATAGTCCTAACCAATGTAATAATCGCCACCATTTAAGACTCTTTTGTCAGAAGTTTTTGCAAATACACACATTTGCACGATCGTATTAAAAAAAACTTTATTGAAAGTTATAAGAACTAAAATAATACAAGAGAACACTGGTTAGCCACCACAATGTGCTGCCACCTGGTGAATTTGTTTTTTCTATTCAAAAACATTTATTGCTATTTATATAGAAGTAACTAGTAAGCCTACTTCTTTTTAGTTACCGGTATATAAGATACGTGAGCTATATCAAACTCCTTGCCAGAAATTGAAACAGTCATAATTTCTAACCCTACCATGTTGACTGCAGTATCTTACTATACTGACTGCAGTGTGTCACCATGTTGTCTGCAGTCTGTCACCGTTTTGATTGCACTGCAGGTCTTCAGGCTGCATTATCAGATCCTGTGTTTTTCTCATGTCTATGAGATAGTCCATCTGATCCACTCATTTTCCAAGGAGCCGGCCAGGTGTCCTTGGGACACCCGCCCACCCACTCACTAGCTCATTCGCTCACTCATCCTTTAATTAAAGATTTCAATTCGACCATCTCATTTCCTAGACAGTAGTCAAAGAACTGAACTACTTACTCCCGAGAAGAGGAAGTATTTGCTTTATGTTGCTGAAAATGTGACAAAATATCAAATCATCATAGTGATGGCTGTACTGTGGTGTGTAGTGAATGATGAGGAATTCATATATATTGAGTTATGCTGTTTTTTGGGGGAAGAGGCAGTTAATATCCATCTTTTGATATTACTAAGTTTTATGTTGATTTTGAGTTTTTACTGCATCACACATTTAAGTGGTATATATACATTGATATACCGGTATATGAAATAGCTATTAATGTAAATATAATGTATGTGCAAACCCTACAAATGCATTTGGGGATGCACAATAGGGGATGCACAATAAATATATGGAATAAATAAATAAGTGGTCCCTCCTAGTGTATTACTGTTATTATTATTATTATTAAGAGGGGTAAAAATTATATTGATGTAGAATGTTGTTCATGTATATAATGAAGTAATGTTTTTACTTCAGATTTTACCAGCACACAATGGCTCTGTTTGTGCTGTAGCATTCAATCCTGATGGAAAATACCTTGCCTCCTACAGTATGCAAGACAACAAGCTCTTATTCTGGCAGGTATGTCTTTTGGTACTCATAACAATATGTAAAGTGGCATGAAAATTGTATAGTTCCCCCCCCCCCCGGTGATAAAGGCATTTTACCTTCCAGGAGCCTTGTCTCTTTCTCATTTTACTGATTACGGCATAATTGTTTTATTGTTATTTAACTATGTCAGTAATGATGTACCACGTAATAAATCATTTATTTCTGTCATGATGCTGTCACGCTTGTCTCATTTGACGGACATGAAATTTTATAATAACAGCTGTAAAACATTTACAAGACAATATATATGTATATTCTTATCTTAAGCATTAAAAACGTTTATTTGTTTTAAGATAGCTTGACCCATATCTTTCATATCATTTGAGCAAAATGCTACCTTCAATTTTGATAGTTGACGTTTTTGTTTCTTCTTCACGCAGACGGCATCGACATCGTTGTTCAACCTGGGATCAACTCAAACCAAATGTGTGAAGGCTTACACAACAACGCCAATCAATTTGCCACCAAACACAAACCCGCTGAAGACGGTTAAACTGGTTTGGGTAGATAGCCATACAGTAGTACTTCTCTGTGCTGATGGCTCCGAAACGAGGTTCAGAGTCTAAATGTGGTTATAGTTTGTAGCTTTGTAATCATCGGGAAGGGGGGGGAGGGGGCGGGTGTTTATAATCGGTTTTTGTTTATCTAGATTTGTTTGTTGGCATACTGCTACATTAACAGTTACATCCAAACATACACTTGTATTAACAGTTTTATGCAAACTTACAATTCTGCTGAATGGGGGAAAAACCAAGTAACTTTTACATTAACATTTACAAGAGTGACCCTTTGGTATTCAACTCTCTGTCAGCTGTTAGTTGTTGTTTCAGAAGTGTGTGATACAACTTAAAATCACTTGACACAAAAAGAAAAACAATCAGTCCTCCCCACCTCCACACACACACAAATGATTGCCCAGTTAGAAAAACTGCTCCATTGGTATACTGCACACACTTCTAGATCTTGAGATTGAATCCCAAATGTTATCTGTTCAATTGTAATGTTTCATCCGTCACTAAAAAGCTTCAATCTGATCATCTTATTTCCCTGTGTGTAACCTGTACTGTTGCACAATCTCCAATGTTCATCAAGATAAATGGTGTTTGAGGAAAAGGTGCCACTATGCAAAAGGTTTGTGTTGTATACTTCTGCGGAAGGTAGGATTAATCATTATAGTAGAATGCCAGTGAGAAAGAATCTTGGCATAAATAAACAATAATGTTGTCTATCAATGTACTTAAACATCTCATTTTTACTGATAAACAAATATTATATAAAGTTTAATAATAATAATATACTAATTTATGAGTGTTTCTCATCACTCGATGCTATGATTTATTTCTCACATTCCATTCTATCTAATATGTAGAACTCTGTGATAGTGAATGTTTGTTATTGATTTTCTTTTATGGGGAAAGATTTTGTCTGAAGTATACGCTGTCTTGTGGACGTGTGTGTGTGTGTGTGTGTGACATGCTGTAAAACATATTGTGTTAGACTGATCTGAGTATGTTTGCTTTTGTACGATCCTGAAGGTATCATCAGAATGGGAATGCCCTATACAAGTACCAACTGGGTTTGATGTAATAATGTAAGTGGAATAGCTCAAGTGATCATTAAACACCGATTTAGATTGTCGTTCAGAAAGTGAGATGGGGCGTGATCTTTTAATTCAGTTTGGTGAATATTTTGGAATTGGAAAAGTTTGAGGTATTCGGTTTGGAAAACGTTTACATTCACGCATGAAGTGGCTAATGAGATGAAACCAAAACGGTGGCACATTAGTATGTTAGGGTAAAAAAAAGAAGAAAAAAAACCCAGTTCTGTTTACCTGCACCGGCATCATTGATCCAGAAGGCCTGTCTAAATTGTACCATCGAACTGAGTTAAAAATATCCCTCTAAGAATGAAGTGTTATCTTGATGCTTTGAGTTCTTTTCTTTTTTTCATTTGACTAAACTTTGGTGTCAGTAGATTCAGCTCTCTATTTTAAATCTATTCTAATCAGTTTGTGGCTAACCATGATAGATCTTAATGTTGTTTTGTATAATCACTTTATTCTTTGGTCCATTCGGTGTGTGTGTGTGTGTTTGTGTGTGTGCGTTGCTAAGTACCTTCAGTAAAGTGACATGATAGTATTTAGATGGCGGCATCTCTACTGATATATGGTTTGAGTCCGTTTTCTTTATGCCAGTTCGTAATGAGCCAGTACAGTGATCCAGAATGTTAGTACACTGAGATTATTTATTTGTTGGTGATATGGAGCTAGCTAGTCTGCTGAGGATCTAGATAACTTGCCTCATGTTACTATATATATATATATATATATATATTACTGGGGTATTTGTTTTTATGTATTTGTAGTCCGAGTTGCTTCAAATGTTTTAGATGATTGAGAATTATGAATGTGTGTGTGTGTGCGTGTATGTGTCCAAACACAACATTGTTAATTATATATGTGAATATTCATCAGTTGTTGTCATATTAGTGTTATTAAAATAATATTAGCTTCTTGAATGCCACCAGAACTGCTTCAAATATGTCAATATGATAACAGGACAGTATTTGTTATAATGTTAATGGTATTTATTAATATAAAAATAAACTTTATTTGTTGTTAATGTGATATGTGTGTTTTTATTGTTGTATATAGGTTTTATACCAACATCACAAAAGACTTGAACTGATCACACATGAACACAACTTGGAATTAACATACATCACAGTATTTTGCTAACTACAGGCCTGGGAATTTTCCGCAGATCACAAAGTTTTCACGATGAAAATTAACAAAACTATCTGGCTGCAAAAGGAGCCACCCCATTTACCGTGTTTTCAATATTTCCCTTTGAAAAGGTTTAACAGTCTGAATGTTTTATCTTGTCCTTGTGTTATGTAACCTTTAATCCTAGCTGTCATCCTTATTCGAGAGTGTATACTCGTCCGTGTATAGATTCACAACACAATATATTCTTGAATTTGTACTAAAATTGTATTTTTAGTCTTTAACTTAAGACCAGAAAGATGTACAAAACAGTACAGATACTTGTTTAATATTTTGAATCACGGCATTTGTGCAGATATTATTAAGAAGTGAGAAGCAATTAGCAGACGACTTCCGCGACATATGAACAACGCATCAGCCCAGATTGACTGCGATTTGCGGGTGCGGGAGACCATGCGCACAATAAATGACCAGGGAAACAGCAGTGTACTCCTTTGTAAATTAGCAATTTACAAATTTTTGTACCAGTTTTTTGGAGCATTAGTTTTGTCAAATACAATATGTTCTTCTTAATTTGTTGCTATGAAATAGGATTATTTATCTTGGAAGTCAGCTTTCATTATTCGAGACGGGCGAAATTGTGAGGTAATGGCTGTCGTAGTAGAAGTTGAATGTCGTAAACAACAAACTCCCATAGATATAATTATCTTCAGATATGTAAGTTTCACTTTACGTCTCTTGTTCTAACATAATGTGTTTGTAATCTTTATAATCGTATCATCCCTATTTGTTTGACGGGATCGGTAAATGGGAAGGATGGCACAAAACATATGAACAACTAATGATCCAGGTTCCAAATCATCGGAAGGTAAAGGCAAACAACGGCAAATAAATCTGTATTCACCGGCAAAATATAGCGCGTGTTATTTATTGATGAAAAACTTCATCAGTTTAGGAACATTAATAAACAATCTATCACACTGTGAACTTGCCTATCCTCTGGGTATTTTAGTAATTGGTAAATACATTTTCATCTGATCGCTCAAAACAACAACTATAACAATGATTCAAACCACGTGGCGAACTTTATGGAACGTCACCAGAAGATTTCCGCTAGATGGCGCAGTCGTCGTGGAAATGGTCTGTTACGTTTATTTTACGCAACTTTCTTTTTTTAATCCAAAACTGCCGCCGATGAAACTAATTACATCTCTTTATTCATCTGATAATAATCGGAAACGCTTGTCACAAAGAGCGGTCGCATCTTCGGTCACGTGATGCTGTCGATAGTTTGATTTTGGTTGACGTCATGGTATACGTCAGGACACTAACTGACTATGTCGCCATCTTTGGCCAAGCTAACTTACTGGTCTGTTTCGAGACGGGCTACGTGCTAGAAATGGTAGGTTTTCTGTTCTCAATAATGATAGCCATATGGTCGTTGGTCATCATAACGTCGACCACAATATATTGACCTCGGGTCTTATAAATATCGAAATAACGAAGAAACCTGACGTTAGGCTGTGCTCAGTCAGCGACAGCCTGGGAGTAAATCTCACAAACCTGACGTCCGATTTACATTGAATTAATATTGGTGACGTCATGATGTAAAACCAATGGATTTTATACATCATACTGACACCGGGTTCTTGCTGATATATATATATATATATATATATGGATGTTATATCAATAACAAATATACAGATTGTTCTGCCATTTTGTGTCATCCTAGTTGAATGCCAACATTACCAAAGTATTAATAGCCCGGAGGATACATAAATATGTCAAGAAGATCTTGATAAACCACAGGAATGGAGGAATACGTGGCTTTAAAAATTTCAACCCGACAAATGTAAACGAATGACCATTGGAAGACAAACTGAAAACGCAAAAGTTACCTATACATTAAACAAAGGAGACACTATTCACCAACTAGAAAATGTTGACCAAGAAAAGGATATTTTGTGGTTATAATTAACTCTAATTTAGAATTTGACAAACATATAAATGCCAAAATAAATAAAGCAAACTCAATGTTCTCTATAATCCGACGATCTTTCCAATTTCTATCTCCTCAAAATTGTATCCCCTTATACAAATCATTAGTACGTAGCCATCTGGATTATGCCAGCTCAGTCTGGAGCCCCAATAAACAGAAACATATTGATGCCTTGGAGATGAGTGACGAGACAATTACCCACATTATCAAAATTGTCATATGAAGAACGATTAATTCAACTTAAACTACCAATCCTAGCCTATAGAAGAATTAGAGGGGATGTGATTGAGGTCTACAAAATAATGAATGAAATCTATGACAAAAACGTTATGACATTCCTCAAAACAGATTAGAATCAGCTGATCGAACAAGTCCAAGAGGCCACAAATACCCATTATATATAGAGCGAGTAAACAAGCTGAACATCAATAGAAAGAGTGCTCACGGCTGTATTTACGAAGACCTAGAAAGAGTGGCAGCCAAGTAGCAGCCAGCTCCAGAAACATCCTTAAGTATTAACCATATAATTTAATAACATACCCCGAGAGTAACTCACATACGTTTATACATATTGTATGGCTTTTTTTGTAAGACTGCTTTAATTAGTATTATTTCAAAAATAGAATAGATCATTAGTAAAGGGCTTTCCGAGACATGAGGATGGGGTCTACATACAGTTCAGCCAGAGCGCTGAACTATTCAACGTCGCACACTTCAGAGCTAAGACCAAGACTACTCGGATACTGATGAGAGAGCTGATATTCGCAGATGACAGTGCACTGGTTGCACACACTGCTGTATAGATGTAGAAAATAGTGATTGATTTCTCCGATGCGTCAAAGAAGTTCGGCCTAAAGGTTAACATCAAGAAGATCGAGGTGCTGTACCAACCCAACTCTACAAGAAGCCGAGAGGAGGATGTCACGATTGATGGATACAAGATGAACTCCGTTCTGGAATAGACCGATCCAGGCGAAATGCATTGTATCGGTTACCAACTGCGGCCTCGAGTTAGAAACAGCTATGGCGCCCATTGTTAATAAGGGATGGCATCTTTTCACTAACGGTAAACACTAGAAATCTTTCATCAAATTATTTCATATTACACAGAGACTGAGACTAGTATTTTAGCTGAATGATTGTGTCTTTCCAAAGGATTTAACACAATACTTTTTAGGATATAACCCAATGATTAAGCGGACCGATTTTTCCAGATGAATGACACAGCTAAGCATTACTTATTCATGTTGACTTGTAGGGGATTTTAACATAGGTTTCAATGGATTAAATAAATGATTTTAAAATTAAACTTTTAGCTGAATGTAAATTGATTTTAATGAAGATTTTAAAAATATTTAAATTAGAGTTTTGGAAATATTATATTTACTTTTACCTGCGAACTAATCATATATGTATCACTTGTATATTATTAAATAAAATATATTATTACAGAGTATTAACACCCTTGACATTTACATGTAGTAAATATTGCACGAATGGCTGATTTAGAAAATAAAACAACTTACATTCAATACATGATATCATGCATAACTACCAATGTTACAGTAACAAGAATCACCCATTGAATCATAATATCTGTGATCATTGACTTTATCCATTCACATCGTCATGTCAGATGGCAAAGATTCTACAAAAAATAAGCTTTAACTAGAGAAGCCGGACCATGACAGCAATGCTAATCGCGCTGAACGTTACTTTGTTTAGTGGCATATATCTATTGGCTGAAGTCTATCTCATTCCTATTAAATGCATATTTATGATCTGGAGAAATACAGCTTTTCAATAAGATATTTATCAGCCACTATACACGTAAATCATCATGCAACACAGTGATTCTTGGTCTTCTTACCCGAGACCGTAATGTGAAATTCATCCGCATGATGGCGCCAGGGGTAATTGAATCTGTCTATTCACCTACCTCGGTAGCACTATATCACGTATTGGATGCATTGGCGATGAAATACGGAGGAGGATGGCCAAGGCTAGTGCACCTTTCGGTCGACTACGCCAGATACTCTGGAACAACCACCATGTGTCCATGCCGGTTAACGGCAAGATATACCGTGCAACCGTGCTGGCCACCCTCCTATACGGAGCCGAGGCCTGGATGGTGTACAGATGACAAGTGAAAAGGTGAAGCCTTCATGATACGACATCTGTGTTCGATCATGAGGAAAATATGGATGGACAGAGTGACAAACAAGGAAATACTCGAACGGACAGAGCTGCCATCTATGGAAGATCTTCTGATCAGAAAGAATCTCCGGTGAACTGGACACCTCATGAGGATGTCACCAGACAGGCTACCAAAGCAGATTCTCTACTCTCAACTGTCTTTGGTCACAGGAAGAGAGGGCGCCCCCCGTCCCCGGTTCAAGGATACCATCGAGAAAAACTTGATGCTGAGAGACATAAAGACCGACTCGTGGACATCACTCTGACAACAGAGAGATAAATGGAGAGGAAGAGTCAAGTGATGGAAGAAGTCTTTGTCATATCGTGACCGACGGCATGATTGATTGATGTTAACATCAAAGAGAAAATCGATATAAACACACAACAATTAATATACACGAAAGAAATATAGATAACTTTTGATCTATTTACAATTTTAACATACTTCTATTGGGCTAAATGTAAATAATAAACATTTAATAGGTGATGTGTGTGTATGTTTACATAATTACAATTTCTACTAACGAAACAATTAATAGGGAAATAGAATCAATCTGGCACCATTTTCATACAAAGGTTGTTTTTGTTCAACGTTATGGGTGAATAAAGACGACGTCTACATATGTGTAGTTATTTAGTTTGTAAAATTAATTAATTATTCTATTGTTATATCTATTTGCAACAATGTGGAAAATAACGAGAGTAACTAATTAGTTAAATGGCAACTAGTTATTAAAACAGCTATACTGTAGATCAGTTTAATTTGGTCACAGGAAAATTGGTGAATTCGTAATTTTGGACATGTTGGTGTGTATTGTTTTGTTGTTGATATGAAGTGATATAACGGGCTACAGTATTTACAATTATGATACCAACAAGGTATGTCAGTAGATACTAACATTAATGATAATTAATTATAATAATAATAATTAAGGCATATTTAGTAAAACTCTTTTTCAACTACTCAGCAATTTAATAAAATACTGAAGTGTACTTTTAAATATTTAAAACAGATGTCTGTCTATCTGTCTGTCAATCTATCCTAAATCTACATCATCATCTTATTGCCCTAAGCACATTGCCGTGCCAGACATCTTATCTATTTCCATCCAGATTCCTTATTACACCAATGTAAGAAAGTTATGTCGTTATTACAACATGTTTGAGTTTATTAGCTTTGTTATGTATAATGTAGAATCTATATTGTTGTCCTCTTATGTGGTCTGGCGAAACGACCTATTAATTCATACAATGCTGCTTGATGGATTTATACTCCTGGAGTCGTTTGTTACTCCGGCAGGCATCTCCATGGGTATTAAACTGCGGACAGAGCTTTTCCCATATTATGAGTAATTAGGTTACACTGATGTGCGAAATTTGTTAAATGTATAGCTATTATAATCCCGACGTGTCATTCGCAGTATCGGAGATCTGCCTGAAATCCGCTGTTCTCGACCATGGGTCAAATAGATCAAGTGGATAGGCGCTTTAATTTAGATCCCACCACACCTAACTGCATATACTTAGGGACGCTAAATTAGCGTGAATGAACGTTCCCTTAGTGATGAACGGAAACGTATGAGGTTAGCTGTTAGGTTCGAGTAAATCATAGTATTTACTCAGGTTTGAGACGATATTTCGTTCTAGTCCAGTAATAATCCATTGTGCAGTATTGCTACTTTGTTTTTATTTTAGTTAAATCGCTTCAGTGAGTCCATACTGAGTTAGTGTACATTCTCTTTGTTATGAACAAACTGTAATGTTTGTTAACACGCTGAGGTATATAAAGGGCTTGAATTTTCACTTAGGTTAGAGAAGAACTTCGACGCCAGACCAGTCGGACGTGTATTGATACATGGTTCATATAGGTAGGATTTATTCAGTTATTCGAACCCAGAATAAAGCTGAGGTCAGCATCTGAGGTGTCGAAGTGTTTTATATACAGGTTTCTTTTGGACCACAGAAAATTACTGTTGAATGTAAACTGTGGTGTCAAAATAGTTTATGATATGTATGTAGCAAGTCACCATTGAACCACACGCACGTGTTGTTTGTTGCGAGCTGTGGTATCAAATGGTATGTTTTTTACGTGCTTCCGCTTTTTGTACGTAGCCTGCATGTAGCCGCTTTCCTGTGGGCGTGACATATTTGTCGCGTACGAAAAGCGAATTAGCTGGTTCCCACAGGCTGATGAGTAGACCAGACACATGCTTAGGTATACGCATACATCTATCAATATGGAGGTATGGAACATTTTATTTTTAGATTAATGTATGTATAGTTGTATTTGTATTTAGATTTATGGAGGTAGGTCTCGAAGGATGTTTAGATATGTTGATGCTCTGTGCCTGTTGCCTCTTTATATGTACCCTAAAAGCACACACAGAACTGTTCATCATCATGCGGGGCCAGTGAGAAGACAGCAGTTACACCACACTGGATTGTCCTCAATTTACATTGTCTTGGTATTTTATTATTACTGGAGTACATCTATAATATAATTACATATTCTTGTAAATTGGGAATACATTAGTTAGTCAGCAACATCAGGTGTACAATAATGTGACGTTGGTAATTATCTAGTATTAGAACAAACAAACTTTAGAAAATGGCTCGGAGTTTATCAGGAAGTCACCACAACATATCCACCCTTTAAAATAGTCCACAAAAACATGGAACACTCGGTTTCAAAGGGTGAACTGAAGGTCTGCCTTACAGTTTCCCATCCATTGCAGTACCACGATATCCCAATATTCATAGATAA
The DNA here is from genome assembly GCA_025642065.1 of Paralvinella palmiformis. Lineage (NCBI taxonomy): Eukaryota > Metazoa > Annelida > Polychaeta > Terebellida > Alvinellidae > Paralvinella > Paralvinella palmiformis. Next base: position 1,203,812 of record JAODUP010000061.1, read on the forward strand.
GCTGTGTCACTTTTAAACTGTATACATTTAAGCCCTGTCCAAAGGATTAATCTTCCATATTAAGTCATCTTTCTCAATATCTAGTCTCTTGTTTCATTAATTTCTTTAGTCAATATTCCATTATATGCCGTTATAATAGAAATGTATTGTTATCACGTTGTTCTAACATTATAATTATATAATGTCTCTTGAATTAGCTACTATTGTTGTTGTATTTGTTTTTGGTGATGTTGATGTTGTTGGTGGTGTTGTTGTTGTTTTTATGAACATTCTTATGAAAAAAAGAAGATTCCGACATATTGATGGATAAGCATATCATTTTCCATGATCGAAGCCTTCACAGACATCTTGGAATACGCTGAGCATAATTAAATATTAGTTTCCTATTATTGTTGCAACACGTATTAATTCATGCTCCTGACTATACCATCTGTCAACGGATATTGTTTAAGAAAATATTTTTAGTGTATTAAGAAGAAAATTGTGTAAATAATAACTTGGTATTCTCCACCGTGACTTTACGTCAGGATTGATAAAAATCATGATTTTTAAATTAAAAATTCGTATCTTTTATTTAAATCGTATTTGTCATTAATTTAAATAATTCTGTATTCGAAATCCATCACATTCTTCAAAATACTTATTTGTATTATGTAGTTATAGAAGGTTAAATATTCATCACATATTTGAGGATATATTTATTAAATATCTACATAACACGCATTATAATATATCCAATGTATTAATCTGCAGCATGTATTTCTTGTGTCTAATCAAACTAATAATTCGGACCTCAAAGCCAGTTTTATCAAATTATGATTACAATATGTGACTGTATCTGTCCTCTATTGTGTGGTTACTGAAGGCTCGTGTCCATTTGGGTAATTGAGTGGATGATTATTGAAATTAATATGCGAGATGTCATGTGTCACATTCAAATTGAATATGTCGTGTGTCATGAAGGTCCATTATAAATGTTGCAATAAATCGCAACCTAATTTAAACAAGTTTATAAAAAAATCTAAATCAATGATTTTTTTAAAGTAATTGAAACCATCTGATTTAAATTAAACAACCCTGGTCTAAATAGTATCACATGCTTCGTAGTGATGCCTTTTGTAAACACAATAAATGACCATTCATACAGTCAGTACAGTAACATTCACCTGACATGTGACAAACATTCACACAGTAACATTCACCTGACACGTGACAAACATTCAACACGGTAACAGTCATCTGAAATGTGATAAACCACAAATAAAACAGATTAAGTTATCTGTATACTGGAGCTTCTGTTCATCACTTGAGCAGGTTATTTTCTCAATCAACTTTATCTGTTCAGTTAGCTACCATTTGAATTATTTATCTTTGCTGAACAATCACCGAGTTAGTCATGATTCAAGATTATTGCCAATTAATCAAACTTTAAAAACTGGATTTTTGTCGGTATGAATCTGAGCATGTTCTTATTACAGCCGGTCCCACACTATATAAACACATATTACAGCCGGATGATCCGAGTCCCACACTATATAAACACATATTACAACCGGCTGATCCGAGTCCCACACTATATAAACACATATTACAGCTGGCTAATCAGAGTCCCACACTATATAAACACATATTACAGCCGGCTGATCAGAGTCCCACACTATATAAACACATATTACAGCCGGATGATCTGAGTCCCACACTATATAAACACATATTACAGCCGGATGATCCGAGTCCCACACTATATAAACACATATTACAGCTGGCTAATCAGAGTCCCACACTACATAAACACATATTACAACCGGCTAATCAGAGTCCCACACTATATAAACACATATTACAGCCGGCTGATAAGAATCCCACACTAGATAAGCACATGGCTATTGTTCATTATATGGTGAGGGGGCTTGCGTGTCTCAAGGACTCTGAAAGCTATCCTGCCATGGTCTTTGTTTCAATATGTTCTATTCAGTAGAACAATTAATAAGTGATAACGCCAGTTGAGAACGCATGGCTTTATTAGGCTAACAATAGACAACAAATCGGTAGGTGGCACCACAATAGGGTGATATCATTGTGTACAAAAGAGTAGTAGTAGCTGTGCCACAATATAAGACTATACTGATATAATTACCAAACAATGTATGATACATGTAAATCAAAATGATTAAATCAGTGGTGATATGAATAAACACTTGAATATTGTTCATAGGTTTAATTTTGCTGGTGCTATTCCCTTGGTTGATCTTTGTGATACACGAGTCGGTTTCGCATTGGAGCAGATGTGGTGTTCTCCTTGGTAGGCGTTGGTATGTCATTATAGACATCTTCGCTTACTGGTGTAGCTGTAGAGTAATCACTCATTGCTGGTTGGTCAGCTACATAATGCTTCACTTTGGCATTGGTGGTTGATGAATAGGCATCATTTAGAGGTCTGATTCAATGGTCTTCCGCAAGTGAGATCGGTTTGCGGCGGTAAGTTCCAGAATCTGTATCCACTTTCATTGAGTTTGATAACACTTTCAAGTCTTGAGTTATGGCTTCATTAATACGTTGCCTTTTCAGAACAAGTAATCCATTTGGATAATATGGCTTCATCTAGCTTTGTAATACATTGCCTTCTTCAGTCATTGGAGAATGTACTTACGTCTATCATAGAGTTGGGCTGGGTAGGTAGGTCGCTTGTGGGTGTGTTGTGAATGTCCAATAATGCCAGATACTGATCAGCTCCTGATTCACGTGTTTTCTTCAGCATACGTTTGGCTGATTTTACTGCTGCTTCAACTTTCCCATTGGACCGCGGGTAGTGTGGACTGGATGTGACATGTTCAAAGTCATACTTCTGTGCGAATTTACGGAACTCCTCTGCCGTGAACTGAGGCCCAATGTCCGTCATAGCCGTAGTTGGTATGCCGTATCTTGAAAAGTGTGCTTTTTTTTTTTAATCACGGCATTCGAGGTTGTACGATTAAGTTTATCAATTTCCCAGAAGTTGGAAAAATAGTCCACTGTTATTACATAGTCAATTGATTTGTGAGTGAGTAGGTCAATCGCTACTTTCTGCCAAGGTCGGTCGGGTACATCGTGAGACATCAGGGTTTCCTTAGCTGGTGCTATTGTTTCAGTTCTGATGACATGTCTGGCCAGAAGAGACATTCTCTGGCTCTTCTTAAACAACCTTCAATCCCAATATGCGATGAATGAACTGCTTTCTACATGTCAGCTCGAAGACCAATGGGTATGACGATCTGTTCACCTTTGAAAACAAGACCATTCTGTGTGCTTAATTCATCACGCATACCATAGTATGGTATCAAATTAAGTATAGTACATCGGATTTCTGGTCTGGCCATCCATGCATGATGATTTGTTTTAGAGCTTGATGGTTATCATCTCTTTCAGTCTCAAACTGTATCTGTTTCAAACGTTCCTGACGGATTGGAAGATGTTGAACAGCATTTATATGTTCTAAGTCAGATTGTTCAGTACTAGGGTAGTTCACACATGGACGTGATAGCATGTCAGCAATGAATATGTTGGTTCCCTTGGTATATATGATTTCTGTGTCATATTTCATAAGACGCATCATCATGCCTTGTAGTCTGCACGAGGCTTTGGAGAGTAGCTTACACATGAATGATTCTAGTGGTTTATGGTCACTCTGTACTACTATGTGCTTTCCAAATGTGTACTGGTGAAAAGGCTCTAGACAATAGCGAGCACTTCCTTTTCTATCTGAGCATACTTTGGTTCAGTATCTCGTAGTACTCGGCTGGCATACACAATAGGTCGACCATCTTGGAGTAGTACTTCACCCATTCCTTTTTCACTTGAATGGCACTGAACAGTGATAGGTTTGTTGACATCAAAGTACGCTAGAACTGGTGCTTGAGTTACCAGTTTCTGCACATCAGAGAATGCCTTCACTTGTTCTCACCCCCCCCCCCCCAAATCCATGGTTGCTCCTTCCTGGTTAGTTTCATCAGAGGTTGCATAACTGATGATAACTGTGTCAAGAAAGAAGAAACGTGCCAGATAATTCACAGTTCCATTGAGCCTTTGTACTTCCTGGACTGTGGTAGGTTGTTGCATCTTCAAGATGGCATCAATCTTTCCTGGATCCGGTTTTAGACCTTCACTGGTTATCAGATGTCTGAGGAACGGTACTTCTGTACAACAGAATATTGATTTAGCGTTGTTGAGTTTAATTCCTAGTTTGGTGCATCTCTGTAACAATAGTGTTAACTTCTTCTGGTGATCTTCCAGAGCATCTTTTGTTGCATCACCTACACCATAGACAAGGATATCATCTGCTACACAAACTATTCCATCAATGTCATCCAAAGCCTGGTTTAGCCTTTTCCGGAACTCCTCACTGCTCACACTGGTTCCAAATGGTAATCTTAGCCATCTAAATCTGCCAAATGTAGTGAGTTTACTCGACTCTTCATCTAGTTTGCAGTGCCAGAATGCCTGCTCTAGATCCAGTTTGGATATTATTTGTGCATTCACTAGTTTCGGCAGAACTTCATCTATTGTTGGAAGTTGGTAGTGTGAACGCTTCAGTGCTACATTCAAAGGCCTCGGGTCAATACATATTCTGATGGCTCCTGACTTACGAGTAGTAACTGCCATCTGACTTACCCATTCTGATGGCTCATTTACTGGACAGATTACACCTTGCTTCACTAGGTTGTCCAGTTCTCGGGATACCTCTTTCTCCAGAATGATGGGTATTCTCCTGGGTCTACTAGAGACTGGTTGGATAGTATCATCGATATGTAGATGTACTAATCCTAGTAGTGTACCCAGACCACCATCAAATACTGCTGGATAGTCAGTCAGTACAGTAGGTTCTGTAAATTCATGAGTAGCATGTATCTGTGCTAGGTTGTCATAGTTGACGGTGATAAGTTGCATGTGTTCTGCAGCTTTCCGTCCGAGTAGTGGTATTCAACAAAATATTTTTTCTGATTCTGGAGATTCTTGATGTTAATCCTACACTTGCCAATAGAATGTGTCGTTGCACCATTCCACATTTCTAGTGTGGCATTGGCATTCGATAGTTGGATATTCTTCACGAATCTTCTTGGTATCACATTTATAGTGGCACCAGGGTCTATCTGAAACTTCACTGTCTGTTTGTTTACTTTAATCGCATACAGTGGTTTTCTCAACTCGTGCTGACAGTATAGATGTGATGACGTACAGCATTAATGTAGTCGACACTGCTAGAATCACTGCTGGAGTCATTCTCATATTTCTGAACTGGGACCTTCTTCAGTTTATTGTCGCTATTCTTGCATATAATAGCAAAATGATTTCGATGGTGACATTTCTTGCAGATAGCTCCCCATGCAGGACATTCAGATTTCTTAAAAACATGTTCCTGTCCACAGAATTTACATCTGCTCATAGTTCCTTTTGCACTGTACTTTTGATGCTTGCCTCTGTCATTCACTGGCATCAGTTTCATATGCCCTTTCGTTGCTTCGGCACTGCAGCAAATGTTAATACACTCCTTGAGGGTAAGTTTACCCACCTTCAATAAATCAGCGTGACTGTTCTCATAGCCTTCATATCTGATTCCCATAATTATTCTGTCACGGATCAGACTGTCTCCACAAGTGTCACAGAAGTTGCATGTTTTTGCTAGAGTTCTCAGGCAAGTGACATAACTATCAACATTTTCTTCCATTGCTTGGTTTCTTTTGTTGAAATTGAATCGTTCCATTGTTTCATTAATCTCGCCTGTAAAGTAATCATCCAACTTTTCGAGCACAGTTTGTGGGTTTGTGTCAGATTCACCTGTCGTGAATTCGAATGCATTGTATATTCTAAGAATGTTCCTCCCGGCACAATGTAATAGTAATGAGGTCTGTACATCTTCGGGGGCGCCTCCGTGGTCTAGCGGTAGCGTGTTGGACTACAGATCACTACCACCCGTGTTCGAATCTCGGCGTGGGCATATCTGAAGGTTGTTCCGTCTTTGTCTTCGCTTCATTACCTTTGGAGGTCGCTCGGCCCATTTAGCCTACCATGTGGACAAAAGTGGCCGTAAAACATCAATCATCATCATCATCTGTACATCTTCGGGATGTTTATCAAGCTGGGTAATTTTGGCATAATTCTTCCATTTCTGCTTCCACAACTTCCAGTTCTCTGCTTTCAAATCCATCATAGTTAGTGTTTGTGGAGGGTTCACTCTCAGATGAGACGAACGTGGTCGACCTGATTAGCCGTCATCAGCCATTTTCTTCAATTCACTTATTATCGCTCAAAAGTATCCAGTTCCAACATCAAATTGGTATGTTGATGTGCTTGAACGGTCATTGACGATTAGTTACCTTTATAGTTCGTGGGTTTAGCTTCTTTTTCAAACCGCTGCCACCATGTTTCAATGTGTTCTATTCAGTAGAGGAGGGACCAGACGTAACTCAGCACCTGGTCCTCTAGGTTGGGGATTGAGCGTGGGTGTACATCCCCACCCCGAAAAACAAAAACGGTTATGGAAACTACAAAAATTCGTTGTTCTCACCCTATGTCCCACTGGAGAAGAAGATGATCAATTAAGTAAGTATTGTTTATTATGAATTAACTAATGTTGTCTAAAATCCCATCAACACTGCGGAGTTGTTGAGTTGAGTTATTTTGCCTCAACGATGATCACACCTGAGATGTGTAGCCGAGGGGCATCTCCACAGGGAAACAAATCCCTTAAACACGCCCATGACCCGGATCGCCGCTCCCGGTTGAATCGAAGAGAATGGGAGCTTACCAAGGATTAGGTGGAGTATTCAGTAGATCTGCTCCAGTAATCCATATGTAAATAATACGAGATTCTACTAATTCATACTAATGTATTACAAACATTTAAAAGACATTTAAAACAAAAACGAAATACTAAAATAATTATTGAAAATCGATTAAATTAAGAACAGAGTCATTATATTTCATAACAGATACCTTTAAGGTGACTTTAGTTAATGGGATATTTGGGATATTCTACTTTTATCATCACTAACTCTTCGTCTTTGACATTCTCTTTTATATTCAGAACTTAGAACATCAAGTGAGACTTCTCTGTATATCAAACAGGTGCACATCAAGTGAGACTTCTCTGTATATCAAACAGGTGCACATCAAGTGAGACTTCTCTGTATATCAAACAGGTGCACATCAAGTGAGACTTCTCTGTATATCAAACAGGTGCACATCAAGTGAGACTTCTCTGTATATCAAACAGGTGCACATCAAGTGAGACTTCTCTGTATATCAAACAGGTGCACATCAAGTGAGACTTCTCTGTATATCAAACAGGTGCACATCAAGTGAGACTTCTCTGTATATCAAACAGGTGCACATCAAGTGAGACTTCTCCGTATATCAAACAGGTGCACATCAAGTGAGACTTCTCCGTATATCAAACAGGTGCACATCAAGTGAGACTTCTCCGTATATCAAACAGGTGCACATCAAGTGAGACTTCTCCGTATATCAAACAGGTGCACATCAAGTGAGACTTCTCTGTATATCAAACAGGTGCACATCAAGTAAGATTTCTTTGTATATCAAACAGGTGCACATTAAGTGAGACTTCTCTGTATATCAAACAGGTGCACATTAAGTAAGATTTCTTTGTATTGACATTCTTCAGGTCATCTTCAGCGATATCGGTTTGAATTCTGGCAGAATGTGTTAAATTAATTATTGCCACCTACAATGTACTTTAAGTGCTTATTACTATAGACTTCGCGTATACACGAGTAACATTATTCGGTATACGAGCATTTAGCCAACGGACTTAGCCAACAGACATTTAGCCAACAGACATTTAGCCAATATTTGCAGGGGGGACATTTATCCAACATTAAAAATTTTCGTCTTACATCTACATGTATATTGTTATATTTTGAGTTTGTGTATGCTCTGTCAATATTATGTTCTCTTTGTGGATGTTGCAAATATAGGCCTATCTTTAGATAAGATGTTAGTAACATAATAATTAATGCTGCTTTTTGTACAATTTGTATATTTATATTAATGTATACTGTTTTCTTCGGTATTACACATAAATATAAATAATGATATGCAACATGCAATATGTGCATGGGTTTATGGGATAAAAGGGTCACGCAGTGCAATTAGATCTGGCTCAGTTTACAGTGCTTCTGTTTGGTGTACCTTCAAGTTGACCAGATCATCCCCAATGACACTTAACTTCTTTCACTCTGGAAGCCTGTGAACCGCGAGAATGATAATTAATTATCTACAACTGTGAGTTATAAATTATATTTGAGCGATATATGTGTATGAGATTCTTATGGCTGGCTACGGTTGGTTTGTTTTATTATGCTCTTAAATGACTGATTTAAAAAAAATTCAAACATAGTTATATTTAGCCGCTCAGTTAAAAAAATATAAAACATGGAAACAATATAGATAATACAAGCAAATATATTAAAACTATACGACGTAGATTTAATAATAGGAATATTGACTATGTACATCTATGGACGACATTCGTACAATGAATTGAATAAAATTCAATTGCATACACTATGACGTCTGAATATAACAGCTGTGGACTATATGCAAAATTCCGTGTTTGCAAGTTTTTACAATATGAGACATCACTATGTTTTTGTTACATTCCTACAATGAATTTTTACAAAAATACCATTACATACACTGTTTTGTATTTATTGAAGCAGCTATATTTATGAAAACTCGCATAAACATAATTTAAAAAAAATGAATGTTGGCTAAATGTCCCCCCTGCAAATATTGGCTAAATGTCCGTTGGCTAAATGTCCCTGATTCACATTATTCTTATAACTAGAAGTGAGTTGGAGAAGGCTTCGTATAATGATAATTCAATTGCTAATACGATATCTTCCGATTTTAGATCTAAATATATTAAAGTTTTATTGTGCTAAAGAATGGTAAATTTCGTAACCTGTATATTATTGGTTCTACATGATGGATGATGAGAATGTTCAGGTCCCACAAACAGTATGTTGTCCCAATGTTTCAATCGATGAGGAATAAAGCCATACCTGTCACTGATTATGCTGTATCTCAAAAGGTATTGATGTATTAGCACTTACTGAAACGTGGCTTGGACCCAATACTGATCGACTCACCACAAATGAGTTGGTTCCTGGAGGTTATGAGTTTAATCATATTCTTGGTAAAAGTGACAGACGTGATGATGGTATTAGCATATTTTACAAATCTGGACTGACTGTTACGCTGAGTAAGTCGAAGATAAATGAGACATATACACATTTTGAAAACATGGACTGTACCATTAATATAGGGTAAGTTGCAGTTAGATTTTCTGTTATAGATAACAAAAAAGGCTTTAAAAGTATGACCTCCTCCACCGAATCCCCATTCGTAGAATCTTGCCACAGACAAAATAATTCAGTAATGGTCTGATAGAGATCTCTCTAGGAATCTGAAATAAGGTGACGTACGTAAGTTAATTACTATATATTTCTATCTATGATAATGATACATTATATCGTGATATAACATTATATATTTAGCGATGATGATTATTATGATAACAATAACATCAACACCTAATGAACAACATCTAATTTATCCTATTATTAAAATATCATATTTCGAACAGTTTTGAATTAGATTTATTTTTATTTGTTTTCTGCCGTCCTTCACTCTTCGGGTACCACCGGGTCTCGTTTTGGGGGTTCACTTTATCAAACGTTATGACGCATTATGGTTTTTGTCTATACGTTATGATGGTTCCAAACTACTCCCTCGATAAACGTGCGATCTCCGCTGATAAATGTGTTTATTGGGCGTTTCCTGTATCATGTTATTATCCTGGATGTACGGAACCTTCATACCGATAGAATGACGTAACTGTTTCCTACAAAAAAAATATCTCGCGAGTAAGAGGCCGGCTTCTGTATGTTGTGATAATTATATATTTAACAAAAAAATAGGCAACTTACACACACAGTTCATCTCATTTTCCATTCTCTACGTACACGAGTACTTTATGGCAAGGAAAATATTTGCCGAATGTCTAAAGAATGTTTTCACAAAATGTGACTAGCATTCCTTTTTTCAGTCCGCTACTTATTTTTCGAGCAAGCGGGGTGGGGGTAGATCTTTGTGTACGTGCATGCTTTCTTTTTTCATAGCTTAAGAGCGAGTCCAAGCACTTCCCCTTAAAATCCTGTTGTGAAGCACCGCACTCTGTTCTGGTATTTCTATAAGAAAATGGTTGGCGAGACAAAGTAGTCTGAAGGGGGGGGGGCCGATGGGGGGAGATTTATATATTGTAGTAACAAGTAGAACTACTTTATAAACATATTTTATTTTCATTTACATGTTACATATGATTTATAACCGAACAGTTGAGGCCACATTATTATTATTATTATTATTATTATATTTAGTAGTGTATTTTGAAGAATATGCTAGCCCAACCGAAGGCCCCTCGCTCAATCGTACCACAAGCTTCCCGTGGCGCCCCCCACTGACCGCTAAAATCCAGACGTTCAGGATGTTGACTACTCGGCGGGTATCCTGGCTTTCGGCTATTGTACTCCAATCAGTCTGGATACTGGCTAGAGAGGTCAGTGAAGGTCAAGCCGGTAATTAACTCCAACTTATCATTGTATAGCTTCAGGTGATCCGTCAGAGTTTGAAGTCTACTAGTTTAGAATGTTTTACGAGATCGACTCTTTAATGCGCCACCAGATAAAGTACACCTAATCGACTTCAGGTTTTTACTAATGTACACCACGGGCCGCCACCACATCGCCTGGTACACACATCAACCAGCACGTGATGATCCCGAGTTTTGTTTTTCCGTTTCGAGATCATTTGTCGGAAATAAAACGCCACACGAGTCAGAGTTTGGCGAACAACCGAAATTTTATGGTTTTAGGATCTCGGCAATCAGCTTTCTGGATGATGATGATGATGATGATGATGATAGCAAGGGGGTTCGATGAATAAACTTGATGTTCATGAAACAAACGTACTCCGTTAAAATAATTCTAAGTTAATGCTTCCAATTAATGCCCACGATTATTACAAAATCAACCGAATGCGCGGAGTAAGTCATGGGATAATAATATAGGATTTAATAACAAATACATGTTTTTATTGCATATTTTGGGATGATATCAAATTAGGAGTAAAAGACTTATTATCCCATTTGTGACTTTAAGTTCGTATTAAAAAAAGTCCATGTTTTCCGACCAAAAACTTAGTCATGACTGAATCACGTGCGCGCGCGCGCAAACAATGTACAGAACATAAAAGTAGATGTTGTTTGCAAAACACTTTTGAACAAAGTATCATGTGCTGTAGCAGTGAATCACGTTGTACTTGGTACCGAGGATTATGGCTTCGATCCGTAGATTATTTCCTTCACCCACAACATCGTTGGTGGCCGACGACGTTAGATGGCGCTGCCGTCTCTCTAAATTAAAGACCAAACCCGTAAAACCTTAGCAGGTATGGGGCATTTCTGTCCCCCCCCCCCCCATACACACACGCCTTCAGCGAGGGTATTTCGGCTCCGTGTTTCAGGTACGGCTTCCCAATAAGTGCCGTAGAAGGTGATATTATCAGCCAAGTAATTAAAAATACCACATTGGAAATAGGTCGTTGATGGTGCCGTGTGTTATCCATGTTTTGTGATCGTAGATCAAGCAAAAGGATATTTAATCCAATAGACTATTATAGAACGTACACCACTATTACACCACTTTATTACTAGTTATATCTTAAATAAAAACGGTGATTATCATTTGTGTTAAGATTAATGATATCCCTCTCACTGTAATCAACAAAAGACTCACTACGGATCGAATTTAGTTTGTTCCCGTCCTCCCTCCCGCGGTACAAGTTATTTTAATTTGCTGGAATGTTTATACGTCTGACCGGATCGGATGTATGATAAAAATACAGCCATAAAACGGTTTATGACATTAATGTTGGCATGCTAATTTATGGAGTCTGCCAAATCGTTGATAATTTGTCCCTCTTGTCGTGCTCATCCATGTAAATGGAATATTGGGGGGGGGGGGGGGTTTCTGGACTGATGTTTTGGCGATTTATAGATTTTTATAGATTTATTTTTTACTAGAGAGCATTTATCATATAAATCGATCAAAGCCGTCATGTTCGGGTGTTTGCGCGTTTTACATCGCAGTCGTTTGGCATTTTAATGGCGCCATTTAGGATATTAAGCCGGTGTCAGAACTTTTATGTTGACATTCGAGTAAACGTAAATTAAAATAATTCGCTGAGATGTTGATTTATTTTACTTGGTATTAAATATTGTATCTGATGGTAGCCATCATGTATAATGATGTATAATATGTCATGATTATAGCAGACGATGCTCGTATGTTAGCAGTGTGTGTGTGTGTGTGTGTGTGTGTGTATGTGAGTATGTGCATACCTTTCCTGCGTATTAGTTTCAGTTATCTTTATTTGAGTCCTTCTAACCGACGGGTTTAGAGATGACCTTTCGTATGTGTCAAGGAGCGGCAATAACATATTAAATGACCTTTTTGTGCCATCGTGTCGTGTACATTAACCCATTACTCACTTCTGTACTTCATCGGATAGTACGTGAACGAATACATTCGAAAGAGGAATGAGAAAAAGACAGCTTTATCTTAACATTTCACTTTACCATGAGAATTAACCGAATCATTTAAAATGATATAATATATGGGTCGCTATGAACCCTTCCTGGTATAATAATTTTTATGGCCTCTTAAATGATCCATATTTAATGCGTCCATTAACCGTCACAACGTTGTCACGACCAATGTTTATAACCAAAAATTCCTGTTATTGTGTCACATCTGACATATAGCACAAGTTTTTTGTTTGTCTTTAGCTCCCCATCTTCAATATTGCACATTCTCCAAGCAAGAAATGGTCATTTATGCGTGCGTGGGGAAATTTCAGTTAATTAGCATGCATAATTAGGCGAAAAGTTGAGCCATTAAAATGTTATTGGCAGCACGCCAAGAAAATGTAATTCCCACGTGTGTGCAATAATTATTGAGATGGTGTGAAATTTATTTAACAGAATGATGATGATTGATGTTTTACGGCCACTTTTGTGCACAAGGTAGACTAAATGGACCGAGCGACTTCCAAAGGTAATGAGACGAAGTGAAAGACGAAACAACCTTCAGATATGTCCACGCCGGGATTCGAAGACGGGTGGTAGTGATCTGTGGTCCAGCACGCTACTGCTACACCACGGAGGCGCGAATAAAAACTGTAAATATGGTACTAGTAGTAGTAGCAGTAGTAGTAGCAATAGTAGTGGCAATAGTAGTAGCAGTAAGAGGCGTCGGACACTGTTTTAATTATCATATATTATATACCTAGTTAACGTAGTCTGTATCTCTGTCACGTACGTCAGATCTCCGTTTATGTTTACACTCTTCAGTACCCACAACGTGTCACCGTGTATTGTTTACACGTGTCAACAGTTACGAAATTTGATCATTTCATGACGAGATTAGGTAATGACCGGAGACATTTTGGGTAAACACGATAACAGACCCAGACGTAAAACAATAAACAAACTTATGGCGACTTGTTGTAAATTATAATATATTTAATTTTTATTAAATTGTTTTCAGATTCGTATCTAGTTCAACTGTTTTAAAGTACGCCAGGTGCCATAATCCATTCCCCCTCCCCACTCCCCCGGCCTGCTTGATCAACCTGTACAATATACCATCAATATCAGCAACCTGGATGTATATTCCTCCCACTATAGGTATTCATTTTTCAAGGTGTGAGCGAGTAGGTCCGTGAAAGAATACATGGTTTCGATCACGAAGCTTACTGTTCCCTCTCCCCCCCCATCTTATTATTATCGTGATAATAGTTTAAATATGTAAACTTCGCAAACTCTTGTTCGCTTGACTTTTGGCTGAACTGGTAGAGTGGTTGGTTTCAGGCATCGTGTACTGGGGTACAAATACCCAGCGGTGTTTCACATTTCATCTGATCTTTGGCAAAATCTTAAATAATATGAACAAAAGTGAAAAGTCCACAAATCAACGAAATATCACACACATTCCTGTTTATTAATATTGTATAAACCTTTCTCCAACCTAATATTTGATATAGACCTGATGCATTAAAATTGATTCATCTATAAACCTTTAATTTTTTGCGCTTATAAATATGATATAATATTAATTATGCCCTCGTTTTAGCTAATTTGATTTGTGAAATTCCAAATTTCCGTCCCAGATATTCTGGTTAAGAGTACGATACCCAAGTTTACTAGGAAAACGATGCTTATTTGAAAACGACGTGTGTGGGTGTGTGTGTGTGTGTGTACACGCTCGCGCACGTGTCTGTAAGAGCGCGCGAGTGTGTGTGCGTGTGTGAGTGTCCGCTGGCCAAGTGTTTTGTCCAACAAAATTTAAACGAAGACAATAGACTTTCATGTTTGCCCTTTGTCGACAGGAAGTGACCCCCCCCCCTAGAGCGACATTAACATAAAGCCAACCATACATACTTAATGTCAACATCATTGTTAGAACTTATCTACTTTAATTGACAACAAATAGTTTAATATATTTACGTGTGGGTTCGACCTGTTTTTGTTGTTATTATTATTATTATTATTAGTAGTAGTAGTTTAACTTATGTGGAAAGGGATTGAGTTATTTTTGTTTCTAATTAGCTATAACTTGTTATTTTTCCGTGGTATTCATGATTATTTTAATGTCCACTTAACACGTGACAGATACTTCCGGTCACTGAAAGATAGTGGTTTTTAACTTGTACAATTAGAATTATTTAAATTACGTTGGTAATTACGCTCCCCGTAATTACAATGTCAAATCAGTAGTACTTATAGGCTAACGTGTACACAGGCAAAACCGGGCTACTGTGTTACCATTTTGTAAGTCACACGGACGCACGCACACACACACACGCACAGAGAGAGAGAGAGAGAGAGAGACTTTCCTATGTATATCACTTTTTGTCACCATTCGATGTGCATAGAAAATCAGCGGATTAGAGCCGGGGTACTGTCGTATTCTGACCGACCACACTATGTACTGGGCTGTCCCGTCCCTCATATAGTCGAGTAGTCCTAGATACGGGTCTGCTGGTAGCAGTGATGACTGTGACGCGTTCCACTCACGTTCGATGTCAAATATTTGGAGGAAAAACCTCAAAATAAAAAAAATGCCGGCAATTTTCCGTCATTTGTCACGAAATCTGACACCACAATTGGCTTATTACCGACGAGAGAGAAACATTGCTCGCAGATAGTAATCGGTGAATAGAAAAATAGGCTTAATTTCGGTATTTAGATTCGACTAGAAACTAGTTGTAGGTCATTATGCTAGCAGACGTCTAGATTACTATTGTTATAATTTAATATGTTTAACCTTTGGTAATAATTGTCACATAAGGTGAAGATGATAATGTGGTGTCACTGAATTAGGCCGTGTTTACAGTCGGACGTGTTATACAGTTCTGTGTGGCGCTTACCGTTTATAGAATGCGGCGCGCGCATATCCTCAGGGATGTGGGTTCGGGATGTTTTATACTCTTGAGTCGGCTGTTTTCGTCATAAAGGTGTACACGGGTTATTTACCTCTGATCCAAATTATTGATGTTTTACGGCCACCTTTGTGCACGTGGCAGCTTAAATGGGCCGAGCCTCCTCCAAAGATAACGAGGACAAGTTAAAAATGAAATACTCTTCAAACATGGCTTGAACCCAGGTGCTGAAGATCTGTGTTCAACCGCGCTACCAGTTAGCTGATGGAGGGTCCCATCTCCACTCCAGAATTGATCATTTGGGGCTGAAGAAGAAAAAGATGCATTGTATATTATACTATGTGTTTGCGCGGGCACGCACGTGTGTTTGTTTGTGTGTGTGTCTGTGTGTGATTACAGATGCCTAGACTGTCCCAGTTACTTTCTGGAGCATCTTATTGACATCCGTGTGTTCCACCTATTTATTTTTCTATTTGGAATTAGAAAAATAGGCAGTTGTGTTAAATAGATATTGTCGAATTACAATGTTTCTTTAGATCTGTGTTTAACAAAGGCAGAGAATGACTAACAGATCTAGTATCAACAGTCAGGTTTCTATGTTATCAATATGATGGCAGGATAATTCTATTTACAGTTTATGATAACAGAACTCAGACACAGAAAGAATGGCAACATGCCGAACTGAGATAAGGGATAGAAACTAAAAACATGAATGACTAACAGAGAGACAGATTATGTGTGTGTGTGTGTGTGTGTGTGTGTGGAGCGCGGGGTTAAGTAATACAAGTTGGCAATGTAATCTGTTTATCTTGGTATTGTTGTCGTTGGTGAAACGGAAAGAGCCCTCTGACCTTGACCGCCATCCGACCTCAAAATGTGAAGCCACACACACACACACACCACTCTCTCCAGCCCTCCCCATATAACATGGCCTTGACCGGCATCCAATCGAAAAATGTGAACACACACACACACACACACACTGTTCTCAGACACATGCTCTTACGTATTCATATACACAAGATCACTAACTGGCTGAGAGCCACAAATATATATTCGTTGAATCTGGTATATTTTTCATATACATACAAGCGTTATCTCAGATCCAAACTCGCCTGTACACACACACTCTAAACACACACACGCGCACGCACCAGATGTTCACTTTATAAGCTTGTTCTCTAATAAGGCCAGTCTTGTAACCTAAGCCGCGGCCAGATCACACACACACACACACACGATGGACAAACAATCGTCAGGTCATTTAGAGGTCACACCAGCTACGAGCAGACGATGGGGAAGTGGCGCCAATCAGGGTGAAAGTTAATCAATTCGCCATTTGAATACTTCTACAAACGCTGGAAAATTCGAAACCTTCAAGCTAAATGAAGCCATGGTGATGATGATGATGCTGTTTGATGGCAAACGATGACTGATGATCAATGATGGTGTACGAGTGATGATATTGATATTGTAAATCTCCACCTGTTAACTCGATAGAGCTTAGTAACAAGAATGGTCTTTTAAGAACAAAGTTGTCTCTCTGGGATCAATACAAAATCATATTTATTGGATGAAAAACAACAAAAAATGGGTCACAGTAGAAATAAATAATTATTTGAGAGTATTAAAAATAATGACAATGGCATGAGTAGTAATTTACAAATAATAGTGAGTCTATGGCGTTTTTTAATAGCTGGTTAGAGAGGAATCAAGTTTGTGTATTTGTCTGATGGACCCCCCCCCCTGAAGGCAATCAATATGATTATAAGGATAGAAAGGACGATCGGATGGGGGGAGTGGTATGAGGGAATTGTTATATTCCTCTAGCAACTCCCTCAGCGGCTTCTGTTCTCTACAGATAGAATGACCAACTGACTGACTGATTAGACTGACTAGCCGGTTAACCCTACTGACTGACTAGCTGACTGTCTCTCTAGTTTAGCAGACACGTTGATGAAGTAAAGTTGTATCCTTCTCGTAAACATCGGGCGATAAGCAGATCTTTTAGTAACGACACCTTTCCGTTTGATTAAAAAAAAGTTTCTTGTGATTTTGTGTGTGAGTTTATATTTTCCTTCTCAGTATGTGGGATATGGTCTAGTCTAGTTCTGTGTGTGTGTGTGGGGGGGGGGGGGTTCACAGAAACGTGTATGTAATAAGAAGGGGGGGGGGTTATTATAGAAGGCTTGGAACATTGGGGGGAGGAGGATCTTAGAAGGAATCATATTTCTCAGTGCTGTCTGATGTTTTTATAGTCGGGGATGAGGTGGGTATTTGGAGGAGGGGGGGGGGTGTTCTTGACTAAGGATTTTCTTCCCAAAGTCGTACTTCATAAGCTCATCTCGACCTTGAGAATAAGGCAGATGTAAGGGTATTTCAACAAGCAAGCCACATGTTTATCTAGTAAAGTGTGCCTCAGTATCTTGCCTTGGATCCAAACAAAACAAAACGATTTACCGACAGATGAAACAGAGTTGAGTAGCTACGGGTACCTCATAGATGAGTATTCTCCGGCTGTTTCTCGAAGTTAGTTCCGTTTTCGTGTAGATCGAGACTTACCACGAAAATAATATACGAAAATATATCGATATGGTAATGGCTTCGGTGAGGACAAGATGATGAAAAACGAACTGGGAAGGATGATACTCGGTGTCTGCGGCCTCTGGTATTTATAATAATTTATTAGAAGTCATAAAAATATTATTCTCAGGAGGCAATACATGCTAGGTTTGTCGACCGATAACCCGGACATGTTCAGGATCCACCTCTCCGTCTGGCCGTCTGGTGTTGAGCAGATCCCGGTTACACAACAGGATAACGAACTGATCCCGAACAGGATTCAGGAGAATGTCTGTGCGTCGGTTAATACGCCATATTAGTGACCTATGTGCCATATATTTTCCGGATATTAATATCGAGCCGTTGAACAAACAGGCGGCCATATCCGATATCGTTTATCATAAACACTGGACCGTCTGTCTGGATTCGGTGTCTGGATACAAGACTAATGCTGCCAAATGATATACACACCCAGACAAACAAAATATCTTCCCCGTATATATATATATATATATATATATATATATGTATATATATGGGGGTCTGTTTCATATGTCGCTCATGTGTTATTATTTTGTGTCTTTTGAGTTCACTTCCTCATATTAATATTAATTTTATGAGTAAAATATTATTATGGACGACGAATGTTGCTTAACGACACAATTTAGTTCATTCAATGTCATAAAATATTATTATCTATATCTATATATATTTATTGGATATGACGACTAGACCATTACAATGGGGATTATATTATAATAATACTGTGAGACTTAAGCTACAACATCATTGTTGATAATCATAAACATCAAACAATTAGAGAGAACAATGGATGACAAAAAAATAGACCAACTTTACTCATCACTTTGAACCATTTTGACAATAGCTACCTGTATATAATATACTTAATATAGATATGAGTAAAGTTAATAAAGACTGAATGAAGTTTTATATCAGTTTCGGGGTGTTTGTGTGGGGGGGGGGTGACTCTATTATGTAGATGGCATAAACTCTGAGATATGTTAAACTAGCACTAAACGTAGTAAACTGCACCCCCCCCCCCCCGGCCGAGTAATTGTGGTATAACACATAACTATGATAATAAAAGGTGTTTATTGAAATAACACACACACACACACACAGACACAACCGCCTTATACAAATTATCTATAGCATAAAGGGCTTTTTATGTTAGTTAGACATATATTTTCTGTTAGACATAATATATGTTAGACCACATTTGTTTTTAAATTCATTACTTTACAAAGTACTATGTTGGAGGGAGGGGGGGGGGAGTTAGATTATTATGAATTTAAAAGATGTTATTAGAGTTAGTTTCTGTGTAATAATTGTTTGATGATATGTCAGAAGTTATGTAGGTCAAGAGATAATTTACGTCTTTGTTTATACAACCAGGATACTGTGATTTCTATACCGTGTACACGTATCTGATATTTGTGTTATACACCAATAGTCCAAATGGTGTATAACACTAGAATGTTATACATTATTACCCCGTCTATGATACTATCTGAGCTGAGATTGGAATAAATCGACCGTAACATATTAATTTTTTTTTATAAAAAAAACATCATCGCACACTTTACACAAATTACAGATAGATGTCTAGATCTTTGATCATTTCTTTCACGGGATCACTGATAAAACTATCCATGTAGAAATAGGTAGATAGACACATAGAAATGACAGGCGGACTATTAAATAAATCAATTAGAAACCAAAATATTGTATTCGTTAATAACAATGAACATGCACCCATAAGCACCAACACGCAGACGACCTATTTCCGGAAATGGCGCTAAAATTCGAAGGCATTCGTTCAATGCCTCATTGCAGGTTTACTTTTAAGAAAAACAAATTATAGGTTAGATCCAGAACAAACTGTTTGAGAGTATTGAGTCACGTAGACATCTAGAAACCTTTCATCACCCGAATCATTCCCGCCATTTAATGTGTGTTTATCCCATTTTCCGTCAGAATTCGTCAATATTATGACGAGATCCGGAATTTGCCACAAGGTCACGCACAACCTAATCAGTTTCACAAGTATGTCAAGTCACAGGTTCACCAGTGACTAAATCTTAGGGATGCGAGAAGTCATCCGACCAACGGCACTTTCTTTGGTTCGTGTATTCTAGTGTTACATAACCCCGGAGCAGCTAAATTCCGGATCAGGAAAGAGATTCGATGTCAGAAAAGCCGACGAGCTTATCAGCCACCTAGAGGCGTTTCCTTATCTCCATGGTGACGTTTATCAAAGCGTGCCCGACCGTTCATTTCCGGTTATGATCACAGCCAGACAGTTATCCAGGCGTTCTTACATGAGTAATTAAAACCGAGTATATCGAGTAGTACTCACTTCTTAAATACTCATGTTAGAGGATAAAGTCTGACAGACGGATACCGAGATGAGTAACATTATTATATTGGTTAGGTTCCGTCCCAAGTCTCCCCCCCACCAAGCAATTGGTGTAGATTTCGTGGGTTATATGACCCGGACATATTCGCAAGTGTGAGAAAGTGGATGGCAAAAACTTGTCCCGGAATACTCAATCCAGGAAAGTCACATTCCTCGTCGTGTCAAAGAATGTTTTCAGGATCATCTGTAGAATAACAGTTGACTCTCCAATGTTATTTCATAACTATATTATAATGTCAACTTGTTTATATTGCGCGACACATTTCTGTTAAAAAGAACATTATATTATTTTATTTCAAATTACCGGTTCCTAGCTAGGTTCCTTTTAAAATGCGAAATATTATTTTCGACATATTTCATACATCACGTTACTCGGTGAAGCAGCCATTTTGTTCAACAGCTACTAATGTTATGTTTCACCGACTAACGTGTAGTATAATATTAATGTGATACAAAGGGGGGGGGGGAATCCGGTAATTTTTAGTGATTCTAAGTCGTCTGTGTTTATATCGGAAGAAATTGTAGCTGGGGAAATATTATATGAAAATATTATCACTAAAATTATCAAGATGTAGGACTGATTGCACGGCAGCCATACTGTTTGTTAACCCCCCCCCCCACACACACACACACACACACACATTAGCTCATGAGCGGCTACGGGAAAAACGATAAGAGTTGTGTAACGGTTGTTGCTATAAATGTTTGCCTCGTAACCGCTGTTATCATGCCGCTGGGCTTCAGCAGCTGCGTTCGTCAGCTGCTAGATACAACGTTCGTACAACAATTGCGGACCACTGCTGTATATTAAGGTCATTAACCGATCCTAGTCACAACAACGATATAATTAACAACAATAACAACAGCAGCGTTGTGCAGGCGTCCCCAAACATCACAATAATGTTCAGTTATTCAGACATTACTTGGGTCGTATCCAACTCGAGGTGACCTAGGGTTATTATCTGCTCCGGAAAAGCCATTAATCAACTTCGGTACACTCGCCATTAATCTTGTATCCAGACATCGGTTATATCAGGTTTTACCTCCCACAGTTCAGAATCCTATCACCAAACTGATCCGGAGCAGTGTACTGGTAACATAACGACTGTTTTGGTTTCACGTTTCAGTTTATAAATTGTAACGTTATTAGTTGTGTAACACGAGTAAATTGTAACGCGATAGTAAGCAATTTAACTTCAATAGTAATTTCAAACACAAACAAGTTCATACATGTTAGACCTAAATGCAAGTTATTATAACAACAAACGCTAAATATTTAAATGCAGACAAGTTTTTAAGTGTATCAATTGATATATTTGGCGGTTCGGTTCTTTTGTGGACGTCTGTTGTCATTCGTTTACATTCACACCATAACATCACACAAACAACAAAGTTAACGTTTTAAGCTTATATTTTATTGTGCAGTCAGTGTTGTTTACATCTGCTTGACAAACAATTAGCACTCATCAAGTACAGTACAAACAAACTTGTGATGTAGAGACGACTGATCAGCCTCGATAACAATAAACCCGTCCTTGAAAGCTGCCGTACGCCGGAAGTTGTTACAAAACACCGGCCGGTAGGGGGCGTATGGCAGGCCTCGTGTGTGTACGCGCAGAGACTAACTGCGTCAAACGGATGTACGCAAGACGCCACAAGCCAATAAAATTGGTAGAAACCATACAATATCTGAACAAACTCTCACTAAATACTTCTTTGGTAGAAAATAATAAACTTTATTACAATATACTTTAATAAACGCGTTTATCCTTCAAAAGCCGGCCGAGGACGCGCGGAGCGGATCCGATGATGTGGGGATCCCTCTGGCCCTCGCCTAGAGTTGATAACAATCGACAACAAACGGTGATAAGATTTATAGGCGACAGTTAGCGCGACACCTAAAAAAATAGAATATCTACAGATCTTGATGGAAGCCGCTACTACGACGCATCTCGGGATGTAAACATTTAACAAGCGAACGGTAAACATTCAAACATCTCGTGGTATAGATCTACACGCTGCTATGGATCGACAACCAAGGCCCCGAGAAAAGCGACCGCTTAATTCCAAATCCTAGTCCACGCGTTCTATTTGCGAGTCGTGACAGTGGTGAGTGAGTCGAGTGAGTGAGTGAGCAATTAAACCAGGATAGTTCCTGCGGGGAAGACTGCTTGACAAAGCGAGTTTATGGAAGAAAAAAATAAGAACTGAAGGCGTGCAACTTTTTTAGTCGGTCCTTAACTAATTTAGTACCCTACCTCTCCGGAATAAAAAAAAATAAGACGAAATAAAACTAGCGAGATTTCAATACTGTCTATAATTATCTAGCGCAGAGTCCTCTATTGTGCACCATGGAGCACGTACACACGTACGCCTCAAGCGTGCGCGCGCGCGCTGCCTGTGCCGGTGAAAGACCTGTCTACAGCTGTGGGCCGACGTTGGAGACGAGCGAGTTGTAGGCCTGTTCCCAAGCTCCAGAGTCGCAGGCTCCGCCAAGGGTCTTCTGGAGATATGGCATCAACACAACGCCAAGATCCTGAAACGAAACGGACGTCGACGTAAATAATTGTCCGGATCAAGTATCTTTGGTATGTGTGTGGGTGGAGGTTCTGTGTGTATGGCACAGTGTAATTACCGGAAGTCCGCCAGTCAGAGGGGTACTAGTCTGGCAAGTCTGAAAACTGCATTAAATAAACACGAGCTCAAAGTAACGTGACGTGACGTTGCCTGGATACACACACAAAGCCAGCGACCTTAATTACACAAGAACAGGCGCCATTGAGCGGGTATGACGTAACATGTACCAATCCAGGATGGTCCTGGATAGAAACACGGGCGCCTTATAGTAATTATTAAAAAAATGATATTACAGCTAAAAGTCGGGAAGTGATATTACAGCTAAAAGTCGGAAAGTGGAAGTATTTAACCCGCACCGTATCCTCCCACCGAATAACGCACACTGCCAGCAACCCCCCCCCCGGAAACATTTACAGATGTACTTACAGAGAACTGCTGCTGGTTGAGTCCCTTGTGCTGTGGCATCTTGGCGAGTACGGTGCAAGCGCTGGTGAAGGAGCCGGCATCTCCAGACTTCTCGATCACTTCCAACAGTTTGGAGACCACCTTCGTGGTGTGGGTCTTGAACTTTGGCATGGACTTCAGACTGTCTGGGTCCTTGCCCTTGTAGTCAGCGAAGACGGTCTGATGCTGGGGGAACTTCTTGAAAAATCTGCGGCAATGTAGAGGGACGGGTTAAGACATTTCGCTATTTTTGGATATTGTATAAAGAGATGAGCGATGCAATTTCTAATTCGGGATCGATTTGACAGAAGCGACCACCAGAAACTACTTACTCGACGAAGATGTTCATGGCATGGGTGGAGACATCACCCTTAACGGCAGCAATGTTGTCGGATAAACCCATTGTGATTCTGTGGAAATAACAAAATTTTATTATTTGCAAGAGATATAAACGACGATTAGATCTATTGGGTAGCCATTTATCTTAGGCTGAAAACTGAAGGGCCTCCGAAATTCAATAAAAAAACAATCAAGTTTCATGTTGGGGGCGGGTGGGGGGGGGGAAGATCAAATCGTGATCGAATCAGAATTATTTAAGTCGATTTATAATAATAATGGCTGCTGTCCACGAATGCCTTCAGCATCGACCACCTAAGAATAAAGACCAGATGTAGGAGGGGGGGGGGAATTTTCCGCGAAGGTTAAAAAACTAGAGCTGCATCACTGTACAAGTCGGAACACTTGCGTCATCACGTACCAGGACGTGTACAGAACAAGACATGGTATACGGATAACAGATATTTTGACAAGGGTACGTTTTTCAGCCGTCTAGACTCGCGCGTCAGTTTGTAAAAACTGAGACCAGACTAAGGTATTTTTTTTATCTCGCAGCATGTACGTGATATTTTGCAAGGCGCTGCCCTGTGTGGATAATTTCCATGACCATCGTGTACATCTTTCAGAATGCCACCAAGATTATTATACGAGAATGCAGTTATACTACAATAATGCATTGTTACTGAACAACTTAATACAAGCTCAGAGAAGCTGCGCCGAACAATGACCAAATTACCATCCGATACCCGGCCAGGAGATAACATTACAGAAAAATGAGCACATCCATTGGATGAGCGGTTAATTCTCTGAACAAAAGGCTGCCTACTCCAACCAACAGACCTAGCTGGCCAGCCACTAGAATAAACCGAGCCCGGCAGCCAATCACCAGCCAAACGCCCCTGACCAGCCAGCAAGTCAGCCAAAAGACCACCCCCTCCCCAAACACCATGCGGCCATCAAAAGTCGCTCTCAGATTAACTAGACAATGATGAGCGGGCCATTGTCAATGGGTTAAGAGAACCTCCCCGAACACACATGATAATGGAAATACATCACTTTCTCGCAGACTCTCCGACAACTACAAATAAATCATTTAAAACCGAAGTTGAATAGCTCGGATGCCGTTTCCGGATACATCAATCTCCTACAACCATTAGACCTCCTAATATGCTCTTAAATACTCTTATTAACAAACTAACTGAATCGAAATCACTTATTAACAAACTAACTGAATCGAAATCACATGTTGGGTGGAGGGCACACTCGACCACGTGCTGCCCAATTAAAAAAAATCGATTGATATTATCCATCAAACTCGAGGGTGACCAGAGGGCAAATGCTTCGAAGCAAGATATTCAAGACTTCAGCCACCACGTGTCGTACACTTGAAAAACTTATTTTCAGAGCAAAAAAATAGAAATATCCCACCACGTGCATATAGTGATCGATGTCGTGTCACGTGTTCGTGGTACATATCGGTCAACGAGAGACGTGACTAATGTGAGAACAATAAAACAAAACAGCCATCGGCAGTTTTCCCGCCGTCTCGCCTAATAATGAACAGTTTCGAAAAGTCGTACAGCTGGGTATGACCAGCGGTTATTGTAAGTATTCTATTATCAGACAACCTTATCAGCCGAAACATCGAATAACAAATGGTCAACTCCGCGTGCGGTATTTTTTAGCAAGATCGAAAAAAAGGCGAAAAATCAACTGCCATGAAAATAAATACGATAAAACAAGGTAACAGCCGCTCTTAGAAAAGATCCACAATAATATCTACAATCAAACGCAACACGATTTTCGTTTCATCAGAAAGGAAATATTTTAATACATCATCGAAAAAAAGGCGAAAAATCAACTGCCATGAAAATAAATACGATAAAACAAGGTAACAGCCGCTCTTAGAAAAGATCCACAATAATATCTACAATCAAACGCAACACGATTTTCGTTTCATCAGAAAGGAAATATTTTAATACATCATCGTCCCCGGAAAAAAATCATCAAAATGGCAGTTTTCAGAATATATTAACGGCCAACTTTTAAAAATAACAACGACGCTATCTCGGTAGCGCATCTTCTCGAAGACAACGAAGCCGTCCATATCCCAAACACGCGGCAGCGATAATCTCTCATCACGACAAGCACACACATCACTAGACTATATATATATATATAATCGAGACTAACCTGTGGTTGGCAGAAGTAATCTGTACCAAAAAGGAGGAGCTCTTCAACTTAGATACTAGTCGGCTGACAGCTCAGAGACAGAGTGACTCGAACCAGTCGGCCACACCACCTCTTATAGTGGACGATAGGCGGCTGGAACGCCGCCTAGCGCACGTAGCCCCCGGACGGGCCGACAAAACTGGAGCGTGGCCGAAAACCTAGACTCCTCTCTATCGGCTAGCAGCACCATAACTTATTGACCTGTTACTACTCACGTATGCCGAGGTGTCGCCTGGTAAAATTCCACTGTCCAGTCGCCCCTCTCGCCTCGTTTGCCCCGCTGGATGAGCAGATAGATAGAGAGATGGGTGGATAAATAGATGGTCGGTTTTGGGTACGACTTGTGTACGCCAGATGGTACCTTAGTACGCTAATGGCCAAACGTGTTCTCTGTAACCCTGTGTGTGTGTGTGTGTGTGTGCGTGCGTGCGTGTGTGTGTGTGTGTATATTATTATAATATATATATATATATATATATATAATTATATATACATATATATTAACATGCTTCTATCTATAATTGATAATCAAAACTTTTGCCATTTTCTGAGAATCACCTTCGATATCACTAAAAAGAGCAACGCTTTAATTTAGTCTGCAGCGTACCTAATTAGCAAAGATAGTCATTACCAAGCGATGATAAATATTTAATTAGCAACGAATGCAATCGGAGATTTTCTAACCAATCAATGCAAATGGCCTGCATAAATATTCAAATAGAAAGTGGCGTACATGTTTGGTCTTCCGACATTAACAACTTGTTGCCGTTTAGAGTTTTGCGCGAAGAAAGCCAAATTTTCACGGACACCGACCCATCCAGGACTTAACAGTCAATCGAAACCGATAGAATGCTCCGAACTGACAGGTGTTTCATCGTTCGAACTTTCCGTTTGTTTCTTTTATGAAGAATTTTATTTGGGCGTCAGTCCAAGGAAATAGGTCAATTTTCCCGCGTAAATATTTAACCAGTTTGCCTTCGCGCAGGAGACAGAGTCGCTGATTGTTGTCATTCAGGTTTTAGTCGATTCTGTATCACATTAGCATCATTGTACATGAAGTAGAAATATTTATAATAATATTATTATTATTATAATTATTATAATTCTGGTATAATATGTAGGTAGTCAGTTAGTCGACTGTTGTAAACTAACTTCGCTAACACTCTTAATGGCATCAACACACTTCCTAGAGTGCACGTTTGGTGGGACGTCTAAAAGTATTAGAATTTGGCGGGTTTTGTTGACTTAGAATAGATACTAACAATGGGGTATCGTATTATCCAACAATACCAGACATATTTGGGAGTCTGCGTCAAAAACATACACAAACAAACACACACACACACGCACAGACACAATGAGAGAGAAGCGCCTTTGCTCAACAAATCTATACATTAATGTACAATAACAGACACATACACACCAAGGGAATCTGCCCTGTATTAATTAATAAATGCATTTTGGTCTGCCTATAATCTAACTGCATATCTCATTATCTCTCTCTCTCTCTCTCTCTATATATATATATATATATATATATATGCTTGAAAAACCTGTCCCGATGATCAACTCAGCAATCGAAACACTTCTCTAATCAGTTACAATATAGGCAAACCTGTCAGCTGGACGGATTTGTCAAGTCTGACTGTATCTAATATATGTAGATTAATCAAAGGGTTATATTAACATTGAAATTACCAGCCATTTGTGTTCTGTGTTTTATCTGTGCGTGTGCGAGTGTGTGTGTTACTATCTGGTATATTTTTTTGAGTGATAATTATTTACGGCCTACAAGCTCTCATAAAACATTATTGTCACGTGCTCCTGTCTAGTTTTACGCGTCTCACTTTCAGGATTTGAAAAAGAAAAAAAAAGGAGAAAAACAAACGAAAACTCCGGGGACACTCTAACAACCCGAGATGGCGATCTGGCACAAGTAAAAATATTGAAAAATAAGCTAGACGTAATCATATTCGTCGGGTGAGAGAAGGGTCAAAAGGTCGAAGTCACTAGCTTGACCTATTTGTGAACGTTCTGGCAGCGCGCATGGGACGAGCGTCTAGGAACCGGAAGTATTAGTATACGAAGGCCCACGATTGTGTGTGTGTGTGCCATTTATATATATTTAGAATATAGCTGTCCAGGGCACATACAGGACATTGTGAGCAAATAATTAACAAGACTGTAATATGAATATGTCTGCAGATTATAATAATTAATATCATTTATCCCTCTCGGGCGAGGGGGTTGTTGTTCTCTGATGATATTCAGATCTAGTCGATGATGCTCACAAATCAGCCGGTTTGTGCTTGGGGCCAATTTTTCTCACTGATTTACACTCGCCGCCATTTATCCACACTAATTCATCATCATTCTAGCACAAGTGCCCGCTGCTGGCCGTGGAATCGTCGCGCGGACATCTCGGCCTTAGTTTTTCTCAATACCGAGAGATTGGCGCGGAGAAATGAATTCAATAAGTTCATCATCAACTAGTGGAAAATTCCACTGTTTACCAACATGTCATGGCTTCGTCTGGTCGGTTATGTCTGCTGCTACTCCCTGGCATGTTGTTGGCGTTTGTTGTTCGTGTTGGGGATGAGAAATGGCCGAGAATATAACAGAATTTACGAACATCCAACTCGCGCGAGCCGATTGTTTTTATCAAGTCACAAGCCAACCCACTCCTGGCGGAGGCCGCTGCGCGCCCTGGCCGAGGTGACGTGAGGACACGCGCTCGCGCGCCGGGACTTCTGTCCATAAACACAACTGCTGACCGATTCAAGCCATGCAGTAAATAAGTTGCTGTTTGAAGTCAATATTGGCATAATAAATGAAGAGCGAACATTTTTTAAATTGTACTTAATTTTTTTAATACAAACTTCCAACTGTTATCCTTCCAAAAGCAGCAGCGTCGCTCTTAATAACAATACTTTTTATGGCAAAACATTGTCACATTTTAACTGTTAAGCTTCTTATTTTAGCACAAACATCTCCTGCCTCTCGTCAGCGTATAATCAAAGTAACAGCACGAAATCTGCAAGAACCCTGCTATTATTATGCGCCATCCACAATTATCTAGACGAGTAGTGACGCCAGTGGTTGGGGTCGAACCTAGCCCTTCTCGATTTCTAATCTATTACCTTACCGATTAGCCAATTCGGCGTATAGAGAGAGATATAGATCGTTTGTAGACTTTTTGGGGACTTCTGTTAAAAATTTGGTAAATAACATCGGATATTACTTGATGGATTGGTCTGTTATTTCGTGTTCTATGGGAGAATGTTTTTACACGCGACGCGGGTTAGAAAAAATTAATCGCCGTATATTGGGCGTTTATTGTAAACTTATGAAACAGGTTTATGACTGAATTTTTATAGTAAATTATCATGAACCTGTTGATGCCGATCACCTGTTGGTAATTACTAGTAATACAACTCGTACGGAACAATGTCGCGGTTTTTCTCTGAATACAATCCTCGTACGTGCCGGCGTCCGCGTGTGCGTGCATGGGATTGTTCGTGCTTTTATAGCGGCGTACGCGCATATGTACGAGAGTGCAATGCGTGCGCGCATCCACATGCAAAGATGTTTCGCGTTCGTTAGCCGTGGTATATTCGAAGCTGTTTCCTAGTTTTAAGCGGCGCTAAATGCCGTAAGTGGCTCCACCGTTCCATTCTTAATCTGTTAATGTGGCGATGGAGCCTCAAAGGCCAACATGTCTTTAAATGTGGCACTTCTTGTTCACATGACACCGTGTCAACATGACCCGAGTTCACGCTATCGTAAAACGTGTGACGTCATCGCCACGTGAACCCCACACACACACAGAAACACAAACACACACGCCACACACGTCTTATATTAAAGTCGAAGTCCCTTTTAACAATTATGTGAACGAATCAACGTGATTAACACCTCGCCAGGTTATCAGTCGTTATCGTCTGCTAATCAACGAGAGATAAACGCGCCAAAATTACTAGGTACAAGGCTACAGCACTTTGCTGTCTGAGATGACGAAATACAGGAAAAGGCGCGAATAAAGGCGACGAGAAGAAGGGAGTCGTTTATATCGAGGAGAGGAAGTTAAATTCAGCAAGAAAGTCACGAAAATGTCTTCCGCCCGTGTGACGCCGGCCGATGAAATTATTTGCCGACTCGAGAGAGAGAGAGAGAGCGGAGAAGCTGGAGAGTTTATTGGCTAAAGAGCCACGATCAACGAATGGCGGCGTAGCTCCTCGCCTTGCCTCGTGGTATGATGACATGAACACTCTCGGTGGTGGTACTTGAGCCGAGTGTGTCCCAGTGCAGAGCCGAGCTTACCGACAACCTGTGTAGCTCGTGTGTGTGTGTGTGTGTGTGTGTGTGTGGGCGCGCGCGCGTTATCGATGTGGGAACATCACCGCTTGATTTGTAGACGAGCATCTCAGTGGTCCTGGCATTAATTTATTGCCATTTGTTGACAGATAGCGGGCGCAACTTGGGGGCAGAACGTTGTCAGATGGTAAAGCTCAGTAGATAGTAATTTGAACTCCGCTGAGGTAAATATTTTACTCGGGATGGTGGTTTAGTTAGGCGACACTTGCGTTAGTTTCAAGTGGGAGAAGTCTGTTTGAATCTTATGGCGGGAAAAGGTGGGGGGGGGGTGTATTGACTCTAACGTTGGCTTATCTACAATTCAAAGATCCGGTATTTTTCGACCCGGGAATTTTCCAGATAATGCCCTACGGTTCTTGATTGATTTCTGGTAGGGGGTGCATGAGCTACACACACACACACACACACACAGGCTTCATCGTCTGAAAGTTCACCAGGATCACTTTTTACGATGATCCGTGACGCTCAGATGGTAACCGGTAAAAATCTTTATCCTGACATTCCGGATTAGATAAATGCCAGACGTCAGGATAGGGCAAGACCATTAACTAATTGACTTTTATAGAAATACACTTATTGACCTCTGTGTACCAAAAAAGTCAGGAAAGTATCGACAAAATGTAACTTATTCACTTGCGTGAACTAATATGTAGAGTTTTTGTTTGGTTTGGTACGACTATTGGTATGATAGCACTACCATGAGATAGTGAAGGCCAAATTCGGGATCCGGGAATCTGTAGTAATACTGGTCAGGTGCCTGGATACTCTCCACAACATACAGGTGTCAGTTGGACGTTGGGAAGTTCTTGGAGGTCATGTCTCTATGAATGGGTTTAGAGGGAGGACGGAGCCTATTTCTGACTCCCTGCAAATATTAGCATAATGTGGATCACGTGATTGTACCCTTTACATAGGTGAAGGCCAAGCTTTTTTAATAGACTACCCTTGAATTGGGCACACACTGGGGAAAGACAATTTAGATTATCACTGAACAAATGCTATATATATATATATATGTGTGTGTGTGTGTGTGTGTGTAGGACAGTTGCTTAGCGGGACACTTGCTCACCAAGCAAATGAGAAAGTGGACACTTGCTCACCAGTGAATTTTTAATGAGAGAAAAAATTCACATAATTATATTAATCAAACAAAACAAAATAATCTCTGAACTTTAATTCCCTAATAATTCGTAATATTCATCCCAATAATTATATAGGTAATAGGATACTAAGAAATATATTCCTAAATTAGTAATCATTTAATTTTTTCTCATTAAAAATTCACTGCTTGGTGAGCAACTGTCCAGGTGAGCAACTGTCCGTACTCCATATATATATATATATATATATATTAGCACAGTATATATATATATATATATATAGCGAGAGAGAGAGAGAGTTATCTGCCAATGTGTGCTGGTCACACACGTACAAATACACACATACACGTGTGTGTGTGTGTGTGTGTGTGTGTGTGTGTGTGATTGAATTATCTATTTCGATTGATCATTTGACTGATTGAAGTAAAATAACAAATACATATCGGTTATTATATACTAATATTTAATTTCAGTTGTTATATGAAGATCATAAATTTAGATTAATACATTATCATCTGTTCTAGTTAGTGAATTGTGTTTGGCCAATATTAGAAACCTTATCAGCAGATAATCTTTATATAATTATATGAATCTCTCTCTCTCTGTGTGTGTGTGCGTGCGTGCGTACGTGCGCGCGTGTGCGTGCGTGTGAGGCGTACGTGTGTTTTCTTATGTACCCAACAAGGGGGGAGAGTTTAAGTTTGGACACACATACGGAAAATATGTTATCGATATATTTATACACATTATTAATCATAGAGTACAGACTATCTGACAGAGAGAGAGAGAGAGAGAGAGATAAAACCTTGTCTGTTGTACTCAAATACTGGTTGTAGCCATGTAGGGAGTGGTATATATCTACAGTTACAAGCCTGTTGGTTCTCAGATAGTTACATAAACATAATACGTGTGTGTGTGTGCGTGTGTTGGGCTGTCGGCATCAGATGAGATTCCATATACGCGGTATGCGCCATGCGGATACGGCAAAAATGGAACCGCATGTAAACAGACGTGCTCGATTCCATATGTCCGGATGCGGCATGCGATTTGTCCTGCGGCTGCGTATCGATGCGGATACGGCAAACTGAA
Source organism: Paralvinella palmiformis (assembly GCA_025642065.1). Classification (NCBI taxonomy): domain Eukaryota; kingdom Metazoa; phylum Annelida; class Polychaeta; order Terebellida; family Alvinellidae; genus Paralvinella; species Paralvinella palmiformis. The sequence goes on from JAODUP010000061.1 coordinate 1,236,527, forward strand.
TCGCTCCATGTAGCGATTCGTACGGCAAAAAATAAAAACCGGACGGGGGAATCCAGAATATGACGTCAGGGGCAGGTGTTTCCCGAACAATTTGGCCTGATTTTAGATTTTCTGGTCAACCTGAAGTATTGTCCGAATTTCTCCACATCAAATTGTAGTTCACAACTTCGGCATATTGCTGAATAAGCATTGTAAGGCTGTAACAACAGGACATAGTTTTAATAAAGTATTTTTTGAATTTAGATCCATAATGTGTAAAATCTGTTTTGTGGGAGTAACTGGTGTATGTTTGTGTAGAGGGGTCTACACAAACATACACCTGTTTTACTTTTTTGCTATCTGTATTTCTGTTGTATTGCCATATTTTTAGCATGACAGACTGGAAAACGCATGGGAATGCACGTACATATGGAATCACACAAATCGCATGCCGGATACCGCATTACGCATACCGCATCACTATACGCGAAGACAAACTGCCGCAGACAGCGTGCGGATTGTAATGAGAGGATCCAAACACCTGTAAATTGGCCAGCCGACAGCGTTATGGCCACTTTATTCCGGATCACTTTACCGGCGCTGATACGGATCTGTCCTCCCGGAGACTGCGCCGTGGACTGGTCGAGCATGCACAAGTCATAAATCGGCCATAAAATGGCGCAGAATCTCCCGTTCAGGATCCCGCTGATGATCCAGACAGAATTGACAGGATGATATATGGTTAGCTCATCATCTCCTCTCCAGACAGGATGTACGCCTGGTAGCCATTATGTCCAGTCACGTGATGCGCACCGGGACTGACCTACATTGTAAACTCTCTTCGAAACGTGACTACCTAGCTACCTAGTGCCTTTGGCTGGCCTTGACCCATTAACATAAACTTGCACCGAATAACCTAGATATTATAGATGCCTAATATGTAATTTAGGAACATGGTTGTCATATCTGGTTTAAAAACGAAAAAAGGGTCGCTTCTGTATCTAAGTTATTTACAATGGCGCACAAGTAAAATAATTGTTGTATCTTTGATGTTTTATAGGAAGAGGCTTACACTAAACGACATAATTATATTTTTGTGTAATACAATTTTTGTTTTGTGTGGATATTATTCAAGTTCTATGCCTCCAGTCGAAACTAACATCTGCTGTCGTGCGCTTGCGTGAAAGATGTGTTTTAAATTGTCCCAAATAATTGTTTTATGAAGGAATTTTGTTGAGGTTTGTATTGTTTTTGGCTTCGGGGTATTTTTCAGTTGAACGCCACCATCTGTAAATGGGGAGGAGTTACTATGAGAACGATGTTGAGGCTCTACTGGTGTTAGTCTTGGCGATTGTAAAATGTGAGAAAATCACTGAGAAAGGTGAAGCCCGCGTGAGGCCGGACACACAGCGCGCACTTGTTTAAGAATTCGACACACAAACACAAGAGAGAGAGAGAGAGAGACACACACACACACACACACAGAGAGAGAGAGAGAGAGAGAGAGGAGGGGGGTTGGTGGTTGGAATGTATTTAGTAAACATAACCCATTTTCAGGACACCACACACAATGTTGTGTCTGTGTAATGTTTACAAATAAACTGATGTTTATTTATTCTATAAAGTATGGATGATTATGTGTGATGGGAGACATAATTAACTAAAATAAATAACCTTATGTCAGCTTACCGAATGACATGACAAACATCTTGCACATAGTACATACTATATAACATAATATAAAAGCACTTGAGGAAACCCTGATCGGTGAGTGAGTGAGTGGAGGGAATCAGTGAGTGAGTTTGTAAATGAGTGGATGAAATCATTCAGTGAGTGAGAGTGAATTACTGAGTGAGTGAGTGAGTGTTGAGAATCACTGAGTGAGTGAGTGAGTGAGTGCAGGGAATCATTGAGTAAGTGAGTGAGTAAATTACTGAGTGAGTGGGTGAGTGAGTGGAGGAAATCACTGAGTGAGTGAGTGGTATCATTGAGTGAGTGAGTGGAGGAAATCACTGAGTGAGTCAGTGAGTAGAGACACAAATAAACCAATATTTTTATAATCTGAATGGAGGATTCACTGGTTTGTCGGAATACTGGGCTGCCGGGATATTAGGTTGTCGGAAGATTGATCATGATGATTGATGTTTTACGGCCACTTTTGTGCACAAGATAGGCTAAATGGGCCGAGCGACCTCCAAAGGTAATGAGGCGAAGTCAAAGACGAAACAACCTTCAGATATGCCCACGCCGAATTTGAACACGGGTGGTAGTGATCTGTAGTCCAACACGCTACAGCTAGACCACGGAGGCGCCCTGTCGGAAGATTGCTATTTTATATTAATAAAATAAAAATAAAAATAACTTTAATTCCCTAATAATTGGTAATATTCATCCCAATAATTATATAAGTTACTAAGAAATATATTTCTGAATTAAAAATCATTTAATTCTTAAAATTTTCTAATTAAAAATTCACTGATGACTTTTCATTTGCTTGGTGAGCAACTGTCCAGGTGAACAACTGTCCGGTGAACAACTCTCCGGTGAGCAGTCGGGACACACGGCTGTGTAAACACTGGAATGTCGGAATACTGGGGTGTCGGGACACTGAGTTGTCGGAACGCGGGGCTATCAGAACACAGAGTCGTGGCGACATTGGGCTGTCAGAACACTGCCATTATCACAAGAACATCACATCTACTCTAAGTTGGTCTTGTCCATTCTGAATTCAACATAACCCATCTACTATATATATATATATATATATATATATATATATATATATTATTGGCTAGTACAATACATCTGTTGTTAGTACGCAGTATCTGGTGATGGTGACCTTGACCAGCTGTGTGAAGGACGTTTTATGGATTTTCAAGAAGCTCTCCAAATAACCATGTCGTTGGTATTTTGTCATCTGTCGACGGTAATATATATAATATGTAATCTGTCAATCACTGATCGTGTTATGGAAATATATCTCTCTATTAACTAGTAGTCAGTTGGTGTTAAGCGTGTGTTTGTGTGTGTGTGTGTATGTGTGAGTGATGTGATTGTATGTATGTGTGTGATGTGATATATATATATATATATATATATATATATATGTGTGTGTGTGTGTGTGTGTGCTCGCAGTGGTCGGAAAATCACAGTTTGTATTTACAATATGGAGAAAATTCATTAGCATATTTTCGCATGTGTGTGCGCGCGCGCGCGCGCGAATCTGTGCGCGAGCTCGTACACCTGTTGATATCAGGATTTATATATCGATAGATGTGGTCACATGACCGTTTATTGTAACCGCTGGCGATGTAAGCAGTGACACGTGACCGAGGTCATAGGTTAAGCCAACAACTGCTAAAGCGGAAATCCAGCTGCCGTCGTATTATTGACATTGGTTTGTTTTCATCCGGGGTTAGAACACAGTAAGAGGCTAATGACAGCCGAAGTTCCGAATGTCAAAGGCCACTATTGACAGCTAAACGTCAAACTGATATTGACGTCATAAATGAAGCGCAATGGAGATACTGACGTCATAATTCCAGGGCACTGGGTCGCCTATACTGTAGACCGCGAGTGGATAGTTGTATCCCTCAACACCCTGGGGGGCGTCTGTTTTCAAATTACGGAAATATCAGGGCGAGCGACGTTTAGAGTACTTGACATTATTGCTGGTTGTGGAAGAGCTATAAGTGATTTCGAAAACGCTAACACGTGGATGTATCCCCCTCTTCCGCGCGCGTACCCGCAAACGCGCGCACGTACGTACAGGCTGTACTCGCTCACTTTGACCGGTAATTCAATAGGCTTATTGTTAGTATAATTATTATAGTGGTCTATAGTAGCTGTATAATATCTGATAACAAAATACCATCTGGTCTGTTTCCTCTGAAGACGCACGCACACACACACACACACACGCACAAGGGCGTCTCCGTGACCTAATTGCTAGTGTGGTTGGCCACAGACCGGTAACATCTTGGTTCAAATCACGGGGCCGGACTCTGCAAGAAGGGTGTTTCATCTTTGACTTCGCTTCATTATTTTTGAAGGTCGCTCGGTCCATTTAGCCTACGGCGTGAACAAAGTGTCAGTAAAAGAGTCTCTCTCTCTCTCTCTCTCTCTCGCATACACGCGCGCGCGCGCGCTCGTACACACACACACACACACACACACACACATACACGCTCGTACACACACACACGGGTTGTGAGCCATAAGTTAAGATCATAACACGCTGCCGGATAAAAAAGGCGCCGTTCTGGATTAAGTCTGCTGATTGTCCGGATGTTATATCCACTGTACCAGTTCTTTAACACTCACTGGTAAAACACATACAAAAGAAAGATTACCTTACAGTCTAGTCTGTTCCGAGAATTATATATTTACACTGATCGACCTCTCGTACTCAAATCTTTTCGTCACCTTTCTAAGTAATACAAAAACACCGTGTCGGTAATGTGACAAGTCCTTAGAGCTTTATAAACAACCTTATAACAACCTGTCGATCAGACAAATACTATCTCTTTTCGCTCGGGATAAAGCAGTCTTTGTCACCAAGAAATTAACTCTCCTGCAGGTAGCAGTTTTTGACATATTTTTCGGCCTTTAGTTGACATATATAGGTCATGTTAAGTAGAAAATGTTGATGTTCTGAGATTATTTAGGTTTTTCCGGTGATTTAAATAACATGCAACCTTATTAGAGACTAATGTAGGATTTTTAATTTTTAAACATGTGGTGAGACAGACATACATAGAGACAGGTTAATAGATAACTGGGCAGGCAGGCAGGCAGGCAGGCAGACGGAATGAAAACCAAAACACACACCGACACACACACACACACACACGCCGACACACACGCACGCGCGTGCACGCACGCACACACACACATCGGAATGCTTTCATGGCTTAATTGGTAGCATGGTTAACCACAGATTTCTAACACCTGTGTTGAAACCCCTGGGGCGCTATGTTTGAAGGGTGTTTCATCTTTAGCTTCGCCTTATAATCTTCGGCTGTCTCTGGGCCCATTTAGCCTAGCACGTGCAGAGATGTCGCCGTAAAACAACAATATTTATAGTAACATTTACCAGCTAGCCTTCATATCGATGTACAATCCTACACACACGCGCGCAAGCACGCAAGCACACACACACACACACACTAACGGGCTATATATATATACATATTATATAGATAAGTACAGATATGTTATATTCTATGTGTAGATTGTAGACTTAAGTACGTGTTGATACAGACGAGTAAACGCGTTCTACATCTCGTCAAGAAAAGGCCTTTTTGAAGAAAAAAAAACTCCTTCCAGTATATACCGCCACCTGGTGACAGGTTACAATACATATTCATAACAAAGCTTCATTTCAATACGAATGCATAACCAAGACGACTTTTTATAGCATACAGTTAGGCCTCGTTCATACGAACTCGGATAAGCCGACAATTTAATGTTTCCGCCATAGTTTAACATTAGTATAGCTGACGTTTAAAGCGTAATTTTGTTATGGAAACCTGGATAGGTCTTTATTTAACATGTTGATACAACATGACCTAGTTTGTTTAATGGGATTATTCGTCGCTAGTCTGAGACAATTTGAGTAACTTTTTTTCTTCTGTCTCTCGTACCTAAACTGATATAATAGATAATAAATGGCAGTGCATCATTTTGTCACCGTGTACCCATCACCGTTCACCGTTCAGGTGATGTGGTGACTCCGTGTGTTTGATAGTGAAATGAAGTTTAAAATCAACATGTTTATTTATATCTTATGAAACTTAAACCAGTCCACAATCAACCCTCCCAACCCAACCAGTACAATTTATTATATATATATAAGCAGCTTGTTTACCCGAGAATCACACTTCTTCTACCCAATACACACCCATTAACCATTTATTACAATTTCATGTATATAATACTCGTAATTTTCAGCTGACTAAGCAGGTTTCAAAGCAAATGGTTTCTCTTCACCTCTGAGAACATCTGAAAACCTTCACATTGAGTACCTGCCGAGTGTAATAGTAAAAAAACTGCAAGCCCTCCTCTAAACCAAATTGTATATAACAAATCTTCTCCTTTTCGGAGTTCCCGTTTATATTTCAGTCTCTTAACAACAATAACAACAATAACAACAACAACAATAGCTTTTCTGTAATCTTTTCTCTATATTTCTATTTTCGCTGAAGTCTTTTTATAAGACGCTGACGTCACATAAATATGAATACCTACATTAACACTGTATACGTCTCTAGATGAGAATTAATATGTGCCATAAAATAATTATTGAATTGATAGATAGCTAGATAGCTAGATAGATAGATAGCTAGATTCAGTGAGTGTGTGAGTGAGTGCGTGAGTGAGTGCTACACATATCATTAAGTGTGTAGTCGGAAACCTGCTCCGCTGTTCCAGGAATTTCACTGATTAATTAGGACGGGAGTATGGACCTGTACAGTTTGGTACCAAATTCCGTTCCCCGAGGAGTATTCTAACTCTAGCTATTAGTGACGTGTGAGTAATCCGCAATAACCAACGTTGATCCAACATTCGGTAATCACTTCACTTCATGAGTCATGATTCAAGTAACCAGCTGGGCGAGTGATGGACGTGAACGAAGAACCTTTAAACATCTAACTAACCACCATAGCCACTCACTCTAGGTCATCACAACTCACTCAAATGTAAGCTCCTTATTAATAGTTTTAGCCCTCATAATTCCCCCCCCCCACCTCACCTGCAACCCCCCCCCTTCCATTGGGACATACCTGCTATAACCGTCAAATACATTCACTTGATCTATGTGGTTGTAAAAATAATACATACTCAGTTATACCCGGAAAAGAGAGATCAGTAGAATGCCGAACCTAGATTCTGTGGCTTTCTGAGTGAGCACATTATCACTGCAGTGCTCATGTCGACTTACCTGGAAGAGATTAGATAACGATGATACCAGTACAGACTCTTTCTAATAAATATTTATATGAAGATGCGCAGAGATTGTGTGTTTAACGCATCTCTCTATCTATCTAACGTCTATAGGGTCATGGGGGTATGTAAAAATATGTTTAATATGTCTTCACACACACACGCACACACACACACACACACACATCCCCCACCTCTCCAAAAGCGCTGGCATATGCAATCACCAGTCGTGAATACAAGTTCTGGCAGATTCATTAGGGCATTAAAACCACCACGCGGCTTCCTGATTGTCTGTCGTGATCCAGATTATATTATATAAGACGAAATTTTGCATAGGAAACCTTACAAACAGCCCCCCCCCCTCAGTCTGTGTTGGGGATAATTTCACAGGAGATCCAGAACCGAAACACACTTGGATTCCTCACTATTCATGAAGCGCGGCTTAACGGACTTTCTAAGAATGAGAAAGCATAGATCTGGTAGATATTAGCGCCGTTTCTTGGCTAAACAAATTCTCCGGATCACCTTCTTGCGATTGTCTTTCCTTGGCTTCCATTTGAATTCCGGATAGAACGTTGGCAGCCAACCAACCGCCGACAGTCCCGATTGACCCCTGACCTCGAGTTCAGCCGGTAAACAAGACCCATCTTGATTGGGCTGTTTTCTCCGGAGTCGCGGCTTCTCTGGCCTGTTTAGGTGGTTTGTGGCTTGTCTAGATGTTTGTGGTGCGTCTAGGTGGCTTATGACATCTGGTTGATCTAAATGGCTTCAGTTTAAACAAACCACTGATCCAGATTTTCACATCTCTCTGTCTAGGTGTTTATTTGTAGAATGGAGTACTATGGTTAGGTGATGTTTGGAAATAAAACTTAGAGATGACGCCAGACTACTGACAACAATCTCTCTGTGTGTGTCTGTGTGGTTGTCTCTCTCTCTCTCTGTGTGTGTGTGTGTGATGTTGTCTGTCTGTTTCTCTCTCTCTATCTATCTCTCTCTCTTTCTCTCTGTGTGTGTGTGTGTGTGTGTGTGGTTGTCTGTCTGTCCGTCTCCCTCTCTGTGTGTGGTTGTCTCTCTCTCTCTCTCTCTCTGTGTGTGTGTGTGTGGTTCTCTCTCTCTCTCTTGTCTGTCTGTTTTCTCTCTCTCTCTCTGTGTGGTTGTCTGTCTGTTTTCTCTCTGTGTGTGTGTGTGTGGTTGTCTGTGTGTCCGTCTCCCTCTATGTGTGTGGTTGTCTGTCTCTTTCTCTCTCTCTCTGTGTGTGTGTGTGGTTGTCTGTCTGTCTCTCTCTCTGTGTGTGTGTGTGGTTCTCTCTCTCTCTCTCTCTCTCTCTCTCTGTGTGGCTCTGTGTGTGTGTGTGTGGGGGGGGATGTCTGTCTGTCGCTCTCTCTCTCGCTGTGTGTCTGTTTGTCTGTCTGTGTGTGGTTGTCTGTCTCTCTATGTGTGTGTTTGTGAATACATTATACACGATGGCAATAGTTCAGAATACTAAGATCTCTATATACAAATACATTTTTATTTTATTTTGTCTGTAGTCAAATATATTTTAATTAAGCCAGTTTAATGAAAACAGTAGTTATTTCACAGATAGGCAGTCTTAAACAAGTAATATTTATGTATAAAAAATTACTTTATGAATATTATGTTTCAGTAAATATTGTTAAGTGAAGTAAGCTTATTGAACACGTTCGTATAAATTGGCATTAAAATAGTATGCCATATGTACTTCTTTTTATAGCCAAACCTGGATGCAGTATTAAACAATCTGGCTTGACCACGTTACTACTTGTCATGGTTACACAAATAACAATGATTCTCCCCTTAAAACGCTGAAAGTAAACCATGTTGTCATACTGCTAAACTTGTAATATGTATCAGTATCGGGCCAGCCATACTATAGTGGATTATATAGAATGAATGTTAAGTAAATGTTGTTTAGCAACTCCCACACTTGGCTTTGTCGGATTATATAGTAACACTAGTATATTAATATAGTCGGTATTCCAGAATGGATATGGAATGTACTTTATTTTCTGTATATTTCGATATATATATATATATATATATATTAACAGAGGTTGTGCTTACAATTCGTGATTCTCTGTGCCAACACACACACACACATATATATACACACACACATAAACACGTAGATACAGAGAGAGAGAGAGAGTGTGTGTGTGTGTGTGTGTGTGTTATTTACACCAGCTAATATTTATTGCCAAACAGAAAAGCTGATCCGTGTATAATACATAGTAACATGATAGTTGTGGTACAAACAACTGAATCAGCAATCACCTCCTTCTGTGGCTATCAAATATAAACGAAACAGCCTACATGTTATCTCACTCTCTCTCTCTCTCTCTCTTATATATATATATATATATAGAGAGAGAGAGAGAGCTAGAGTACCAAGACAAAGTTTTCATAATATTAACAATATTTATTTCTTCCAGTCAGCCATTACTCACTAACTAATATCAGGTGCCCTTGTATTTGATTTTTCTAAAAGCATCATATAATGTTTATTTCTAAGATGCAAAATATCGTTGAGAGCTCTTGTCATATACCTACTTATTTAATTTAATAATGTGTATGTGTGTGTGTGTGTGTGTGTGTGAGTGCGCGCGCGCGCGTGCGTGCGTCCAGGCTTGAGTACGGGGGGGTGTATTGCGCATAGGCCGTTTACGGACGGGAACTAGAAATGTCTTTAAAAAGATAGCATGCTATAATTGCTTTAGCACGCATGTCTACTTTGGGGAAGTTTATGTTCAACACCTATCTGTACTTAGTATTTTCTGGCCAACATCCCTGCGCCTCTTCAGTCTTCACCTTCTATTGGGGAATTTAAAAACAAACATTACCCTCACAACGTGTAAACATTTACTTGGGCAATATATTCTCATCTAAATCCGAATGACCTTATGACCTGTGAAGGGCTAAAAATATTTCCCTATATTTCAACATTAAAGATTACAGAGTCAAGTGTAGGATCTTTGGATAGACATATGCAAAACGTGTTTTTTTCTGTTGTTGTTGTTGTTTTGTTGTTATTGTTGTCATATTTACTATATAGGGGCTAGATTTAAAAGAATCCACGCTTTTCTCATCAAATTCGATGCTAAACTATGACAATAAAGAACAAATTCCACCTTTCTGTTTATGTTTTCAGTTATATATATATATATATGTATGTGTGTATGTGTGTGTGTGTGTGTGTGTGTGTGTGTTATAAACCTCTAGATTGTGTGTTCGAATCTGACTCACACCTGTGTGTTGTGGGATGTTTCATCAGGGTGTATGTCCCAGATGTAACTAGAACTTTCTTCCCAGTGGTTTCTTGTAGAACACTTTTCCGTGCCACATAAAAAATGGCACACATAGAGTTTATGCCGTCCATAATGAAATGCTGTTGACTTTTTTAATGTTTTTCGCTCACGAAAACGACGCCATTCTCGTTTGTTGCAGCAGCCAGTAGATGAAACACCCGTCACGGGGTGTACACCCTCCCGCTTTCTGACTCAGCACTCTACTCTTGAGCCACGCGCCACACACGTATAGTAAGTGAAACTGGTATAATGCTATATTACTTGGTGATTGTGATCGACCTTTATCGATCACTGACAATATCGATTACTGACAATATCGATCACTGACAATATCGATCGACTGGTGATATTTAGGCAAATAATTCGGCCATCTTAGAAGATGGGCGAATGCCAGTAGTAGACCCCCCCCCCCAATAGTGGCAGCAGATTTTGTAAATAAGATGTCGAAATTGAGTTTGGGTATTCCGGAAAAAGACACTTTGTTATATTATCTGTGGTGGCTTACTGACCAGTGAGGGGGGGGGTTGTTGTTGAGGATAACATGAACGTTGTACCGGGATCAACCCACTGCCTGGAAGCCCCCCCCCCCCCCGATCTTAGCTGCAGCCTATCTATTTATCCATCACAGGGTGTTGAGCTGATGATAGTTACATCAAATAAATATTTAATTGCCCGTTTGTCAATATGAAGAATTTATTAGGTAATCGAAGAAGTATTAGTAATCTGCCTCTTAGTGATTCACGAACGTGACAGCCAAGAAATGCCTTTAAATGTTGATAATGTTATGAATGATAGCAATAATCCGAAGAAAATTGACCAGGAATGTGACGATCTGGATTGACGCGGTGATGGAAATGTTTGTCAGATAACAGGTGCCACAACAGCTGGATACTACTACTACTACACCCCCCACCACCCCGTACATACCACTGCCATGACAGACGTGGTGTGATGTTCTCAAATCGACATCAACACCATCTGTTAAGAACCAATATGAGTTGTCAGTCTTGCTTAAAAAGATGACTCATTTGACTCTTTGCTGACTCATTCTCGCATATTTACGGTAAATGTTATCAGACATCAGGCACTAGTATGTCGCTTACAACAACTAGTTCAACAACACTAACTAATCTTTAGCTTTCAGCAAGTTGTACAACAACAATAACAACAACAACAACGTCAAAAATTATTATTATTATTATTATTATTATTATTGCAACTACTTACTTGCTCGGTAGAGCTTTATGACACGCGAGTATGAAGAGGTCATTACGTCCATTCCCTCCAAATCAGTTCTTATAAGTAGAACGTTACAACAACTAAATGAAGTCCGACAGGGGTTTATTATTATTATTATTATTATTATTATTATTATTATTATTATTATTATTATTGTAAAAGACGGTACTAGTAGTAGTAGTAGTAGCAAGGGTAGTAGTAGCAGTAGCATTAACAACAATAGCACTACTACACTAGTACTATATATATATATATATATATATATATATATATATATAAAGCCAATGTACTCACACAGACACGATATACTCATTAAATTATACAACTCAACTTTAAGCCTAAAACCTGACTTTTTTCCTGTTTATAAATGACTAAAGCAATCTTCAGGTAACTTATTAAAATTCATAAACCCCAGGGAACCTTGTCCAAGTTAATCTGTCTGTGGTATAACAGTTACACCCCCCCCCCATCTCTCTACATAAGTATTATTCATGGCCGAGTGTAAAAGTTTGATGAAGAATTCCATGTGGATGCCATAAATTTCGGTTCATAATTTTTGTGTGTATATTTTTTTAAACTAAATTTTATAGGCGTTCGACAGACAAACAGATGGACACCCACCCATGCACGCACAGAGAGCAGGCCATGTACACATCAATACAAAAACACATCGCGCATTAACACCCTTAAATCATGAGATACATAAGTTAGCTAGACTGAATATTGTATTCATGTATTACCATAGTAAAGCAACTTTATTAAATGTACATTATATTATCGTATTACCCGCACATTTGTGGAATGTTTCATGCTTCAATTAAAGTTTTGATATGAAAATCTCAGACAAGGGTCTAACAGATGACAGAGACAATAGGTGAAACAAAGCACCCAATGACTGACTGACTGACTGACTGACTGACTGACTGACTGACTGACTCACTCACTCACTCACTCACTCACTCACTCATCCTATGCTCGTGTACACGTGTTCGTACCGACACTCCTAGTACACACAGACACTGATCGGCAAGTTCACAGAGCTGCTCGGCCCATTTAGCCTACCTTGTGCACAAAAGTGGCTGTAGAATGTCAATCATCACAGAGCTGCTGTTTTCAAAGATGACGAAATGGTGGACATACAGTAGACAGGTATCACTTCTGAAAGATAAGAGATGATACACAGACAGATGGACGCCGTCTGAGGTACTCTTAACGTCATTATCAATAATCATTATACACAGATTAGACAATAAAAAAGTTATGAAGTTTGATGAACCTATTGAAGGGACACTTCCTTTATTAATATTGTACACATTTGATATTCGTTCTAATAGTCACGAATCACGACATGATCCTGGCTTGTTTTACCCGAAATAAGTGACTGAGAGATTGACGGAATGAATGTATGAACCAGTAATCAGTATGAGTCAGTAATTTAGTGAGTCACTGATTCAGTTAGTATTGTTAGGCATTCAGTGTCGGATGTTCTTAGCGACATTTTTTGAATATCCACGAAGTTACTGCGGGACAATTCTAAGCCTGGACTCCGCAGGGGAAGGAAGAAACTTATCATAAATTATTCATACGAGACTGTTTGAGGATTTTATGTTATTGCGTTTGAACCTTGAAGAAGGAACTTAATTCATCTCCAAGTTTGTCTATACACGCATGCCATTCCTGATCCAATTAATGATTGTATAACATCAAAAATCAAGCTTCTAGTGTTTTTGATACCATATATATGTGTCCATATATGGCCTAGTGGGTTAGAGCGTGGAGCCTTCTTACTCGTGGTCATGCTGTGCGGGAGGTCGGAGGTTCGAATCCCGGCCGTGAGCCTATAGTAGGAGTTTTTCATCCAACCATGCAACTGGCAAGGTTTTCTCCACCGAACATGTCATCTACTAGTATAGTAAATTATAAATTTAGTTAGAACTAGTTCCCGTGTCGAATCAGTCAATCACAGGAAGTTAAGGCACGTAAAATAACTGCCATTTCGGCCATCATCATTATTATTATTATTATTATTATTATTATTCGCATCAGAGAGGCGAGAGGGAAGTGCTTAGGAAGCTAATCAACATCTGGACGGATTGTCGGAGCTTTTTAACAGCCGTCGCTTCTTTAGCGTATAGTTCTAACTGTTAGATGACCGGATTAACGAGCCATGACTGTACATAGACCGGGTACAGTCCGTACGATGACCGAGCTGGCTGTAGGTCATGTTCACCTTTCTATCGAGTGATATGGTAAAGGCGCGTGTAGGCTGCGTCAGTACACGTAAAAATCCAACTTTACCACGAAAAAACTAACTTCAGTAAATCATATTGAATTAAGATCTTCTATCATCCCCTAACATCATCATATTATCACTCTAATTCAGATCAGTTAGTGTCATCGTGTTAATAATCCCGGATATATTATGGCTGTAAAGTTCTCCGGGAAACTTTTCACCAAAATATGTACAAAATATCCCCCCCCCCCCCCAATAGCGCCATCGACATTGTTTCAACTTTACTTGCTTTGTTTGATCTGCAGTTCTCAAAGTTGGCTAGTGACCTCTGGCGGATAAATTTGGTCGTCATCTGAAAGGGGACGGGCTTGAAAATAACTAAATGCGCGAACGGGTTTGTCTTGCTACTGATCGGGGTGGGTCGGGTGTGGTAGTGGGTGGGTGGGTGGGTGAAGGTTGGAAGTTACGATGGTCGTTTTAGAAAGTGACTCACGAAGAAAATGTGTTAGTGACTGAGTGAATCAGTGGGTGAGTGAGTGAGTGACATATCGGCACCGAAAACGTCTAATATAGTTACACTCCTGTTGACCTATATCATTGTTTTCGTACAGAAAACAGGACGATCTCATTGGATGTTAGCAAAGGAGAATCCAGGGAATTGGCCAAGCGAGATGTCCTTGTGGAAAACCAGGTAATTCGCTTAAAAGATAAAAACAAGTGGACCTAATGGACACAAAGATCAGTTCGTGTATCAGTCGTGAAATGATCTGTTAAGGGAAGATAACTGCTTGTTGTTATCTAGATAATAATACTGACCGTTTTTTCCAACTCTTGTCAACACACAGAGGGCCTTCATGACTGATAAATGGATAAGTTACCATCTGGTTCTCTACAGATGATGTTTGTATGGCTAATGGTGTTGATGGCTAACCGAACTAACGATCCGGCTATCGGACGAGTGTTTGGCTAAACTTACTGAACAACAACAAAAAACTGTTAACGAAAACAAAGGATAAACACTGGACGTCAATTTGTTTGAAGAGCTCGGCTGTTGGCGAGATGATGTCTTCTGAGGGATGTCCAGACGACATGCCGTGCTGGTGGCAAAACCTGGGTACACGTGATGGCGTGTCTAGGAAGATGCTAGCACCAGGAGACTGACAGTCACGCACGGATGAGCTTCTAAATCAACATTTTGAACGGCAGACACTATCCAGATTATAAGTGCACACCAGCAGTAGTCAACAACAACAACAACAACAACACATCGGTAGGAGTCTGAATTAAAGGATTAATTCGGCCCACAGCAACTCGAATCTAGGACGTTTTGGCCAACGGACGTTTTGGCCTAGGACATTTTGGCCAGCTATTATATGAAGATAGGACGTTTTGGACAAATTTGTTTTATTTGTTATTTTATTAATACAACTTCCAGTTAGGAGATGAATACAGTAACCTGCAGAATAGTATTGAAGAGACATACAGTAAAATAAACAATCAGGATCCCAAACCATATACAATTTAAACAATTAACAAGGACATAGAAGTAAGTTAATATATGCCACTATATAATATATGTAACTGTGAGAAGCCATGGAGAATTAAACTTCAGTTAAATATAGAACCGACATCAAAACATTAACATTTGATCATTTTGTTAATCGTTTGTAGTTCACACATTCCTATAAATAAAACATGAAATGACTTTATGCTTTTATGTCATAAATGTACATTTTGAGATAATAAACACAAGATATTATATGTGTTGGCTTTTTATGTCATAAATGTACATTTTGAGATAATAAACACAAGATATTATATTTATTCACTTTTTATATTTGGCTAAAACGTCCTATCTTAAAAAAAATTGCTGGTCAAAACGTCCTAGGCCAAAACGTCGGCCTACCCAGCAACTCGTATCCGAAGGAATTTAGTCGACATTTTCCAGATAAAATATTTCGTTTAACTTTTAAACGATCTTAAACTTGTTCTCGTTATACTACACACACACACACACACACACACACTGTTATACGTTGGGGACTATCCAAGGTGGTACCGTTGTAAATGTTATTAAACAGACTTCCAGTTTAGCGCTAAGGCACTCTCACGGTGCAGTCCAGTCGATAGTGCAAACCATTGCAGAGCTCTAGGTGGTAGAATTGAAACCGGGTGTTGTTTTTGTCGGTGTATCTATGGGATGTTTCGTTCATTACAAAAATGCTTTAGTCTGATCATCAGTTTCCCCTCGGGAGTAGCTATTTGACCATATACTCCCAGGTAAGCTGAATGCCGAGACGAAACAAAGCACCCACTCACCGTCTTACTGATTAACCCAACTCATAAATAAAGGATATGTATTATTGGACTGTGGCGGTGCAGTTAGTTAGAGCGTAGGACTCATAAACGAAGGGTCCCGGGTTCGAGGTTCCGGATCTGCAAGGCTGTTATATGTTGACTGGTTCACTCAGCCAGAAATGATAATCTCACAAGATGGGATGATGGCTAATGGCTACGGTAATCCTATGCACCTATAATGGCAGCATACGTTGTATGCTCCATCGGGAGTTGAGGTTTGTAGTACATCTGAATGTGATACTCTACAAGTCAAACATGTATATTGTCATTATTATTATTATAAATAATGATCCAGTAGTTTAGATCCCACAAACATAACTATTTTGAGTAGTTGCGAACTCGAGTCTGGAGCGTTCTAACCACTCCACTACCGGGTCATCTTTTAAATATACAATAAATGGTTTATTATTATTAATATTATTATTATTATTATTATTATTATTATTATTATTATTATTATTCTACTACTACTATTATTAGTCTTGTACTACTACAGTTACTGTTGTTGATGCTGCTGCTGCCATCACCACCACTACTACTACTACTACTACTACTACTACTAGTAGTAGTGGTAGTAGTAGTGGTGGTATTAATACTACTATCTTCCCTTAATGTCTTCTGTAGTCATGTTTCGTTTATTAATTAGTCATCATCTTTGAGTGGTTACCTGACATCCACGAAGGCCGTCTTTTACAAAACCATTAATACAAATAAAACCTTTTGACTGTAATAGATCAAAGGATTACAAACGTTATCATTTTTATCTAAAACTATAGAAATGATAATTGATGTGCATCTAAACAAAATATGTATTCAATAATAATTTACGTACTTTCTCTCCCTCTGCCTCCCCCCCCCTCTCTCTCTCCCTCTCCCCCCCCTCTCTCTCTTTCGATTAGAAGAGAAGTTTCCTCGATGAGAGATACTTGACGATGAATGGTTTCCGTTATATTTTGAACAACGTTCCCAAATAGTCTCCTTTCATACCATTTATTTTATTCCTTTTATTTTGGGTATCATAGGGTCAAGTTTGGGGTATCTCGGCTTTCACAATGTACGACCGACCGATGTGGCGCTGAACGTCGCTCGTGTCTGGATTACGCCCAACTTGGATCCCGACGATGAATTTCTTCACTACCTCGCAGACGTTAGAACATTACGTTGTTGATATTCGGCTAGTGAATGACTCGAAATAATCTAGAATTAAGTGATGACGAAATAAATATGATCTATCTGGCTTCATCGGATTGCGTCAAATCTCTAAAACACCAACATTTGATAAACATATTAATGCGTATGGACTAGAGCCCTGCACGGGTTGGAAAGCTGAATCCATACCCAACCCAACCCGCAACTTCTCAATTAACTCACACCCAGCCGAAACCCACAAATCTCAACCTGAATCAACACGTACATAAACAAAACATTATATTGACCCCGTACCCAATCCTACCGACAACAATGGAGCCCGAACCCGAAACATACACAATTCCTGTTATTAAGATAATTTATTAAAAAACAAACTCTTTCTACCGCAAACTTGTATAGTGATCTTTATGAACACGTGACTGTAACAACTTGCTGAGCTACGTACTATCATTTTAAGATCATTCATTGTCTAAAAGCTTTTTTGACACAAGAAACTGTGGTCCAGGATTTTGTTACATCTATTTTAACTCCCTGCTATGTGGCATATCTGATTATAACATCAATCACCTTCATCGTATTCAGAGTTCGCATAGTGACAAATGCTCCAAAATAGGATCATATCAAGTCAATCGTTCAAAAACTAGATTGACTACCTCTTAGAGAGTAGCTGCATTTAAACATTTTACTAAAAATGCATAACTCTATGAATGGCGTGACACCCGAATGTCTGTGTGAACTCGTGTCTATTAGAAAGTCATCCCGAAAACTCAGGTCATCCAGTCAGATACTATTACAGACACCCGTGTCTCGGCTGAAGTCATATTGTGTGCTTAGTGTCGCAGTTCCCCAACCGGATGGAACAGATTGTGGATTGATATTAGGGAAAAAAGTAGTCTCTTTAAAAATTGTTCTAAATATGATCATATCACTCCAATTCTTTTTAAAAACCTGTTAAACCGTCTATACATGTCAGGATCTGACTAACAACATATAAATCTATCAATAAAAGTACAGCAGAACGTTTGTGTGAATCCTTGTCCGATTGAATCTCACCCCCCCCCCCCCGAAAACAACCTCCAGTCATTTAGTCAAATACTATTATTATTATTATTATTATTATTATTATTATTATTATTATAAGTATTATCGCGAATCACCTCAACCCTATTACGGGTATCTTAGTGATCCACCTGGTGGCAATATTAAAATGATGAAGTTTCTTGTAACCTGATTTAAATATCTTTATATCTTTATACACTAAAACGGAAGTTTGTGTGTTTGTGTGTGTGTGATAGAGAGAGAAAAAGAGAGAGAGGGGAGAGGGGAGAGAGAGAGAGAAGGGAGTAAGGTCATTATGATGGCTCAGCTAAAGAGTGTCAGTTGATAAGGCGAAAGGTCTCCGGTTCTACATCTCTTATGTGTTTATTAGCTCGCTCTGATATGGGGACATATTTGCATACAATCTTATACAACATTTAATGGACACCAAAGATGACTTATAATAAAATAAAATGGATATTAATGTTTCTATATTTTGTGACCTTCTCAGTGTTTAGTGTAGAGCATCAACTCGATAATTTAAAGTCACTAAAATAAAAACCAGAGATTCGTCTATTTTTACTCTAACGGATTTTTCAAAATATTGGGTAATCCACGCGTCTTGCCAAGATCAATCACTGATGAATTAATGAACTTTCGCTTTATTCTGTTACCAGGTAATTTTGTGTTGATTCGAAGTACATTTTACAAACCAAATAATTGAAGTGAAACACAACACACTTCACACTTTGCTGCGAAGTTGGGGATATTCTAACGAAAAAGAGAATAAATTGTGTGTGTGTGTGTTTAGCTTACTTCTTGTGTCTATATTTCCTTCCCCATTGTATCTAGATTAGCTTACTTCTTGTATCTAGCTTAGCTTACTTGTATCTAGCTTAGCTTACTTCTTGAATCTAGCTTAGCTTGCTTCTTGTATCTAGCTTAGCTTACTTCTTGTATCTAGATTAGCTTACTTCTTGTATCTAGCTTAGCTTACTTCTTGTATCTAACTTAGCTTGCTTCTTGAATCTAGCTTAGCTTGCTTCTTGTATCTAGCTTAGCTTACTTCTTGTATCTAGATTAGCTTACTTCTTGTATCTAGCTTAGCTTGCTTCTTGAATCTAGCTTAGCTTGCTTCTTGTATCTAGATTAGCTTACTTCTTGTATCTAGCTTAGCTTACTTCTTGTATCTAGCTTAGCTTACTTCTTGTATATAGCTTAGCTTACTTCTTGTAGCTAGCTTAGCTTACTTCTTGTATATAGCTTAGATTACTTCTTGTATATAGCTTAGCTTACTTCTTGTATCTAGCTTAGCATACTTCTTGTATCTAGCTCAGCTTACTTCTTGTATATAGCTTAGCTTACTTCTTGTAGCTAGCTTAGCTTACTTCTTGTAGCTAGCTTAGATTACTTCTTGTATATAGCTTAGCTTACTTCTTGTATATAGCTTAGAGTACTTCTTGTATCTAGCTCAGCTTACTTCTTGTATATAGCTTAGCTTACTTCTTGTAGCTAGCTTAGCTTACTTCTTGTATATAGCTTAGCTTACTTCTTGTATATAGCTTAGCTTACTTCTTGTAACTATCTTAGCTTACTTATTGTATCTAACTTAGCTTACTTCTTGTATCTAGCTTAGCTTACTTCTTGTATATAGCCCAGCCAATGGTCTGCCCGTGATAGCAGATAACAGACTTACTTCACCGGACGGTATCATCAATTACACATAAACAAACTCTATGACAGGTGAGAGATTACCGTCTATCAGTCTGAAGATTATTACTTGTCTATCACACCTTCTGTTGCCGAGGAAACGGATATTCTACCTTATCTGATGGACGTCGAACTAAGATTAGGATTTCCAAAGGTCATCGATCTGCCGTGTCCATGAGCTGACTGTTCGGAATTCGGAAAGAAGGTTGGTCCAGATAAACATTTACCTGTCAATTGATTATTGCTGGTCTATCCAGGGAAGTTCGGGAGTGACGGCTGGTGATCGGGAACAATACTAGCTCACTCTTTGGTCGTGCTGGTTAAGTCAACATGTCCGTCTTAAGTTAATCTATATTAAAATATCTCTTCTGGTTAACTCAGTTCAGTACTCGTCATATTTCGGTCTGAACTTAAAATAACACACTATATGACAGATTGTTTGTTTATTTTATGCTAATGCACTTGGACTGATAAACTGCAAAACAAAATGTACAAACTTCATCAACTCTAATGGCCCATTAACTTCTCCATTAGACAATTGATTGATATAGAACGTGATTACTTACTGACCAGTCTTAAAGTTTAAGAGAAATGTTATCATTTGAAACGAAAGCGACTGAAGAAATTTGTAAAAATCCCTTTTTGGCCGATAGATGATTTTTGTGAACTGATTGTTCTTAACTTTTGGTGATGATTGTTGTTATTGGTACCCGATGGTAATTGTTGTTATTGGTAGCTGGTGGTAATTGTTGTTATTGGTAGCTGGTGGTAATTGTTGTTATTGGTAGCTGGTGGTAATTGTTGTTATTGGTAGCTACTGGTAATTATTGTTATTGGTAGCTGCTGGTAATTGTGGTTATTGGTAGCTACTGGTAATTGTTGTTATTGGTAGCTGGTGGTAATTGTTGTTATTGATAGCTACTGGTAATTATTGTTATTGGTAGCTGCTGGTAATTGTGGTTATTGGTAGCTACTGGTAATTGTTGTTATTGGTAGCTGGTGGTAATTGTTGTTATTGATAGCTACTGGTAATTGTTGTTATTGGTAGCTGCTGGTAATTGTTGTTATTGGTAGCTGGTGGTAATTGTTGTTATTGGTAGCTACTGGTAATTATTGTTATTGGTAGCTGCTGGTAATTATTGTTATTGGTAGCTACTGGTAATTGTTGTTATTGGTAGCTGGTGGTAATTGTTGTTATTGATAGCTACTGGTAATTGTTGTTATTGGTAGCTGCTGGTAATTGTTGTTATTGGTAGCTGGTGGTAATTGTTGTTATTGGTAGCTGGTGGTAATTGTTGTTATTGGTAGCTACTGGTAATTGTTGTTATTGGTAGCTGGTGGTAATTGTTGTTATTGGTAGCTGGTGGTAATTGTTGTTATTGGTAGCTGGTGGTAATTGTTGTTATTGGTAGCTGGTGGTAATTGTTGTTATTGGTAGCTACTGGTAATTGTTGTTATTGGTAGCTGGTGGTAATTGTTGTTACTTGTAGCTGCTGGTAATTGTTATTATTGGTACCCGATGGTAATTGTTGTTATTGGTAGCTGGTGGTAATTGTTGTTATTGGTAGCTGGTGGTAATTGTTGTTATTGGTAGCTGGTGGTAATTGTTGTTATTGGTAGCTGGTGGTAATTGTTATTATTGGTAGCTGGTGGTAATTGTTGTTATTGGTAGCTACTGGTAATTGTTGTTATTGGTAGCTGGTGGTAATTGTTGTTATTGGTAGCTGGTGGTAATTGCTGTTATTGGTAGCTGCTGGTAATTGTTGTTATTGGTAGCTGCTGGTAATTGTTGTTATTAATAGTTATGTTTTTAATTATATTTTCCAGCAGTCGATTACTCTAGTTGTTATTGGTTGTTGTTATATTGTTATTGCTCTTTCTGTTATTTTCATTATTAGTACAGTTAGTGTTATAGATGGTGGTGTAGCATTATAGATGGTGGTGTAGTATTATAGATGATGGTGTAGTATTATAGATGGTGGTGTTGTATTATATATGGTGGTGTAGTATTATAGATGATGGTGTAGTATTATAGATGATGGTGTAGTTATAGATGGTGGTGTAGTATTATAGATGGTGGTGTAGTATTATAGATGATGGTGTAGTGTTATAGATGGTGGTGTAGTATTATAGATGGTGGTGTAGTGTTATAGATGGTGGTGTAGTATTATAGATGGTGGTGTAGTATTATAGATGGTGGTGTAGTGTTATATATGGTGGTGTAGTATTATAGATGGTGGTGTAGTATTATAGATGGTGGTGTAGTATTATAGATGGTGGTGTAGTATTATAGATGATGGTGTAGTGTTATAGATGGTGGTGTAGTATTATAGATGGTGGTGTAGTATTATAGATGATGGTGTAGTGTTATAGATGGTGGTGTAGTATTATAGATGGTGGTGTAGTATTATAGATGGTGGTGTAGTATTATAGATGGTGGTGTAGTATTATAGATGATGGTGTAGTATTATAGATGGTGGTGTGTATTATAGATGGTGGTGTAGTATTATAGATGGTGGTGTAGTATTATAGATGATGGTGTAGTGTTATAGATGGTGGTGTTGTATTATAGATGGTGGTGTAGTATTATAGATGGTGGTGTAGTATTATAGATGGTGGTGTAGTATTATAGATGGTGGTGTAGTATTATAGATGATGGTGTAGTATTATAGATGGTGGTGTAGTATTATAGATGGTGGTGTGTATTATAGATGTGGTGTAGTATTATAGATGGTGGTGTAGTATTATAGATGGTGGTGTAGTATTATAGATGGTGGTGTAGTATTATAGATGGTGGTGTAGTATTATAGATGGTGGTGTAGTGTTATAGATGGTGGTGTAGTATTATAGATGGTGGTGTAGTATTATAGATGATGGTGTAGTGTTATAGATGGTGGTGTAGTATTATAGATGGTGGTGTAGTATTATAGATGATGGTGTAGTATTATAGATGGTGGTGTAGTATTATAGATGGTGGTGTAGTATTATAGATGATGGTGTAGTATTATAGATGATGGTGTAGTATTATAGATGGTGGTGTAGTATTATAGATGGTGGTGTAGTATTATAGATGGTGGTGTAGTGTTATATATGGTGGTGTAGTATTATATATGGTGGTGTAGTATTATAGATGGTGGTGTTGTATTATAGATGGTGGTGTAGTATTATAGATGGTGGTGTTGTATTATAGATGGTGGTGTTGTATTATAGATGGTGGTGTAGTATTATAGATGGTGGTGTAGTATTATAGATGGTGGTGTAGTATTATAGATGATGGTGTAGTATTATAGATGGTGGTGTAGTATTATAGATGGTGGTGTAGTATTATAGATGGTGGTGTAGTATTATAGATGGTGGTGTAGTATTATAGATGGTGGTGTAGTATTATAGATGGTGGTGTAGTATTATAGATGGTGGTGTAGTATTATAGATGGTGGTGTAGTATTATAGATGGTGGTGTAGTTTATAGATGGTGGTGTAGTATTATAGATGGTGGTGTAGTTTTTATGGTTTTAAAAAATTTTGTGGGTTTAAAAATTTAAAAATTTTGTAGTTAATTTTTTTAGATGGTTGGGTTAAATATTAAGAGGGTTTTTTGGTGTAGTTTATGATGGGGGTGGGTATTATAGATGGTGGTGTAGTATTATAGATGGTGGTGTAGTATTATAGATGGTGGTGTAGTATTATAGATGATGGTGTAGTATTATAGATGGTGGTGAATTTGGGGGATGGTGGTGTTTTTATTAAAAGATGGGGGGTGTATTTTATAGATGGGGGTGTTTATTATAGATGGTGGGTGTAGTATTATAGATGGGTGGTTTTTTTAATTTTTATTTTTAGATGGGTGGTGTAGTTTTAGATGGTGGTGTGTATTTTTGATGGGGGTTTTGTATTTAATTTAAAAAGAATTGGTGGTTTTTGGGAAAAAAGGTTATTTAAAAAATGACACCTGTAATAACCTTAATAATTAAATAAATAATGGTAGTTGAAAGAAAGAAAGAAATGAGTTAGAGGGCGCACATATATATATATATATATATATATATATATATAATTTGTCTGTTTGTCGGTCTGTCTATTCCTCAGTAAGCAGGTGACTATTAGAAACAGCTCAACATGATCTATATTCTCATTTAGCAACTTAGTCATCTATAATTCCACGATTCATGCCGTGTTTCCACACCGTTGTTAAAATGTTTAAAACATTTCCCTCTTCCTTGGATCAGCAACACGGTTCTGATCCGAGATTTAGTAGAGTACAGATGGTCTATTTTGGCATGTCTATCAATAGAAAACAAAATTACAACTAATCCAGGTACCTGAGGGTTTCGAACCCACAACGTGGAAGTTTGTAGGGCCGTATTCTACCCACTCTTCTAGCCGCCGAATCCCATTTCAATGCCATTTGTGGCTTATTTTCGATCAACTGAGGTGTAGTTTTAACAGTTAAAACATTTTCAGGAAGAACATTTGGTGGAAACGAGTAGTGTAGAGGATGAAACATGTCTGAGACAACGGTTAGCCACCACGTGTGTGTGTGTGTGTGTGAGGTATGAATGTATGGAAATAAGTAAGAATATTATAGTTTTAAATAAACTCTATGCATATTTGTATATAGAACATATGCTTTAGTTGCTTTCAGGCAAAATAATTCAAACGCTTATCAGTAGATGTTATGAAAAATTATATTTTCATGGCCACATGGTAGACTAACTGGGTTAGGCGACCTCCAAAGGTTATGAGGCTAAGTGAAAGGTGAGACAGCATTTCCTTACAGCCGGTGCCAGGTTTGAATTCATGTGTTATAGATCGGTGCTAAACCACGCTACCCTGACGATCCCCATTTATCTCGGATGGAAGTTGATCTTCACGATTGTGCATCATTGCACATATTCTATGCTGAGGATGTTCGATATATTGTGCAATAAACTAAATGAAGGAAAGGTGAATGTTAAATGTGACACGTTTACTGCAAAGTTTCCAGCTCTTTTAAGTAAGGAAAATAAACTTGATGTTTAACGGCCACTTTTGTGCACACGGTACACCAAATGACATAAAACGACCCCCAAGGGCAGTAATGAGCTGAAGTGAAAGATGAAACATCCTTCTGACATATCGTGGCCGGAGTTTGAACTCAGCCGCTATAGATCTGTAGCCAACTGCTATACCAGCTAGGCATTGGAGGCGCCCTCTTGTGTATGTATCTCTGCTGGAGATCAGTCAGGATGGTTCCATATGATATCCGAAAGAAGATTCCTGCAATATAAGAAGGTATCCAATTATATATTATCAAGATGGGGGGAGGGAGGGGGATTCAGATCCGGTGTATTGGTTGTAAGATGGAGGATCTTTTTCATTAAAATTGGAGTTTTGCCTCAAAAGATGTTATTGTCCAGCACAAACTCGTACAGAGACCAACAACGCCAGCTCAAGTTTGAAACCAAATATAAGATTATTTTAAAGAACGCTGATTTGGTGGAGGTTCATCGCAGGGTAACAGAAGGAACCATGATCCCTTGTTGTAGGTGTTTTGTGGCCAATTTTGTGCACACGATGGTCTCAATAGGCGAAGTGATGGGAAATGAAAGATGAAACACCCTTCTGGCAGACTTCAGTCGGGGTTTGAAGGATTTTAGGAACAAGTTCAGAAACGATTTGGACAAAAGTAGTGTCTTGTTTACAGATATCTCTTCCAGGAGAGATGAACTAGATACTAACTTCCTTCAGATTTAATTTTCAAAAACCCACTAAATACTTATGCATATTAAACTATTACACTTCACTTGTATACTTCGCTTATAAATGTATGCTGCTAGCAATGGCACCTTTTTAAAATCTGCATTAATAGCAGCACAGCAGCACCAATAATAATAATAATAATAATAATAATATATTATTATTATTATTTATTATTATTATTATTATTCGGTGTGGTTCTCAAAATATATTCCACCAATATTTGTCATATAGAGGTTTTTACCAAGGCAAGAGGTAAGATTTGGATGTGACAATGTTTTGTGGTATACTTCGAGAAGCTAACATTCATTGAAAACAGACTATGATAAATAATTAAGTCTTTAAAGTATTAGATATTACATGTTGTATTGATGACGTCTTACTCTCAGGATAAGTTTCCGGTCATATTTACGGTATTTTCTTACCAGATTTTACACACACGTGTCTTTAGAACGTTCTGGATTTCCACGCATTTCTTGCTGTTCACGGTACTCGCTCCATTACCGGATCAAACTCGACTTCTTTCATCTTTTTGTCAGAAGTGTCACGTCGAGACACCGCCGAACTTTGAACTCTCTCCTTAAACCAGTTGATAAAAAATTACCAATAACAGATCCCGGGATTGGTATTCACTGTGCGATTATTTAGGGATGCTTTTTATTTATTTATTTTCCACTATTCATCTACAACATGACGCCCCCTTATGGTCACGCCTCAAAGATGATAATTACATTCGTTACGGATAAACTATATGATCCAGAACAGGATTCCACATAAAGTATTGCTATAAATAGTAAACAAGAAATGATTGGTGGAGATATTTATGGATTTTTGACCAATTAATTTTGGACAAACATTCACAGTGGGATTGACCATAAAGTACGACGAGCCGGGGCGACCGCCCGGGCCTAGTGGAGTCTGGACACAACACTAGAGCCAATAACGTTTTTCGTCTTATAAACAAATCACTATCTCTCTCTCACACACACACACGACACGCACGCACACACACACACACACACACACACACACACATTCTAAGGATCCGTTGTGGCTTGGTTGATCCCAACCTTCATCAACCTTGAGACTGACGAGTAGATTATTGGATCTGGAAGCCGTTGATGGTCTAAATAGATCAACTCTTTGATGAGGCTCATCCTATGTGACATTTCTATTTGATGATCCAGATGAAGACAGGACATACTTATGCTCGGCTTAAGATGTTCGGTACAAATGTAGTTTAAACTGAACCACAACAAGACATATATATATATATATATATATATATATATAAGAATGAAACAACTTGAAATAGAAGCTTACATAAATAATCAACACTGTTATATCAATATCTTTCCCATATTTCTGTTGAGGTGATGTGCTATTTTAAGAACTATCTGTTTGTCATCGAATTAAAATCTACCTTCGTAGCTACCTTCGTACATACGTTAAGTTTAATCGACTGAACGTATACCGAAAACATTATTAGGGAAATCATATATGAAGCACGGTATCCGGACATTTAGCCAACGGACATTTAGCCAACGGACATTTAGCCAACGGACATTTAGCCAACGGACATTCAGCCAACGGACATTTAGCCAACGGACATTTAGCCAATATTTGCAGTGGGACATTTAGCCATCTTACATCTACATGTATATTGTTATATTTTGAGTTTGTGTATGCTCTGTTAATAATATGTTCTGTTTATGGATGTTGCAAATATAGGCCTATCTTAAGATAAGATGTTAGCAACATAATAATTATTGCTGCTTTTTGTACAATTTTTATATTTATATTAATGTATACTATTTTCTCCGGTATTATACATAAATATAAATAATGATATACAATATGTCAGGGTTTGGGAAGTTTTTTTTTCACAGACGTTATTAACACCGTTAACTACTTAACTATATCTGGCATGTGGGTAATTACTACTTGTATATACGGCAGATAATCTACTAGTCTCAGAAAACCCTCTATCCAATGTTGACACATACATGTATTGTAATGTTGTTAAGATGTGACTGCATAACCCAGGTGATATATCATAGTTTTAAAATGTGACTTCATTTTGCCTCAGTATAGAAAGCCAGTCTGAATTTAATTTGAAGCAGTGTTACACTTTCTCATGATCATAGTGTTATATCACATTGATACATACCTACATGTTGGCTTAAATTATTGAACTAATACTGTGATTATTATTTGATATCCAGCCTTTAGTACTGTATAAAGGTGGAAGGCCAGAGAATTCCTCTTGTGAACATTTTTACATGTTGCCGTTGGAAATAAGAAATGTACAAGCTAATATTAGTCCACTACACAAAATGATCAATGCATTCAGTTTCATCAGTATCAAGTGATCGAATATTTTCAAACTTTGTAAATATTCACACTAAAGTGCACAATCTTTTATGCAACAGTAAAGCTTTTAAGATTGTAATCTGCTATAGGATTCTCAGAGCAGTGTTGAATTAGACTATTTAACTGTTCAGATAGACAATGTTCACTTTGTGTGCAGAAGAACAGTAACTGTCATTATTTTGTTATATTCCCACTATTCATGTAGACATTCATGTGTCAAATATTAGGGTGTAGGACAGTTGCTCACCCGGACAGTTGCTCACCAAACAAAATGAAAAAGTGGACACTTACTCACCAGTGAATTGTTAATGAGGAAAAATTATTTAAAAAAAATTACCTATAGTATCATATTACCTATATAATTATTGGGATGAATATTACCAATTATTAGGGAATTAAAGTTCAGAGCAACTGTCCATACTCCAAGTATTGAGTAGTGTGCTAATAAAAACGCATGTATGTGAAAGACACTATCAAATAAATGGGTCACCTAGTGCAAATAGATCTGGCTTTGTTTACAGTGCTTCTGTTTGGTGTACCTTCAAGTTGACCAGACCATCCCCAATGTCACTTAACTTCTTTCACCTGGAACCAATGACTTCTATAGGCTAGTAGGATAAAAGGGTCCCAGGGCAATTAGATCTGTCTTCCTTTACAGTGATTATGTTTTATGTACAGTCAGAATGTGTTGATCCGACAAGGTTTGTTGCATGATAATATGTGGGATAAACGAGAATATTATTATCGAGGACATTCGTTACGGATAAACTATATGATCCAGAACAGGATTCCACATAAAGTATTGCTATAAATAGTAAACAAGAAATGATTGGTGGAGATATTTATGGATTTTTGACCAATTAATTTTGGACAAACATTCACAGCGGGATTGACCATAAAGTACGACGAGCCGGGGCGACCGCCCGGGCCTAGTGGAGTCTGGACACAACACTAGAGCCAATAACGTTTTTCGTCTTATAAACAAATCACTATCTCTCTCTCTCACACACACACACACATACACACACACACACACACACACACACACATTCTAAGGATCCGTTGTGGCTTGGTTGATCCCAACCTTCATCAACCTTGAGACTGACGAGTAGATT
Organism: Paralvinella palmiformis; assembly: GCA_025642065.1. Classification (NCBI taxonomy): domain Eukaryota; kingdom Metazoa; phylum Annelida; class Polychaeta; order Terebellida; family Alvinellidae; genus Paralvinella; species Paralvinella palmiformis. The sequence goes on from JAODUP010000061.1 coordinate 1,265,725, forward strand.
ATTGGATCTGGAAGCCGTTGATGGTCTAAATAGATCAACTCTTTGATGAGGCTCATCCTATGTGACATTTCTATTTGATGATCCAGATGAAGACAGGATATACTTATGCTCGGCTTAAGATGTTCGGTACAAATGTAGTTTAAACTGAACCACAACAAGACATATATATATATATATATATATATATATATATATATATATATAAAAAAAAGAATGAAACAACTTGAAATAGAAGCTTACATAAATAATCAACACTGTTATATCAATATCTTTCCCATATTTCTGTTGAGGTGATGTGCTATTTTAAGAACTATCTGTTTGTCATCGAATTAAAATCTACCTTCGTAGCTACCTTCGTACATACGTTAAGTTTAATCGACTGAACGTATACCGAAAACATTATTAGGGAAATCATATATGAAACACGGTATCCGGACATTTAGCCAACGGACATTTAGCCAACGGACAGTTAGCCAACGCACATTTAGCCAACGGACATTTAGCCAACGGACATTTAGCCAACGGACATTCAGCCAACGGACATTTAGCCAACGGACATTTAGCTAATATTTGCAGTGGGACATTTAGCCATCTTACATCTACATGTATATTGTTATATTTTGAGTTTGTGTATGCTCTGTTAATAATATGTTCTGTTTATGGATGTTGCAAATATAGGCGTATCTTTAGATAAGATGTTAACAACATAATAGTTATTGCTGCTTTTTGTACAATTTTTATATTTATATTAATGTATACTATTTTCTCCGGTATTATACATAAATATAAATAATGATATACAATATGTCAGGGTTTGGGAAGTTTTTTTTTCCACAGACTTTATTAACACCGTTAACTACTTAACTATATCTGGCATGTGGATAATTACTACTTGTATATACGGCAGATAATCTACTAGTCTCAGAATAACCCTCTATCCATTGTTGACACATACATGTATTGTAATGTTGTTAAGATGTGACTGCATAACCCACGTGATATATCATAGTTTTAAAATATGACTTCATTTTGCCTCAGTATAGAAAGCCAGTCTGAATTTAATTTGAAACAGTGTTCCACTTTCTCATAATCATAGTGTTATATCACATTGATACATACCTACATGTTGGCTTAAATTATTGAACTAATACTGTGATTATTATTTGATATCCAGCCTTTAGTACTGTATAAAGGTGGAAGGCCAGAGAATTCCTCTTGGAACATTTTTACATGTTGCCGTTGGAAATAAGAAATGTACAAGCTAGTATTAGTCCACTACACAAAATGATCAATGCATTCAGTTTCATCATCATCAAGTGATCGAATATTTTCAAACTTGTAAATATTCACACTAAAATGCACAATCTTCTATGCAACAGTAAAGCTTTTAAGATGGTATTCTGCTATAGGATTCTCAGAAGCAGTGTTGAATTAGACTATTTAACTGTTCAGATAGACAATGTTCACTTTGTGTGCAGAAGAACAGTAACTGTCATTATTTTGTTATATTCCTACTATTCATGTAGACATTCATGTGTCAAATATTAGGGTGTAGGACAGTTGCTCACCAAACAAAATGAAAAAGTGGACACTTACTCAAATGGGAAAAAAAAAAATAAAATTTTTAAAAAATTACTTAGTATCATATTACCTATATAATTATTGGATGAATATTACCAATTATTAGGGAATTAAAGTTCAGAGCAACTGTCCATACTCCAAGTATTGAGTAGTGTGCTAATATAAACGCATGTATGTGAAAGACACTATCAAATAAATGGGTCACCTAGTGCAAATAGATCTGGCTTTTTTTACAGTGCTTCTGTTTGGTGTACCTTCAAGTTGACCAGACCCCTGAACCCCCAAAATACTTTTTATAGGCTAGTAGGATAAAAGGGTCCCAGGGCAATTAGATCTGTCTTCCTTTACAGTGATTATGTTTTATGTACAGTCAGAATGTGTTGATCCGACAAGGTTTGTTGCATGATAATATGTGGGATAAACGAGAATATTATTATCGAGGTCGTGACATACCGGTAGTCTGTGTCACACATTTTTAAATCATACAGATATACGTCCGCATTTAAACCAAAATTCAATAACTGTACGCAAGACATGGAATGGCATTGAATTCATTCAGCATTTTGATGTTTGGTAATTACAGACAGTATAAAGAAATACTCGTGTCATTATTTGAGTGATAAATTTAAATGAGATTATTATGGCTCGCTATGTTTTTTTCTGTTCTTAAATGACTCAATATTTTATTTAAGTATATATACTTAGCGCTCAGTTAAGAAATATAAAATATGGAAAGAATATAGGGGTCTAGATAACACAAACAAATATATTAAAAGTATACGATGTAGACTTAATAACAGGAATACTGACAATGTATACCTATAGACAACATGTCAGAAATAAAGAATGTATTATATGCAATGTTTGTGTTTTCAGATTTTAGAGTATGAGCCATTTGTTTGTGATCATTACATTCGTACAATGAATTGAATAAAATTCAATTACATACACTATGACGATTGAATATAACAGCTGTAGATTATATGTAACATCCGTGTTTGCAAGTTTTAGAATATGAGACATCACTTTGTGTTTGTTACATTTGTACAATGAATTACAAAAATACAATTACATACAATGTTTTGTGTTTACTGAAACAACTATATTTATGAAAACTCACATAAACATAATCACAAATTTTTGAATGTTGGCTAAATGTCCCCCCCTGCAAAAATTGGCTAAAAGTCCGTTGGCTAAGTGTCCGTTGGCTAAATGTCCATTGGCTAAGTGTCCGTTGGCTAAATGTCCGTTGGCTAAATGTCCCGGATTCGGGTGTAGGACAGTTGCTCATCAGGAAGAAAAAAAATTAATGATTTTTATTTCAGAAATATATTTCTTAGTATCATGTTACCTATATAACTGTTGGGATGAATATTACCAATTATTAGGGAATTAAAGTTCAGAGATTATTTTATTTTATTAATATAATTATAAACATTTTTTCTCTCATTAAAAACTCACTGGTGAGCAAGTGTCCACTTTTTCATTTGCTTGGTGAGCAAGTGTCCAGGTGAGCAACTGTCTGGTGAGCAACTGTTCGGGTGAGCAACTGTCCGTACTCCAAATATTGAGTAGTATGCTAATAAAAACGCATGTATGTGAAAGACACTATCAAATAAATGGGTCACCTAGTGCAAATAGATCTGGCTTTGTTTACAGTGCTTCTGTTTGGTGTACCTTCAAGTTGACCAGACCATCCCCAATGTCACTAAACTTCTTTCACCTGGAACCAGTGACTTCTATAGGCTAGTAGGATAAAAGGGTCCCAGGGCAATTAGATCTGGCTTCCTTTACAGTGATTATGTTTTATGTACAGTCAGAATGTGTTGATCCGACAAGGTTTGTTGCATGATAATATGTGGGATAAACGAGAATATTATTATCGAGGTCGTGACATACTGGTAGTCTGTGTTAAACATTTTTAAATCATACAGATATACGTCCGTATTTAAACCAAAATTCAATAACTGTACGCAAGACATGGAATGGCATTGAATTCATTCAGCATTTTGATGTTTGGTAATTACAGACACTATAAAGAAATACTCGTGCCATTATTTGAGTGATAAATTTAAATGAGATTATTATGGCTCGCTATGGTTTTTTTTCTGTTCTTAAATGACTCAGTATTTTATTTAAGTATATATTAAGTTTTGATAGTGTCTTTCACATACATGCGTTTTTATTAGCACATTACTCAATGTATGGACAGTTGCTCTGAACTTTAATTCCCTAATAATTGGTAATATTCATCCCAATAATTTATATAAAATGGAAAAAAAAATTTAAAAAACATTTTTTTAAAATAATATTTCCTCATTAACAATTCACTGATGAGTAAGTGTCCACTTTTTCATTTTGTTTGGTGAGCAACTGTCCGGGTGAGCAAATGTCCTACACCCTAATATTTGACACATGAATGTCTACATGAATAGTAGGAATATAACAAAATAATGACATTTATTGTTCTTCTGCACACAAAGTGAACATTGTCTATCTGAACAGTTAAATAGTCTAATTCAACACTGCCTCTGAGAATCCTATAGCAGAATACCATCTTAAAAGCTTTACTGTTGCATAGAAGATTGTGCATTTTAGTGTGAATATTTACAAAGTTTGAAAATATTCGCTCACTTGATGCTGATGAAACTGAATGCATTGATCATTTTGTGTAGTGGACTATTATTAGCTTTGTGTTCACATTTGCACATTTTTATTTCCAACGGCAACATGTAAAAATGTTCCCAAGAGGAATTCTCTGGCCTTCCACCTTTATACAGTACTAAAGGCTGGATATCAAATAATAATCACAGTATTAGTTCAATAATTTAAGCTAACATGCAGGTATGTATCAATGTGATATAACACTATGATCATGAGAAAGTGTAACACTGCTTCAAATTAAATTCAGACTGGCTTTCTATACTGAGGCAAAATGAAGTCACATTTTAAAACTATGATATATCACCTGGGTTATGCAGTCACATCTTAACAACATTACAATACATGTATGTGTCAACAATGGATAGAGGGTTATTCTGAGACTAGTAGATTATCTGCCGTATATACAAGTAGTAATTACCCACATGCCAGATATAGTTAAGTAGTTAACGGTGTTAATAAAGTCTGTGTAAAAAACCTCCCAACCCTGACATATCATTATTTATATTTATGTATAATACCGGAGAAAACAGTATACATTAATATAAATATAAAAATTGTACAAAAAGCAGCAATAACTATTATGTTGTTAACATCTTATCTAAAGATACGCCTATATTTGCAACATCCATAAACAGAACATATTATTAACAGAGCATACACAAACTCAAAATATAACAATATACATATACATATAAATTTTGAATGTTGGCTAAATGTCCCCCCTGCAAATATTGGCTAAATGTCCATTGGCTAAATGTCCGTTGGCTAACTGTCCGTTGGCTAAATGTCTGGATACCGTACTGGCCACAAGTCTGTTTTGGTGGGGTTTTTTTTACTCGTCAGCTAATATGTAATCCGAGCTACACACCACAACTTTGTAGACGTGTTTTAGGTGTTTTTGTTTGTGTTTTTCTATGAAACTGTTCGTGTTTTGTTAGCTGCCTGTGTTACACGTCATGTCTCTTCGTTAGATTAGTTTGGCTTGTTAATGAGAGAATTTTCTTTGGTACTAAGACAGACACACACACACACACACACACACAGAGTGAGACAGACAGACAGACAGACACACACTGACTGACAGACAGACATACAGACATATAGAGAGAATAAAATTTTTTTAAACACACACACACTCTCCCTACACACACACACCCTCTCTCTCTCTCTCCCTCCCTACACACACACGCACACACTCTATCTCTCTCTCTCTACACACACACACACACACACACACGTGTCTAAAGAGATTTGCACAATAAAATCCACACAAACAAATGAAGATACAAAAGTATTAAAGCACACACACACACACACACACACACACACACACACACACACTTAAATAAACATAGAGAGATAATATTCAGTAAGATGTTTCTTAATCTTATCAAAGACCCCTCCCCTCCCATCTATATCTGTAGTGGAGGGGGGGGTATTTTATCTTGTGGGTCAAGGACATCGATTATTTTAATCCTTGGCCTTGGTTAAGTGATTCTTCGTTCTGCCAACTTCCGGTTCTTGATCGCTTCAAGGACAAGAGCGTTCTCAGCAATAACAACAAGACCTCGAACATCAACAACAAATGGACGTTAGCTGTCAGTTCTTCTTGACACAAGGAACCACTGACAGGTTGATGTGTGCGTGTTGATATATCTCTTAATGTTATCAATATCAATAACAACCTAATGACCTATAACAGGTGATTTAGTTGAAGTATTGGATAGAATCAATCAAGGTAATAATAATGATTTGTGTTTGTTTGGAATGTTATCAACTATTTAAACACCCGTAGTAATATAGTAATAGTAGTAGTAATAGTAGCAGCAGTAGCGCATGTAGTATTAGTAGTTTTTGATGTATTTATTGCAATAGTATGTGTAGTAGTTGTGAAAACTGTAGCGATAATGGCAGTTCCAGAGGAAACCACAGCAATGGTGATACTGGATGTAGGACAGTTGCTCACCCGGACACTTGCTCACCAAGCGAATGAAAAAGTGGACACTTGGCTCACCAGTGTACACAATTATATTAATAAAATAAAATAATCTTTAAATCCCTAATAATTGGCAATATTCATCCTAAAAATTATATAGGTAATAGGATACTAAGAAATATATTACTAAATTAGAAATCATTTAATTTTTTCTCATTAAAAATTCACTGGTGAGCAAGTGTCCACTTTTTCATTTGCTTGGTGAGCAACAATGTCCCAGTGAGCAACTGTCCGGGTGAGCAAGTGTCCCTGTGAGCAATTGTCCCGATGAGCAAGTGTCCCGGTGAGCAACTGTCCCGGTGAGCAACTGTCCGGAGGAGTAACCGTCAGGATGAGCAACTGTCCGGATGAGCAACTGTCCGGGTGATCAACTGTCCCGGTGAGCAACTGTCCGGGTGAGCAAGTGCCCCGATGAGCAAGTGTCCCGGTGAGCAACCGTCCGGATGAGCAACTGTCCGTACTCCGGTGATACTAGTGTTAGTAGTAGAGGTAGTGATTGTTGTTGTTATTGTCGTTGTTGTTCTAGCAATAGAGTCTGCGGCTGTGAAAGTAGTATAGGTAGTGGCGATAACATAGGTAGTGGTACTGGCGATAGCAACAACAGCAACAGTGAAAACGACAACAACAAAACAATCAAAGTAGTTATATTACTAGCAACAAGAAGAGCAACATTCGTGTTTTTTAAATGACCTTGTCATTGATATATTAAATATAATATTACAGGTAATAATATAGCATCTTCATTTCTGTTTATTCTCTATCATAGATATATCTGTGTGCTATATATTTATAGCTGTGTCTTATAAGTCTCGAGACGAGATCATAATCTGTTACCAATAATTTTATATCGCCAAAGGTTTTATGTGACCTTTAACATATATTATTCAGTCAGATCTTTGATCATGGGATGAACGAGGAAGATGTTGTGGTTTTTAGGAGTTTCTGATTTCTACCTGTAACATGATAGCTTTCGTTGTTTAGTATGATTCAGGTTATACTAACATGGTTTGCCCTCAAGAGCGCCATCCACCTTCTCCCCCCCCCCTCCCCGATCCATAAGACCACGTTACTTCTCTGGTCTGTTCTGTTCTAAGGTGAGAGGGGAGGTGGGTGGTTCTTCCAGATCTGATTATGAACGTTATTTATAAATATGTTAATATATGTTATGAGTTTGGCGGACAATTATAATTAATTGATTGGTGTTGATTATTCCGTGTGTTGGGTCGGATGACTGGTTTCGTGGAATTACTCCATTTCACATTTTAACCTTTATCGATCTGGATTGGTCTTCTGGATTGCATTTATTAGTTGACTATATATTTGTTTATAATTTTTTAGTCCTGCGTTTCCGGATCAATTATTACCCGATCAGTTTCACTGTCATGAAAACCTTTAAAATGTAAATAGTTATTTTACTAATATTACTATATGACGAGTCCCTTGTGTGTTTTAAGGCGTGCTTCAGTGTTGTTTAAAAAAAAGGATAATAATAAGATAAGTGTGTGTGTGTGTGTATATATATATATATATATATCTGTGTGTGTGTGTGTGTTAGGTGTGAAATAAAATCATTATCCATACCACAAATCTACAAAACTTGGCCAAATAATCGCCACCATTATACACCAAGTATCAGGATTGGAGGGATTTCTTGCCCGATATCTTCATGGGTTCAGCGTTTTATAAAATCCAAAAAATCGAACTCAATCGTAATCGTATGGTAAAATGTTTGCCAAACTGGCCATCAGATGGAGCCACATAAATAGATCGTTTCCCCACCACACACATGAGCATAAATAAGCGGACAAAACTGGAGTGTTCGTATGGATTAGTGTTTTCTACCTGTGCCGGACGCACGCCAGAACAACTGGAAAGCTTTCTGTGTGTTTTGTCGTTAAAAATAAATAAACTTAGAGCCGAATGTGTTTATGCCGGAGTAATTCATCCTCTCCAACAACCAAACGATGTGTGGGTAGTTAGTTAGGATAAAAAAGACCAGATTTACCTCTCTTTGCACTTAAATAACATTATCTCTGATTCTCTCCTCTAGCACACAGACACACACACATACATACACAGTGACAAACTCACACACGGTAGGTGGACATTTTGGCCTAGGACGTTTTGACCAGCTATTTTTTGAAGATAGGACGTATTGGCCAAATAAAAAAAACATAAAAAGCCAACAAATATAATATCTAAAAATGTACATTTATGACATAAAAGCATAAAGTCATTTCATGTTTTATTTATAGGAATGTGTGAACGATTAACAAAATGATCAAATGTTAATGTTTTGATGTCGGTTCTATATTTAACTGAAGTTTAATTCTCTATGGCTTCTCACAGTTACATATATTATATAGTGGCATATATGAACTTACTTCTATGTCCTCGTTAATTGTTTAAATTGTATATGGTTTTGGATCCTGATTGTTTATTTTACTGTATGTCTCTTCAATACTATTGTGCAGGTTACTGTTTTCATCTCCTAACTGGAAGTTGTATTAATAAAATAACAAATAAAACAAATTTGTCCAAAACGTCCTATCTTCATATAATAGCTGGCCAAAATGTCCTAGGCCAAAACGTCCGTTGGCCAAAACGTCCTTGATTCCTCACACACACACACACACACACTTTCTATGGGTTTTTTTTGCTGGTAAAGATTGTGCGACATTTCATCCGTGACTTATTTAATTTCCTGTGTTATTTTTTTTCTAATAATCATTTATATGGGGGTGGGGGGTGGAGTACGGACAGTTGTTCACCCGGACACTTGCTCACTGGACAGTTGCTCACCTGGACACTTGCTCACCAAGCAAATGAAAAAGTGGACACTTACTCACCAGTGAGTATGCATGCTTAACAGCGCAGCACGTCCACCATACATTTCTTAGATATGGCTATTCCTAGTGATCGAATTTATAATTAAAAAAATTATACATCATAAGATAGATCTAGTATTTGCAGCTGGCTTCCATTTCTAGAAACATAAAGCATCTACATCCAACCTTTTCTTGCATTTTTTCCCCACCAATTTAGCACGAAAATCTAACGTCCAGCTGCTCATCTCACCCTGATCCAGTAGCCGAACTGCTTGCTACCTTTAGCGCCACCTTATCCAGCTGTTACACCGAAAAGTCGAGCTAACTAGACACAGGGATGCTCTTTGATGTTCTGCTATTTATGTCCAGGGAAGAGTGAGTCTTTGTTTATCAATCGACACCAACTGTTTGGGGGCATTTATAGAACCAAATTCCTAGTGAAAGAATACCAGATCTCCACCTCCCCCCGCCTGACCGTTCAGTGGTTAAAAAATATAAAAACTGTCGCGTAAACAAGACAAGAAAACTTAGTCGCCTACTGTAACATAACAAATAATACGCTCAACGCGCTATATTTTGCCGAAATAAAGCGCTGAAATACTGACAACTTGTAATAAGTGGATAGCATTTTAGCAGAACAACGGCTTTGGGATGCCTACTCGAACTTGGTGTCGCCCTCTATTCGGTTTCCAACAGATGGCGCCCTAAGCCGTTACCACTCAGCGGGCAAGAACGCGCCCTATCGGCGGATGAAAATAAACCGTACGCCCCTGGGGCTGAGGCACTGAGATAATACGAAATCTAATCAGGCTGGCTTGTTGTGAGCTTCGATTGTTGATGGTCCAGATGGCTGGATAGGATGGTAACCTTGAATATGATATTCACCTGTCATCAAAACTCCTCCCCCCATGTCACACACACACACACACACACACACAATGAGGTTAGTATGCTACTCAGAGATGCTTGACCGGCACTGTGCTGTCAAAACCAATATATCTCAATTAATACATCGGCATAAGTTTGAAGCGGAAACTAATTCTAAGTGCAATAAACAAAGGTTAAATTTTCTTAAAATCAATACTGGACATCAGTGGCCATTAAACGATTGCCTCTACGGCAGATACACGTGCCATTGATTTATTTCGACGCCAACTTCACTAAACCAAACGGCTAGAAAATGAAAAAAAATACTGTGCCACTTCTTGCTCTCTGGGCGCGTAACTCCGGTCATAGAAACTTATGTATTCTACAATCGGCTCATCCTCCTACGAAATGAGCAAAACAGTAAACGCGTCAGATAAATCGTTCAGACTTTCGTAGAACATCTCATTCGCACCACATTGTAAGAATCAAGTAATTTTCATCTCTGCGACGAGAGATGTCTGGTCGAGATTTATGGTAGACTTGGCGAGCGTGCTGCCACCTGGGTGAAATTTTGCGAACGGTTTGAATTATTGGCTTGCTCCCTGGGAAAGAAGCGATCTGTTGTCAGTTTTTCAGTTGTTGTGGGTAAAATATCGTTTTCAGTTGAACAAGATATTACCTCGATGTAGTAAACAAGAAAATATTATCACGACTTGTATTTTTGTTGTTGTTGGCACAATCCACTTATTTTAAACAGTTGACGTTTCTAATGAGAAGTTACCTTTCGTGTAGAGGCCATAACGAGAATGATCAAATAACGAGAATGACAAATATTAGGCCGAGTTTTGATCGGAGAAAGAAAATGTATTGTTGTTGCGGTATAAGTGATTGTAAACTGAACGTAAACAATTCATTTCTAATCTGTTCAATCCAATTAATAATCGGCTGGCCATGTTTACCGTCAAGATTAACATATAAAGCATAAAATAGCCAAGTTCTACAACATAAGCAGAATATCAACAAGCTATCCTAGCCAAAGAGCTCGCAAATAAAAGTGTGTGCTGCCACCTGGCGATTAATTAGGTAAATGTGATTAATTATAAAGATACTATAATATAGTATCTTTGAATAAATGATCTAGGATCAAATGCAGCTGATCGGAGAGGTATTTTATACCATTTCCTGCGTCATTCACAATTTGGTCATACAGACTACAAAACATCAGCACTGTTGTAAAAACGATGAGATATTTATTACAAGTTATTTATGGCTGAGAAAATAAATTCGTATTTTTTGTTATTTTTAAAACGGAGTTATCACTGAAAGCTGCATTTAAAAAAAGGTGAATGAAAGCTGCTAATCGTTAGCGAACTGCACCTGAACGTTATGATATCGAGAGTAGCACCGATTATCTAGGTACCTGCAGACTGTCTAGTTTCTTGGTCTATCACTACGCTGCGCCACCCTCGCCGGCCAGTTACCAATGCATGTCGGGAACCAGCGAACATACCGAGGTTTTATTGAAAGAAAACTAGACCGTGCACTCCCGCCGATTTGATGGCAAACAAGTCCCAACATCCGGTGGGGGCAAAATGGAAAGCAAACGGTTAAATCGGGTCTATGAACATGTAAGTAAGAAATTTATTCAGGAATACGATAATACAATTTGACTTATTTGGTTTTTACAAATAGAATCGTTTTGCATATTCCTAGGTCAGCTTGAAAGTCCAGAGAGTCAAACTGACCTGTCAATGGTAAATTCATGTTCAATGATTATGATGTTGTGTCGTTGGTTGCACAAGCCGTGGAAGTAATACAAAACGAATACCTATTAATCGATAAGAATAATGAACACATTTGAAATACCTATTAAAACGTTTTGTTGAGGGAAAAGTAAGCTATTATTTATTATATGTAGCCTATTCGACAACCGCGTCTCTGGCATTTGATCACAACTAGGCTGGATATACGAACTGGCATAAAACGACATTTTCATATTTGATGGCATATAATCTGCACTCATTACACAGGTGTGAAGAAGGTAAGCGGAGAAGGCTTGGACAGTTAAGGGTTTAGAAGCGACATGATCAGATCGAGACCGAATATTTTAAACGTGTATTATATAATAATATATCTAACACTGAAGATTACAGAGAAAGCTACAAAAGCAATTACTTGATGAACCTATAACGGAGATTTTGGTGAGAATGTTGTTGTGTATTAAGTTAGCGTAGACACATATACATAACGCCGTACTGTCGAACGTTAACCTCACTTATCAGTTACATTTATAAATCGTTCAAGAACAATGAGCTGAGAAATTTTAATTGTATTCCATTACTATCCCAATAAATACAAGTATATATATATATATATATATATATATATATATATATAACAGTGCTTCAGTTATATCTTCAGCGATTTCATTTAACATAAGTTTGGCGACTTCACTTAAACTCGAATGACGTAATTTAGGATGAGATTAGACTGGGGAGAGACTTCACCATCAACCCTGATTACCACCCATAGGTGAGTAGTCGTTCTACCAGCTCAAGGCACCAGTCTAGTGCTGTCTGTTAGCAGTTTTCTACACTACACCACATTAAATATACATTAACAAATCAGTCATAAATCAGTCTAATTTTTCTAATAAATGTTCATATTTATAAAACATTTAACATATATAGATTTGTATTTTTACTAATAACATAACGTTATCTGGATACAATAGTTACTATCCATAGTTTTACTACGTATACTATCACTAGATCTATATAATATATTGCTAGCATATCTTGCATAAAAACACACCAAAAAGTGTCATACATTAAAAAATAATTTAAAAACAAGAGAAAAAATAAGCAACATAAAAGGTTAAAAACAGTTTGGCATTTTAAGTCACAGAAACGTTATGATATTGATTAATATACGTGTTATATATATATATATATATATATCAGGTTATCAATGACAATATGACAAAATTTTCATCATTATAATTTACTTTATGTTCATAGTCATGATCTAGTAACACACACATACACGCACGCACGCACGCATACACATATAGTCTGTCATCAGTATTTACTGTGACTGATACATGTCGTGTTTCTCACACCATATTTTGAAGCAATTCTTCGCCTCTTCTACACTTTTCAGGTTTTTGTTATACAAGCGAAAATATTGGTCTGAGAAATGCCTCGGCAGCATTGAAGATACCTGTACGGAAACAAAAGATAACGCGACATTTAGACAAATTGTGAACCGTGTCTTCAGGCGTTATTTAGCCACCAAAGGCATAAATAACACGATATTTAACCTGATTTTAATTAAATAAAAATAATTTTATAACTAAAATCACCAACACAAATTAATTAACCACAATTATCTAGACACAATAGTTAAAAGTGTATTATTATTATTAATATATTTGGTTTGTTTTACTATAAATAGATAAATATTCACGTAACATGTTTTCTGTTAGATATTTGTTGTGTTAGGGATGATTATCGTTTACCTGATTTTTATCTATGCTGCTGGCTTTCTCTGGATCTTTCTTCTTATAGAATTTAACATCGTCAACCGGGTTCTTATCTTTCTTCCCGTAGTCAATCGTCATCGACTACCAGTGATTAAATCCGATTTAAAATAATTAAAGTAGTAATTTGGCGTGAACCCCCCCCCCCCAAACTAAAACAAACGTTCGTTTGCGTGCTATTTCGAAAAAGGCTTTAGTATTTAGATAGATGGCAACGTAATAACATTTTAATATGATTGTTACTAATTTAATTTATTCCGAATTTAATAAATGCAGTATTTATTCGAATAATACATTTCTGCTTTACAGACTTACTGATTTTAATTAAAACACTAACCAACAAGACAATGTCCGCATCTTTAATGACGTTGCTCTCATCACATTTAACTATGTCACTGATCATTCCAGGTATTTTATCCTGACGCAGAAAGAATATAGATCATAATATGTAGTATGTCACCGTTTACTGACCGGAAATGTATATAATTAACTCGTTTGGCACAATATCGTATTGATCATACACTTGCCTGAGTAATGGATTTAGGTTGTTGTTGTTGTTGCTTATACTTTGCCTCCCCTATGAACCTGTACAGGTTACGAGACTCGATCCTTTCCAATATTTCGCGAGCCTGCGACAAATCGTCTTCAGTTGAATACAGAATGCGATGATAAAGGTAATCAGTGAGCTTAGTGTAGGCGTCAAGATCATCTATACATTCTGATATCCTGTACCTTTTTCTGGATTAGTACAAATCATTATAACATAAACATGTTCGATTAAAACCATTATATATATATATATATATATATATATATAGGGAGGATTTGTTTAGTACCGAGAAAATATATTTCTGCTAACAATTGAGATAAATACCCTGTTTTTCCTTTAGTCAAGATGTAATCGTTGGCTAACTTGAAAGCTTCATCTATCCTGAATATGGAAACGATAAAATAATAACATACGTAATCGCTATGATATGTTGGGCATATTCAGTAAATTCACGTTAAAGGACAGTCCACCCTCAGAATTTCTTATAAAAAATATGCAATGCGTAGAACAGTAACCAAAAATTCCACAATAATAATCACGAAATATACCTGATATCATAGATCTAGGGAAATAAACCAAGTTACTGGAGGGCCGCCATTATGGCGGCACCGGAAGCCAGATTCGAAGGCGGGAAGGAGCAAACTGAAATGCTCTGACGTCACATCGACGATCTCTATACTGACGCGGATTATAGTTTCTCTTGAGCGTTAATATCTCACCCAATTTGAATCAACTTCCTCTTGTAAGTTTCCTTCTGACTCAAATTGATATGGTTGTATATAATTCATGACGTAATTTTAACAAGATAATGCCGTTTAGTTCTAGAATAATAATTAGCTCATACTTGTTTACATGCTTCTGTACGGGCTCCACAGACTTCAGGTCAACCGGATGCGTTGAAGTGACGTCAGCATTCAGTAGCTTCCGGTCTCTGCCTAGCTTCAAAATGGCGCCACCCGCAGGCCATTAAAAGTCGATTAATCAGCAAGTGAAATATTTAATACGTGGGTGATCATTTACACATTTTGACACTATGATATTTGTGAGTATAGTGAGTGTTAGTCCTCAACATATTTTCTGAGGCTGGATTATCCCTTTAAATGACCGTTGATAAGAATTTATTTTCTAATTAAAGAATTCCTTGGCCTAAAGCTACTGGGCCTAAATCAACAAACTCGTAGTAGTATGCGATATTTGATTGTCAACACTTATTGTCACACATGAATATAAGTAACATTCCCTGATATCGGTAATCATGAGGCCGGTAACTTATTCAAATCTCATTTCATAATAACTGTCATTGGGAGTAAATGTTTAATGTTTTAGTCTAATAAAACATTCGTTTGTTGAAGGTTAGTTAGTTATGATTGATCACGTCATCTAAAGCAAACTAATCTGTGAGAAAATAATATATATTGCAAGACACACAACATTAGGTAGGTTTCGCTATGCACTGAAACGATCATTCCTCCTCAGCCATTTGGCTTCAAATTTGTAGGTAGACGAGAATCGTATATCTGGGTTTATCATTTAATAATAATAATTATCATTTCAGAAACATCATTTCTAACAGTGCAGTAATAAATGGGACAGACTTTTGAAATACATCAATGTATTTCGTATTATTAAACTAATCGTTTTAACACCGTCATATCCGGTTTAGCGAAGAACATTATAGAAGAAAAAATATTTATTGGACAAATATCCATGACAACAGAAATGGTATAATTTTGATAGTTTCAACCGCTTTAATCACTGAAGAGATATACTTTAGCCATATTGACAATCGGTGTTCTCTGACCTTGACACGTGACGCTAAAAACGTGTCACTCTCCGATTTGCTAATTCCAAGCTTATTTCGGAAATTTACGATTTGGAAACGGCCATTTTAACTGAATACCACGATACCGCACATTACTCAATGGCGTCATCATGATGTACGGAACATCATGATTGGTTGACAGCTAAAATTATGGCCAATTACGTGCGCGCTTTGTGAGACCTATACGTTGTTGTTTTTTAGAGAAGCCATTTTTTATCATTCCAAATCGATCGTGTTCCAATGTTTACTTCTCGTACAGTTTTTTTCTTCTTCATATCACAGGAAACTGTAGATCGTGGAAAGATTCCATTTAACAATTATTCCACGTCTTAAAAATCGGATTGACCTATCGGGATATTTTAGGATTCTTTGTTCGGACTTCGTTGTTGTTAAGATACCACGGTCTTCATTACAAAGAATTATGATCAAAATTGTTAGAAAATGGTATTTTTGGTTTTTCAGTTATATCATATTTATCGAAATGCGGATAATAGCGCACATGGTTTTGGCAGGTCAAAGGTGATCATCGGCTGAATTAAATCCAACATAAACTATTGAAGACACATTTTAACAATTAAAACAAGACACCGAAATGCATTTGGTGATTAATTGGCTCAGACTAAACAATTGTTTCGCATGATATATGTGGGTACATCAAAGGAAATAAAAAAATAACCTCGCTTGACCTTGACAAGATATAAGCAGAATTGAAGCTCGTCGGCAATATGAAAATAAATCACTCGTTTCTATATTTGAAACAAGGATGTAGATACCGAGACCTTACACATAGGCTCCTATGCCTTTTAATGCATGAATATTGTACTCGGTTCTTGAATGAGAAATTCTGTTGACAATTTTTGTGCAGCCAAATCGCAAAAAGTCTATTGTACATGCGCCAAAATATAACGCCTGCGATACAAGGTCAAGGCTTGTTGCCGGTATCAATGGATTGTGGGTTTCTATAAAGTGAAAATTGTCGAATTTGTGTTTGAATTGGAGTCAAATTGGATGTTAATACTTATATATAAAATCTATTCGACTTACATATATTCTATTATCATCGTAGTCTTGTGTTTATAAGCTCTTCTGTGCAGCATACTTCGTGTATGATACATGTCATAAATGTTGTCCATCTCCTACGGGAAAAGTATATTGAAGAATATATGGCATAAATAACGAGAGGATGAAACATCCTCCAGGAAGAAATCTTCCATATTTCTATGGGATCGTACCTTGTCTCGGTAGCATATCTGTTTCTCTCCATCGACGTCCACCACCCGGCACAGTTTCATGAAGCGATGAAGATCGAAGTGTGATGTTATTCCAAGATGATAACAGTCTCGGGCAAAATAATCCCACTTGTCCACATCAATACCGTTACGTTTGTTGGCCACTATCTATATAATTATTTTTGTTGAGAATAATACAAATTGATGAACAAAGTGATTGTTCTTAACAACTGGTGTGGTATTTATTAGCTAGACAAGTCATTACTGTATCTGATATTATTCTCTCTCTCTCTCTCTCTCTCTCTCTCTCTCTCTCTATTATATATATATATATATATATATATATATATATATATATATATATATATATATGGGTTATTCCATATAAAACGAACCAATGCTTCCCACCTGACCACTCCAGATTGTATTAATATGTTTATATATGAACTACCATGTATATGATGAGGCCTGCCACAGTTTTTAGATTTCACTAAGAAATATTTTCAGAATTACACCACTCTAATGATGCCGCTTTCGAAATCATGCTTAATTTGCTTAATTTGTAGCCCTGTTTGAACCCTGATAACCTTTTAATTAATTAGCACAGAGACATGAAACTTTCGTCTAATCTGACTGACCACCTATTCGAAACATCAGAGATGAGACTAGAGGTCATCATAAGGTCTCATATTATACACTTCTAATCTCAGGCAGCAACAAAAAGTTTTACAATATGAGGGCTGCTACCCTAAATCCACCATAATCACCATATCACTTGAGTCGAGATACGGTCACCTGCAATAGAAGTCGATTTGATGAGACCAGTTTTCGGGATGATTTCTGATAGATTTCTAACCTTTTATTGGAATATTGAAATGGATACGCCTTATCACCAACATAAATTGCGTTTGTTAATGATTGCAATTTTCCATTATTTTCTGTATTCTGATGATAGATGATTAATGTTTTACGGCCACTTTTGTGCACATGGTAGGCTAAATGGGCCGAGCGAACTCCAAATGTAATGAAGCGAAGTCGAAGATGAAACACCCTTCAGATATGCCCACGCTGAGATTAGAACACGGGCGGTAGTGATCTGTGATACAACACGCTACCGTTAGACAACGTAGGCGCCCCTGAATTGCCTGAAGCCGATTGATGTTATAATGAGATATGCCGAATATAGTAGGGAGTTACAATAGTCTAAACGAGACGCAACGAAATGATGGAAAACTGTAAAAAAGTTCTTCTTGTCTGATGGATTATTTTAAACTGTTGTAGTTCTTTAGGTGGTAATACGCAGCTCTGTATAATGATGTACCATATTCGTTCGTATTAATTAATTTGTAAAATATAACTCGGATAATATGTGCCGACCTATTTATTATAGCCAATGAGCAAATGTGTATTGCTGCTGTTTTTAGGGCTTTGACGTGATGATGTTCTACGTTTTCCAGGGAAGAGGAAACATTTGATCCAGTTATATATAACCAATCGTATGCCATCAGTATTCTAGTAATATTTAATGCCATTAATATCGTTGTCTAGTGATTGCGAGAAGGCGAAAACCAACCGGGCAAGAAAGGTCAGTGACCAAGAAACGAACCTTTCTGGATACCAAACAACAAAGATAGACGCCTTTTGGGGGACATAATTGTTAATAGGACTGAAGGCAGTTTACCTAGTAAAAGAAACATATTTTCCATTCGGGTAAAAAAATGCAATGGGATCGACTATTTTACATTCAACCGTTATGTCCAGAAAAGGGATAAATAACCTTCAAATATCATTGAAATAATCATCTTTGACACTGGCATAATCAGAACATTCTGACACTCTTTGACAAGCCAAGTACGTATAGGATCAGCTACAAATAAAGACGCCTTTTAGCAATTGGATAATACCAGTAGCTGAAAAGAGATTAAACGGATTATTCGTGGACATGCAGGATTCGTCTGTCAATGATCTACCTTGGGATAAAGTTATCGAGAGAGAAGTATTGTTTACAGTTGATATCCTCTAACAGAAGAAGTCACTGAGAAGCTTTATTTGCTTGTGTTACTAGTTCTTTATGAGGCGAGTCTGGTTGCTGTGTGATACTTCGCTTAGAACTTTGACAAAATCCTTTACTTATACTATGCACTGATCCCACTATTGCAATATTATTGAAATGACAACTGATACGCAGCGTAGCATAACATCAGTTTAATCTAACAAATGACGGGTACTTCTCTCATGTTTCAAAACCAAAAAAGGGATTTCATTATTTGTTTTCACATGCTACATCCGAACATAACGAAGTAATATTCAAAGTGGCATAGCATTAGTGAAAAAATCAAGAAATTAATTCATGTTTTCCAATAATTCTGAAGTAAACAAATTGTAAATAATTCCACGAGATAACTTGAATAGAATTAGATTAATATAATTTCACGCATAATTATACTTACTTCTAATTATAAATTCTAACAATACAGGTTACAAATATAATCAATATTTGCAACTATTGAAGTTACTATCAGATAGCTAACCATTTGGGATGGCTCAGGTTATTTTGGCTCATTTATCACCCAAATATTATATAGAAATCACGATCGAATTGGTTAACATTTACATCTCTTGCAGTGAATACCAGCCAGATTCTATCAAAAGAGTATCAATTATCTCGTATAACTTAATCAATTTCATTTTTTTATTTACGTCATGCAGGCCCCAACAATTGTTTTGAAAAGAAGATACTTAAACTATCATGTATATGATTTGATAATTGTCAGATACTTTGAGTGACTAGATTAAAAAACAACAACATTACAATTACCTCAAATAGAAAAGGCTTCTCTTTAACTCTGTCGTCTTCCTGAAAAGGAATTGCATAAATATAATAAAGCATTTTTTATGATTCATTTAACAGAAATATCTGTTTCTCTTCATGTATCATAATTAAAATTTTACAATGAATATGGAATTTAATATATATATATATATATATATATTATATATATGATTATATATATGATTATATATATAATAAAACAAATACATGATCAAAAACACATTTTATACTTTAAACAACAAAGGATATAATAATAATAATGTTAATAATTTACATAATACCCCCAAAATTCCCTACAAGTTACTCTAAGTTGTTTCAGACGTTTCACATAAAGCACCATAACAATAAAGTATTTGACATCGTCGACCAAACCTCTTTCGAGGACCGACCTAACATTTTAGTTTTTTGTATTTCGCGATATTGTCTCGATTTCATCCTCAGATAACAAACATATTTATTGAAATTTTAGTTCTCGGGATGCTCGTCAACAATACAATAATAATATAACACTTATCTAGTCATACAGCGCTAACATCGCATTTCTGTGAACACCATAGAGTTTGTTGACTGGGGTTAACGACTTACCCATGCATACAGAAATATGAAACATCGATGTTGTTCAGTAAACAAAACGCTAAAATGGCTGAAGACGGCTTCTATTTTTCCCAAATTTGGAAATACAAAATAAAACCTGCCTACGTAAGCATTTTTCAAATGAAAAATGTGGGAAACAAAACGTATTTTTAAGGTGCCTAACGTAGTATATTTCAATAGGTATGCATCAGGCCGAACTTTATTTAGAATCTTTCCTATGGTACAGTGTTAACTAGAACGTGTTAAGCGTTTTCTAAATCTTTAGATCTCTTTTTTTTCAGCCGAAGAAATTGTTTCATTTAATAAAACCAGAATTTATTTATTGTTTTTATCGGCTCAACTATCAATTTCCAACCGAACTTACACCGAGACGATTGGCCAAATTATAACAAACATTTTGACCGTTTAGTCGTCAAATGCTAACGTAAAGCTTTCACAGTTGCTAATTACTGATCAAAATACAGATTGTGATGTAGATGATTGGGTGTGATAAAGCTTACTCCAGAACTTAGAGATTTAAGTCAGCAGCATCTTTATCTTCGTTAATGGTTAGTGACGATGATGATAATGATGATGATGTTTGCAGTTTTACGGCCACTTTTGTGCACAGGTTAGGCTAAATGTACCGAACGACACACAAAGGTAATGAGGCGAAGTGAAAGATGAAAAACTCATCAGAGGTGCTCATTCCGAGATAATAAGCTGTGTATTTTATAAACCGATAATTAGCATATATTCAAAACTTGTGTGGAAATATGTTTTACCATTTGATCATTGTTTTGGTTGACATCAACTGGAACAACTAATTCTACTGACAACGTGAGGAAACGAACCCGTCTCAGTGTAGAACTTGACCTTTCTAATTGTCAAACTCGCATAACCAAATAAATAAGATTATCTGTGAAACCAATTCTACCAAGAATAAAAAATAAACTAAAATACGTTAAATTTAATTCTATATGATTAACGATATTGTTATGCAAATTAGAAGTTATTTCATTCGTAGTGTAGACAGTCAGAGTAACGCATGTACTCATATTAATACTCATCCGAGTACATTATTTATTACTGGAGGATGGTTGATTAATATTAGGATGTAACCCTTATGTGGACAACTAATACGCTATTATTAATATACAGGATGTTTGTTGTTTTTAAGTGTCCTATCGTCGTTTGTGATGCATTTAAGATTAATTTTCGAACCTGTTCAGCGATGTTAGTTTTTGACGAACTGTCTATGAGGTTCTTGATAAACTTGATGTCATCTTTGTTCAGATTCCAGACAGCAAAATCGTTCTCCAACTTATTCTCTTTTACCAGATGGTCAAACATCTTCACAGAAGCTGTCTCGTGCTATTGGGATAACAGTAGAAAATACAGAGAAATTACATTAATAGTATGTAGATAACAATTATTATTTTACATGATGATTTTATATTATATATATATATATATATATATATATATATATATATATATATATATATATTACAGTTAATCTGTATAATTAGATAATATGTACATTACCTGAAATTTTTAGGTAATACGTTTATTGCTAACTGAGAAAATCTCAGGTAATATGTATAACACCTGAGATAACAGCGACAACTTAACTGTAACACACACACACACACACACACACACACACACACACACACACACACACACACACACACACACACACACGCACATATATTAATAAAATGTGGAATTAACATCACGTAGATAAACAGATAAATCTACATTACCTTATAAGTAGCTTTATCGGGAAATGTGTGAAGGAATTTCTCAAACAAATGGGAAAAGGGTCCATGACCTGATAAGATTTAAAAATAAGAATTGAAAATAATTCGAAATTTTCGGCATATTTCAATTCAATTCGTTTATTTCAACATTCATAATACATAATTTTAAAGAAATCAAACACATGTAGAATGTTGAAAAGGAGGATGCTTGAAGCATTGCTTATATAATGCACCCCCCTGTAACTGAAGCAATAAACTGAAAATGCTCCGCACACTTTATTATACATAATTCAATGAATGTAAATATTTCGATAATACTGGATGTTAACAAAAAGGTGATTTGATTATCATCTTAATACCAAACACGATGATGGGTCGTTATGACACCACAGGAACAATGCAGATCGTTATGACACGAAAAATGATTCCATGTCGTTATAACGCACACAAGCAAAGATAACAGGTCGTTATGGCATGAATAACTAGGCACTTACACATGCACCTATTACGGACAACGATCCCAGTGTCCATATCACACCCACAGCGATTCACACACGATATCCACATACAGATACGTATAAGTTAGTCAACAAAATACAGAAACTGTATGACTTTCTTTAAGTAATGCAGCGGAGCGAATTTACTCATGTTAAATAGTAAAACAAACAAACAAACAAACAAACAAACAAACAAACACATAGGAACAATGTGTTATTATGACCAAACTGACTACCGGCGTCAGGATACTCTCGGCGGGATGACAGCGGCAAGTCGCTCCGGTAGCTCACTGGCAGAGAGCCAATATCAGCATCCCAATGTCATCCCGATTATTTTGACATCATTTTCATCGCCTTGCATAAGCCTCCGCCTACTTATCAACGACAACAACAATAACGACAATAACAACAACAACTTAAAACACACATTTGCTTAAATATCTATAATATAATACACAATGCCCGGTCAATTTGGCCGTTTTTAACAGTTTCTTGTCTGTATCTGATCTTACGTTCTCTTTTGTTTGATCCTGTCCCTCATCATCTTTGTTATCTTATCATTTGTTCATTTGTCTATTATACGCACGTCGTGCTAAATATTGCCATCAAAGATGTTTTTCAATAACCAGTTGAGCCACAAATGAAGATATATATATATATATATATATATATATATATATATATATATATATGAAATGCATTTAAGTATTTCAATTTAGAGTTATTTGGGGCTGTTTTGGGCTTGTTTCGATTGCATTTGACAGATATATCTGTTTTAACTAGGCATCATTATACATATGTCACTTGGTAAGATTCGGAGTTTGTTCCTATGCCTCCGTGGTCTAGCGGTAGCGTGCTGGACCACATATCACTACCACCCGTGTTCGAATCCCGGCGTGGGCATATCTGAAGGTTGTTTCGTCTTTGACTTCGTATCATTACATTTGGAAGTCGCTCGGCCCATTTAGCCTATCATGTGCACAACAGTGGTCGTAAAACACCAATCATCATCATCACTTAAAGATAACGTATTCCTGACGGTGATCATAACGTCCTCATGTCAACTGACCGTCAGCCTATATAGATTACTATAAGGCTATGAATAACCCCTTTCTGTTAAGTCTTTCCTGTTCCATCTTCAGCCTGTTCCATCTGCATCAAGAGACACACACACCTCTTCCTAGTTTAATCGTGTACGTCCAATACAGACTGTCATTAAAATCTGACATGGCTGAGCCTGTACAATTTGTCAGAATTATATAATGTTGAATTCGGTTAGAAATATCCTTGTATTCATAGTTATGGCACATAATAATGGTGTGTTACCGGTATGTAATTTGAGGAGGAGCCGTAAGATTTGGTGGAAGGGGAAACAGTTCCCATTAAAGTTTAGGCCTCATATGGATGTAGTCCCGACCATAGTGCAATGGAAGCCGGGAAACAACGAATCTGGTCAAGGAGTGGCGAAGGTTGTACGTAGATCAATAACAATAATAAACTTGACTGTAACTATAACATACCTAGATCGTGACAAAGTCCAGCAATCTGCACACACAAAACATCCTTGGGACTTATCTTCAATTCTGATTGTCTCTGCCTTAATGCGGAGAGAAGTTGCCCAGCAAGATGACAAACACTGTAAATTTGTATATGAAATATGATGTGGCAACATTTTATGTGGTGAGACATTACGGATGTCTCAGCAAGAAAAGTCGCCAATCTGGATTCAGTTCCCTGAAGAAACGTCCAAAGAGTTTGAATTCACGGTTCGAGATTAACTGCGCCTGTGCCTTATTGTACACAGCTAAAACACGCAAACGCACGCACATACATACACACACGCGCGCACAAACGCAGGCACATACATACACCATACCTGTTCTTGATAAATAAAACATGATGTAGAATTAAGAAGCCTTACCCAATAGAATGTTCAAATCTGTTATGTGATGCTCCAGGAAAGACGAAGTAACATCCTCCAAGTTGTTTGATGTATCTCAATCTTTGGAACTGTGGTGTGTCAATAATTTTCACACACAGTTCAGGCACTTCGATACTGCCATGAACAGGATCATTGAATACCTGACCAAATATTATATATATATATATATATATATATATATATATATATATATATGCTCAAGTTGACACATATATGCTCAAGTTGAACACTGACAAGACAGAAGTCATGCTATCCTCCTCAAGGCATAATTCCATAAGCACTGATAGCATCTCTGTTAATGTAGGCAAAGTTAATTTCTCACCCTTATATATATATATATATATATATATATATATATATAAAAGGGTGAGAAATTAACTTTTATAAAGGTTACTCTTCAGGGAATATTTGTGATTACACCAAATTACATATAATGCTGACTTCTTCAAAGGAATGAAGGAATACCATAATATATTTAAGGTAAACACCCTGTTGATGATTGACCATTTTATATTTTAAATGTGTTCATTATGTATTAACTAAGTTTATATAATATCTGTAACAAATTTGTTAATATCTAGGTGAACGCGTTTAATGAATGTATTACAAATACAGCATTAAAATTGTGATGTGGCTTATTTGCACAGACAATTTTGTTCACACCAAACCAGCAACAGTGTATTCAAGTTTTGGTTCATTGCACACAAATGTGGCTGTAAAACACCAATCATCATCATCATCATCATCATCATCATCATCAGCACAGAATCTTCATAAAGATAACATTAAATCACCTAATAGTTTTCCTTGGCTTCATTAAACTTATACAACTTCACCATAATATCATTCATTCTGGCCTGATTTTTGACAATTTTATACAATTCCATAGTGTGGGATTAGCAGAAATGTCTATATGAATTCCTTTTCCTAATTGGTTTTCATGTAGCAGGATACCAGAAAATTGATGGAGATATACTGTCTGTCAACAAATGTAATTGAGTTTGGGTCATGTACAGTTAATTGTTACTCGCATGTTTTATCAGTAATACACAGAGCTAGACAGTAGCCCTGAGGCCATTTTGGTTTACCATACCGATCTCGTGACTCCGTGGATGTATTGGTGAAATATCCGGTATCAGTACACGCTTCATTCCGAATACAGACCATTGTGCAAACACTATCCATTGCATACAGATGATCTCCATCAGACGAAACATCTTAAACGTAAACTTCAGCGTAAATGGCGAACATCTAGACTGACCGTTGATCAGCAAATATCCAGAAATCAGTTTATAGTCATGAACAAATTATGGAGAGAGTCGAGAATGCCGTACTACTCGGATAAAGTAAATGACTGCTGTCGCGACACCAAAGGCATCTATCGGCTAACAAGACAACTCTTGGGTGACAGTGGCGCCCCCTGCCTACCAAAAGGAGGGACGCCGACTGGACTAGCCCAGCATTTTAGTAATTTCTTTACACAGAAGATTGATCGCATTAGACCGGATTTACACTCTATTATGTACACACAACCACTTGGTGATGTCATGAGGATCAATGGATTATAATACCACTTTTACGCTGAGGCCACCCAAATGTAATTAGCATTCAAACTCAAAGATGAAGTTGCACAGTTTGAGGTTCTAACCCGTATCCAGAGTTGTCTCAAAGACATCGAGTCCTGGATGGACTGTAACATGCTCAAGTTGAACACTGGCAAGACAGAAGTCATGCTATCCTTCTCAAGGCACAATTCCATAAGCATTGATAGCATCTCTGTTAATGTAGGAAATTCTTTACTTGCATCTACATCGTATGTAAGGAATCTAGGTGTCAAGAAGTTCGACTTCACCATGACAATGGAACAACAGCTGAACGCTGTATGCAGATCAGGTTATGCTCAATTACGGAAGATCAGTCGCATCAGACCCTTTCTATCTAATGAAGCCACAAAATCGCTAGAGACTGGACTCTTTACCTCACGTTTGGTACTGTAATGCCCCGATACACAGTCTTCCCAATAACTTAATAAACAAACTACAGCGTGTCCAGAATATAGCAGCACGCATTACCACTAAAACATCTCGCCGTAGTCACATCACACCAGTCCTGAACGAACTTCACTGGCTACCCATACGCTACAGGATCTAATGCAAGATCCTAGTACACACATATGATGCTCTGAATGACCACTCACATCTCTATATCAAGGACTTGCTGTATGCATACAGACCAAGTAGAATTTTGAGAATCCAGAATTCGCTGACGTTGGTAACCCCTAGATTACGAGTGACTTATGCAAAAGGGTGTTTTGACCATGCTGCTCCAAGTTTCTGGAATGAACTTCCCAGCCACTTTTAAGCAAGGAAGTTTCTGGAATCAATTTCCCAGCAACTTCCAAGCAAGGAACAGATCACCACCACCTTTATTCGAATCTTGGCGTGGGCCTATCTGATGGGTATTTCATCTTTAACTTAGCTTAATTACCTTTGGAGGTCGATCGGCCCATTTAACCTACCATGTGCACAAAGGTGGCCGTAAAACATCAATCCAAGCAAGGACAATAAATACATTCAAAAAGCTGTTAAAGATTTACTTTTGTTTAGTTCACTTTGGCAACCAATTAATATCTAGACGCTCGCTTTTAAATAATGTGTATAATTTCTCTTAAACGTTTTATATATAACATTTAAATATTTTTGTTATCAAATTTAATTTTACATGCAAATCACTTTTGAACATGTGATACATACTATGGAGAGAGTGCTATATAAAATGTGGCATTATAATAATAATTACTAGTAGGAGCTGTTCAAAGCTGCTATATGTTGACACCCCAAATATTATGTCTGTAAAAACACAAAACAGATTTAAAAGATAATTATTAATTATCTGCGAGAAGAACCTTGAACAGGTGTGTTTTCAGCACAGGTTTAAACTTTTCAAGAGACGACGCATTTCTATTATCCACCGGCAACTTATTCTACAAAGTGGGGGCTGCAACATTAAAGTCACAATCGTTATATCACTTGAACCAAGACAGAGATACCTGCAATAGTGTCTGACTTGATTACTTCAGTTTTTGGGATGACTTTCTAATGAACGCCAGTTCACACAGAAATTCAGATGTCATGTCATTGATAGATTTAGAAGTTGTTAGTAAAAGCTCAAAATGGATACGCTGTCTAACAGATAGCCAGTGTAGTTTTTGAAGAATTGGGGGTGATTATGATCATATTTTCGAGTATTTTTCACCATACAAGACGATTGATGTTATAATCGGATATGGCATATAACAGGGAGTTACAATAGTCTATACTAGATTTAACAAAGACATGGACTATACAGTTATAGGTTCTGGTGTGTCAAGAATCCAGCGACTATCTTAAGATGATAGTAGGCAGCTCGGCATACTGATGTGACATGGTCACACAGTCATGTTAATACATTTGTAAAATATAAGCCCTATATTTTTTACTGACCCATTGTAGTTAACGGAAAATGCATCGATTTTTAATGCTGGTAAGTTTAGGGATTTAAACAAATGTGGTTAAGCTAAATAGAAAGTTTTGAGTCATCCATAGCCGAATATCAGCAATAAAATGTTCTAAATTCTTCAAGAAAGAGGAGAAATTTAACCCATTGTTGGGATCCAGTTATATGTACAGTTGTGTGTCATCAGCATACAAATGATATTTAACATCATATCACTGTGCAATATACATTGTGAAAACCAAAGGACCAAGAACTGAACCATGTGGTACACCAGATAAGATAAACTAAACATCAGCTAAAATACCATGGACAGTTATTCTTTTGGAGCATTGCTCCGAATAATAATTAAACAATTCATGTACTTTACTTGATATACCAAACATGCCTTTCAACCTAGAGAAAAGTACATTATAGTCAAATGTTAGGCTGTGCCAAACAAGCGACAGCCTGGGGATACTCCCCCAACTACGAGCAAGCAAGTCAAATGCAGCAAACAGATCCAGAAGAACAAGTAAAAGTGGCTAACCTCGATCAACTGACAATATAATAAAATAGGCCCCGTTCAAATGCCCTCGTTGGTGTCCACAACCCATCGACCGCAGAATAAGCGGACCACGAAATTAGACAGAGCCCTGTAGTGGTGCGCGATAATAGGGATTCCATGCATTCACCTCGTTTTGCACCATTCTTGAAAATTACATACAACTGTTTATTTCATGAATGTTCCCAGTAATTGTTTAATCATTTATTGACTTAAACATAAATATTGCCTCAGTGTATGTGTGGAAAATAAAATATTTCTGCAAAATTGCGCCAAAATTATTGCTGACATATTGGATTGGTGATGTTTATTCGCCAGAAATAGTACATGTTCTTCAAATGAAGGTAGCATAGATATGGACCAGTAAATGAACATTCATGGGTGGATGTTTAACTCTTGTAATAGGCTCCAATTTATCTTTAACAGTGTCCGATTTTGGCAATTTGAAGTAGCATTGTCCACTAAGTATAGCATTTCAGAAATAATACAATATTATCAAAACAGAGGTATTTTATACATAAAATGTGATTCCTAATTGAAAAAAATAAAACATAGGCAAAAACTGTGAATTAACAAACAGAATCAAACTTATTTAGTGGGAGAAGTCACACTATAAATGGGGGTTGTGATTGGGCATTTGCTTTGCTGATTGCGTCAAGGTGGTGTGTAATTAAGGTTGTGATCAATAAATATATTCATGCATAAGTTGTGGCCGTTGGCTGTGTATTTTTGTGTGAATTACAAATTGTGAAAATGTGTTCAATTTTATTTCAAAACAATTGATCAGTCAGTGATGGATTTTGTGCCATTTCCCGTAAAAAATGCCCTGAAATGGATTCCACGAATCGGGGTCCAAGGTCTGACCGTGTTATATCCGATTTCGTGTTATAGTGGTCCGCGGAATAACGGGGCCCTACTGTATCATTTTCACCTAAACCAAGACTGTTTCAGAATTATGATCACTTTGATATGCAGACTGTAGTGATTCATTAAGATTATTATTGAATAAATACTTGTTTAGATGGATACCAGATGCCATTTCAAAACATTTAAATACAAATTTTAGATTTGTAACAGTAATAATTTAGAACTTTACAGCCAAATCAAGATTTTTAATTAATGGTTTTACAAGGGCAGCTTTCATGGATCTTTGGGAAAATTTAACAGTGGCATGGATATTTTTTAGCTTTAAATTTACTGACCTTGATTATTTCATATTGAATATACAAACTGGATCCAAACCACAGCAGAGGTGATATTCTGAGACAACTCATATCTGTAAGATCATGAGAGACTGTTTTTATGATCCGCAAAACTTCTTACAGATGGACAACACAATTATAGATCACAGTTTTGATTAGGATCTTGGTGTAACATGACCATATGCCCAAACAAACAAAATACAAATACAACTTGTTGTGATACAGATAATTTATTTTCTATATTTCGTCAAAATGATAAAAATCTGTAAAGATTGCATTGTACGTCTGTAAGCCGGGGCAAATCGCAAAAAGACTTATGGGTAAACCATACAAGTTGAGACCTCTGATCCACAGTCATTCATGATACATTCTGTGTCTCTTTGCAGCCTATATATTCTTACTGTATAATGAAGATAGTTGTCTTATTGGCATTTCCTACAAGGACACTCAATGTACTATTATTATTGAGATCCACCAGATGATCAATATCATCCGGTGGATCCAATACCAGATAAGAGACCCACAGATCAGCGAGAAAGGGATCCTTGCCAATTGACTTCTGTAAATATACATTAATGCTAATAAGGAAATAATCAGACACCATAGACGACGCAGATACACCATTGATTAAATAATTATAATCATGTGACACGACAAGATGTGCTCATGTCTGTGTGCTCTTTCTTGCACACGCTGTTTGAGATTGGCAGATCTAAGAATGTTAGCCAGTTGTTTGGTATCTGCATTCCTCTGGATATAAAAGTCAGTTTCACATTTTCAAAAGCGCAAATCAGTTTCACATTTCAAAGAATCAGGAAGGAGAATGCGGACTCCCCTAACTCCCTTTGTAACTTAGAGTGGCGTAATTTCATCAATATCCAGCTGGAGTCTCATCACCAACGATTTTCTGGTCTGAAACATTACCAGTCATCAGCCAAATCTCCATAATCGAGATTTATTATAGATCCACAGATAATTTATTAGACTAATACTTATATTTTCCCCGTGTACAACTGTGCCATTAAATGATGTTATTGGCACAGCGATCAAATTACTTGTATTATATCCTATCTCAGCATCTGCTTTAAACAGGTGACATTCATAAATATTTATAATTAGACAAGAAGAAATAATAATAACAATAACAACTCTTAACCATTAACTGACATCATAAAAAAACTACGTATTTTTAGTATGAATACAAGGTTAGACAATATTATGGACCGTCAAGTTATCGATGAAAAAGAAAATAGCCGAAATTTTAAAAAGAAATAATAAAAATATTGTGATGTTTAAAGAATACATTATGACTGTATGCGCAATGACGCAGATCTGCATGTATATGTGTTCTTCTTCTTCAACTAATAACATTAATTGTCTACACGTGTACATCTCCAATGATCATCACATGGTGTGAGAATATTACGCATTGGTCCGAAATATGATTATTGAAAATAACTGACTCTTTGGAGTTAGTCAAGATACCACAAAGAGGAAACTATACACCAGCAACAGGAAATGATCAGCCTGAAAGTAAAAATAAGATATTCCATTGTGGGAGATGTGGTAAGGTACATGGTCCCTGGGAGTGACCTGCATGTGGTAAAAGAAGTATGAGATGCAATGGGTCCAATAACTTCTAGTCATCTTGCAAGACAAAGATAGAAACTGTTGATGTTGACGGTGATAGAGTCTACTATGACCTATCAGTAATTACAGTTGATTCGGTAAAACGTACAGCAGCTGACTGGATTGTTCACACTAATCTAAATAACATCATCACACCAATGAAACTGGATACAGAGGCCCAGGCCAATGTAATCAGTGAAGTTGATTTGAAGAAACTGGTGAGGGCCTAAAAGGCTATTTTGGACATAAAATACCAATGAAGTGCATTTTGAGGGCAGAGCATAACGGAAAGTCAATTCATCTAGCATTCTTTGTGGTTCCAGGTCTGTTAAGTCAGATGCTGCATACAAGTGCACGTGCAAAGATGGGTCTGATTAGCCTGATTTTCTCAGTGAGGTATGACACCTAGATAGACAAATATGATCATGTCTTCAGAGGATTCGGCTGCTTAACTTCATGGTAGTAGCTACAAAGAAGAATGGTGCACTTAGGGTGTGCATTGATTCACGAGCTTTGAACAGAGCATTCAAGCATCAACATTATAAGTTACCCTCCAGAGAAGAGACAATGGTACAGTTTGTTGGAACAAAGATATTTCAGTAAACTGGATGCCTCACATGGATTCTGGCAAATGAAACCGACAAAGGAAGGTAGTAAGCTTACAACATTCAATACCCCTTTCGGGAGGTACAGGTACAAAGTATTAGCATTCTGTATATCTACTGCTCCAGAAATCTACCATAAGAAAATGCATGAAATTTTTAAGGGCATTTCCAATGTGGACACCTCACTGGATGACATCATTGTGTTGGGTAGAAACTGAAAAGAATACGATGAAGCCTTACAAGAAGTGCTCAAGAGAGCCGAGATGTCGAACCTCAAGTCGAATAAAGAAAGGGTCATTTTGGGGTGACACAACTTACATTTCTTGGTGATCTACTTTCAGTAAATGGTATCAAACTAGATGAACATAAGGTGTCTGTTATCAATAACATACCCCGACCTCAATGCAAAGAGGATATACAAAGGTTACTGGGCATGGTCACTTATTTGGAAAAATGGATATCTAATCTCACACAAAATTTGGCACCTTTGCGACCATTATTAGAGGCTAAGAATTAGTGGCAATGGGAGGCCAGCCAGGAAAAACCCTGGGTGCTCCTGAAAGAGATAATAACAAGTGATCGGGTGTTTCAGTATTTTGACCAAAAATTGCCAATCAAGCTATCATCAGATGCAAACAAAGATGGCTGTGGTGCACTGATTCTGCAGCTGCACAGAAGTACATGGAAGCCAGTAGCTTATTCATCCAGGGCAATGACAAGGGCGGAAAAGAATTATGCACAGATAGAAAAGGAACTTTTTAGCATTATGTTTGATGTGAGATGTTTCATGAGTTCCTATAATGGACACCATTAAAGGCAGAGACTGATCACAGGCCCTTGTCAACATTATGAAGGAACCCTTGAATGGCTGCCCATTGAGAATACAGAGATTATTAATGAGGCTGCAGAGATATGATCGTGATGTAACCTATACTCCAGGAAAACAATTGGTTGCAGCAGATGCTCTCTTCAGGGCTACAGAAGGGGAATAATCCAGTAGTACAGAAGAGCCAGTAGAATTACATGTAAACATGGTAGTGAAAACCATGTCCATGTCAGATCAGTTCTTAGATCATATAAAAAAGTGACTCGAGGTGATGAAGAATTAGTAATGCTGATGAATATGATTCTGTAAAGCAACATTATCACCCAAATGTTGTGACCTTATGGTAGGTGAGAGATGCACTGTCTGTTGCTGAAGGCTTGATAATGAGGTACCCCAGTTATTGAGGATAGACATGCTCAAAAACATTCATTAAGGTCATCAGGGATGGAGAAATGTGAGAGAAGGACCAGGGTACCATTATATTGGCCAGACATGAATGCTGTCATACCAAACATGGCAAAGTGATGCACAACATGCACCAAATACAGTAATTATCAGGTGAATGAACCACTACAACCTCGTGAAATACCTATCAGAGCATGGCAGAAAGTGGCAAGTGATTTGTTCAGTTTCAATGGCCAAGACTACCTCATTGTTACAGACTAATATTCAATGTACGTAGAAGTAGTGCACCTCAAGAATACCACTAGTAGGTGTGTGATAAATGCCATTGAATCAGTGCTTGCACGACATGGAGTACCTGATGTAGTTATGTCTGATAATGGTCCACAGTACAGTTTTGAAGAGTTTAGAGAATTTACTACTTCTTGGAACCTTCGTCATGTTACTAGTAGTCCTACCCATTCAAAATCCAACGGTTTAGCTGAGAATGGAATACAAATGGTGAAAAGGATACTACAAAAATCACCACATAATTAATTCAAAGGCTTCTTATCGTACAGAGCATCACCTCTTTCATATGCCCTATCCCCAGCTGAACTGCTCATAAACATGAAAAGAATATTAAAAACTACTGTGCCAATACACCCAATGCTACTTTAGGGAGAGAATGTGGGCAAAATAGTGCAGAGAAAAATGCAAGAAAAGATGAAGCAACAACAATATTATAACAGGGCAGTACACAGTGTTCCTCTATTATAGGCAGGCCATACATATATATGATAAGGAAGTGGGAATATGGCAAAGTTCTGGTACAGTACTTGCCCAACTTGCCTCACGATCGTACAGTGTACAAACGCTAGATTGAGGCATATACAGATGTAACAGGTAGGACTTAAAGACAATCACAATTCCTGAAAAGGTCAAAACATTAACAGAAGAATCTGCACCTAATCCAATCAATAATAAACGAGCAGCAGGAGCACATACTATTCCAGCAACCAGTCCTCTACCAGCACCAGTGGGACCATAGCAACACCTCCCAAAATACCGGTGAAAGCACGAGGTGGTTATATAACTAGATCTGGCCGGGAAGTTAGGCAAAACTGAAAGTACTCTGATTAAATGGAAAATCAGAATAGTGTTTATGGAATGGATTTGAGTGAGAGGTATAAAGCGAAGAAGGGCACATTATTGGACAGCTTGTACAAGTAAATATGTTACTTCCGTTGTTTATTTCCTTTGTTTATATAAAGTGTAAAGCATTGAATAATTATCTTAAATTCATGAGGGGAAGATACGGTGATAAGATAGTACATTATGACTGTACTATACCTATATTATATAATACGTAATATACACAAGTTTTACATTACCAGCCCACGTTTGGAGTGGTTTTTCGTATGCATTCAACTTCGGTGAAAAAAATTCAAACATCCGAGTAAATACGTTTTTTTGAATAAATGTTGTGCAGATGATATGCGACTATTATGAATGGCTCCTGCTAGTAAGGGCGCTTTATTAAATATACATTATTATTATTATTATTATTATAAGAAGATATTTACATCAGAAAACTGGCATTTAGTCTAACAGGAGCAAATATCACTTTTTAATGTGGCCATTGGTACCACTGCCACGATTTTAAAATTAAGAAGTAGAAATACTCGGCTTCCTGATAATACAAATAATAATTATAGTTGCAGATCCGCCCTTCATTTTTCAATAATAAAGCTACCTAGGTGTCACCACTAAAGTATATGCCCCAGATGTAATAAAGATGTCGAGTGTTTATATTGTATTTTTATCGTGGTATGGCAGTGACAGTAAAATCATCAATGGTTTGAACTCTGACAGGATCTGGGATAGTAAGTGTGTCATGAATTTCATTGACATCCGCACCGGCGTAGTGGAGCAACAGTGCATTCTGCCGTTTAAGTTCTTTGATGTCCATGGCCACGAGCAAACGCTTAAATCATTCGGTCCACTTCTTCCACCTGGGCTCAAAGTTCCGGTCTTGGTGGAGGTCGAAGGGCGGAAAACTGGGAAAGCCATGCTTTGAATACACTCAATAGTAGACGAGTCAATCGGGTTCTTACCTAGCTCAAAATTTCGTGTCACATCCTGTCTAGCTCAAAAATAGACCATGCTACACTAATGACTAATCGTGTATGCTTATGAGAAATGCCTCGCTAGAATCATGTTACGCTTGATACACGGGTGTTGACTGATCCCGCTGTTTCTTTGTAAACATCGTCGTCCCCAGATGTAATGTTGTTGCCGGATGATAACACGGATTGAAACTGATATAACCGAAGACTAATTTATTCACAACGATCTACATGACAAATTTCTAGAAACTCCCGCTATCTTACATACGGGTAAGGCAGGTAGTATATATATATATATATATATATGTGTGTCACTCAATAGGTGGCAGCACAATACTATTATAAATATCTTCTTATCTGATGTGGTGAAGAAGGTATTGAACTGGTCTGAACATGGAATCTCTCAGATGAAGATGAAAATAAGTTAACTACATAGTGGACAAAATTTGAGAATTTTGTGGCACCAAAGAGTAATTTCGGACTGTCTCCCTACAAGCTCAGAGAACTTAGAAAAGCCACTGGTGAGCCAATTGATTCATCTGTCAAGCGTGTCCGTCACTACTTTACAAGAACTAATCAGAAAGGGTTGGCCAGAGAGACGATCAGAGTGTCCACCAAATATCCATAACTACTGGAATTATAGAGATGAACTAAGCTCCCCAGATGGACTAATTATGAAAGGTGACAGACTCGTCATTCCAACATGATTACAGTCTGAAGCACCCAAACAGCTACATTATGTCCATCAGGGAGTCGAGAAGTGTAAACTTCGTGCTAACGGTTCAATATTTTGGGTTGGAATAAACTAGGACATTGATGATATGGCTAAAGTCTGTGATCCTGGCCAGAAGAACCAGCCAGCCAACAATAAGGAACCTCTCATACCTCATGCTGTGCCTCCACATGCATGGCAGACACAGAAACTGATATCTTCTATTGGAACAATAGCCACTACCTACTATTGGTGGATAATTACAGTAAGTTTCCAATCATCTGTAAACTGAGTTCCACCACATCCTCATCAGTCATCATGCAGATGAAAGGAATGTTTGATGAACACGGAATACCTGAAGCTCTAATATCAAATGGCGGAAACTCAGTACTCTTCTCGGGAATTTAGGAGATTCATCGAGAGCTATGGGTTCAGGCACACCTTCTGTTCTCCACACTATTCAAGGTCTAATGGACTTAGTGAAAGGACTGTACAAACCATGAAGAGTATTCTTCAAACGTGTCTAGATAGTGGAGCCGACCCACATCTGTGATTAAGACCGAGACAGGAGCAGTCTACAGGAGAAATCTTAGACCTCTACGGAAAACCGGAAAGTGTTTCAACTATTCCAGCATCAATCAGCTGATGAGCTTGTAGATGATGAACCTGATGTCCCACATCCTACACCACATCAGACAGTAGATCTCGCCAGTCTACCACCACCAACATCGGTTACTACGCCAGTAAGAAGATCAACAAAAAATATCAAGAAACCAGTTATTCTTGATCTGTAACTGAACATTCTGATCAATGAACACTGAAATTGATTATGCTGAACATTCGGGCAGTTCTGATGAACCTTTTAATTTAGTGTACTGAACGTTATGTTAATAACCATACCATCCATACCATATTTACTATTCATTATTAAAAGTTCTAACAGGAGCAAATGTCACTTTTTAATGTGGCCATTGGTACCACTGCCACGATTTTAAAATTAAGAAGTAGAAATACTCGGCTTCCTGATAATACAAATGATAATTATAGTTGCAGATCCGGCCTTCGTGTTTCAATAAGAAAGCTACCTAGGTGTCACCACTAAAGTATATGCCCCAGTTGTAATAAAGATGTCGAGTGTTTAAATTGTATTTTTATCGTCTGCCAAGATAGTGCACGAATCTATCTACATACTGCATGAACAGTTCACTTATAAAACAATATGTTATCAAATAGATAACATAACAATTATGTTATACAAACACTTCTCAACAAAATTATCTCATTATCTGTGACCAGTAGTCTAAGTAGAGAGAAGGCGAAAAAATTACGCTGAAGTAATATAGGTCAAAACCTGTGACCTGTACTCGATGAACAAGCAATAATTTATTATCGTAATTATTATTATTATTAATTTTACATATTTCAGATGTAATCGTAATTATTATTATTATTATTATTATTATTAATTTTACATATTTCAGATGTAATACTTTTAACCTACATATGTACACTTGAAAATGAAAATATTCGCTAAGTGGTTAATGAGCACAATTCAGAATTGTTTCACAAAGAAGACAACAAGCAGGAAAACAAGCAAACAATATACCTTTCTCTTGTCCATTCCTTCTTTGGTGAAAGATATCTGGTTGATTCACCAGATGACAATGTTCGATGTCCCTATCACTAGATTATGGTACTGACAATTGGAGAAGATATCACCGTTGTGCACATTTCAAGAGTAATTATGATAACAACGTTTGTTTATATGTAACTAGGGTGATTTTTTCCCCCAGCAACACCTGATTCATAATCTGGACTCTACACTACAGTGAAACCTGTCGTAACGACTACCTGGGTGTGTTAGAAGACTACGCTGTTTTAATAAAGGAGTGTTACAAGTTATCATATAGTGCGCCTATA
The DNA here is from genome assembly GCA_025642065.1 of Paralvinella palmiformis. NCBI lineage: Eukaryota > Metazoa > Annelida > Polychaeta > Terebellida > Alvinellidae > Paralvinella > Paralvinella palmiformis. The sequence goes on from JAODUP010000061.1 coordinate 1,303,854, forward strand.
CAAAAACTGGGGCCATAACTGTTATGCCCCCAGTTTTTGTATAAGCGCACATTATGAATGTTGTATAATGTCTCTTATCGTACTGTTATTTGAGAGCGGTTTAATTTTTAACTTTTTTATTAACACATATTTTCTTGGAGATTATCCGACGTTTTATGCATATACTGAACTTTGCTCATATATTTAATACATTTACAGTGATGGGGTGGCACCAGCAGCTCAATAAATTAGACACATGTGGTATCATATTGAATTTGAGAATATCTATGATAATGCTCGACACTAATCTGATGATATATGAGAACATGTTAGAATCTGTTGGTGCTCATGATGAATGACGTCGTTGCATTCTAAATCGAGTGGTTCTGGTTTGAGCTAAGTTCGTCATCACCATGAATAGTATTTTGTACCAATCGTTGATTCTGACTATTATCAAACAGATTATCCATTAGGTTAGGGTAAGTGAGTCTCAACTCACGGAAGTACAGTTCTCTTTGCACAGCAAATCTGAGACATTCTATAAAGTAATGGATCGATATCTCTGTAGTATTTGATCAATTGGTGCAGTCATTGTTGGGGATGATACCATGCTCACACAGCTGGATGTTCAAACTATAGAGTCGCATCCTGATTCTGTTCAGATTAATGAATGCTTGGCCCATTTCGAATTGATAAATTGTGTTTTGTTTTGTTTGTAGTTTCCTTTTCAAATGACGCTTCAAGGATGCTGAAGAACCGATAGACGTGAGATATGAAAATAGATTATTTCATAGATATGTAGTAGATGGTATGGATGATTTGGTGTATGAGGAAAGATGGGAAAAGGGAACAATAAACTGGTCTCTCTCTTTTTATGAGATGGGTTGAAACACATTAACGTATCTCCTGGTGATGCTCGAAAACAACACTTTTATTATTGTCCGCAATGTGACAACACAATTACGTATCACAACAATAAACAACAAGTTTAGGCTCAGAAAGTTCAGGGTCCCAGAGACTCCCTGTAAAAATATTTTAGTTCCAAATTTTAAATTAAGAAATTTACAATCCATAATTGTTGATTTTAATTTGCGTTTTTTATGTTAAGTTGTATAGTGTTATGTATAATATAAATAAAACTGTATTGCTAATTCTGGTGTTTTTATTAACATATTTGCGATAAAATATATTATATGATTGTATGTTGATGAATGGTGTTTTACGGCCACTTTTGTGCACATGGTAGGCTAAATGGGCCCAGCGACCTTCAAAGGTAATGAAGCGATGTGCCCACACCGAGATTCGAACACGGGTTGTAGTGATATGTGGTTCAACACGCTACCGCTAGACTACGGAGGCCCCCCATGTGATTGTATATAATCACCGAGTATTCATTTTTCTGTTGTTTCGTGGCATGAAACTTAACTATGGCTGAGTGGGACACAATATCTGATGCCAGTCGATTCTGGCGAGCGTGGATAAGTAAAATTTCCATGTGGCTAAGCATTATCATAGACTCTTCATCAAACCGATCCTCAAGATTAGAGGTAAATATTCGTACATAATTCTTTTATAAAAGAAGTACGTAGCACACATGTGTCAGTGAACAGTACATCTCTGTACAAGCCTGAATCACTAATGACATTAGTAGTTTTGGTAACCTCAGGGCTAGGCTTAGCTATGAGCTGTGATATTGTAGCTATGGTAGCATTCACGAGAGGAAGAACAACTGTGACATCAACAGTGGCAGCTTGGAAGCTCTTGCTGAACTTCGTGAGCTGGGGGAGAATGTCGCTAAGAAACGAAGTTAGCAACACGAACTGGACTGAGGGAACTTTGCTAAGAAGACCCTTGGCGTCACTGTTGGAAGAGGCACGAAGTTCCAGTGCCATGTACAGGGCCGGGTACACATCGTAGATAGGCCCGATAACACCATCTATTGCCAGCCACCTGAAACTAGCTGATTCCTTGAGTGATAACCAGCATATGTTCTTTAATGTCCGCTGATATTCGTTCAAGCTCCCAATAGAGGAATAAGCTTGACTAGCAGCCAACACTAACCTGCGATCCACACAGTATATTGATTGAGCGCTGTAGGTTCACACCAACACCATTAAGGCGACCAGTCATCACAGAGGTATCGTCACTGGATAAAGAGGTGATTTTTGCAAAATCATACCCCTTGGTCATCATTCGTTATCATATCGTCAGTATAATCAGGCATAGTAATGTTCTCCAGGTAGGCAATAGAGGCATCACTACTAATAGATGTGTACCGCCCGTAGACGACTAGCTTCTTATAGACAGATATATCGGTGGATTCATCGATGATCAAACCGTTGAATAGGGAGTTCTTGATCTTCGAGTCGATCTCATCAACGATAGCATCGTTGACAGCACATAGTTCATGTCCTGCTGAACATGGTAACTTTAATAGATACTACTGTGACTCAGCACATCACAGCCATTCTTGTGCTGTAGTTCGGTCAAATTAGGAAACCGGTTGAGGTATGCCAGTAGATGCACAATAGAACATTGCGTTCATTTGCGCTGCGAGGACAGGATCAGATTCCTTCTGTATATTAGCTTCAGCTGTACGATTTAAAGAATCTGTCGCAGTGGCGGCAGTTTGCTTAGCGTTCCTGACTGAAGTTGCAAACTGATGATCTTTGCATGTCTCGTGACGTGTGAAAGCGTAATACTCCAAGTGAACAGAACCGAACTTGGCTAAGTTGTTTGCCTACTTAGAGTCAGTGATGCCACTTGCATCATTATCACGGATATTACCCTTCACAAGCCTTGGGAATAGGGAATCCCAGTTTGCTTTCCAAGAGGTGCGGCATCGGGGACGGGAACTAGGTGTGCCTTAGTTGGCGTAATAGTAGTGTTTGTACCACTATTGTCAGGTGTAGTGTCCGCACTAGGGCCAGGATTTGTAGACTCATTGTCAACAACAACGACCGGAGTTGGTGTAATAATGATAGCCAACATAGTTTATAGAACACTTGAGCCTTTTGGCAGCTTTGGGTAAGCTATCGGCATCACAGCCATTCACACTGCTGAAAGATTGCGTAGTAGCAGTAGACGGTTCGAAAAAAGAGCACATACCTAGCTGCTTAGTCTTAGGCTGCAGCATAATTAACATCTATCTAAAACTCTAGATATATCTAGTATATATAACATAGAACTTGCTGTGAATAAGAGATTTTTCGCTGTGATAAACAAATGTAAATTCAAACATCTGATCTCCAGGCAAAGGCTCATGAATTGAGGCGAGGTGAGAACGATACTCTGGTTCGGAGAGTGAGAGGATCGTTAACTGGTACCCTGTGCTAGTAAACAATAGCGTTGTTCGTTGGGCGCTGGGAACCAGTGAAGAGAGGATCGGTGAGTTTTCTTGTAAGCGTAATTCCTCGGTTATGGCAGGAAAGATTATTGACCATTCATGAGGTGTCGACCTCACACGGCAGTTTGCTGCATTTGTGGAGGTTTTATCCCTGGCGAATGGGTCTTGAACTAGCTTTGTGGGCGGCAAGGAGTTGAAATACTATTTTGTGTCGAACTACTTATGTTGTATTTTATGAATTGTTGCTCTCACAGAGGTTACAGAGGCGTGACAGCTAGACAATATTCTCATGAAGTTTATCTTGTAGGAAATAAGACTATTCAATAATGTTTAAGACTATACAATAATAAGAAATAATATACTTTATTAAGTAAATTGTATGTCTATCTGTCAAAATTGATAGTCGCCCTCTGTTCACTTTCCAGATTTACGGAGCATAACGTGATGTCATCACATTGTTATTACTTACTACATCTTCGTATTGATGTTGTTGTATCAACCGAATCTACATTTCTACCTACGAATTGCATGCAGAGTTCCGATATACACGAAAATAATAACAATGTATATGAGTTTATGACGGCTCTTTTTTTACGAGAATTGCGATATTTTAACGTGAAATCCGACATAACTTTCGCAATTTAAACGTAGGACGAAATGCATCGGAAATGTTGTGCATCCCGATCATGCAATATGGACGCTATAACCAAAATTAAGTGTGTCCTTACAAAGAAACTGCGTTCCGGACGCACATTTGTGCGTTCTGAGGAACACTGAGTACCCTTTTGTTTACGCGTTCTTTGACCAGTTTGAATGAGTGTCCTCTGGTGGTTGATGACTAATCTAATTTAATGTCCCTCGAAGGATGATACGGAACTCGTCATAGCCACTCAGTGCAAATCGATGCGACCATTAGTACTACTCATAGTCGATCCAACACTACTTTCAATAACTTCAGCCACAGTTCATATTCGTCACATCCTGGATATTCGCCGTCACCTATCATGATGTCTAACAACATCCACAGCGACAACACAGTCACCTGTCGACTTCTTGTCCACCAAACATTCATCGCTTGCAGGAACCAAATGCCAGTTTAGCCGATGATGGCACTCAGCATCTGGCTATAGTTACTTATCTACATTTAATTCAGGTTCCGTATAATTATGACAATGGCCTACAAAGCATCAAAATGAGCTGCACATGTCATGATAGTGTCTGCATCATTTGTATTCATTAATGCATGGAATTTGCATTTAGTTTGACAGATTCTTGATGTAATTAGAAGGAAAAAAATACTGATAGTCAATAACACGTAGTGGGCCCAATTCACGGTGAGATTAGTATTTCACGAATATAATTCTCTTACATTTATGTAAGACTTCGCAGGTTTAGATAACGATCTCTCCAATAGCTTGGGGTGATATGGCAGTGACGAATGCGTTTCCAGACTCGAGATAACGAAGAGTAAGCGAGAGCCTATCGACTGGAGAGATGGCTGCACACATTAATGTACCTTGCTTCTGTACAGTCGGAGCAACCAATGCCAAGAGTTCGATGTACCATTGGTTGGGCCATTCCCGACGTGTTTTCTTTTTCCATTCCAGACTCAAAGCTATCGTAAGAGCGAAAGCTACCGATCCATCCATGACAGAATTTCGTTATTGAATATCCCCACAATAATATTGAATAGTGTGTAGCAAATAAAACATGTCAACAGTACAGTTGAGTCAATAATATTGACAATAACAGTGCGCATGTGCAGGCTGCTTATCGTATCCGTTACTATGATTAGTCACAATGTGGCAATGCTAGTATTTTTTAATGAGATATTTTCTACTTCCTGTTGCTAATGTGTGATCACGTGATCTTTTTGCCTGCGTACCATAACTTTAGGATATACACATCTCAGAGTAATTAATTACCAACAAGAAATATTGCAACTACCACAATGGAATGATTACGGAGATGATAACAACCAAACTAACATTCCGGATCAACGAGCTGAGAGCTGCTAGTGAATATCAGAACAATGAAATATCGAATACATTGGTAATGATAGCAATAATGGTGGTAATGATGGTGATAGTGATAAATATAATGGTATTGATAGTGATAATGATAATGGTGGTAACGATCGTGATAATGGTGATAATGATAATGGCGGTAATGATAGTGGTAATGTAATTTAGTAGAGGTGATGTTTGTGTTGCGAGCAGTTTTTTTTAACAACCCTACATCGAAGATTTTATTATCCCTCTTTTTGGTCTAAATTGTGCTAGCTCGTCAGCCGAGATTCCTCATATCTTACTATCCTGTCCACATATCTTCCATTTTGCTTGATTTCATTTAGAATGGCCCATAGCCTGAATTATAATGGAAATATTACAGTTATACTGGTTGTTTTGTGGTTTAAGCAGAGTATAATATTGCCCTCGTTTACCAGGGATATTATTAAAGAGTGAGTTCATTCTCTTGGTCATTCCTGGTTTTCGAATATTTTCTGCCTCAATTTTTATCCCTCTGTTTTTTGTTGTCAACTTCTTACCCATATAAAATTATCCCATTTGGTTCAAAATCAATATGGAAAAACGATTTGCCAATATGAATCCTGTTTCCTTAAATACCAGTTTGTAGGACGGGGCAAAAAATAAACCATAACGTCAGGATCTTAGCATGGACTTCCACTCTTTACGGCTTATACAGTCACATAGCCATCATATCATCATGATTTCTACAGAATTTATACGTTAATTGTTAGATGGTCTTATACGGTACTTTCTACTTATTGAAATACTTTATATGTTTATTTCATCATCCTGTTCATTTCAGTCATTATGAGTCTGGTCATTCCAGTCATAATTGAGACTGGAAGCTCCTTGGCATTATGATACGCTTAGATCTGCTAAGAAAGATTTGAAGAAAGTAGAGAGAACCTGGTACTGAATATCCATAATGTTGCACTTTGAAATTTATAGGAATCGCTGTAAAAATAGTAATACACTACTATTTGAGGAGAAGATGTGTTTCTATTCCACAAAGATAGAGGAGTGTGGAAAAAGGTCAAAAGATACTCTTTGAATCAACTAGGAACTTGATAGGAAGTAACTCAAATGTAAATCTTCCACATTTTACCATTTCAGCAATTCATTCATGAAGAAAACAGCAATCACTAGGAAAAAGTTATTTCTAATTCCCCAAATAATACCTGCAATATCTCCATGGATGCAAATATTATGTTTAATTGGAAAATGCTCGAAATGTTTTGACCAGCTTCTGAAGTTTAGGTCAAGAACATAATTGTCAAGCGACTTGAAAATGTGTGGATCAACATCTTCCACTGATAACAGCCATTATCAATAGGTCAGTGGCTGAGTCAGTGATGCTGTTGTGTTTGAGGTGAGCCACTATATCCCCACTTCTGGGCTGGCTATAGAGGATATGAAGAATTATTGTCCTATTTCTAACCTTCATTTCATTATCAAACATATTGAGAAAGTAGTAGCAAGGTATATAATAGAGCACTTAGAGAATAATTACCTCCATGACAGTAATTTGTCTACTTATTGTAGAGATTATTCAACAGAAACTGATCTGTTGAAAGTTCACTGACATTGTTGAGATACTTGATGAAGGATCCATGACTACATTAATTATGATTGATTTATCTCCATCTATTTATGTAATCAATTATCCATGACTACTGAAGCATTTATTAAACTATCTCTTTTGACACCAAAGAAAAGGCCTTAACTTTGGGTAAAATCGTACCTCACTGATATCAACCAGTGTATTTCAGTTATAAGACATTGTCAGAGGTGCATCTTCATTTTGCTGTACCACAGGATGTGTTTTAAAACCAAAGAAATTCTTTATGTATACTAAATTAGTTGGTGAAATTATTAAATGGCATAACATTTAAATATCATTGTTAAGCTGATGATACTCAAGTCTACATGACTTTACAGCCATGTGTTAAATGGGATGATGTTTCATCTTCAATTGAAGCTTGTATTGTAGATAAAAGTATATGTTGAAATTAAATAAGACCAAATTCATTGTTTTCTCATCCAAACAACTTATGAACTATGAATCCTTCACATTAAGGTAGGATCTAGTTATATCAAGTCCTCCATATCTGTGAAAAATCTGGAGCTTATAGTGGATAATACTCTAGGAATGGAGAAGCTGGTGAATTATATATGTAAGTTTTGTTATTATTAAATTAGAAATATAGGACTTATTCGTAAGTACACATATGATGAGATATGCAAGACTTTTAGTCCAAGCCCTTATTATTTCTTGACTGGACAATGGCAATGCATTGTTTTATAATATTCCCTCCCTCTGACAAACCATCTACAGCAAGTACAGAACTCTGTGGCATGTCTGGTGATACACACTCACAATAGGGAACATATCACACCATTTTGGTCCAGCTGCACTGGCTTTCTATAATTCAATTCAAATTGTTTATTTCAACATTCAAAATACATCATTATAATGAAAGCAAACACATATATATTGTTGAAAAGGAGGATACTTGAAGCATTGTTTATATAATGCATCCCCCCTTAACATAACATCAAAAAACATTCATGACAAATTTTAAAATAAGATGTTGAATAGATATAATTATATATTTATGAAACAACAACAAATCCATATAAGTTTAATTTTAAAATGATTAATTATTGTAGTAATAACATATTATTGTGCATCTTATATCATATATGTTGTATTTGAACAATAAATAAAATTATGGACATACCTCAGCATTGGTATCAGTCATATAAAGAAATTAACATTTTCTGAATTATGTGCTTAATAATGTTAATTGGTTTACAATTGGGAACATTTGCATCTAATTGTTTTAATAATTTAACACCAACAGATTGTCAAGTGACAAGTGAGTCCCAGAAAATAGGAATTTTTGGCGCAAAAAATAGGAACAAAATAGGATTGTTTTAGTATTTGATAGCCTCCCAACAGCAATACCGACCCACCACCACCTTTATATACAATGTAACAAGTTGTAGAGATGGGTATCGATTGATTCCCTCTACAGAATTCAATTGGAGTACAACATTCCAATAATGCATCCAGCAGAGGTTGAGGCTTACCGGAAATGTTCAGAATGGCCGTAGCTGTTATTTTCCATTCCCCTTTTGTGGGGTTTAGGCAACCATGCTCTCCCAAGAGTATGTTGCTCAGGGGCAACCTACATGTGACTATGCCGTGAAAAAACAATCGATTGTCGGGAAGAGTAGCAGACTTTTATTTCTCCAACTTCAGTTGCCCTAGTGGCTTGAACACTGTTCAGTTAACTATCAGAAAGCTGTAGTTTGACGTCTTGACGTGGAATGATAGTAAATTCTTTGTTATACTTGCCGCATCCAAAGAACTGACTTTTATGAACCTTCTGGTGATTTTTATCAGATATAGCAGATGCTGTCATAGACCAAGTGGAAAGTTGGACCAGAATTCTGGAATAAGGTGACGAATCCTTCAAATATGGGGATAACATTGTTCAAAAAATATTCCCACATGGCCTTTGTCATATCCTTCTCTACTCCAATAAGCATGGCACTTGCTTGCTTAGAGCAGTTGGTCTTAAAGGCTTTTTTGTCATCTTTTGCCAAGACTCGATAATACATATGATATCTGGTCCAATTTTCAGCCAATGAACCTCCATGCTGGTGGAATGTGTGCATTTCGATGTCGATACTTAATTGGAGTTCTGTGTAATCTTCCCTTGTTCAGTTTTTGGAGCTCTGTACTTGAAAAGAAAATAAAGATCCAGACAATTTCTAAAGAACGCTTCAGAAAGCATTGTGTAGTGTGTATGAGACAACTACCAAGATATACAAATCCTTTGAAGTGTGGATACTCATTTCCAATTCATCCTTGAAGCTTCTGCATGATGGTTTTATTGACACTCGGGACATATCACACCAGTGTGACCAGTCTGTTCATAGGTAGTCTATCTTCGGCCATTTAATCAAACATCTTTGAGGCTACATTGTCACCTTCAGCATGCCCAAAGAAGAGTGATGTGTAGAAATTTGCCCATACTTTGCTATGAGTCGGCGACCAATAATGGAGAGTTATGTGCATCCGCTTCTTGATTTGCGCTGTGCTTGTTTAGTCAAAATGCATGCTTAATGGCAGATCCAACTCCACCAAATCCTCAACAATGGTTTTATTATGGCATAAAGCAAGTCCCTTCCGAATCTTGTATGATGCACTTGTCCTACTTAACCTGAAGCTGGGTCAAATTTTACTGTCTGCATACACATTTTGGAAGGTATTACTTACGTGATCAACTGTGCGTAGACTATAGTTACAGTTTACTATCTTTGCCAAACAGTATATTTCTGTCACAAGATTACCATCACTGTAGTAAATAGTCTTAAGCTTTACAGTTAGACTTGGATCATACTTGTTGAACTGGCTGAGAAGGACAAGTTAATTTTCTTTGTATATCATCCTGAAGGTATTTAATGCCTTGCTTATGAATATCTTTCTTCTCATGCTGCAATAGTTGTTGTTAACCAGCGTTGTTACACTTTATCTTAGTATCACAGAATTTGCAGTAGACATGATAGTTATTATTTCCTATCCTGCACCACTCACGCAAACATTGGGCATTAGCATCAACATGAGTAAGCCATGTTGCGTTGAACTTGGTGGGCCCTTGAGATATTGCAAATGTTAATATATTACAATATCACGAACACTACAAAGCATACTATGACACACTACAAATACAGAATTAAATTTCTACGCTAATAAGAAAGCATTAGCTGGTAGAAAGACAAGTCTAAGATAGATCAACTCCCATCCATTAAGATTGGTATTGCCTTTTGGTCAGAGTTTGCACTCATGACTAATAAAAATATGTAAACGAATTAATTTAACCCACCAGTGTCTCTCAGATTTATAGCAAATTAAACCATACACATCATTCATCCAATATTACAACCATTGTCACAAGTCGTTTATAAAATCAGTTACGGCTCAAGCAACATTTGATGATCAACAGCAATGTGAAAGTGGACAATCTAATCATAGACACTTATCATCCAACTTTTTTTTAAATCACAGGTTGAGAAACAATTTATCTATTTTATCACTAAATATCCATGGAGCCACATCAAAACTAGAACAACACTATCTTTTATGATAAATATATAAATACGATCGATCTCATCTACCTCAGTGAAGTTAAACATACTTACCCTTTATCAATACCAGGATACACATGTATGTGCAGTAGAATAATCCCGGGTGAAGAACTAAGATGAGTGGCAATCCTCTTTAAATCTCGTGTATGGCCAGAAATTCACAACATAAATTGTGAGTATGACCAAGTACGGTTCCAAATATAACTCCAGCTAAATTTGGTGCTGCCTACATCCGCAACCCCTCCACCTGGAATTCCCCATATTTTAACCCTCACTTTTGCAATGATTGAGGAACATCCACACCAAGATAACGTCTTTATTATGGGAGATTTCAACTCTAGGTTGGGAAGCTTGCACACATTAAACTGACAGTCAGAAAACATCACCTATACAGAAAGGCAAAAACCCTGACACAACTACCACTGGAAGAGACTTGTTATCATTATGTGTGTCTCATAACATCATCCCAGTCAATCACCTCATTTATAATAATATGTCATGTGATGGCAAACAAACATTCAGAAAACAACAACGCTGGATATCTCAATTAGATTTGGGCAGTATGCTCTGTGCCACTTGTTAAACACATCGAGTCATTTACAATTCAACAGAACACCTTGTCACTCCACCTAACTGGATTCGTGTAGGCGACATCTCAGCTTCTATCTTATTCAAAACAACTAGGTAAATATGACAAAACACCGCCATGTCCCCATCACAAAAGCAACCAATCTCATTAAAACATTTAGATCCAATCAAAATGGTGATTAACCTGTGGATGCCAATATGTGAAGAAGGAAATGGAGAGATAAACTCCCTTTTTGATTAATTAGCTCAAAACATATACTCAGCAGCCAAATCAGCCAACATCAAACCAGCCAAACTCCAGTACAGCTCACCACAGAACGCACCACACATCTGGAACTATGTTAAATGAAACAGAAAAACCCACAGGTGCTGAAATTTGCTCTCACTTTCAACCACGGCTAAATCCAGGAAATGCGATTGACCCACAACAATACATCCCACATGAATACCGTTACATCCCTGTACTAGATGACCCAATACGACTGGAAGAAATCGAGCAATGTATACATAACCTGAAACCAAATAAAGCAGCTGATACAGATGGAATAACACCAGGAATACTGAAAATGTTGTCATTAACTTGGCTCATCCTCTTGACACAAATTTTCAATCTAGTGTTCCATGGTAGCTAGCCCTTAGAATTGACTATGGTGAAAGTTGTCAACATCTTCAAGAAAGGTAATAAGGATGATCCCAATAATTACGGAGGTATCAGCATCTTATTCACGAAGAACTTGAACGAGTCAAAGGCACAATCAGAGAGTAATCGTCGCTCAACATACAGAGACTTGAACCCAAGCTTGGAGCCCAGTAAGGCATTGAAACTGCATGCTATCAATGAACCAGAATGCAATCGAGTTCACACCAACTTCGAGTCAAATTCCCCTTGAACTAAGAACCTGCCCGTCTAATACAGGTATCCAAGGTGAACATGTCATGTCCCAGATCTCGGCACCTTAGACTAAGATTTCAACTGGAAAACCTTGACAGTCTGTCGGAACTTTTTCAGTACGATACAGAACCATTAGCGGAATATTGCAGACTAATATTGAATTTATATTGAACATAATAATATTATCTAATATTGTATCTCGATATCTCAGCCGTGCATATATTTTATGTCAATAAATTATCTAACTATCTATGGAGAGAAACCTTTCTGAGTATCAGCTCCCAGGCTGTACAATAAGTTGCCGAACCATATTAAATTTGCAGCAAGTAAAGAAATATTATTTAAGATTCTTAAAACCCACTTACCGTAGGTACCGGCCATTAAGCCCAGACTTTGTGTCAACATTTTGACCCTTATTTTGGGGGGTCGGCTTAATGGCCGGTGCTATTTCAGTGTCAAGAAATCCATTCATCGAGAGTAAAATTTCAGTGTGTTAGCAGCCGTCTAGACGCTAGTGACCTAGTCTAGATCTAGTTGCAAACGGACATCAATCGTTATTTTGATTTAAACGCATGCAGTTATGGAGTGGAAATAGAAGTGAAACAAGTTGATGACAATTATACATGGCTTTATAATGAAAATCAATATTTATATGTAGAATTATCTGATTTTTGTAATTATGGATAAACATTGTTTGACTCAGTAGCGCATTTCACGAAGGCAGCACCGGTAACAAGACAACTCGTACCAAAGACATCTCGTACCCAAGAGCGTCGTATCTCATTCGTTTGGCGGCATAGACATTCTAGGGTGCCCCATATTTTGTATGGGCATATTTATACTAATAACGGGATAATTACTGATTAATTCATTTATTTTCAATAGAGAGTTACAGTTACTAACTGATCTCATATCCCGGTAATTTACATTGTCTCGGTTATTGCTGCATTAGTGACCAAAACGTACCATCAAAAGGCTCAGTAGTAATTGACAATATGTTTAATTACCCAAGTCATTGACTTCATATACGGTTCATTGAATGTTTAATCACGCCGTTTATTTAAGTTTGAGGTCCTACGTATACGCTAACAGTTTGTGTAAACGATCGTTATAATTTGCCTTGATCTATTGACAGTATACAAAACACATTTTGGTATGAATAACGAATTATGAAAACAAAATTATTTTCTGTGTTCAAAACGTCACCTGGGCTGGAAATACTACTGGAAAAGTTCAGACTTTTAGGTCGGCTTATTGGACGTTAACACCATAAATCATGATATTTTAGGCCTAAAAACCGTCCTCGGCTTAATAACCTACGGTATATAAATTAGCCTATTTTTATATATAAACCAGTGTATTTATGTATAAAACTGTGTTTGTGCTATACAAGTTTATTACATGTTTTACACATAAATCACCTTAGAACAATTCAAGTTGAATAAGACACCATATAAAATATTAGTAGTAGTAGTAATTAATACTATATTACAGCTTATAGCTGTACCTACAGATGATTGTTAACTACCGGTACCTCCAGATGATTAGCGATAATATAAAAATCAGTGTTCAGATTGCAAACCTTGCTCGCCACTTGCCGTGAAACAATTAATCATTACGCTTATAATAATAGCGTGTGTGTGTACAGTGTCTCTCTCTCTCTCCCCCCCCCCTCTGTGTGTGTGTGTGTGTCGCTGCCGGTGAATAAATTGATATTCACCACGCACTAGCTGACACCATGAGTTTGAATGACTCGGTCAACTTTTTCTAAAATGACGACAAAGATTCCGATTTTGAGGGATTTTAAGCCAATACCTGATCTCGACTTATACGGTGAGCATATGCCTGAGGGTATATACGGTAATATACAAAGAAACACCCTACATCAACAGATACTTAACACTAGTCCCACTGTTGGCCTGTCCATACAGGCTATGCCATGTATACGAAAATATTCTAACTAAAGCAACTGTATAAATAAACATCATAGTATATCTAACAAAATATACAGCTATACACCATTCAACAATCAGACTTAGCAGTGGATAAAAAAAACATAATTATATTATTTGAATTAATTCATATTCAATTTAAAAATAAAAAACCCGTTATTGTGTTACTACTTATTTCATCGCTATTGTAGTAGAGCTGTTATTAAATATGATTGGGCTCTTCCACTGTCACTTATTTTAATAATATCTTACTGTGTAACCCGTTTCAAGTTTGGTCCTTTTTCAAGTCGGTGCCATTGATTGGTCATATATGGATGGGAAATATAACTTAATTAATAATACTACTATCACTACTATTACATTTTAAAATCAGATGATTTATATATTCAACGTTTCAAGAAAATTAGACACTGTTACTGTCTAATAATCTGAGAACAACCCTTCAGCTTCTTGTCTACATCTAGACAGCTAAAAACAAGCAAACTTGTTTTGTTCTCATCTTATCAGCCAGATTGATCAGCCTTTTCAACCTGACATCACTCTTTCCTGCATTAAGTACTCTGTACACGTGGTATTTATCTTCTACTCTCAGAGCGAATTCAAACTCCTGAGCGGAAATCTCAAAAAATGCCTTGTCATTAGACTGCGTTGTTTTTACTTCAACGAACACTTCTGTATTATTTTCACTGTCTGGATCAGTAATTTTCACAACTATATCATATGGTGTTCCACCCTCCTTATCTTCATTCATCCAGATGATCTGTTTTATGCCTGATTCAGGATCCTGTGCCAGTCTTTCCAGGTAGGCTTTTACCAGTTGTTCACCCCACACTGAAATTTCATGCTGATCTGGTCGTTCGCTGAGAGGCACTGTTTCTGGCGGTGCTAATTGTGAGCTAGTACCAACATCTTCATAAACAGCTTCATCAATGTGGTCACTCCAGACTGTGGGGTCTTTGAAATAAAATACAATGTACCATAGTCACTAGCACATAATAGCAGTCACAGAAATTAACAATACCTAAGCAAAACTAGGACTGACTCTTTAAAAAGAAAGTTTTATATTGACCATTTAAATAGAAACTCTAGAAGTCATTATGGAAATGAAATGGATGGCACCAATCCCTTACCGAATAAATACAAAGGTCTTCTGGTGAAATGGTGTGGGTCAGAACTGAGAGAATGTTTAGTGCCTCGCATTGTATGACTGACCCAATCTGACTGATGGATGTTTTTGTCCTCCTTTATGAATGTATCAGGATCAGTCCTGACTGATTCATCTACACAGCTACCTGGCTGATGGTGGCCATTATCTACAGTAGCAGCTGCTTCCAATTCTAAAACCTGCCTGTTCTGTGATTCTTGAACGTTCTCTGCTCTATTATGTCTTTGTTCCATAACCTGGCTAATATTGCCCTCGTCTGCCATATCTGGTCTGTCACACTGCTGTCTTCCACGTCTGAGGTCATCAAGACTGTACTTTGATGGTCGCAGATCAGCTGGCAGCTGTGATAGGTTGGCACCCTCAGGTGGCTTTGGAGGTGGCCACATCGTGCTGCTGCTTCTTGTCTGGTCACCTTGCCCTGGTACTGAAAGAAGAACAGTAAATGACAATTTTCTTAAGATGCTCAGTAGATATCAAGTCTAGTCCACCGTAAAAGACCCAATTCCACTATATGATGATGACTACTGTAAAAGACCCAATTCTACTATATGATGACTCCAGTAAAAGACCCAAATCCAGTATATGATGACTCCTGTAAAAGACGCAATTCCACTATATGATGACTCCCTTAAAAAAGACCCAATTCTACTATATGATGACTCCCTTAAAAAGACCCAATTCTACTATACGATGACTCCCGTAAAAGACCCAATTCCACTATATGATGAATCCCTTAAAAAAGACGAAATTCCACTATATGATGACTCCCCTAAGACAACAATTTCATTTCATGACCATTCTACGGAGTGAAAAATTCCTTTACATCACAATTCACTTAATATAACCAAATAATATGACAACTTCATTAAGATGGCCACTAAATTATACACCCAAAACGTCATCATTTATTTTATTTGACTGGAAAAAAATGACCAAGTCCAATATTTATTTGCCCACCAGGTAGTGTACACGAGTTCTAGAGTTAATGAAGCTAGATAAATTTATAAGTACAGGTTAGCTATATGTTTTACAACAAATGTTCATTACAATAAATATATCACATAGCTTAGGTCATGGGCAAGAAATATGTCTGTTTAGAATCAATAAAACTGATACCAATGTTTTCATTCTATATGATTGCATGAAAACAAGTTATCAGTTTTATGAGACATTCGTTGGTTTGTTGGTTTGGGGCTCTACTGGTTTGGGGAAGACTTATGCCATTGCATCTGCTAGTCAGTATTTCCATCAATACATTATATAATTCCGGAGATACCATGATCTGTAGCAGCATCTACTTTGGGCTAGAATGTCCAGAAGTCTTCCAAGACACACCGTAACTGAACTGACTAATACTAACCCATTGGATGAAGGCTGCTCCCTCCAGCATTTGGTGGCCAGGCAGTTAAACCGGATGAACCTTTATCAGCATTTTGAACTGTCCATTCTGTTGTTGAGGCAACTTGGTTTGGAGACAGCGCATCTAGAAATATAAATTGCATACAGTGAAAACTGGGTAGGTAAGGATCAAAGGCCTGTTAAAACCCCACATTTTAAGGGTAAGCACAGCACCATTTACTTCTTTATCAGTCTACAGTAACTGAGGCAGCTTCTTACAATTATTAGCTTTATTACAATTATTAGCTAGATGTTATTTCTTATGCCTTAGAAGTTCTTAAGACTGAAAATAGATGTTAACTACATCTAATTATTGTAATGTAATTTCCGTTGATACAAATATATTGATCTCATTACTGGCTATGAAAGGTTTTGTGATAATTCACCTCTTTCTTCATTACATTTGATGTGATGATGGCAACAAAACATCCAGTAACCATAGTGATGATGATGATGATGATGATGATGACAATACATCTGGTATCCATGGTGATGATGAAACATTACATCTGATAAACACAGTGATTATAACAACGATAGATGTACTTACTTACTTATTTAATACTAAATCAAACCTTTTCACGATTCACGTGCTGATGTGATTACTTATATATTATCAGATGATTTCATATCTTGAGAGCCAATGAGATGCTTATTCATATTTTATACAAATTATTTGCGTTGAATATTTGCAATTAATCAGCACTTCCATTAAATACAAACCTATATATAAAACACACACTTAAAGTAATGAATATAATAATCTACACATTTTATGATTTCATAATGAAATGCACAGTTGGCACACTGTGTATTATCCTGTATCAGGGTTGGGGCCATTACAGGCCCAAGGTAATCAATTACTTGAGAATACTCTGATTATGATTACAATTACATTCATTCTGAATGTAACCAATTATGATTACATTGTAATCATGATTACAATGTATATCACATAAACATGAATGTGATTCTTCATCAATTATCCAATTATCATCTAATTATCACAAGGACGTTAAAGTATTAATATTCCATTTAAATACATTATAGTACATGTTGGAGAAGATGATAGCAGCCTTCTATGAGTAATCATCTGGCCTTCCCTGTAAGTGAAAGCAAAGCTGTGAAACTAATTGCTGTCAGGTTTGTGGTCTGGCATCCACATATGCTTTGGGTGGTAAAAGGATTAACCCTCGGCCCTCTGCAACTATGTCTACCCTTCATGTGAATCCCAGACCATGTGTCAGACACATCAGAGCAAAGCATCCAATCTGGGAGTTTGCCATTGGTACATTGGCTTGTCCGCCTCACCATAAAGAGAGATACTAGGCACAGACTGCGAACACTACAATATTGACATTTTGTGCATCCAAGAGACAAAAACCAAAGATAAATGGGAACAGACATTTCAGTCGGGACACAATCTAGTACTCATGGAACAGAAGGAAACCTCCTATCAAGGTTTAGGCTTTGTCATTAGTCCAAGACTTCTCAACTAAATCAATTCATACAAGTACACAAGTGATCGGGTCTTCATACTAGATTTCACCCTCCCACAAGAAGTGGACTACAATTGAAATGCCATGTGGTCAATGCCTATGGTCCCACCAGCGAACGCACAACAGAGGACCCAACCCTCTTGGACAACTTCTATGCAGAAGTACCTTCCGTGATAAGCACCCCTGCTAGATGGAAGGTCTTCATTTGTGGTGATTTCAATCCCAAGTTGGGAAAGCTGACCCCTGAAGATGCTGAGGCTGGCGCTCATTCCAACATGGACTCATACGGCATGAGCACGCGCAACTCAAATAGTGATATACTTCTCGACTTCCTATCAACTAATGGCCTCATTGCAAGCAACACAACCTTCAAACACCCATGTAGACACCGAACAACATCGATAGGTCATATCGCTGATAGCAAACAAGGTCACCAAGGCATTATTCAATCAGATTGACTATGTACTATGCTAGAAGAATGCCACTACAATACTGAAGGCCTCATGCTCTTATGGGGGCACTGACCTGAACTCTGACCACAAACCTGTTATCACACAGCTCAGGATGAACAGACTTCACCTTCAAGCATCACACCAAAGGCGCAGGCAGGGCAGGCACGCACTGACGTTGACAAACTCTGTAAAGACCCTTCATTACAACAGTCATACCAGGAACAACTGCATAACACACTGACCGAACAACACCTGAGCCAGGACCCAGATGAAGCACTGACCGACCGGCTGGATTATATAAAGACTTCAGCAGCAAAGACGGTCGGAGAGCTCAAAAGAAGGAACAGCACACAACACATTGCAGATCCCACAGTTACCAAGCTGTCAGAACAACAAAAGGCACTGAAACTTAAGATCTAACAACACAGCAAAAGTGAACAACATCTTGCACCTCATATCCAAAAGGTTGAAGGAAATTGCAGTGGAAGAGGCAGACGCACCCTGGCAGACCAAATCACCTCAACCGATGACTGTCGTAAGATGTTCCGTGCAGCAAAGTAGCTCAGCTCAACGAAACCCACCCTGCCCATCGTTGTCCAAGACACCGATGGCAACCTCATGGGAATGGACAGAGGCAAAGCAAGAGCCATCAAAGACTGGTTCCAGCAGCAGTTTACTGACCAACAAGACGAAATGCTGCAGCTGTTTGAGGGCACCTAACGGCCACACCCCTATAACAGAGGAGGAAGTTAAGACCGCCATCACCGCACTCCAAAATAGCCGTGTCGCAGATCCAGACGACATCAACAGCGAGCACTCAAAAAATATTGTCTCCCGCCCACTAGCCAAAATCATTAACTCGTTGTTTGAACATCACGTGCTCATAGAGACACTCGGAGAAGGAACACTTATCACCCTGCCCAAGCCAAAGAAATCCCCTGGTCCACCAATCAAACTATGGCTGATAGTCCTGCTGAACAGCATAAGAAAAATTATGTCATCATCACTCTACACCGCATCAGAGACAAGATCGACTGCTTCACCGGACCCTACCAAAGTGGTTTCAAAAGAGGCAGGAGCTGCGCAGACATTGTATCTGCACAATTTATGCTGATCTCAGTGGTGATGACGAGGAAATGGGACTTCCACAAGATGGGCATTGATATGTCACGAGCCTTCGATACCATCAAGCGGAAACACATCCTAGATGTACTACTAAAAGCAGGCTGCAACGATGGTGAACTAAGACTAGTAAGAGCACTGTTAGCAGGGACGAAGATAAGGGTCCGCGTGAAAAACGAGCTGTCGGACTCATTCGAGACCTCAACAGGATCCCCCCCCCCAGGGCGATAGCCTCTCATCAGTCCTTTTTACCTGCTGCTACACTCTCTAACAGGTCTAACCCACCAGTCTCCAGCCTAGGTCTGCCACTAGAAATGGAATACGCAGGCGATGTTGACTTCCTGGACAAAGAAAAGAAACCACTGGATCATCTCCAGTCTGTAGAAGGAGAGAAACTGAAAGTCCACAATCTGTTCTTGAATGAAATGAAGACAGAGTTTAGTCATATATACCTTGCAGAAGCCACGGCGATAGATACGCATGGCAAGGCTCTCCGTGGCAATGAGAGCTGACACAAGACAATACCCTAGGCTCCTTACTGTCCCGCACTACAGACATCACAGCCCGCTGCATACAAAGCAACGAAATATTCCATTCGTTACGGAAACTCTGGCGTCGGCAAATCAAAATCCCACTGAAGACAAGATTCTATCTCTACAATGCGTTCTGCGTATCATTCATGCTCTACAACTGCAACAGCCAGGCAGTACTGAAAGCCATGCTTAACAAACTGGATGTAAGCCACCGCAGACACTTCCGTACCACCACAGGTCACTGCTGGCCCCAAAAGGCTTATCAGCAACCAGGCACTGTACAAACTGTGTAATGAAGAACCCCTCTCCTCAAAGGTCGCAAAGCAGAGGCGGTCAGTGCTAGCCCATGTCATACGCGTGGACCCTGAGGCGCCCGCTCAGCGGGCATTAGACTTCGCCGTTATTGGCTCACAAGACTACAAACCCCGACTAGGAAGGCATTGCACAAACCTGCTGGGAATAATACGTGCCGACCTCAAGCAGGCAGGTCTCGGACCTTCCGCACAGAGAGACAGTTCCATTGCCTATGGCAACGTGTCCACGACAAGGCACATTGGCTGAGGACCAACGTGAAGGACTGCGACTGCAGCAGTCTATTATTATTATTACGGTACATGTAAACAGAATTGGAATTGTTTGAATATTTGGGAAATATATATTTAGTAACAAAATACATCATGCATGGCATGACTACAGCCAGATAAGGTCTATATAATATATAGGATAATTAGAATATAATCAAACCCCAAACTGCGACCCCCCCTGTAACTTGACCACCACAGTCTTAAATTATTGCTATGCTTTAAAATTATATTTTTCTTCTTTAACTCGACTGCTTCCCAACTCTGTACTTCGAACTTTGATCTCCGTTTAATGCCCACATTTGTCGACCTGGGGCCAAAATATAGTCTTGTTTATGTTCACAATCGCATGCATTAATTTAATTGGCTACTTGTCATCCGACTGATGGCCAATCAGGGTCATATGGAGCTGTAGTTAAAACGACGGTGTTACAAAGAAGCCATGCACGATTGCTGGCTGTGTAACTAGCTTGGGCTTAACTATGTGAAAATAACACGAGTTAATCTGAAATGCCTGTTTAAATAACTTATAATATCTGAAATATCTGAAGCAGTGTTTCAACGCATTTTACTTTCATGTTCATAGAACAAATAAACTGATAAATCATTACGAGTATAAATATGATAGCAGTCCGTCAATGGGTAAATCAGTTCTTTTGTTATCTTTTGCCTTAGGTATGAAAACATATCTCTGACATGATATAACATGGTAAATAATCAAACACCTTGTGTAATTTTGAAAGTAACCGCTGATTATGATTACATTTACAATGTAATCGATTACATTGCATTTGGAAATGCCAATTACAATTACTTGATATCACGTAATCGGTTACAATTACAAGCTAGGATGTTTTCACCAATATATATTGCTGGAAAAGTTTCTTGTCTTAATTACCATACATACCATGTTTATGTGGAGATTGTATTGGATAGTGTATGGTGAGAGGTTCAGGAATGGTCCATGCTTGTTCTGAATGAGGCAGTGTCTTTATGTCATGCTCATCTACAATACTCTGTATGTCAACTCCACGTTTACTCAATGCATTATGCAGCTCATTTAGAACCAATCTGAAACACAATTAAAAATCATAACATAGACGATAACAATTAGTGTTGCTCATCACTGTGATAACCATGACTATAATGAAAATAACTGTGATAACCATGACTATAATGACAATAACTGTGATGACTATGACTATATGATGATTCTGGCTGCGATAACCATGACCATAATGACTCTGATGATTATGACTATAACATGATCATGACTATGGCAATGATGATTCAGATGACCATGACTCTGGTGATCATGAATCAGAGATGATGATAATGATGACTCTAATGACTAAATTTATAAATTCAAGCCTTGGATGACAATTACTCCATAATTATTGTTACTCTAGAGTACAGAGATTGAAATTGTGCAGTTTGAACATTGCTAACTATCCTGGTTCTGAAGATATTGACTTGATTTTGACTCAACCTGCCAATCATAGGTTTATTCATTAGCTTTATTTTATTGTAGACATATGACACGTTTCATGCCTCTATATCATTTAAGTAAAAAGTTAGCAGGGTTCAAAAGGGCTGAAAATTAGGTGCGATTTCGAAAATGGCACAATTAAGGGCACCCCATGGCACTTCAAAACAGTGTAAACCAAACAATAGTGTCTGGCCTCACTATATACTTGGTAGTTGATATATAAAAAATATTAGCACAATCTATAGTGCTTAGGTGGGAAGCAGTGGTTGATTTTATATGGAATAACCCATATATATATATATATATATATATATATGTGTGTATGTATATCTATGAAATGTATACAAGTGTTAAAATACCATATCTTGAGTGTATGAAATGGTCCCAAAATAATAGATTAATATTATTATCTTAACACATTTTAGTTTTCAATTTTTTCTTCTGCATTTGCTAAATAATTGTAGGATCCAAAATTTATTCTTTAAAATGAGTGATGAGTACCAATACTGAAGTACATGTATCAGCAAATTTGGTGGAACTTATATTCAGATGATTCATAACAAAAGTAATGGCACATTTTTGCTCCACTGTCACGTGGTGTCTATGACCCATACATCATGGACCACATTATAAGTTGAGCAATTAGTTAGAGCATAGGACTCGTAACTGAAGGGTTGCAGGTTTGAGGCTACAGAGCTGCAATGCTGTCATGTGTGATTGGTTCAGTCAGCCAGAAATGAGATCCTGACAGGAAGTGATGGCTACGTGTCTGAGTAATGCTTTGCACCCAGGGTTGGCAGGTTTATGACGGGGTGTTTTTTACCATCTAAGATTGCCTTGACAAAAACAGGTTTAAGGCAGTTTAAGGCATAGAAAATTCATTAAAAAAACACTATTAGTTTTCTATTAAACATGTATGTCATAAGTATATTATTAATTGCCTTCTCAATTGTTACACACCGGTGTGTGCCAGAGATGTAAGAAACAGGTTTAAGGCAGTTCAGGGATAGAAAGGCCTCAAACATATTTAGCCAATAAAAACATGTCCTATACCTAAGTATAACAGAAGTATAGTTTTTGTAATTCCTTTCTCAATTATTAAGACTGCAAGAGGCGTAAGAAACAAGCATAAGGCAGTTTACTTGTCTAGTATTGAAGTCTACTAAGGTAAAGCTTCTCCTGCACATTAATAATAAAACATTTCATTTTTTTGTAGAAACCTGATACATTTCTTATAAAAGAGTAGCTGCTGGTGACTTGAATATAGCAATAATTCACTTTGTTTTGCAATCATGGCCAACAAAGATCGTAGACCCCAAGATGTTGTCTGGGAACAAAGAATCCTGAACTAAATCTACCGCTAAGTTTAAGATTTATTTTTGTTTGTAGTTTGATTTAATATATACAATGTACATGATTTTTTTAATAATGGAATCTTCAGTCCGCCTTTGGACAGGGATAGCTTTAAACAATTTGAGGCAGTTTAAGGAAGTTTTTACCACTAGAGGGCAGTTTGAACAGTCTGTATTGAACAGAACCAAAAAAACTTACCTAGAGAAATATCTAGCTGGATAGGGCGCTATTTAGATGTCACATATTATTATTATTATAAGTGGTATACAGAGAGCGACAGTTGTCTTCATTGGTGCTGGAAGGGGAAGTTACCTTGAATTGGCCCTAAAAAATGGGTCATTTCCCCAAATATTTTCTCCATTTAAAAACACGAGAAGAACCACATCACATAAGTTGTTGCATTATTTGTTGCATCATTTTATGATAATACAACTTACACCGATGCCACCATATTATCTAGCTGTGTATTGCCTCACAATTATTCATGCACTGAAAAATTCATTAGAAACAGAGCAATTATAAAGGTCATTAAATGGACGTTTATTATAGATATAATTAATGACAAACAAATAATGCTGCGATTTGAGATAGGAGTAATCAGAATTATTTGATGGGCAAACAGAGGTACAATGGCTGGCAGTGATTGGGTTATCATTTACCACACAAATAGACGGAATATCCACCGGAACATGTATTTTTTTGTTCCGTTTAATGTTCATTGTTCTAGATAACGTTTTGTGTTCCGATCAATACAAAAATGTTGAAGCTTCGTTTGAATTTTTATCAATCGCGAAGGACACATGATGCGCAATGATTTTCAGTGGGCTTACTCTGAAATATCACTGAAAATTTAACGAGTCCGGTGCAAATAATTGGAAGCCAGACACCGGTTATATCTGGTTCAGCTGTGTGCTGGAATGCACTATAGTGGGTGCATACCGTATCTACATTTATTACCTGATCAGTACTGATTTGACAAATAATGTAAACTGATAAATCAATGCTTCTAATCAGTTGACATTATAAGTACGTACTTCAGCTTCATGCAGCATTCTTTGTTTCCTCCACTAAAGTACGTCGCTAGCTGCTTATTGATCTCGTTGTAGGAGTCGACGTAGTCTTTGTGCACGACAAACTCATTTTCCTCAATGTTTATTTCACACTTTTCATTCCTTACCACGGGCTCTTTCAGAATATCTTTCAGTGTATACACCTTCTCTAACTTGCTCACCTGAAGAGAATTAGAGTTATTTATTCATATCACCATTTAGTTATTTGTGTAAGATGCTCAGTAGCACAACAAATATGAATTTAGGTTTATTCAAAAATATTTGTTATAATGAGTTAATAATATTTTTTGTTCTCCTATAGTTAGTCAGTCTCTCTCTCTCCTGGTTTATCTGTCTGTCTCTATCTGTCTCTGTCTGTCTTTGTCTGTATTCACCTCAATAAACCTCATTGCTGCTAGCATTGCTCCAGTTCTTTTAGCCTGTAGTTTGGTATAGACTTCAGAATAATCGCCCACTAGAATGCGCTGTATATAACCAACTACATAACAGACATATTTCTGCAGTGAATTACAAGGTGTGTACATCTCTGTAACGGATCTCACATCCAAGCAATCACTGAGATACTGCACACCATTGACCTTATAGAATGCTTTTATCGCTTCACTATTAATCTGTATTCCACCTGCAAATAAAGTGTAACAGTTACAAGATTATACCTGTGACATCAGCCAAGCTCATTAATGTGATAAAATTAGATGCGTGGTGTGTGTGTGTGTGTGTATATATATATATATATATATATATATATATATATCACACACTGTTTTGTCCATTTTAGCATTTAGAGTATGCACAAGTTTAGCTTGCTGTCAATTAATGCAATCTGCAGTGTACACAATTACAATGCAGTCAGCTACTTCAAGGCAATAAATACTGTTGAAGCAGATAACATTCCTAGTCAACTACAAATATCATCCTCTTACCAGACTTGTTATTTACTCTTTCACCACATTCAATGAAGTACACCCCTGTCTTATCCTTAAACAAATTCTCAAACTGTACATCATCAGCAATCATTGGTTTTTTATTCAGACTGATCCACTTGTGGTTATACTTCTCCAAAAAGCAATTTTTGTCACCAATTAATCTTTTGAGGTTTTCAATTTCCAGACTATTTGTCCTCGCTTTCCAGTTTCTCATCACCTCACATCCTAGAATTGTAAGAATGACAAATATATCCTCAAAACTCTTCATCCCCATCAATCTTGTTGAGATGTGCAACATGAGTTGGACGTAAGCCTCCAGACTTGGTACAGACTCAACTTGAAATGCATCCTTGAAGATATTGCTGATATCATAATAAAGCACATCCAATTCAGGCTTCCGGAGAATGTGTTCATGATCGAGATCACTGAAACTCGCTTTGTACTTGGAGAACAAGTGAGAAGGATCAGTCCATCGCACTTCATGTCTGTTTAAAAACGTGCCATCAGTTGGACCTTGTGTTTGTTGTTCAGTAACAAATATAATCGGATGTTGATCAGTAAGTTCCTGAAAATCTTTGCGTGATAGGTTGCTGTAAAGAAACTGGTACACAGCTTTCATGTGATTCAGAGATGTTGTGAAGTGGATTGGTTCTTTGCTGAGCTCATCTGTTCGCTGACACCAAGAGAGCAGCAGGTCCTTCAACATGTCAACATTCACATTACACGTTATGCCTAAGAACTCGGCAAAGGAGCTGTTAAGTGGCATATTTGTGCACACATAAGGAACATGATTGGCCAACAGTCTCTTTGTTTCTTCATTTCTCGCATACAATAAGTGGGGACTCATTAGCAGAATTTTGTCATTCTCATTGGTTGAGGTGACTATTGCTAGTACCCAGGCTGTCCTCTTCAATAAAAGACTAAATGAGGTCTCCACATCCTTCAGGTTCTTCCCCTCAGCATTGCATATCTGTGTTGTGAGAGCTTGGGGCTTGTATTCTCTCTCCCAAAAGTAATTCAGAATTTCAAACAGCATCTTCATCTGAGTGGGATATGTTTCTGGCTGAGAGTTTTTGCGGATTAACAACTCTGCCTCTTTTGACTGCCTGTCAGTCAGGATATAGTGATCCAGATCAGAAGGCAAATCTTTCTCATCAGCCCAAGGTGAATGTACCTGGATGAGAAACACAGCCACTAATTATCAGTAACATCCTAGTCAGATTAAATACATAGATATAAAAGGAAATCATGATAGAATAATTAGTTGTTAACATATTCTTTCATAGAAATAATGACATTGATAAGATACAAACCAAGCTAGTTTGCGTCAAGGACACTTGTATGGTTCTTAATGACACACAGTCAGTAATGCCGAGTTTAATAAAGAACTCCCTCCATCGCTGAATGTCTGTCTCTGATGGCACACCAGCAACATAACACTCGTCTAACAAAATCCAGTCAAAACCTAACAAGTGGAAATATATATATATATATATATATATATATATATATATATACATATATTATAGAGTGTGATATGTAACAGTGCCCTGTATACATATTTCTATAGCATATAATCTTTAAAAATTAGTTCAGTTACAAATTGTTTAATTAGGTTTTGTATTCTATAATCAAGTGTTATGAATAAACTTGGCTAAACCAGCCCTCCATGTGGTGATTAATAATGGTTGGTTTAGACAGGTGGTTGGTTTAGACAGGTGGTTGGTATTATACAAATAGCAAGTCCGATATTGACACAATGAGCTCAAATAGAGTCGAGGTCCTAGTGAGTGGTGGAAAAGAAAAAGTGATAGGAAGCGTAACGTAGAAAAGGGAGATGAACATTTAACAGACTATCACAGTACATTAGACAATATAAAGACTATTATTAATTATTAACTAGATTAAATATGACACTTGGTGACATTTCGTGAAATGCAGTTCTATAAAATATAAAACTGATTTTTCAAATATCGACCAATAAATATGACATTTATCAGCTTATAATGTTTATGTGCAGCAAATTGGTTCCTTCGTGTCAAATGCAATTAGTGGTGTATTTGTTTGTACAACAACACACACAACATGACCAACTGTCAACTGCATGGTTAATGTTTCTTGTTATAAATACCACATGTGATTCATCGGAGATTCTGTTTGTGGTATATTGATATATTCAGTGAATTTATATTGTAAAACATTGAGATATTCGACTATTATTCAGAATAAACACTGGCTGGTTACCAGTTAATCAAGACTACGTAACACTGATTTTGGGGGTAGGGCTTCCAGGAATAACAAGAAGGGTGATCTGGATAGGATAGCAATGTTTACAGGGATTGGTTTAGACAGGTTTGTCTGTACTTGACTACCTGGAAGAAATCTGGCTAGGTCAGTTTTGTTCAAGTAAACAGTTGTAAAGTGCACATCTTCCTCAGATGGCTTGACTGGTCCATGATTAGTCAGAACTACGACAACTTCCTTCAGGTGATCCATCTTCAACAAAGACGGATCCTTCTCTATTAGAATCTTCATGTAAGCTAAGTAGGCCAGCAGCAGATTTGGACTTTTCGTCTGTAGTGTGAGGGAGAGAAGAATGTCAAAATAATGTCTTAATGCTTATTAATATGATGCTTTACACACACACATACACACACACACACACACACAAGGTATTCATGGTTTGGTTTGGTTTTGTTGTTCGGGGAGAATCCCCAGGCTGTCGCTTAATCAGAACAGCCTCTATGTTGGAGTGGTTGAGAAACCTCCTCCCCCACCACTCACAGGGGAGCAGTATGGAAAGATGGAGCCGAAATACCCTGAGGGTGGTCACTACCAGAGTGTTTTACGTCCTCAGGGGGGTTTTAACGTCCCCTTTTATTTTAAATAATTCAGTGGAGACGGCAGCGCCATTTAACGTGGTCAGCCACCCACGATGTAGTAAGCCGAGAAATTAATCCCTGGAAAAGTTTCGACCTCTTGCAGGGTTCGAACCTGCGACCGTTGGCACCAAGTGCCGGGTGCTTAACCACTAGGCCACCAGAGCTCACTAAGGTATTCATATTCAGTATTCTTATTTAAATATATTCGAGTTCCAATTGCTAAGTATTAATATTGGAATAGTTTATTGAAAATTGTCAGGTCCATTTGAGTGACATGAAAAATATTCAAATTATGAATACTTTCAAAAATACTTCATGAATATCTTAATGAATATGTTGGACGAGTATAAACATTTATACAATCATTAATGCTAATTGTTTAATAAAAGAGTTCTAATACATTATAAGATGACTGGAGTTTATAATTAGGATCACATATAACTTGTTATTGTAGGATTTAAAATAATTAATACTATAAACACTTTAATCATTACACTAAATTACAAAAGTAAAATGATACATAGAGACTAATTATCAATGTCATAATGAAGTATTGTGTAATCATTACTGTAATTATTTCACTTGGACATTAACAGTACTTATGTAATCATATATATATATATATATATATATCCCAAAGTGTCAGCAAACACCATTATTATAGTAAATTTGTTCCATTGGTTATTGATCTTAAAGCTTTCTCTTAACAGTTAATACTCAGATTTTGTGATTAGTTATGTTCTACCGGTATGCAATTATTATTTTTATTGTGATGCATTAAATGTCATATATATATATATATATATATATATATATATATATATATGAAATTCTTAGCATGATTTCTATTATATATATATATATATATATATATCAACAACAATTAATTTTATGGCAGTTTTCCTCTTATACAAAGGGGGTTATAGTCAGTTGGTTCCTACATTAGTTTTCTCCATTTTAAATGATCTTGCGCATCAACCTTATTCAGCCCAAACTCTCTCATAATCATATCCTTCTCCACGATCTGATTCCATGTGATCCTCGGCCTTCCTCCGTCTTTTACACCATCCACTTCATACAACATACTTCCGTTCATCCACCCACCATCATCTTGTCCCAGTCACCTCAACCAATTCCTCTTAGCAACTCCAGTCATGTGTTCAAGCCAAATTCTCTCCTTTAGTTGGATCCTTATCCCTCAGAGACACATCAGACATCACATATTTGATCCAGATTGATGTAGAGTTACATTAACAGAACATTCAAATATTTAATGGATTCTTCAGCACTTGAAGCATACGTAGTCTTGTATTGAAAAGATTCATAAATATTCTCATGAATAATATATATATATATATATATATATATATATATATATATATATATATATATATATAATGTAAATTTGCTGTATATAAATATATATTTCTATAGCCTGTAATTCTGATCTATAACTTCCTGACATATCTCATATACACTCTATGTTATTATAATATAATTATATTGTACAAAACATTTGATTGGTTCCCACTAGTAATGGAAATATATTAAACAAATCTGATTATTATGATAGATTTAAATTATTAATGATATTCTAAAGCAGTTGTCAGAGTATTTCTTATTTAATTACATTATTTATCTGTGGAATTAAAAATAATTAAATAACATATATTTTGAGTCATGATAGTAACTAGTTGTACACACGTATTTTCCTCTTATCCAGAACAGTGAAATTTTTAAATACAAAATAAAATTGCTCTTTAATTCAACAAATGCAAATGCATACACTTATAAAAACTAACAAATTTAGTTACGGTGATGTTACATTGGACATTAAAAAAATATAAGTAGTTTAAAAATGACAGCATCCAAAATTTAATGACATTATCCCCCCCCCCCAAGTTATACTGAGAGAGATTCTTGAAGGTGAACAATGAGGGATTATTGAGTGGATAAATATCTTGGCCTTTAATACAAATATAAAATTAAAGATATCTTTATAGCACTCCAGAATGACGGAGTTTAATGTGGTACTAGAGATATCATACATGAACAAAATCTGATTTTGACGCAAGGAAGAATATAGGCTAAAAAGGCAGTTATTAAATCCGAAGTAATATTAAATGTTATTATCAGCTACAAACGCAAATGGAATGGGCTGCTAAAAAAGGTTAAATGTCGCTTGAATGATTCATTAATATTATTATTACACAAAGCTCACCTTCCACTGATTGTTCTCGAGTAGAGGAAGGATATGATGATTTATGATGTGATGAGGCGTAAGTCGTCTCACTTTAAGATTCTCCAACAGAAGCGCCACCTGGGAATTGGCTACAGAATCCTGACATTGAAGCAATTTGGGATGAACCATGTTCAGGTCTTGTAAAAGTATCATGTACACGTCTGTAAAATATATTCGCACCTCAGTAAATAGGAACAATGTGAGGAGCAAGTATGTCGCTCGTAAATTATTGAAATATAGTTAACATCACAGCATTATGAAATGTTAAATGGTAATCAAATTCACGGTTGGGAATAATGAGTACAAGTAAGAAAACTCTTAATTGAATACTACAAAGTGCACTTGGGTTTTAAGGTTTTACCCGACATAAGACTTTCCAACAGATTTCAAAATTAATTCCTGTTCCTGATGATATCAGAGGACTGTTGGACAATAGGGAAGATGAATAGTATGTCCAAGGTACTTAGGAAAACTTAATTATTGAAGAGTGGCCGATCCGGGTTGAAATATGCAACGAAAGTGCTTACAGAATTCAGAAAGTGTGGGATGCTGCTGATTAATGATAAATTACCTTTCAATGGTTGCTGCTGAGGCAGGGTCTCTGGTGGGAAGAACACCGAGTTGCTCTCGAGTGAGACCATATTACCACCTGCCAGTGGAATAGTTGGTAGTTTAAGGAGCTCCTCAAGGGTGTTTTTGTCATCTTGGAACTCGTCCATTGTGTGATAGATGCAAGACAGCCATTTGGCAGCACCGACTATCTGTTCATTGAAATCTGTAACAGAGTAGAAGAGATCTATGAAGTCAATCCAATTGGTATATTACTTCTGGTGAATAAAGGGGGGGGGGGTAGGACATGAACCATGAAATAGATATACAGCATAAAATGCTTGTATTAATATATGGGTATCATAGTCTGAAAGAGAACATACAAGTGTTTAGATGATTAAAAAAATGGATAGTGTCAATAGAATGATTGATTGAATTATCTGTGAGTTTTCAATGTTGCACATCAATAAGACGTCAATGATCCCACTCACTTATGACATAAATTAGTGACTGAGTAACCGGTTTGTTTAACCTCTGCATTGGTCACATGTAAGTTCGAGGCATTGCTCTGTAGGTAAGTGAAATGATTAAATAAAGTATTCTACAAGTATGGGTAATGTTGGGATTCAATCCCATGGCCTGAACATCTGCAGTGCTATGCCCCATTGGTTGCGCATGAGAAGCACCCACCCACACCATGGTGAATGCTCGTTTGTGAAGCTGATAATTTACCTACGCAGAATGAGTAAACGCGTTAAAATGACTATGACTAAACACCACTTCAAATTATAAAATATGAACTAACTGACCCGACGTCGGCTGTGAGTGTGTGAGAAGGACAGCTTTACGTATCTCAATTAGATGCCTGAGGGATATCTTCCTCACGCCGAGGGTAGTCATCAAGATTGGATTGAGGACGGCTGCCACTTTGGGATGGAGATAATCGAGGTTGAGCTTTTCCTGCAAAACCGAGGAAGGTATCACTTCCTGAAGGAGCTGATCTCTGGATAAGATCAGTTGAGATGGCAACATCCAAGTCAGGTCTGTAAGGAGAAGATCTTGTTTGAATATTTGGATAATTACTTCATAATCTGTCACACTGACATTACATATAGCACCAGGAGACTGTCGGTATCAAAACGATGGAATACCTAGACAGTACCCCCCCTTCCAGAATGTCACTAGTAATAGAAAACAACTCCCACCATTACTACTACTACAACTCCGACTATTAATACTACTACAACTCCCACCATTACTAATACTACAACTCCCACCATTACTACTACTACAACTCCCACCATTACTACTACTACAACTCCCACCATTACTACTACTACAACTCCCACCATTACTACTACTACAACTCCCAGCATTACTACTACTACCACCACAACTCCCAATATTACTATTACTCCGACTATTAATACTACTACAACTCCCACTATTACTACCCCTACAACTCCCACTATTACTACCCCTACAACTCCCACTATTACTACCCCTACAACTCCCACTATTACTACCCCTACAACTCCCACTATTACTACCCCTACAACTCCCACTATTACTACCCCTACAACTCCCACTATTACTACCCCTACAACTCCCACTATTACTACCCCTACAACTCCCATTATTACTACCCCTACAACTCCCACTATTACTACTCCTACAACTCCCACTATTACTACCCCCACAACTCCCATTATTACTACCCCTACAACTCCCACTATTACTACCCCTACAACTCCCACTATTACTACCCCTACAACTCCCACTATTACTACCCCTACAACTCCCACTATTACTACCCCTACAACTCCCATTATTAAAATACCCCTACAACTCCCATTATTACTACCCCTACAACTCCCACTATTACTACCCCTACAACTCCCACTATTACTACCCCTACAACTCCCATTATTACTACCCCTACAACTCCCACTATTACTACCCCTACAACTCCCATTATTACTACCCCTACAACTCCCATATTACTACTACTCCATTACTACCCCTACAACTCCCACTATTACTACCCCTACAACTCCCACTATTACTACCCCTACAACTCCCACTATTACTACCCCTACAACTCCCACTATTACTACCCCTACAACTCCCACTATTACTACCCCTACAACTCCCACTATTACTACCCCTACAACTCCCACTATTACTACCCCTACAACTCCCACTATTACTACCCCTACAACTCCCACTATTACTACCCCTACAACTCCCACTATTACTACCCCTACAACTCCCACTATTACTACCCCTACAACTCCCATTATTACTACCCCTACAACTCCCATTATTACTACCCCTACAACTCCCACTATTACTACTACTACAACTCCCACTATTACTACCCCTACAACTCCCATTATTACTACCCCTACAACTCCCACTATTACTACTACTACAACTCCCATTATTACTACCCCTACAACTCCCACTATTACTACCCCTACAACTCCCACTAATACTTCTGCTATGCTAATGTTATTTTAATTTTTATATTTATTGGTAAGTTCATTACAAAATAAAGCTATTTTCCTTTTTATTACAAGGATACATGATATTATTCACAAATAGTTATCTACATTAAATGGAATTTACCACACACACACACACACACAGACACACAGACACACACACACAATATTACATTTATGACCTCATACTCACTGTCATCCTCTGAGAATGCTGGAAGACATGGCGTTGCTCGTAAATGTTTCAAAATTTGAGCAGCTACTGGACGAAAGAAGTCTAAAACCTCATCCTCCAATGGCACAAACTGCAAGAATCTACAGACAGCATCCAACTCACTGAATTCTGGATGATCCTATCATTGTATGAAATGAACGTCGGAAGTAATTAAAGCAAACAATTTCACTCACACTAAATTTATCAGTTTTCTTATCTGGGCTCAGATACAAGTTGACAACACCCTAATAGTTAAAAAAACATATTTTTATTTCATTATTCCATATGTTTGTTGTGTATCCCTTGCACATTTGCATAAAGAGTTTTTACATACATTATATTTTGTAATATATATATATATATATATATATATATATATATATATATATAAAAGATATATAGTGTATAATAGTTTTTCAAAAAATATATTTCGTTATTTAAAATTTTGAGTGCTGCCAATGAATCTTTGCACAATGTTACATATTTGAGAGATTTCTTGCTCAGTTAATTGATTATTTCATTTTAACATTATGTATACAAGGGTACAGTGGTTTTCAATGTCCTTCCTACTCCTACAACTATATCACAAATGAAATCTAGACAGTAGGCATGATGTCTCTGTGATAAGAAAGGTACTTGTCATCATGTTATATCATGGTTCCCACAGCCAAGGAAATATTATTTTCCAGGACATTTCCAGGACAAAGTTACCATTTTCAAGGATTTAAAGGTAATAAATCAAGATATGTGCAAAAAAGCATATACTTAATCAATGTATGATTTATTATTTACATTTTTATAGTACAGGCTCCTCCCCCTCACCTGTTCTATTTCAATTGTATCTAACATGGGATATCAAATCTAAGTACTGGTACTCATTTTTTCTACAATTGAAGTTTTCTTCTACAGGCAAAATATTTAGGCATGTGCTTTTTTGTTCTAAGTGAATGTTTTTTGCAGGCAAGATCTTTCCAGGACATTTCTAGACATTTCCATGACCTGGAAAATTAATTAATTTGTTATTTTCCACATTTTCCACGATGCATGAGACGTGTATATGCTAAATTTATTTAGACAGTATTGTTTCTGTTCACAGAGATTATTTTCTGGAATGAACCAGTTATTTTGATTAATTTAACAAGTTTAGGTTTTTACAAACATCTTTATTCCTCAGTAGTAAAGTTACCTGTAGAATTTTTCTTCAGGTGGAAGCAGTATTATATTGGCTTTGGAATCAGAATTTTTAAGCACAAGATTGGTGAGTCACTTTTGATGCTTCAGTGGCAGCAGAAGTGACTGGTATAATAAGTCATGATTGTACTATAATTTTTAGAACAGTGGTGTCACATTGCGTTTGGTTTTATCAGACAGTCTAGCTTTATGAAATACAACTTAGAACTTTACAAACATACCAGTATCGATCACAGAGCAATGGAAATAAAAAAGCATTTGACTCACTTTAAATGCTTGAAGCCCTTCAACAAACAGCGTATGTAGTTCACTGATCAGCCACTGATTCCATAAGCTGTCTCTGTCAATGTTCTCCCGAGATGAAGGCACATCGAAGTCAGCTGTTGTGCGTCAGATAAAGATAGAATGAATCAATTTTTACCACTTATCAGCAAACCACATCGAGATCAAGTCATCTAAAGCTGAGATAATTTACTAACAATAATATAATTGTGTATGGTAACCCTGAGAGGCTTAAGAAATTTAACATTTTATTAAACATTATGTCATAACAAACGGCACAAAACTGTATCGTTAAAGTAAATGAGATAACGTGAACCACGTTCTTCATTATAAACTGCCTTCTGTATTTGGATATTGGTTTTTGGAGAACAGTTATTTTTATTTTAATCCCAAGTCAGCATGAAAAAAAGCAGAAGCCCATGACAGTTTTTGGATACCATCCAATAATCCCCCCCCCCCCCATTAAAAGCAAAACTGTTGTTAAATACCACAGATCAAGCTAAATCTTATGCTAATGATGGTACACCATGTTGGAATTTGCCACCTGATCCATTAATGTAAAAGAAAGACAAAATGCAATAAATATATTATATCACGATATAATGGTTTTTTTATAGTTTTAAATCCTACGTTTAAAAACTAGTGTGTAACACTTCTTTACTTTTGATATGATGTTTCTGTTTATTTACACACTGAGAAAGTTTCACCGATTATATTTTGGTGAAATAAAATGGCTAACATAACTTAAAAGAAGTGACATTTCTTACAACTCGGGCGTAACAAGATGCGATTGTCAATATTTAAAAAAACTAGATACAGATCTAGGTCAAGTTGAGATTGGATCTAAATGATTGAACAATGAAAAAATAGCACAGTGATAAATTTTACTCATCACCATTATAGGTATGATAACGAATGTCTTTGTATAAGATATACGTCTACTGACTTAGCAATGTTTGATTGTGAGAGTGGCTAATGTTACTTGGGATTATTTTATAGGATTTTGAAAGTGACAGAATAAACAACAGATTTTAAGGGATATCACGGTTAACACCACGTCAAGTACTGAAAGGTTTTAACGAGTTCAAATTGTGGTACTTTGTTGTGCAATTATGTCACACTGAACAAATACTGACCTTGTATGACAAACCTGAAACCATAACTCCTCAGAGGCAAGAAGGCAAACACCGGTTGTTTGGGGGGCTGGAACTGTATTGTATGAGAAGAATATCAAATCAAACATAACAAGCTGAATATTAAATACATTATATAAGCAGAGAGAGTGTCTGATAAAAGTATGAAATATTCTACAGTCAGAATCCATTAATCCGACAAGGTCTGTCACGTGATAATATGTCAGATAAACGAGATTGTCGGAATATCGAGTCAGTGAC
Source organism: Paralvinella palmiformis (assembly GCA_025642065.1). Classification (NCBI taxonomy): domain Eukaryota; kingdom Metazoa; phylum Annelida; class Polychaeta; order Terebellida; family Alvinellidae; genus Paralvinella; species Paralvinella palmiformis. The sequence continues at coordinate 1,340,644 of JAODUP010000061.1, forward strand.
ATACCGGTAATCTGTGTTACATATTTTTAGATCATAAGATATACCTCCACATTTAAACCAATATTCAATAACCGTGCGCAATGATACGGAATGGCATTGAAGTCATTGATCATTTTGATGTTTGTTAATTACAGATATTATAAAGAAATATTCGTGTCAATTTGTCCATCAGATTAACTCATGATTTGCTCATAGGAAAGATCACACATGTGTGTGTCATTAGCTATGAATGATTATGATTGGCTATTAGATAGCCACAGGCAATGAAAGCATCGTGTGTCTGTGTGTATGGTCAAGGACGATTGTAATTGGTTATGATATAGCAATTATCATGTGTGGGCAGGTTAATTAATCATTACTGACCACATGTCAGTGTGTCTTGCATGACTAAACTAGCGGAAATATTTGACAAAAGTTTCATGTTGTCGGATTATCAAATTAATTTTACATCAAAATGTTACATTCTGCTGGCGAAATGAAGTGTTGGAGTTGGAACGTGGAACAAGATTTTATCAGATTAAAGAGTCATTTATAATGGAACAAAATTTTAAAGAAAAGTATGCTAATTTTAAATAGTCACTGTTCTGGCATTATCAGTATGTGGATTATGCAGATTATTGAATTGCATCAGCCAATCAGCTAATGTAAAATAGTCAACCAATCATAATGTTAGCCATTCTGCTATACAATTCAGCCATTCAAGCAAATTATATAGTACCAGTAGATTTATTATGCATTTAATTAGAAAAACTCTCCCATCTTTATTTTATTATACATAAGAAGACACATGCTCGGTAGATATTTGTTTATGTTCCATGCACATTTTAAACTGTTGTAAGTAGATGAATGCTAGTTTATTGTTATACACCATTTTGATTATTTGTTAGGGTAGATTTACTATTAACATGTCAGTGTTTAGTGAAATTAGTATATTGAAAGCATGAAATGTGTGACTTAAAATTATTATTACTTAACACAGTATTTATATTAAATTTAAACAATAATAATAATAATATATATGGAACAATGTGCCTTTACTAGCAGAAGCCATTCAAAGGCACTTTACATCAATAACCCAGAAAGATTATTTGACCGAGACATATTATTTATTAGTGAAAGCAATCTTAAACAGGTGAGTTTTTAGAACAGAACTTTTCAAGGGACTACACATTTCTAATATCCACCGTCAACATATTCCACAAAGTGGGGGGGGGGATGGAATAGTAAATGCACAATCGTCATATGACTTGAGCTGGGACACAGATAGCTGTAACAGTATCTGACTGGATGACCTGAGTTTCTAATAGCCACCAGTTCACACATGTATTCAGGTTCCACGTCATTGGTCAACCTAAATTTTACAGTTAGACAATATATTCTTATAGCACATTGGTTACAGGACTGCATGGCAAATCTCCAGGCTGTGGATTTGCATCTGGCTCACATCCGTGTTTGTGGGATCTGATTCTTTAGGGAATTGCCCTTCAGCCATGTGTCCCAAATGTGATATCTGATAATTACTCCACATATCAACCAATTTACACATCGACCAAATAGACGTCATTTTCACAGATTAGAAACCGGATCAAGCCAAGGACAATAACTGTTCCATAGTAAAGATTAGTGTAGATTAGGGACCACAGTCATATAATATATTTTCCAATGATATGCTAGTACTTATAGATGATCAGGGTTGGGGTAATCGTAAACGGTGATTGTAATCGATCACATGATCTCAAGTAATGCAATTGTAATCGTAATCACTATTTCCAGATGCAACGTAATAGTAATCGATTACATTGTAAATGTAATCATTATCAGCGATTACTATCATGATTATACAAGGTGTTTATTTACCATGTTATATCAGCCAAATATAGTTTGGTATGTAAGGCAAAAATTAACAAAAGAACTGATATGCCTATTGACAGACTGCTATCATATTTATACACATGATGATATGTCAGTTTATTTGTTCTATGAACATGAAAGTAAAATGTGTTGAAACTCTGGTTCAGATGTTGCCGCTATTATAAGTCATATAAACAGGCGTTCCAGATTAAGTCATGTTATTTTCACATGGTTTAAACCCAAGCTAGTCACACACCGAGCAATCGTGCATGACTTTTTTCTGATACCGTCGTTTTAACTACAGCTCCAAACGACCCTGATTGGCCAGTAATCAGATGACAAACAGCCAACAATTAAACTACGGAATGTGTTAGTGAAACGAGATGTCCCCCCCCCCCCACTGTCGATATACTGGATGACAAATGTGGGCATTAGATGGAGATCAAAGGTCGAAGTACGGAGTTGGGAAGTGGTCGAGTTATAGAAGAAAAATGCAATTCTAAAGCATAACAATAATTTAAGACTGTGAAAGTGGTCAATGTACAGAGGTGGTCAAGTTACAGAGGGGGTCGCAGTTTGGAGTTTGACTACATTCTAATTATCCTATAAATTATGCAGACCCTACCTGGCTGTAGTCACGTCATGCATGATGCATTTCGTTACTAAATATACATTTTCCAAATATTCAAACAATTCCATTGATATTGTTTGTACTAATCTTGATTTGCACTAATCTCAGTTATCTCTATAAATACCTGTACATTGGTGGCAAATGCATTACTTGCTCCTTTGCTCTATGGTGAATATTGATATTAGAAATGTTAAAACAAATTAACATTGTACAATGGTATCAACGTCTCTTGTACATTTTCATTTCAAGAACATACCACAAAATGTGTCTGGTTCTTACAAAGTAACATGTAAACATTGTAGCATGTTTATATCGGTATTATACAATTAATTGCATGAATATTGATGAAGAATCACATTCATGTCTCTGTTATATACATTGTAATCGTGATTGTAATTATGATTACTTTACAGAATGAATGTAATCATAATCCTAGTATTCTCAGGTAATCATAATTGATTACCTTAATTGGTCCTATAATCGCCCCAGCCCTGTAGATGATGATGATGATAGATGATAATACTTTGACGTGTACCGGATATAGTTATGATTCAGTCAAAGAAAAACTATTACATAATGTAAACAATGTTACTTCTTGGTTTGAAGTCAATAACATTAAGGTAAAACCTGACATATTAAACGTTGATCATTTTATTATCGGAGACAAGGTAATTATGCTTCCTGAAATTAGTGTTAAAATATTAAGATTACCTTTAGACAATAACTAAATTTTACCGAACATGCGTCCAAGCTTTGTAGCGCAGCCAGCGAACAAATACAAGTTCTATCTAGATTAAATCGAGTTCCCAGTGAATTAACAAAATGTTGCTGTACAGTGGTTTTGAGGAATGCTAATACAACTATTTTGGTATCATACGACACTTTTGCTCAAATACTAATACATATCAGCTTGAAAAACTTCAAAAAAGGCTCTCAGTGTCATCACTCTTTATTAAAATGGTATATAAAATTGTTAATCATTTGTGTTCAAGTTATTTGGACAATTGTATAAAATCAAGAAACACAAGTTTTAGTCTCAGAAATGGAAGTACAATTCCCCCAAGTACAAAACAATCATTTATTGGCCCTTTTTATTGGAATAAACTACCAAATGATTTTAAAAAGAAAAATACAATGAAAGTTTTAATGAATGTTTTACTGAAATGAACACCTAAATGTCAGTGTATGATAGTTTATTGGAGTTTGGTAACCACCTCCATCTTGTGCTTTTCTGCTCACGGTCTTCTCACCAAATAAGTTATTTTTTTTAATAAATAATTAGTGAGTATTCTGCAGGTTTTAGAGAAGAGTGTATTACATGTAGGTGCCATCCTGATTTGACAGTGGGACACGTAACTACATCAACCGGCTTTGGTCACCTGCAACTACGGATGTATGAAATATTTCAACATCTCTACTATAAGAGTGCAAGTTTTAATATTTATTCATCCAATGTATACATAAATTGAATGTGGAGGATTTTTTTTATATTACTACGTCATATGTCTATATATTCACCTCACTGTTTTATGTTTATCAAAAATTTATTTAGTTTTTCACATATATAATTTAGATTAATAGTCTTTGTCTCTAATGTGATTTGTTTATATTTTATCAGCTATAAATAAAAGCTTCTTACTCATAGTCTGTACTTTTGTTAATTATGACGTGTGAAAACAGAGATTTGGAGAAGTCATTAGTTGTCATAGCCATTTGCACACTGCCATCTTGTGAAGGAAACACATGAAAAATCTCATTGAAATTGATTTATCCAGCCATGTATAACTTTGTTTGTCATTAATAAGTAATATGGCAGTCAGATGGCAGTAATGCATATTTTAGATTCAGTTTAAATTGTTTTCAGACATGACATGTCAATTGTAGTGAGTTCATCTGCTGAATTTTCTGGATTTTAATATGATGGTAATAATCTGATGGGTTTTATAATTGACTGACTGACTGACTCACTCACTCAACTGCACCATTCCACTTACCTGTGATAGCAGCTGGTCCTTTGATAAAACAGGAAAAGCCATGGCAATCTCTGTGGAATCGACTTCTACTCCAGACTTTGCCTTAACAATAATGGTATTTTTTTAAAGAAAACATAATTTAATCAAAATAACCATGACTTCAACTGTAAGAAATAATCATTAAAAGCACTTAATCATGGTTCAGTAGAATTAGAAATGAAGACGTCGCCAGTTTGAAGCCTGCTCTAAACGAGTTCTTGTTTGGACGGATTACTGCAGCATAAGTGACATTTAGAAACAGTATTATGATTGAATTGATGATAGCTTTGGTTAATAGCAATCCATTCCCGGACGTGGTGTATCTCCACAATGGAGGAAAAACCAAACGACAGAACTGAGTAAACTGCAATCATTACCCAACGCTAAGACATTGCAATGGACAGAAGATATAAACTATCAACGTAGCTTACTGGCAGAAATGTTAAAATAACTATCGTCAATAAAAAATGAAACTGATTGGGTAGTTTATTCGAAAATGAATAAAACGCCCTTGTGTCCATTTATGCCTTTAAAGTCTTATTTTGGTCAAACCACGGAATAATATAGTGATTTTTTTTTAAACTTCACGTCAGTTGCTAAGATCGATAAATTAGACAGATTGCTGAAATATGATGGCGGCAGCATACCTCACCAAATTTTCAATAAACAGACAAACAAACAGCTAGAATTTCCGTGTAATATGTCAAATTTACCTGTTCTGATATCTTCTGAGCATCTAATGTTTTCCTAATCACAAACCATAAATCAGTTGTCCCGTCATGGTTGATTTCGATTATGTTTTTTCCAACGTCGTTACGTCTTATCTCCAGTGTGTATCCTTCAACCTGTAAATAGCAAATAATCAGAAAGAGAACATAAAAGATTCAGTTAATATTGTAATTTATAATATACGTTTGATTATGGAGAAAGTCCATCTAAAACTGAGGATGACTGCAAAAGAAAAGCAGATAGTTTTTGAATTTTTAATGGAAATAATTAATAAAAACTTCGTTAACATCCTAGTATTAACCTTAAAATTATGGGAAATTTGTCATTTATTCATCCATATATATATATATATATATATATATATACATACTATGAAATAATTATAATAATGCCAAGTGACTACAAGGATAAGGAAAAATACCTTGTTCACAATAGTGAGAAATTTAATTCTGTGCAAGAATAGAAGCAACGAAGGATGTACGTCGTGGAATTTAACAGCAAGAGACTGTGTCTGTACAGATGGCTTCAGTGGAAGATTAATCCTTGTTGTCCATCTAAACCAGAAAAATAATATTAAAGAATTTATTTAAATTGCAAAAATGAACGAAGGAATAAACAAATACTATTAAAATTAATATTTCCAAAAAAGTAATACTTTTGGCGACCTATTTTAAAACCATAGATCAACCTCGCCCTGAATTATTGATTACTCACTGATTAGAGTTCCATTGTTCGTGGTCTGTATCAGGATTTATCCAGTGTGGTAGGATGTATCCAGAGGCCCCACTTTTTACATCAAAACAGATGTGATAGCCGTTTGAGTGTATTTCTGGTCGATCAGTGACACGAAACACTGATTTAAAACCAATACCCTTCTGACCTTTTATAATAAACAAATGCCCTTTATTGTGGTGAACTGAAGATACTAATACATTGTATATAGATTAACAGAAATGAATGAATTATGATTGTTGGTTTTTTTTTTCTACATAAATTAGCATTAATTAAGATGGTGTAGAATATTTGGAATAAATGGAATATTTATTTTATAATGGTAAACAGGTCTTTGTATAACGCATATACATGTACAAGGAAAGTAAGATTGTGTATTCACTGCTTCAAAAATACATAAATATTTGAGTAAAACAAGATAAGGTATACACAAATTACACTGGAATATAAAATAATGAATATATATATATATATATATATATATATATATATATATATTTTATAACATAATACAACATTTTATATAGCGCTTTATATAATTGGACTAAAATTACCCTAAAGTGCTTTACAGATAAAAGAAGTAGTTAAACATGTACCAAATATAGACTTTAAAACATTATAAACAATTTTCGATTTAGACGTTAAAACAATGATAGCATGGCTATGAATATACAATATCAATGAAATGCGTCTTAACATTCTTCTTGAACAAGTTGAGGGACTTGGACTGTCTAGTTATCATTGATAAATTGTTCCACAGGGAGGCAGCTGACTCGCTGAAACAGCTCCATCAAGTCGGTTGTCAATTTGTGTAGCAACATCGCATAAATTAATCAGACAACATGACTACAATTTCACAGCACAGCATTACCATTTAAGCAAAATTATTAATTTAGCCACAACTCACCAATATATCCATATTTATGTTTGCCTTTTGTTGTTCTACCAACATCACAAACAGCTCTGATGTTCTTCTCAACGAATCCACACTCATTGTTTAGAACGCTGATGACATTATCATCAATAATAAACTTAACGGAAGGACAGACAGATGAATCATCACTGGAAACAATGAAAATAACGAAGCAAGTTTAGGGGAATGCTGCAAAAAGCGCTAAGTCATGTGGATGTATAATGTTATATTTCTTTTTAGCACAGATTCACTAACAAATGCCAACATTACATGATGGAAAAATTGGCCTCCCGCAGTCTGAATGCATTCTTTCATTACAGAACTTTATCTCAATGCAATGGTCAGTACACAGTCTATTGTCTCATTGATGCTAGCAGACTTTTCAAATTATTTCCAAATCAGAGTAGAAGCCCAATACAGATACAGATTCTTAATGCGGATGCAAACACTGATATTCCTGATGTTCCTTGACTTTGAAAATGGTTTATATGAAGTAGTACTCCAGCATTTTTGTAACATGCTCAACATTTAAATTTTCATCTGGATAAATAAGTCTGATGTTGAAGCTCATGAATTTTGTATTATATCCAGAAGAAGTGCTTTTATTTTGTAAAAATAAAAGTGGACAGAAAATTATTTAAAGAGTCAGAATAACATGTATGGAAGATCTAACAGACAAATTTAGCAATTTTTCATTTGAATTTTCTTTTTATTAGGAATAATATAATTTCTCATACACTAAATATTACCATGAATATCACTTGAATGCAGATATTAAGTTCAGTGGAAAAATAGTGAAGATATTCTTCTAAGCTTCAGATCAAAGAGATAATGACAACATTTGTGAATAAGTTGTGAATCAGATCCACTGTCTATGTCGCGTTTGTAAAAATGTGTGGACCAACTCCTGCCACAATAACTCCATTGCTCAAAAGATTGGGTCGGATAAGGAGAATACAAAGATTATTTGTTCTATATCTAACCTTCCTTATACCCTCAAATCTACTGAATTGGTAGTAGACAGTAATATGGAAGAGCACTTGAAGTATAATGACCTCCTTGACAGTTATTATATCGCTCTCTTCATTAAGGTCATTCGACGGAGACTGCTCTTTTGAAAGTGCAGTAACATTACTGAAACTCCTGATCCAAGATCTATGGCTATATTAAACATGCTTGACCTATCTAGGCCTTTCATGGGACAGATTACCCAGTAATACTGAAGCACTTAATATTTTTCCTTTGGCACCAAGAAAAAGGCCCCAATCTAGGTAATATCATACCTCAGCCATGAAGTTCATTGTCTTTTTATCAGTTGGTGAAATCAGGATTGACAGGTTTTTTACACAGACGTTATTAACACCATTAACTAACGGTTATTAACGTCATGTAAAAAACAGTTTTTTTACAGTTTTTTAGACTGATTTGTAAAACCTCAATTTAAATAAAGTGCAGCTATAAAATCTACTACAGCATGACTGTAATACCTACAATATGTAATACAGCAATTGAGTTAACAGACTAATCAACATTATTATAATCCAATATCCAGTCTAGTTGACCCTCACTAACTACTTAACTATATCTGGCATGTGGGTAATTACTACTTGTATATACAGCAGATAATCTACTAGTCTCAGAATAACCCTCTATCCAATGTTACATGTATTGTAATGTTTTTAAGATGTGACTTGAGTGTTAAAATGTGACTTCATTTTGCCTCAGTACAGAAAGCCAGTCTGAATATAATTTGAACCAGTGTTACACTTTCTCATGATCATAGTGTTATATCACATTGATACATACCTGCATGTTGGCTTAAATTATTGAACTAATACTGTGATTATTATTTGATATCCAGCCTTTAGTACTGTATAAAGGTGGAAGATCACAGAATTCCATATGGGAACATATTTTACATGTTGCCATTGGAAATAAGAAATATGTAAAAATTGTGATCATCAGCAAGCTAATAATGCTGCCAGAATGTAAGTTCACTAAACAAAATGTTCAATGGATTCAGTTTCATCAGCATCAATTGAGCGAATATTTTCCAACTTTGGAAATATTCACACTAAAGTGTGCAATCTTCTACTTCTAGGCAACAGTAAAGCTTTTAAGATGGTATTCTGCTACAGGATGCTCAGAGGTAGTGTTGAATTAGACTATTAACTGTTCAGATAGACATATTCTATATTCTTAGTATTCAGGTACAAATTCAGGTGTCAAATATTGAGTAGTGTATTAATAAAAAATCATGTATATGAAAGACAATATCTCATAAATGTGTACATCCATTAAGACGAGTAGAATTGGCTTATAGTTATAATGAATGAGGTTTTTATGTTTTTTACAGTTTATTACAATATTTTACAGTTTATTATGATTATTAACAGTTTTTTTACAATGTATCATAAAAAAGAGTTTTTTTATGGTAAAAATCCAACCCTAGGTGAAATAATAAAATAATATAACATTAAATATTGCTATTATGCTGATGACATTCAAGCGGACATGATTTTAAGGTGGTAGTAATCAGGAAATATATCATCAACATGTTGATATTCAACAAGAATAAGACTGAATTCATTGTGTTCTTATCCAAGTAACACGTGAAAAACTCAGATTCTTCATATTAAGGTAGGATTCACTTAAATATTTGTTTCCATGTCTGTAAATAATCTAAGCCATATTCTAGATAATATGTTTAGATTGATGAAGATGGTAATTCTATATGCAAGTCTTGTCATTATCAAATAAGAAATATGGGACTTATTTGTAAGTATTTATGTGATAAACCACCTACAATGAGTTCAGAACTGTGCTACCAAGTACTCACAAAAGGGAACATAAAACACCAGTTTATTCCAGCTGTACTGGCTTCCTGTACATTTCATATCACTCTATTAGATCTGATTGTATAAGGAGAATAGCATCAGTGTATTTAAATAGTCCGAGCCAAAAATAAACATCAGTGAGACTGTTGTGATATGTGTTTTGTTTACATTTAATGGCGACAAATGACAAACATGGCAATTTATGGAAATAAATATGTCTGAATGTCAGTTAGACCGTGCAATAAGTTATCTGATAATAAGCAAACTCCTGTTAGTCAGAAATATTTGGCAAAGTACTTATGAGCAACTAATTTAATATAGCCTAATTATAATTTATAAGCTGCGATCTTTGGGTATTTATGTATAAAACGTCTCGTGGTATGTCAGTTAGAATTTGTTTTAATACAGTTTGCAGCGAAATGGGAACAGATAAAATACCTTTATTACTATAATGCCAATATCAGGAGATTTAATCTGACTTTTCCTACTATGATTCGGATTTAACAGTCATTGATCCTTCCACTATGTTAAGGATAAGGAGAAATGTTATCATTCAATTACCAGCTTTAAATGTAAACTTATAGCTCACCTGTTTAGTACTGGATAGGCCTACATTTCCATCATGTTTGTAACACTTTTTATCTATTCATTAGTTGTTAAGCATTTCAATTTTAGGAAGAACAGCTATAGAAAGCACAGATTATTATTATTATTATTATTACTAGCTAATACTGTTTGAGGGATATTTTGTCCTCATCCATCATATTTTTGTTTCATATTAGCCCGATTTTATTTTGCTTTAAAATATGACAATTGTTTTGGCAATCATCCGACTGCGCGGCACGCCAATCCGTCAAATGTGATATTGTTTATGCTGGAGGTAAAACATTTTTAGAAGACGACATACAAATGGTAACCACACCTGTACAGCTCATCTGGATAGTCATTGTCATCGGCATTCTGGATCAGCTCTAGTACAAAGTGTGTATCCTTGCTGTAGAGGTCTTTGGAGAGTCGATCCAGACTGCGCCCTAGACGTTCCTGCTGTTTCAGCATCAGCTTCTGCCCGTCTTCACTCAGAACAACGTCAATACCAAACTCTTCACGTCTGATCTGATCCACAACTGCCTTACACAGACTGACATCACTTAATGGTGCCATGTCGGCTATCACAGACAGATCCTTCTCGGCTGACTCGGGTGCGTCACCAATGGTCCGATCAGCAAGGGATCCAGAACTTGTTTCAGTTAGACCAGAATCCTCTACAAAAAGAAAATAATAAAGTCACTATTAAGTCACTGCCATATAATTTTAAGAATCTTAATTAAATCTTCACCTTGCAGTAATGTTCAAACGACTAATTCTTCTCAACCAGAAAACCAACCAATTTGCTGAGCAGTTTGACTATTCTCATTACTCATATCTTCTTCCTCGGAAAGGATGTAATCGGTGAAATTTTCACTTTCTTCTTCATCTTGCTCACTAATTTCATCATCTGCCTGTAAACAATAGAACAATTCAAGTGGTGCAAGCTAGCCTATATCTCTTACTGGACTTGATGTTATGCTCATTAAATGTCCTGAAATAAGGTTTCAACATTTATATAATGATGAGAGATGAGAGATATTATTATGTGGTTTATGTATCATAATGAAATACTTCTAATTGTTGTAAACTTGTATTTCCTTCGGCATCGTAAAATTCTATTCATTTTATGTACTTGATAACAAAATTGCTGAAATAAAGCCACGTTACCAGAAAGAAGTCATTTAGTTTCATTGCATTCAGACTATCAGCATATTGAGATGTTGGTTCAACTTTGTGCAAGAAGCTATGACCCCAATTCTGAACACCTAACATCATTTCAATCAACTGTAGGCGTGACTTCTGTATAGATGTTGTGGCCAGGTTCAACAGGAGCTCATGAGATTTGGTTTGACCTATGACCTCACTAAGAGGCTCAAGAAAAACCTGCAAAGCAGCACAAATATAGGGATGAATGATGTTCTGGTGAGAAATTATTATTACAAGATGAAGCAATAAATAGTGTAAAAATATTGTGTCAATTGAGAAAGCTCTCCATAGTGTGACTAGTTCCTAAATATGATCAATTTAAATGTTTAAACCATCAAAACAAAAAGTAAACAACTCTAGTTTAAAATAAAAACACATTGGTAGAGCATGCTGTGACTCATTCACCTTTTCTGCTACACTTAAGCAGATCAGTTTTGGAAGGACTGTTAAACAGTCTAAAATGAACATCACAGCTGCATTAGCGTCATCTGTTGGTCCTCCTGGAAATTATACATTAAAATGCTATAATCACAATAAGATATAATGCTGTGAAGCATTGTTTACCAATAAAGAGCAGGAAGTAGGTGGAAATATTTATTTAACATCAGAGATTTATAACTAATAAATTAAAATCTTTATAATGTTGAAAAAATGAGTATATCAGAAAAAAAATGTGTACATTGAAGAAATTCCTTTGCAAAAAATTAATTTAATAAATAAATAATATGTAAAATATTACACACACACACACACACACACACACGCATTATTTCTAAAGATGCCATTTTGAAATAGTACAATACAAAATGTATAAATAAATGTACATAAATAACTAATTATTCAGTATTTAAGTGCAATTAAGCTTAAATAACTTCAATGTAATTAAGCATTTGTACATATTATATTAAAGTGCAAAATATTAAGATAATAATGCATATTAAGTTATAAATAAAATTAAATAAGAAGTTGTGCTAAAAATCCATATTCAGGTCTAAAGGGGGTGGGGGCCTTTAAAAAGGTAATTAAACTTTCTGTGTTCCCAAGGTCAGAACAAATATCCTGTTTGTTACATGCAATTAAAATGATATATGCCATATATTGTAAATTCCATTTTTTTATAGAATTAGTCTTCCTCAGGTGAATCAGTAAATTATAGACCAAATGCATCTCCCTCATTTGAGGTAGCCATATTGTGAGGACTTGGTTCAGTGAGATAGTTTAATGTGAATTATTTGCTTATAACTTACAGCTAGAAACATTATACTCCCCAGTAAATTGAGCATTACACCAGAATGTACAGGTCCATAAATTAGGGAAGAGGGATGGTATCATAAGAGTAAGAAGCCAGTAAAATCAAATTAACATCAGTCAAAGTACTCTTTGGTGATGTAAGATGCCCACTCCTGATTGGCTGAGATAGTTCCCATTTCAGTGATGTAGCTTTCATTAAGAAAGTGACTGACATCAGCGTTCTTCCCTCTTTCAGTCCACAATTATAGCCCAAAAGTCTCATGGCATCTCCACAGTGACATGATCGATTTATAACTTGTTTGGCAACAGATCAGATTATTTCGTGGAAATAAACATATTTAATATCCAGCTACAGATTGTTCTGGTTTCTCCTGCGCATTATACACCAAAACGAGGCCTTTCCAGACATTTTTCTGATCAAAACGGGGTGCGCGTTATAATTAAATGTGGCCAACACTTAGAAGAATATGGTATTTATCAGTAATGAAAAGTTCTAACCTGGGACCTGATCGGCTTGTCTCCTGATGATTGCTAACTTAACATGGTTGCCAAGCAACATAAGGGGGGTGTTTTCTACTCCACTGTTGACAACAATCATCGATGTCAGATGGCCACATGTCTCTCTAGCATCACATCTCATGGATGCTGTTGCTAGTTTGTCCGGTGATGTGTCACTCGTAACCTTCAGCAGCACTCCTGGCCTTGTCTCCAAGGCAAGCACAGACGTGGTAATGGTAGTTGAACCTTTAGGTCCTATAAGTACGGTGAAAAATGTACTCTTCCAATGAGAACATAAATTAGTGGGAAAGTACATAAATAAAGTGAATGATCACTACCTGAAATTAACTATGGAGTGATGATCAAAATTAAGTGGAACTATCAGTATCCATAGTTTCAGTTATCCATGGAGTGGCTTATTATGACTTATTTTCAGATATGTGCACATAGATTACAAACTCTATGTGTAATTGTTAAAATAAAAGAAATCATCATGCACTTGTACTCTAGCTACAATATTAGTAATATCAGCCATACTGTTTATTGACTAGTCAACATTCTATGTGTTTGCTTTCATTAAAATTATGTATTATGAATGTTGAAATAAACGAATTGAATTGTGAATAATCCACTGTCTCATACATCCAGGGATTTGATTAGACTCAGATATGAGGTCAGTTACATTTAAAACTGAAGCTGATGGTCAGTTACAATTTTGGGTTTGAAAATTTTAAGTTTAAAATTTATCAAATCAATACCATTATTTATCATGTAATTTTCCAATTAGTTACATATTTTTTAAATTCGTATTTTTAAATAAACCTCTTAATATTGCTATGATGATAATTTTTTTCTAATGTGATGCTTCCTGAACCAATCAAAAGGCTAGCAGAAATCGCGAATAATATTGAGATTATTCTACATATCCAATAGTCGGAATACGAAGTGATTATTTTGGAAATGCTGCTAGAGTAAATAACTTCCTGCAGAATTACCACTGATAGAGTGAACTAAACGGAATCGATGAAATTGGAATTGACTTCACGTCTGATCAGAATAACCAATTTCTGACTGATGTTGGTTATTTGAGATGTGTTCTCACCATTTTTGACATTCGAGTGACTTCAGTAATTACAAGTGAGGACAATCACAAGGCTACCAGAAATACAATATATATATTTTTGATAGAAACATAGCATCTAATGGGAGCATGCCATATAAAGTAATAAAAATGTGCATACACGCAGATAATGACCAGTATAATACTACTTCAAGCTCTCGTCATAAACAAATACCAAGCACAGCCATTTGTGGACTTACAGCTGATCAACAAACCACCTCTCATTACAAATAGATTAAAAATATTGTTTATTTATTGATACTGAGAAGGAATCTTAATAATCTGATTACTGAACACTTAATATTGACACAAAAACCTGTTTTATAACTTGTTGTTACTCTGATTGCCTTTCCTGTAACTATCTGCTAGATTATTATTATTTTGATCGTCTATAAAATAAATGTGGTACAATCTATAATGGTGAAATACCCAATGATATTATCATTATCAGATTTTTGTAATATTATTATTATTTATTTCAATTAAAGATATATATTAGTCCACTGATATATATATATATATATATATATATATATATATATCTAGTAAAACCTGTACCACCTGTCTTAAAAGAACCCAAATTTTCCCATAAGCATCCATTAAAAAAAGCCTTTATCAAACAACCACTTGTTTTGGCTCAGTGGTTCTTTTCCAATGTAAATTAACTTGTCTTAAGTGACCATGGTCTTTTCACATCCGCATATTTTATGCACCATACACTTCATCGATCTGACACTCAATGATCAATCAAAAGTCAGCAAATCTTAGCCCCGACCGAACGTCTGTGGTTGATGTGTCGATGGTTCAAAATACAGCGCAACACTGATCATATGACAATGGCCTCTCCCACATCCCATCAGCGTGATTAATGTGGCTTCATTGTCTTTGAATTGTGCTAAGGTTGTGCTAGAGCTTGTGTGTCATCGAGTTAATCATAATGTCATCACTGAGTAATTGTAATTGTGGATGCCACCACATTCTTTGACAAATTTATATAAATATGGCTAAAATACGTATGCTATTAATTTTCTGACTTTATATACCACATAAGGTGGTCCCAAAAGGGTGGTCTCTTAAGACAGGTTTTATGCCCTCTCTCTCTCACACACTTTCTCTCTCTCTCTCTCTCTCTCTCTCTATATATATATATATATATATATAAATATATATATATATAGACACACACACACACACACACACACACAAACATTTATAGACTATCATAATGTAATATGGTAATCATTGCTGCACTACATGAACTGTACATTTTTTTTTACAAATTTAATAAAATATAGATTCTTAAGCACTAAAAACATCATATTAACTTAAATTTATGTATCAATCAATGATGAAATGATGAAACTTGGGATAATCATTAACAAAATATTTCAATAAACATGATTTAAATGGACGTATCGCTCAGATACAGATGGGTGCTTGATGAAGATGAATGATAGTATGTAGTGTTTTAATGGATAAAAATTCTGATACAAGTGTATAAGATTATAGATTTTAGCTAGGATACAAAGTATAAGATATGACAACAGAATAGCATTTTAGGTCAGAAGGTCTTCTTTCTTGATAAATAAAAAGCATATAAGATTGTATAGATAATAATAACATTTGGACATCTGAAAGTTTCATCACATTTATTATCTACATTGAAACAATCACAAACTGAACTAAACAAATTAATGAATGGGCCCACAAATACT
Organism: Paralvinella palmiformis; assembly: GCA_025642065.1. Taxonomy (NCBI): domain Eukaryota; kingdom Metazoa; phylum Annelida; class Polychaeta; order Terebellida; family Alvinellidae; genus Paralvinella; species Paralvinella palmiformis. The sequence continues at coordinate 1,356,727 of JAODUP010000061.1, forward strand.
CGAAGGTACGTTTCGCTGAATTCGTATGACTCCATTCAATATCCTGTGCATGAATTATTGAACGTAAAATCCTGATGCATACCTGACAGGTTTATTACATGAGTTCCGCCATATTTCTGGATGAAATCTTTAAGATGTCCAAGTTCGGGTTCAAAAACAACATCCCACTGTGACCATTCATGTAAGTCTTCCAGCAGAGGGCAGTTCTGTAAACAGATGAGTGCCTTTTCTTTGGTCATGTGACCAAGAATGCCTGTTTTCTGTTTACCACTTAGACATGGATTTCTGGAAAAGGATAACATATTTATGACAATGAAAAAGTAGCATTTTTTTGCTGATCATTAAGTTTGGGTATGATTCGTCTTAATTTTAATTTTGTATGTCATACAAAAACACAATTTTGGCAAAAGAATCTTAGTTAAGATCAATGGTTACAGCATAACGTGGACAGTAGATCCAAACTCATTTCAACTATCTGTTATAGCACTGGTTTAATGGGATAATAATATTAAGGGTTGTAATGGTTTAATTTGATGAATTCTTTAATCACATCACAAAAGATTTTGGACAAAAATGTTTGACTATTCCCTCAAAATAAAACCAAATGCTAAATCTGAGATGTGCATGGTCCAAACACTGGAAGTAGAAGTTATTCCATTTACAGTAGTTGCTTACAGTAGATGGTCAGGTATTATATCTCTGGGAAATGCTTCAGGCCCATGTAGTGAAACTGATCTGGATTAATAACCCTGCTGCTGCACTAGAAAGAAATGCAAGGTATCTGATCACATCACAGTAAATGTGGTACTAAGTGGAGTAAGCAGGCTACCAGTAAAACCACACAGTATGTACAACATTCTGGCACTCTGTTTGTGATAGGTAACAGAAAAGCTCTTGGGTGTCTACTTCAGACAATACAAATTGTCATCCGTATTATAATTATGACCTTTAGTGATGAGATTATGGTAGTACTGATTTATCTGGTGAAGCATGATCACTTTTGATTAAGTATGGTTTAATGACCCATTGACTCAAAAAGGTCATTTAAGTTCGCCTACCTATATCTATCTATCTATATATATATATATATATATATATATATATATCATGTGCGAGAGAATATACTGGATACAGTGGACCAGTTCTAAATAGGATTCCACGTCATAAATAAAGTTCATGAAGGGTAAGTAGGATCCCAGTAGAGGTTAAGTGGTTCTTCCTCTAATGTAAGAGGAGGTGGTATGATAATACAGATTTGTTGCCAAAAATACATTAAATCACATATAAATAACTCGCATCAATCACATGACACAACATTTAGTGCATATAGCAACAGACAAAATAAAAACAAAACAACTTGAGTAGATAGAGAAAATGATAGTTATTAAGATTTAATCAGCCTGAACTGGCCAATTACATGCATTGTATTGTCAGAATTGGCAATTTCCAATCACAATCAAGATTAAGTTGTGTTGAGACATATGTCAGACATAGAAATGTTTTCTAACCTCGATTTGGCAACGAGAGCACTTTCGAAGAGCACACACGAGTTTTGTCCCAGGTCTTGATTTCTTTCTAAATTCTGTTTCAGGTTTGCCAGAGAACCATGCCCCAGGGCTCTGACTTCTGGACTTCCATAATGATAGCACAAGGCATTTTCTGTGGTTAGCTGCTAAAAACAATGTTTACAGCAATGTTTATCACAATGTCAGTGTCAGATCAGGATAAACATACTAGAGAAGATCATTTTTATGTCAGAGAGGTGCTGTTCTCAGGCAGTAAGATAACTGAAAACCTAGAATAAGATCGGGTTTGCGATTCACTGAATGTCGGATTTAACCAAATGTCTCTAATTTTGTAAAGCAAATGAGGAAAGATCAGGAGCTAATACGTTAGCCAAGAAATATTTACTGAAAGAGTGCATTAGCTTTTAGAACAGTAACAATGTATTGGCTACTAGCGCTAATGATGAATGGAATATTGTTAACTTACAGAAAGATCATTATTGTAGTCTTTTAAACGCTAATTGTCACACATTCCATAGACTGAGTGTTATGGAAGGTGATAACTTTCTTAAAGGTGGGAGTATTACAATAGCAAGATTTAGCACATCACAATTAGACGATACAATTAGCAACCTGAAAGATAGAAAGTATGGCAAGTGACTCATTACATGCAGGACACTTGAAGTATGCTGAATAGGGCCCATAGTATGGAGTATAAATTGTTTAATTCAGTGTTTCTCCATTGGTATCTGTCTTCCACGTTAACAGAAACTATTACTATGTCTATTCCAATTATTAAAGATCAGAAAGCTTCAGCCAAATAGAGACACGTCTGTAGCTGTCACTGGCGTGTTGTCGAGAATGATGGAATTAGGTAGCTCAGATGGCCTACTAGTAATAATATTGGCTGTTGTCTGAATATGGTATTCATTAACCACTTAATATGTACAGATGATGCTTCTGCTTTACAGAGATGATCAACTCATCTATGGAGTTAGCCGAGTATGAAGCTGTACCCTTTCACATATGCGAGTCTTAGAAGAGACCAGTTAACGTGTCTGTGCCCAAACTGCATCTCACTGTGACTCTGTTAAGTGAAACAACCTATAAATATTCATGAATATTTATTGATGAATGGCGTAACACAGCCGGGAACATATGATGCACCAAGTCAGAGCTGAATATCCTAGAGCTAACTTGCTGATCAGTAGATTAAGAAAAGGTTCATAAAATATTACAGCACACCAGATATTGTATACATTATTGGATTTAGAAAGTTTTGTGCTATAAGCTGGAGTTAGCTTATCTGAATTGTACATTTCTAACCACATTAATGCTTACAATGTTACAAACAGAAATAGTATAAATGGTTTTGTTTTGTGGTATCACAAAGAGATTTTATTACTACAACTTTCTATTTTTCAACAGCAAACCAATGGATATAATAATAATAATAATAATGTATATTTAATAAAGCACCCTTACTAGCAGGAGCCAATTCTGTGAATCATGAGGTCCAAAAAATTTTAAGTCTCATTTTCAAACTTATTTGTTTTGCACATAACTATACACACATAAAAAATTACCCCAAACCAACCAATGATTACCGTGAAACATACAGCCATTAAAAGTCAGAGACATATGAAACACTGATTAGCATAGGTCATTTGTTGGAAATAACTGAATGAAAATGTAACTCACTGGCAACCAACAAAATATCGTGGTTAGAAATAAAACCCCTGAATATGATACAGATATGCATTTTAATTTAAACAGGATTATTATATCTGTAAATATCAGTTTTTGGATACAATTGAAAAATATCAATTTCATTTATAATAATAATCATGTATATTTAACAAAGTGCCCTTACTAGCAGGAGCCATTCAAAGGTACTGTGCAAATAATATGTAATATAATAATACCCCAAATATTATGTCTGTAAAAAACCCTGTAAGTGATTTAAAAGATATTAATTATTTATCCGTGAAAGTGACCGTGAACAGGTGTTTTTTTTAATTAATTAACATCACATTGTATTTCATATTATCACTTCATTTTAAATAAACCTATCTTAGCTTATATAAATTTATTAACTCATTAGACAGTTAAAAGAATGGCATTCACAGCTATAAACGTAATTTCTGTGCCCACTGTGAGGCTGCATGGTTCAATATTCGCAACCGTCTGCCAACAACATCACCAATACTGGCTGGCTAATTTCATTCTGATTACTGCCATACTGCCCACATTGAAATATGCATCTCAGTGAGATCTTTGGGTCTTCGCAGCCGCTCAGTTTCATACGGCGTTCATTAACTGTGACTGTTTGTGAAAGACGCCCAACTATTGAATACCAGCATATCACTGTATCGAACTAATGTTTATGCAAACAGTAGAAATAAGAGATCTAAATGATAACCATTATTTATTTATTTTTTATGCATCAGATTATACAAAAAAAACCCTCACTGAATTTGATCTGGATTGACAAAAGGTTTATTTCAGATATAGATCCCAAAAACAGGAATCTTGGATAAATTCAAAACCAGAGCTCCCAATAACCTCCAATATCCAAGTTTGGATTTTGTACTTATTAGAGAAGAAGAAGAACAACTGGAGCTGCCAATTGTATATTTAAATGAATCTCCAGCAAAATCTTCATTTGCTTCATTTCTGAGGGAATACTTTTAGAGACATCTTAGTTGTCCAGTTAATCAGCTACTAATTAACTAATAGATGATTACAATTTCAATAAATATTGCTTTAGTTTGGGCTTCACAAAATAACAACATTTTGAATAAAAATGGGATTTCTCAGAATTACCTGGTCAACCTGTAAACCGCACTGCCATATAAAGTACAACAAATCATGCTGACTCGGTTGATAAACACCTTGCATGCCACCATCAGTTGGAGACAGACCAAATGATCCACCTCCATTATCCTCCAGAAACTGGAAAAAGAAAATTGAATTCGGACTTTTACATCATAAATAAATTTTCTTTTTTGCAGCGAAGAATTGCAACTAAACGTTTGAAGATATTTCCTAATCTTCAATGAACTAAGCTAGTATTTGGAGGCATTCACTTTATTAGACCTATATGCAAATCATATAGCCAATAAATATTTATCTGAACAATTCTATTAATTTTATTTCTAAACCAAAATGTTTCACCAGCTGCAGTATGCTGTATTTGTACATTAAATTTAACTCGGTGTAATCGTGCCATACCGAACTACATAACACTGATAATGGTGATAAGTAAACACTGTAATGCAAATACAAATTCAGAACCAGAGACTAAATTCATACAAAAGCCAGAGATAGCAATGCATTTCAAGTAGCCATTTAAAATGATGGCTAGCATAGCTAATGCACTAAATTAATACCTGCTTGATTTCCACACTGTTAGCCATCAGATCGAGAAATGTGCCATGACCCAAGTCGGAGAAGTGCGGAAAATCAAATTCCTGCTGTAGTTTGGTCTCAATACGAGCAAGATGAGTTAAATTGAGACTTTGATGAGCTAGACACCTCTCCAGGTATTTCTTTATTTGAGGTATTATATCATCTGAAATAAGAATGAACCATCAAAAATAAGACATTTAAAACATTGAGCTCTTTTCATAGGATACGACAGCTCATATCAACAGGATGGGTTTAAGAACTGAAATACTTGCATAATTAGGTATGATACATGCAGTACATGATTTTTTACAGACAACCATCAATGTTAGACTTGAATTTGTTTATCAGGAAACTTGAAATTCCCATATACATGTTTATATCTGTGATTTCACAATTATTTGGCTCCACCTACAAAATTAGATAAAAACTGCAGTGAAAATTATCACATGATCATTGTGATGTTTGCAGGACTGCATGAACTATTTATTTTATTATCAATATCAGTTGTACATAACACTAAATATCATTAACCTAATAAACATTTGTGGACCCAAGAAGGCATTTGATAGAGTGCCAAGAGAAGTGGTCTGATCGGTATTGAGAAAATTGGGGGTTGAAGAATTTAAGGCGAAGTTCGGGGGGGGTTCCATTACTATTCATGGCTGTTATTGAAGCACTGACATGTGGGGCCATGGAGGGATTGCCATGGGAGTTGTATGCCAATGATTTGTTGTTTGTGGCTGAGAATGTGAGGCACTGAGACAGAAAGAGTGCATGGAGATAGAAGGGTGGAAGAGTAACATCGGCAAAACAAATGGGATGGATACAGGGAACTGTGATGATGTTGAGATGACAGAGAAGTGGCTGTGTGCTGTCTGTGGGAAGGGTATTAGAAGTAACTCGGTGAGGTTTAGTAGAGGGTGTGATGGAGGGGTCCATAAACGCTGATCAGAGGTGAGAGGTTCGCCAAATGCATTTGGGGATGCATTTTCTTCTGTGCAGGGTATGTGAGAAAGCAGGTGATGGAGAGGACATCAACATAGAGGAAACCATGGATCTGAGAAATGATGTCGGTATCTAGACATAAGTGGAGGTGCAAATTCAGCATCATTGGTGAGAGTGCTCTGTGCAAAGGGAAAGATTAGAGAGCCATCACACGGACCTTGACAAAGACAGATGTGTCACCGAAGTTAAAAGAGAAGGTGTATGTTACATGTGTGAGTTCTACAAAGGTGAATGGAAGTAAGATTTCGGCCATAAATGCAGATAGTAAAAACATAAATATATTTTAAAATATTACAGTATAGTTGGTCTGAACACCATCATTATGTTACTGAAGTGATTGAAGAAAACTATGTAGTGAAACTCCTGATGAATACTCTAGCAATGCAGAGTCTACCAAACTGTCGGATTTATTTAAACAGACCAATAACTGCATCAGTTAGCATTAGTTAGTAGGTTAAGCCGAAGGGTAGGGAAGGTTGACTGGATCAAGAAAACTATATGAATGCCATATAATCTGACATTCGAGGAAACTGTAATGATTACCCCCCAGAAATTTTGAATATCTAATTATATCTATGATGTCATACATAGTTTGTAAATATTATTATTTTATTTTGGAATTTAGTTTTATGAGCATTATATATTTTATTCATAACAGCTGAGAATGAACCATTCCTTTCACTGATAAAATTGTAAATTCCTGACCTGTATCTAAAACTGGCATAATTTTACCAAAAAATGCAGATACTTAATGATGATGAGAGATCTCCCCAAGCAGAAACGTACACAATGAGGGCCTAGCCTTTTGGTGATTCACACCATTGTCATCAGAGGGAGCCTGTATCGCAGGAATAATGTTTTGCAGTATTTCTTCTAATTGCTGATGAGACTGTTCCATGCTACAGCAGACAGCAAACTGAAACAGTCTCTGGATCAACTTGTCTTCGTTTATGCACTCTAGGAATGTACAAAGTGTCTTTTGTGTTTTCCTGGCCTGTAAAATAGTTGAAATGAGGTCTGCACATTTTACTTGCAAAACATCTGTACCAACACGAATTCACCAAATACCAATATCCTAACCAGCATCTATGAAATCTGAACTACTGAAGCAGAATAAAAACTGAGATACGAAATAAACAAGTTCATTTTAAAGATTATTTCTAACCGATTGTATTTGTTTCATCCCACCCTGACTGACGCTGTAGATGAAGTTGACTTGCGTTAAAAGAGCATCCAACTTTTTAAACAGCAACATGGCCAGTTGGTTTACTGGCATCCTTGTGTATTCACGTCGTACGCAGCAATAATTCGAGTCCTTATCGACAATGCCCTGAACAAAGTCATCAAAGACTTTACCCAGATCAGATTCAGTTCTGTCTTTCAGGCTACTTATAGCACTGGAGATGGTGTGACTCGAATCCCTCTGGGAACGCTTCAGAACCTGTCACAATAAAAATTAGTAAACTATGAGAGTTCATAATAGTAGGCATTCTTCATTCTTAGGTAATAGAAAAGCTACCTGTACTATTGCAAAATCAGATGATACACAAATATAACTGTGAATTCATCCTACATATAAATTTAGATGATGCCAGAGAAACATGATGTACATTGTTCAGAAAGGGATATAGACATAGCAATCAATGCACACACACACACACACACACACAGTGTGCGTGTGTTAGTTTGTTTCTGTGGGATGCAATGCCTGAATTGTCCCCGACGTCATGGACTTTTGAAGAGCGTACATTGACAATACACTGTTTTCCAATACTAGTCAGTAATTGTTTTGTAGTCCCATGTTCCACAGCATAAACATCCCTCTCACATAAAGTCATAAACCTACTCCACATGACATCCAGGAATTATGGTCACATACACTTTTAAAACTCCTCAACCATAGCCACTAAACAGTAACTGATAAGATGAGATTATCAGTTCCATTAGTGGTTCAATTAGATACACTATCTAACAGTTCTATTCGATGGATCAGCTAAACTAAGTACATGTTGGTGTTTAATAACCTGTTACTTACTGAGAAATAAAGATATGTGGCTACAAGTCTGAGGAAGTGCTGCCCAAATTTGGAAATGAAGCACACCAATTTGGAAATGGCTAGAAAGAATTGAATATTCTCTCAACAAAATCATACCTGTTGACTAACGTATTGCAAATTCAGTTGGCTAATCTGTTCTTTATGTTCATCTGTTAAGATAACAGTCATTGATGATGTTCAAGACATAAAATGATACCAGTGAAATTGAAGATGATCCCCTAGAGTGTCCAAAAATCTTTTTGTTAGCCTTAACAGGTTTTTACTATTTATCTCACACAAATAATGACATGGACGAAGCCAATTAGATGACTGGTATTGATATTATGTCAGCAATATTTTATCAAATTATTTGTATACGACATTAAAATGCATAGAATGGACGGATCTGTTACCTGAATTGCCAAGGCTATGCTTGTGATCCTCACTCCGAGTTCATACGGTGACTGAAAACCTCTCATTTCAGACATATACTTCATGAACCCTTCCAAGTCAGTTTTATTTGTCCACAAATTGTTTTCAGTCAAATATCTGCGCAGATTCTCTAATATATCTGCAGTTGTTATTTGTGGGATTTGAACACTGTCGGAAGGAAAACGGAAAAACTGGTAGATTAGTGGCTGTTCTGTGAGTGGGCCGAGCTGCAGTGACTCAAAGTCACTTTCATTTGTGACAAATTTTGTCAGCGCCTCTCCAAGTTCATAAAGGGTGACGATGGCGCGAACTTTGATGAAAGCCTGGATATAGGCATTGACCTTTGCCTGAGTACGCACATGTTCATTGACGCTGGATATATGCTCAATTTTGCTAACATTTATTCCACTTAGGCTAGAGACTCCATAGTGTTGTTTTAGAAGATTTTCGATATTCTCAACGGAGACGTACTTCTTAGTTTCTGTAAGCCTTTCAATACAATCCTTTGCAACAATATCGAGCTCATCTTTCGAAACAAACAACTTTTGCTGTCTTATATTTGTACGTGGATGCAGTATGTTCCTATTGACATACCCTTGTACAGAATGTTCTTGATGTTTTTTTGTGTCATAAATTGAAGTCTGTTTTGACTCATCATTGTTACTTTCTTTCGTGTTTGGCCCAAATGGTATACCTATTGGCTTTTGCTGTACATGTTCCATTTGTTGTTGTGGTACAGGCTTTCGCTGTACATATTCCATTGTCTGCTGTGGTACAGCCTTTTGCTGTACATGTTCCATTGTCTGCTGTGGTATAGGCTTTTGCTGTACATGTTCCTTTGTCTGTTGTGGTACAGGCTTTTGCTGTACATGTTCCATTGTCTGCTGTGGTATAGGCTTTTTTTGTACATGTTCCTTTGTCTGTTGTGGTACAGGCTTTTGCTGTACATGATCCTTTTTCTGCTGTGGTACAGACTTATCTTGACAGTTTACTTTATTGCCATCCAAATGATACATGTGTTGCCTTACACCTGTATACGAACTTCCAGCTCCATTTTCCTGACTGATGTTTATCGACCGGATATTCTTCTCCTTTGGTCTAGCAGTCTTCAGCCTGATATAATGTACTTCATTATAATCAACAAATTCATCAACAGTATTCGAAACTACTGGTAGCAGCTGGCTTAGTGATGTATATCCAAAATTATTTAATTTCTTTCTTCCCACTGACTTCTCAATCTCCTTCCACAGATCACCCTCTCTCAAGCCATCTGGCTTACCTTGGAGAAGATCACATAATTTGTCTTTCAGAAACTCAATATTATATGACGAGTCTTTGTTTCCAACTGGTATGGTCTGGTCAGCAGATCTGTTGAGGAGCATAATTGTCCCATCTTTGTCTGAAGATGATCTTGTTATTTGACAGATGTCTGAAAATATTTTCAGGACATCTAATTGATTACTGACACCAAATAGTTTACAATTAGGCAGTTTCTTGTAGCGTTTCTGGTACAAGTTGAAGAATGTACTAATTGTTAATGTATGATCTGGTGCTTCTTCTAGCAGGCATGTGATTCTTCTCTTCAACTTTTCCCGCATCTTCTGATCATCATGATTCATGATGAAAAGGAATTCTGAAACAAACTGAAATCATGTTTAAAATCTCTAAGTATTTTTAAACAAGTGTAAATATCAAATTGAGTGCTGCATTTAAAACATTTTCTTAATATTCTCAACAAATATAGTTTAAACAATACATGTATTTCTAGGCACTTAAATAATACACCTTTTCAGACTGTTGTATTCATAACTGAAGAATCAAAAATTATAATATTCTTTTCCATTGAATTCTTATTTTGTTGTTATCGAAACCAGAAGCAATAAACCCAACTATCTTCTGACACAAAATCTCAACTAGTCTAACTTGACTCGCTGCCTCAGTATAAGTTGAATATTTATTACTGGTCGTATGCCCAGAATGAAGTTAGAGGATACTCCACAAATAAGCATAGCTCGTTATTACATCAAATTAATGATACAATATTTGGTTACAAAACACCTCAGATTTAATATGACTGCTTCTTGTGATGCCTACGAAAGCTTAATAGATATTGAAGTGAAAGCTACAATTCTAGCCTAATAGTTACATTATTTCTAAAATGTATATTTGTTATTACAACATACTGTTAGTTGTGTGCTTTATGAATCCAGGACATAATTCCCCTGGGACATAATCCCCTTGGATAATATCCCCTTAGGACAAAATTTTCTACAAATAAGTCTACTGTTTGTAATGAAGCCAAACCTATAATGTAAATTTCACACATCCCATAAAAGGTGCCTGAACAGTGGAAAAACTTTAACCTGATATTTGTTAATCTGCTTTGTAAAGATTAACGATTTTTCTAAATTCTAATGCTTGTTGTAAACTGTCAGTGTTTTTATCCTGGAACCTGTGAGCTAGAAGTGAGTGGGTTAATAACAATAATTACAAAACTTCTATATCGCCAATATGAAAGTTCATCAACAATGATCATATGGAAAGGAAACTTAGAAAGGATAAGCGAGTCTAAAAGGTGAGTTTTCAAATGGTGACGGAAAGAAACTATGCTATTTGATGACTTAACATGTTCAGGGAGTGAACTCCAAAGAGTAGGGACGGCTACTGAAAAAGCACGAGTCCCAGCGGGAGTTTTAACCCAGGGAGCGGAGAACAGGTGAAAACCAGATGAACGGAGTTCTCTGGGCTTGGGTGGTACATCAAGCATGATGCGCGATTGAACAGTGAGCCGGCGAAGAGATTTCAGGAGTGGGACAGAATGGGAAAACCGAGGATACCGTGTGACAACCGTTGCTAAGCAGTTCTGAACACACTGAAGTTTTATAATATCCTTAGATGCAACGTTATAAAGAAGAGAGCTGCAGTAATCAAGCCTACTAGTAGTAGTAATGAATGCTGTAGCAATGATTTGGGCAACTGAAAGATAACTATTCCGACGAATTTAGCGAAGGTCACGAACATGGTAAAAATAGCAGTGACATGGGGGAGAAATATGTTTTCTGAAAGCCGGTTAATATGACCTGGCTCAATTACTTTGAAATGTAATATATTACTATTACTTCTGAGTATTGCTATTACTATTACACTTGATATTGAATGTAATATATTACTATTACATTTCTTACTATTACTATTATATTTTTGCTTATGCTATTATTATTATTAGTAGTAGTAGTGTAGTGGTAATGATAGTGCTGGTAGTTTTATATGTTACTGGGTCACTCTCATCATAAAATAATACACAACAAAACTTCATTTACATATTAAACCAACGCTGTTCTATTGACCTTACCTAGTTACGCTTAACAACTAGTTAATTCCCAATAGGTGAAGAATTTCCATATATGCCTGTCATGGTTGAATGAGCATGATTAGCAAGATGACGTATACAACAATACCAGGTAATACACCAATTGTCCCTTGCACAGTAATGTGATTGCGCTCTCATATGTTTATAATAGTAGATTACAGTATGTGTTTACTGTTACATATATTTTCTTGTCATTTTTCAAATGTGGAATATAATAATATATAATAATATATGCAGTATACAATATATTATATAATCTACAAATAATTACTGTGGTGAAGTTGGAACTAGTCTTGGCTGAGTCTGATATGTTTGAACCACAATGCTACATTTGGCTTTGTAGTTGACTGTATTAGTAGGCATCTCAAAATGACTCAGAGGTGATACCTCAGCCATTGTGATTTATACTTTTTTATGAGGATATCTAAGTTATTGATAATATCAGATTATGTGTATATCAGATGTAATGCAGTGATAGCAGCTGTAAGATATGGTGTGGACCTGTAAACTAGAAAGCTTATATATGAACAGTGGCACAAGTAATGCCAACATTCACTAATCAGCGATGCCAGATATAGATTCTTAATTGGGGGATAATTGGGAGCCCGTGGTAATCAACTTGGACTCGGTTAAGTACAGTGTTTAGTCTGTTTCAAATGGAGTGGCTTCTCTGTTACAGAATCAATAATGAACAATATTATAAATGACAATTTGATTAAGCAGCCAATCAGGTGACAGTGAGATTTGACAGTGCAGTGACATATCTGGCAAAAAGTATTGTGTGTCTGACAAAATGTAATAGCAAAGTAATAGTGGATTACTATTACTTTATCAACTATTACAATTACTATTACTTTCAAAATGAGATTCACTATTACTGTGAAAAATGTAATTGTTACTATTACTATTACAATTACCCCAGGTCTGGTATTAGCCGGGCCGGTGGCTTTTACTGGTTTTAACCGGCCTCTATCAGCTAATTGGTTTTTACTGGCTAATTGATTGCTGATATGTTTTGACCGGACTGTTGGGCCACAGATATATACTTATGGTATATATCTGTGGCTGACCATGTACATGCAGCGACAATGGCTTCACTTAATAATCCATCTCTAGTTGTTTTTGGTTTCTAATTGCACCGTAACCAATTACATGTAGGTGCCATGTGATAGTCATACTTATCGTGTATATCTGTGGCTGACCATGTACAGACACTCATGCCGTGACAATGGCTTCGCTTAATCCTCTAACTTTAGTTCATTTTGGTGTTTCTAATTGCCCTGTAGCAAGATATCTGCTAATCTTTCGCATGAAATTATAGTTACACATGGATACACACGATTAGCATCACGAGTGGCTTCAATATAAGGTGGGAGAAGTGAGTACTTGAATCATAAAAATGTAATGCATTCTAAAACCAATTATAAAGTGCCATATTTGACTGCAACACAGGGAAACCAAAAGATGCCATATGGAACTTTTATGGTGTCGGTGATGACAAGACTACTGCTAAATGCAAGGAGTGTCAAAGTGATATATTATTAACAGAGTTCTACGACTGAAACGTCACAGAGAGAATTGTACATGGCCTTCGCAATACACCAAAGAAGAGAACATTTGATTGTATTGAGAACATCATGAATTGAATGAATGGTCGCAATATTCCATTCAATGTTATTTCGCAGACATAACTGAAGACATAATTGCACAACGTATCAGGAATCTCATTCACAGTGTGGATCTGTTCAGTATATGTCTTCCAGTCAGAGTGTACTAACATTGCAGATGCACGTGAACAGTGGTTAAATCTGACACGATGTCCCGAGCTGGAGCCATATCGTGACAAACTACACAAGCACTTTGACCAAGTTGTGACACTAAGCCGCTTCGTAGCCAATCTACTCCATCCCATCTACAGGGGCCAGAAAGTGAAGGGTGACCTTATCAATGATGCCCAGGAGTCGTTATTGGATAGAAATCCTGATATTGTCCCAGATTTACTGAGCCTTGTGTCTGATAATTTATCTTTGCCTCAATACTGGATTGTGTAAAATTGCCTGCCAATGTATATATCTATATACCAGCGAGATCAGCAGCTATTGAACGTGTGTTCTCAAACTTTGGTGTCATACAGAGAAATAGACTTGGATTATCTAAAGCAGCTAAATTAGTAACATACTATCGATTTCTGAGAGGCAAAGATGAAATTGACTGGTGAGACTTTAATGAGATTACGAATAAATATATGTAAAAGTGTTCTTCCCTTCTTGTTATCCAAAACATTGTTATCAATCAATCAAATTTTCAATCAGCCAGTATTAGCCTGGTGGTGGTTAAAACTGACCAACCCTGCTATCAAATGTAACACCAAGATTACATACAGTGTCTGATGGTGTGATGCTATGATTAAGGATGGACATAGGGAAGAAACGAGTAAGTTTCCTGTATTGGATGGATGTACCAATATTGATGAAATCTGTGTCTGCTGTAGATATATATATATATATATATATATACTTGGGTGTCATCTGCATATAAATGATGATCTAGTTTGTGGCTGTGAGGTTAGTGGTGTGGTATACAGAATAAACAATAGTGGTCCAAGAACAGAGCCTTGGGAAATACTGCAAAACAAAGGCACTGCCAATGAAAAACGGTTTCTTATTTTATTGAGTAGTGTGCCCGTTGTGCTATATAGCAATCAGAGAGAATAATCAATAAAAAACACGATCCTCAGGCAATTTTGTTCTCAATTAGTCTGGATATTATGGCACCGAGATGTGTTTGCTTGAATCTAGAATATAATCTTCTCAGGACATAACCAAGATTTTATTTTGCCAATTGGTTTTAATCGCATTTATTCTTCTTTCTTCCATTAATAAATTAAGTGTTTTAATTATTAAAATATGTTTTTGTAGTTAAATACGTTTTCATCGAAATTAATTTATTGTTGTTCTTTTATGTACAATAAAATATTTGTTAATCTGGTTGGTATCATTGGAAGTCACATACTTGTCATTTTCTGTGGGAAGCCATTATCGGTAGATCATTATTTATATAAGGAGGCCAAGTATTATCTTGCAGCAACACTACCAGCTTTGACTGGTGTAATATCAGATGATGAGGTATGCACAATAAAATTAAGACTATAATATATACAGTAATGTTGATTTTGTCTTTAATATTCATGTAAGGATAATGTGTGGTTGATCATAGTTTGGAAAATCTCATCTAGAATAATGTATCATAATATATATATATATATATATATATATATATATATATATAGCCAATGTGGGCGAGCTTCCCCGTAGGTTTTAAAAACGTGGGGGATTTTAATCTAACATGGTCACTTGGCATGAAAACCATTTATGGGTACGAACGTATACCCCCAAAAATATTTGAACTGAAAATGATTACATTTGCATCCTATTTGAGGTATTTATACACATAATTTTACAGTGTAAGCATAATTAAATGTATGCATATCACTTACTTAATTATATCTGTAACATGAACAAACAAGACTACAGAAATTTTATTGATGAGACTCATTTTATATATTATATTCTCCTTCTACATATTCATAGCTAACTCACAGTAAAAGTCAGCCACAGAACATTTTAATGTTTTAATTGAGGTGCTTTTCTTTTAATTTATTACAACCACTTGTCTTGTCTTGTTTTGGCAACTAAACTAACACTCGCATTCAGCAGTTTGGTATGGGATTACCATATTAAAGCAAATGTGATGGGGAGACTGTTAATGGGCACAACACTTGCAATATTGTATCATAGGATTTTATTCTGTGCCGTGTGGCACAGAACAAAATCCTATGAATTATGATACAATATTACAAATGCTGTGCCCATTAATCCTACTTCTTCCATGACAATCCTACTTATATATATATATATATATATGTATATATATATATATATATATATATATATATATATATATATATATATATATATCACTGATTGTATAGTAAGAGTTAAACAACTTTAACTGTTCATTTTAAATACAATTTACACATAAATTATTTAAAGTTTAACATGTCTGAAGAAATGAAAACATTTGATGGTGAATTAAGTGTCCATTTAGGCAGAGTGTATAATATTTTGTTTATTTAACCACAATAGATCTACTGGTCATAAGTGGAATATATTGACCTAGGGTGACTCTACCAACAGAGAAATTATAGGAGTATCAGACATGTATACCATCTAGCCCTAGGAAGGGCTAATAACAGCAGAATAATACAAATATTACATGCACTGCAAACATGTTGGTTTATATCATACTAATCATATATAT
The DNA here is from genome assembly GCA_025642065.1 of Paralvinella palmiformis. NCBI lineage: Eukaryota > Metazoa > Annelida > Polychaeta > Terebellida > Alvinellidae > Paralvinella > Paralvinella palmiformis. Next base: position 1,372,805 of record JAODUP010000061.1, read on the forward strand.
ATTTTTATGACATTATATTCATCTGTAATAATCAGAATTGCTTATTTAAAAATATATGGAATTGATCAATTTGGAATTGGAATTCAAGTTTGCTACAAAAAGTTATATCCACAAATTATTTTACCATTTAATTTTCTAATTCAGAAATACTTCTTCCATGACAATCCTACTTGGAATATAAACTATTCGGAGTAGGTATTCCAAGTAGGTACTTGTTGGTAAAAAAGGGTATGTAAAAACTGGAATTGGGAAATTTGGAATTGACCTCATGTCTGATAATAATACCATACCTTGCGATGACTGATGAAAACACTCCTATATAGTATATTATACTAGAGTCTACTAATATCAATTCAACTGCCTCATGTCGAGAACATCAACACCAACTGTCAATAGTCACATAGATAGTGATAGTGGCATGACTCATGTCTTGATCAATCCTGACCATCATCAAAGACATCATGGTTTATAGACTAGTTATACACACAATCCAGCCAAGATCATATATTCTGAACCAACACAATAAATGTAGACTTCCTTACTGATCGGCGTTAAATTCTGTAATGTATATCTAGATCCTCTATAGTCGATTTTCTAAAAACAGAAACTTGAAGTAAATTAATCTGGAAATTCCATATTCCTAATCTCTCGGTCTGTCAACGAAAAGTAATACACACCATTGACCTAAAAGAAAACATCCTTTATCTTATATTTAGACAGAAATTTGACATCAAATAATTATTCGAATGAGACTCTATGTTTTAAACGTGTTTTGTTAAATACAAGTTGAGATGCTAGTTTTTTTTATCGACAAGCCACAAGGCTGTATCTAATTACCAAAACATTGAAGCTGTACCCAAGCCTGTGCCGAAGACTAACTTTTTGAACATGGAAACTGGCATTATGCAATGATACAGTAGAATCTCTTTTTAAGAAATCCTTTTGGCACTGAGTAAAACTGTTCCATGTGGGGAATAATCTCGGAATGGCATGTGTACAAGAAAGTCTTTTATTAAGAGATAATTATTTTAGTAGCATTATCATAACATTCGTATAGATCTAGATCTACATGCAAATAAAACACATAATATTACGAAATAATGTTTAGAGCCAAATATACATGTATGTCTAATTATATAATACATATGCGTTGCTGCCGGTATCCGGACATTTAGCCAATATTTTCAGGGGGGAAATTTAGCCAACATTCAAAATTTTCATCTTACATCTACATGTATATTGTTATATTTTGAGTTTGTGTATGCTCTGTTAATATTATGTTCTCTTTGTGGATGTTGCAAATATAGGCCTATCTTTAGATAAGATGTTAGCAACATAATAATTATTGCTGCTTTTTGTACAATTTTTATATTTATATTAATGTATACTGTTTTCTCCGGTATTATACATAAATATAAATAATGATATGAAATATGTCAGAGTATGGGAAGTTTTTTTCACAGACTTTATTAACACCGTTAACTACTTAACTATATCTGGCATGTGGGTTATTACTACTTGTATATACAGCAGATAATCTACTAGTCTCAGAATAACCCTCTATCCAATGTTGACACATACATGTATTGTAATGTTGTTAAGATGTGACTGCATAACCCAGGTGATATATCATAGTTTTAAAATGTGACTTCATTTTGCCTCAGTATAGAAAGCCAGTCTGAATTTAATTTGAAACAGTGTTCCACTTTCTCATGATCATAGTGTTATATCACATTGATACATACCTACATGTTGGCTTAAATTATTGAACTAATACTGTGATTATTATTTGATATCCAGCCTTTAGTACTGTATAAAGGTGGAAGGCCAGAGAATTCCACTTGGGAAATTTTTACATGTTGCCATTGGAAATAAGAAATGTGCAAAGTGCAAAAAGTGTGATCATCAGCAAGCTAATAATAGTCCACTACAAAAAATGATCAATGGATTCAGTTTCATCAGCATCAAGTGAGCGAATATTGTCAAACTTTGTAAATATTCGCGCTAAAATGCACAATCTTCTAGGCAACAGTAAAGCTTTTAAGATGGTATTCTGCTATAGGATTCTCAGAAGCAGTGTTGAATTAGACTATTTAACTGTTCAGATAGACAATATTCACTTTGTGTGCAGAAGAACAATAACTGTCATTATTTTGTTATATTCCTACTATTCATGTAGACATTCATGTGTCAAATATTAGGGTGTAGGACATTTGCTCACCCGGACAGTTGCTCACCAAACAAAATGAAAAAGTGGACACTTACTCACCAGTCAATTGTTAATGAGGAAATATTTAAAAAAATTAAATGATTTTTAATTTATAAATATATTTATTAGTATCATATTACCTATATAATTATTGGGATGAATATTACCAATTATTAGGGAATTAAAGTTCAGAGCAACTGTCCATACTCCAAATATTGAGTAGTGTGCTAATATAAACGCATGTATGTGAAAGACATTATCGAATAAATGGGTCACCTAGTGCAAATAGATCTGGCTTTGTTTACAGTGCTTCTGTTTGGTGTACCTTCAAGTTGACCAGACCATCCCCAATGACACTTAACTTCTTTCACCTGGAACCAGTGGCTTCTATAAGCTAGTAGGATAAAAGGGCCCCAGGGCAATTAGATCTGGCTTCCTTTACAGTGATTCTGTTTTATGTACAGTCAGAATTTGTTGATCCGACAAGGTTTGTTGCATGATAATATGTGGGATAAACGAGAATATGATTATCGAGTTCGTGACATACTGGTAGTCTGTGTTAAACATTTTTAAATCATACAGATATACGTCAGTATTTAAACCAAAATTCAATAACCGTACGCAAGACATGGAATGGCATTGAAGCCATTCAGCATTTTGATGTTTGTTAATTACAGACAGTATAAAGAAATACTCCTGTCATTATTTGAGTGATAAATTTAAATGAGATTATTATGGCTCGCTATGGTTTTGTTGTTCGGGGAGAATCTCCAGGCTGTCGCTTAATCAGCACAGCCTCTATGTTGGAGTGGTTGAGAAATCTCCTCCCCCACCACTCACAGGGGAGCAGTACGGAAAGATGGAGCCGAAATACCATGAGGGTGGTCACTGCCAGAGTGTTTTACGTCCTCAGGGGTTTTTAACGTCCCCCTTATTTTAAATAATTCAGTGGAGACGGCAGCGCCATTTAACGTGGTCAGCCACCCACGATGTAGTGAGCCGAGAGATTAATCCCTGGAAAAGTTTCGACCTCTTACGGGGTTCGAACCTGCGACCGTTGGCACCAAGTGCCGACTGCTTAACCGCTAGGCCACCGGAGCTCGCTATGGTTTTTTTCTGTTCTTAAATGACTCAATATTTTATTCAAGTATATTTATACTTAGCGCTCAGTTACGAAATATAAAATATGGAAAGAATTTAGAGTATAAGACATTTGTTTGTAATCATTACATTCGTACAATGAATTGAATAAAATTCAATTACATACACTATGACGATTGAATATAACACCTGTAGATTATATGTAACATCCGTGTTTGCAAGTTTTAGAATATGAGACATCACTTTGTGTTTGTTACATTTGTACAATGAATTACAAAAATACAATTACATACAATGTTTTGTGTTTATTGAAACAACTATATTTATGAAAACTCACATAAACATAATCAAAAAATTTGAATGTTGGCTAAATGTCCCCCCTGCAAATATTGGCTAAATGTCCGTTGGCTAAATGTCCCGGATTCGTTGCTGCCGCCTTGTAGTAGACATAGTAGATAACCAGCAAAGTTGACAGTATCAATCATACAGCGCGAAAATGGATAGATCTAAACAATTGAAGACAGGTGATTATTGTGCGGCCCATCATTCCCACAACAGCCAAAGAAAATGTCCAGGGCTATAATTTTTCAAATTTACAACGGGGAACAAGAGGTAGATAACATGCCAAATATCTTAATATGACTTGAGAAAGAGTAGCCGAGCGAAATAATCGAAATACCTAGTCTATGGATTATTATCGCCTGCTCAGGGCAGTCAGGCTGCTGGCTGCCAATCAATAATCATTGAATTTCTATGTAAAATTCTGAAATCTTTCATATTAATATTGAAATATAATTAATAAATTATATCACAAGTCCTTTGATGCTGAAGAAATGATTATGATTATCACGAGATGTGTCAACTGAATAAATAATCCATGTAATTAAATCACATTCTTTTTATTTACAATTGGACCACTATGTCTATGGTCACCATCTACTGATCTAACCCACAGGAAAAAGAAACCCAACGCATGTACACACAGACTACAAGTACAAATTACCAGGCTGTGAAATGTGCTCAAGGCCACTCAATTCAAAGTAACAGCTACTGATGACATGTCTGGCTCATTTGGTGAAGGAACTTGCTAAACATATGTCTGGTCCAGCTCTTGATTTTTTTGTTTCATCTAGGTGTTTCAACATTCCAGGCCACAAACATAAAAGCTCCTTGCCAAAGTCTTCCTGTTACTATCAGTGAAAACACTCCATTAAGTCCATAGCAGTGTCATGAAGCTCAAGATTTATCCAGGTTTTAATAAAGCTTTGTTGGACACTTTCAAAATTAATGTAATCGCAGACCAGTCGAAATTATACTGTGTTGTTTTTGATGAACTGTCAGTAAAAGAACATGTGTCATATAACCCTCAGCATGATGAGGTGGAAGATTTTGGAGATGTTGAAAGGTTTAGCATGTAAGTGGAAGCAACCAATTGGCTATTTTGTAACCAGCAGTACTCCAAGTGCTGATTTGCTGAAACATCTTCTTTTGAAGTGTAATAAAATTGTAAGTGAACACCTATAAATATGTGGTCAAGGGTCAAATAATCTGTCAATGGTCACAAAACTAGGAACATATTTTATGCAGAACAATAATCGTGTCATTGTCTTCTATGACCCACTATATTTATTGAAGAATATACACAACAATCTTAAAAAGTTAGATTTCAAAGTTGGAGAGAACAATGTTGTTTCATTTTGCTGTAGCGATTCAGTGTTACCTATCAAAATGGCTCCCAAATTAACAAAAATGTAGATTTGCGAGTGTGTATTCAGGGATGACGAAAGGATAGACACAGGGACAACCCTGGTGTCACACAATTACATATTGCCTTCTGACAGATCATGGTCGTATTTTGTACACAAGTGATTTGTCTAACTGTCAGCAGGATGTCGATACATTTCTATTTAATTTGAAATGTATTGCTCCAGTCCAACACAATGAGCCTCTATACCCACCAGTTCTTCTTCCAAGACACCTGATGCCATCAGATGTCTCATAGTTATTTTTAGCCCACAAACTAGCCTTACAGCAGAGGAAGCCATTATCATCATTTATATAACGGATACATTTTTCACAAAATTACAAAAATGGCGTGTAGTAAATGTGCTGCAGGTTTAGTTGGTCTTCTAAATAAAGTAAACTCTTCCCAAATGTTTATTGCTGCTAAGCAGTATCAAGATCTTCGCACTGGTGGTCTTGTTGTACCCAGTTTGGATTTAACGGAAGTGTGTACATTGATAGAAGCAGAATTCTATAATAATATTGAAAAGATCCACAACATGAGTAAAGTTAGATCTCTAATAGTAACGCTTATGTTGTAAAAGATACAAAGAAAGTTACATTGTGATTCTTGTAAAACATTACAGTTTGTTGTACACTTGTATATTAATATCCGTCTACACCATATTTTACCTGTGAATAGTAGAGAATTCAATAGTTGCAAGGGTAAAAAGAACCGTAAACTTTTGAAATTAAAGCATTGTTGATTGATCAGTGTCATTAATTATTATTTTTGTGTCTTTATGTACACTTGTAGAAGCTTGTAATTATTACTTTTAAATTCAAAATACATATTCTGGACTTGTATAATATAGGTAAATAATATAAAGCAGAATATGTCATAAATTTATTGAATATTTGAGAATTACATTCACAGCTTTCTAGTTGTGCATCTTGTGTATGATGTGTGTTATTTTCATTTCATATTACATTCATGTCATCTGATAACATTTACACATAATAAAGTGCACTGATTTAACTCACTGCCTTGTTTTATTTCCAGAATATATTTGCTCATTGGCCAATATATTTTTAGCATGGTGATTATGTGAAAGAAACATAACGTGATCGATGGTGTCTGAAGTGCATGATCAGTAATAATAATGGTCATGTAGACACATATCTATCATAATACATCATAACGCACCTTGCATCGTAAAATAAATCATGCAAAAACTAATTCTACACTACAGTCACCGAAATAAATAAATTATAGTGACTAGATCCGCTTTATTACACTTTTCAACTGCACCAAATGAGTGGCAAATCAAACTTCCTAATTTAGTTCATAGTCCCAGCCCACTCATTCTCTATACTATAGAGGCCACCATTACTCCTTTCCCCATTTATGTAGCTTTTAGTCGTAAATATATCCAGTTAGATTGTCTAAGGCCTGTTTAAAGCCGACTTCTCTTGTGAAAGTCCATTCGAAAATAATAAATAGTCTACCATGTTTTCCGCAGGGCGGCGCTGCTAACAGTTTATTTCACGCAATGCCGTAAGCTATTGCTCGCTGTCCCGTCTTATTCTATATTGTCTTTGATACATGTACTGTTCATAAGTAGACATGTAATCAATGATTACAATAAGAAGAAAAAATCAGAGAAACAACTTTGTTTCTAGGCGATAGATTTCTCTATATTAAATAAATCAAATGCAGTTTTCAGTATTTTTAACTGACTCACCAACACTGAGACATTCACGGATTTAGATAGTTCTGTTCAGGTTACATTTTAGCTGTTGGATTATTTGATCAAATATGATGCGAGGCATCCGCTCTACAATGGCTCAAATAAAGTGTAAGATATTTATAGACAAAATGCTGTAGGTATATTTTTAAAGTCAAAGCTCCCAAATATTAGATCAACGTAATCTAAAAAAATAATTATAAATATTATATATATATATATATAGTAATAGTTGATCACGTAGGTAGTCCGATATGTTATTTGGTAACCACCAGGAGCATAGAAGTTGGTTAGAATGTTAAAAGTTGCAGTAGATAGATTTAATTATACGACTTATAAATACATATCTAATTACAACAAAAAATACAACAAAACAAACGTCTTTTAATTGTAACTCGTTTTCATTGTGACCTAAGATAAGCATCTCAAACCTAAAATTTAATTAAGGCGTAAAATATTGTTCTATAAATGTTTTAAAACTATATAAAAAATAGTATATATATATATATATATATGTATATACAGTTTAGCCATTAATATATTGTATTACTATGTTTTTATCACGATCTGCCATGTTTCAAATAACCTAAGTAATTAACTAGCGATATATAAATACCAAATAATTATAACATACTAATATTGGTAGTATTATGTTTAATTTTTTGTTTAAAATATAACTGTTATTTTATCTTGGAATAAAATTTATCTTCTGTGATATAATTAATCTAAATAGGTGTTTATTATTTATCTAGTTGACATAATTTTGTCTGGTTCCTATATAGCGTTCATCTTTGAATTAATTAAACATATTTGTTTAACTCTGACGATGTTTTCAGGGAGTCTTGTTTTGTTTTTCCTTTCCTGTTTATATTAACATATGATCACGCAAGTATAAATGTAATTTAAAAAAACAAAACATTATCTATGTTCTGGATTATTCTATATGTAAAATGCCTTAACTAACATGTACATGAGGAGTATGGATTTATTAAATGTATTTAGATAAGAAATTGTACGTAGTTCTTCTTACTGTTTTATTAACATTCAGTATATCACCTCTTTCAATAGGGGGTTCACACGCCACACACACACACGTAGTGCAAAAATGTAGTGTAAAACCACAAAATGACCAATGTCCTGGGCAGGCAATAGTTCTGCTAAAAAAGACGCACTAACTACCCCCCCCCCTCCACACACACACAAAGAAGATACATAAAGAGATATAATAACATTAAATAATTTCAAAGATACAAAGACAAAATACCTGTCCATAAATGAATATTATTAATAAAGACCTAAAACCTTAATACCATCGAAATAATGCACACGACCACATAATTTCACTCATAAAATAACAGGCAGCTGTCATACAATAACAAACAGGTAGTAGACATCCGACTGGGTTTTGACTTCCAACATATACATTTATCAAACAAGAGTATATTGAAATCTTACTCATAAATGATTGTGCACAGTACACATAATGCTAACACCAAACATATTGGCTTACGGTTTGAATACAGTGTTGTTTATCTAAAGATATTATACCCCTTGATTTAAGGGCTACCATTTTGTTTCTACTCTTTCCCTCAGTTTATACACTTATAGTGTTCTAATATCACAATCTCGGCTTGCTGGAGAGTATACTGTATCTAGGATACAATTCTAGGTCTGCTAACCTCAGCAATCCATCTCATCCCACATGTAGTATTAGTAGGAACTCGTACAAAGGTAATCTGACATTTTAACTAACCACTGAACCACTACATAACAGCATGATCATTAAACAGAAACAAAATGAAATAAATATAAATAATTTAAAGCAACAACAATCAACACTGTGCACACCACACACACACACACACACACAGACAGAAGATACATAAAGAGATATAATAACATTAAATAATTTCTAAAATAAAAGATACAAAGACAAAATATCTGCCCATAAATGTATATTATTAATAAACAAAAGGAGACCTAAAACCTTAATACCATCGAAATAATGCACATGACCATATAATCCACTCATAAAATAACAGGCAGCTGTTATACAATAACAAACAGGTAGTAGACATCCGACTGGGTTTTGACTTCCAACATATACATTTATCAAACAAGAGTATATTGAAATCTTACTCATAAATGATTGTGCACAGTACACATAATGCTAACACCAAACATATTGGCTTACGGTTTGAATACAGTGTTGTTTATCTAAAGATATTATACCCCTTGATTTAAGGGCTACCATTTTGTTTCTACTCTTTCCCTCAGTTTATACACTTATAGTGTTCTAATATCACAATCTCGGCTTGCTGGAGAGTATACTGTATCTAGGATACAATTCTAGGTCTGCTAACCTCAGCAATCCATCTCATCCCACATGTAGTATTAGTAGGAACTCGTACAAAGGTAATCTGACATTTTAACTAACCACTGAACCACTACATAACAGCATGATCATTAAACAGAAACAAATTGAAATAAATATAAATAATTTAAAGCAACAACAATCAACACTGTGCACACACACACACACACACAACAGAAGATACATAAAGAGATATAATAACATTAAATAATTTCTAAAATAAAAGATACAAAGACAAAATATCTGCCCATAAATGTATATTATTAATAAACAAAAGGAGACCTAAAACCTTAATACCATCGAAATAATGCACATGACCATATAATCCACTCATAAAATAACAGGCAGCTGTTATACAATAACAAACAGGTAGTAGACATCCGACTGGGTTTTGACTTCCAACATATACATTTATCAAACAAGAGTATATTGAAATCTTACTCATAAATGATTGTGCACAGTACACATAATGCTAACACCAAACATATTGGCTTAAGGTTTGAATACAGTGTTGTTTATCTAAAGATATTATACCCCTTGATTTAAGGGCTACCATTTTGTTTCTACTCTTTCCCTCAGTTTATACACTTATAGTGTTCTAAAATCACAATCTCGGCTTGCTGGAGAGTATACTGTATCTAGGATACAATTTTAAAGCAACAACAATCAACAATGTATGTACACACAGACACACACACACACGTATCTCCACTCATCATTGACATATCGATGTATCTTCAGATCATCTTCTTACTGATCAAAGATTCTGACAGATGTAATGCTGGTGATGGAGGGGTATCTAAACATCTTCATCCTGTTTATGAGAAGTTAACAACAGCTGTAATGATAGTATAATGTAATAATACCTTATGATCATTATGTAACCATATTAGATTGATATACTATGTATGGTTCTCCATAATAAAATTTATTATTACAATCATTATTATTAATATATTATTGTAATGAAAAAGATCAATATTCTCTTTTATTCAGACACATTTGACAATATTTTAGGCCTAATTAACTGCCTAACAAAGGGATGTATTTTTGTCTGCAGAATTATATTAAATATTAAAATTTTTATACTAATCACATAGTTAAAATTAGCTAAACGAGAAAATCTCAAACCTATTTATGAAAATAATGATTACATTTAATAAGGTGAGATGTAACTCTTTCTTGAAGCACATCCTGTCAATATAAAGTCATATATTCATAATTCCAGCTGATAAATGTGACATAGAATTGGTATTTAAATTGAAATTTAGTGGAAATCAATTTTAAAACAATTCAAGCTATATTTTATCATTGTATTCCTTAGAAGTAGTTTTTAAAACCCCGAGAAACATCTGTATTGATGGGCCTTCATGCAATAAGATATCTGTGGTTAATGTACTAAATTAAATATCTGCTTTCAGTCACACCTCACTGGAAGTCAATACCTGTAAAACCATCATATTCTGGGGATTTAAATGCCCTTATACACATCATAACACCCATAACGAACTGTCTCCTGGGCGGTTATTACTTATGGTCACCAAGCCTCACTGCTAAGAGTAACCTTAATATAAATGATTTACTGTACATTGTGGATAAAATTACATCATCCAATCCACCAGAAGCCTGGCTACTACATTAAGTTTAAAAGATGACCCATATATATCTACAGTAGATTTTAATAAAGGATATCACTTTTTTCAGGTTACCTCACATTCCATCAAGTTGTTCTTCTTACACCAGGACTTGAAACCAGTACTAATATTCTTAATGCTTTCTGAATCAAGTTTTCGGCTGTAGACGACCATAAATTGGTAGGAGAAATAACTTGGTAACATTGGTGACACCTGTATTTGATGTAAACAAAGAGAGTACATGGTACTATTAGTCAACAATAGAAATGAATTACTTTTAATGTGTACCATATATACTCGTGTCTAAGTCGAGGTAAAGTTTTAACCCTGTAGTTCTATGCTCACCATATAAGTCGAGGTTAAGTATTGGTTTAAAATCCATCAAAATCTGAATCAGTGTCATCATTCTGAAAAAGCTGACCCAGTCGTTTCAAACTCATGATGTCAGCAAGTGCATCATAAATATATCAGTATCAATTTCTTCACCAGCAATGACACACACACAGATTTCACTTTGATGTTATATTTAACTAATAAACAAACTCACATCAAACATGCCTGATTGTAACTTAAACTGGCAAGAGTTATTAATTCATTGTTTCGTGGCAAGTGGTGAGCAAGGTTTGCAATGTCAACAGTGATTTCTATATTATCGCTAATCATCTGGAGGTACTGGTAGTAAACAGTGTGTGACTATCAAGTATTATATTACACACAGACTGGCATGTTTGTGAGATCCAAATAACAGTTTGATGAAAATGAATCTTAATTTATTGATTAAGACTAGTAGGCAGAGATGTGACGATTTTGTTCCAACAATAGCTCACACAAACACGCCTAATTGTAACTCCAATTGGCAAGTGTTATTAATTAATTGTTTCACAGCACATCTGGAGGTACTGGGAGGTAACAGCGCGTGACTATCAAGTATTATTACGTAAAGACTGGCATGTTTGTGAGAAGACTGGCATGTTTGTGAGATCCAAATAACAGTTTAGTGAAATTTAATTGCAATGTATTGAATACGACTAGTAGGCAGAGATGTGGCTCACACATACACGCCTGATTGTAAGTTCGATTGGCAAGTGTTATTAATTCATTGTTTCACAGCCTATCTGGAGGTACCGGTAGGTAACAGCACATGACTATCGATTATTATTACATAAAACCTGGCATGTTTGTGAGATCCAAATAACAGCTTGGTGAAAATTAATTGTCTTTTATTGAATAATAATGAATTAGTAGGCAGCGACGTGATGATTTTATTCTGACTCCTCTAGTGTTGTGTGTCAAGGATGGCCGAAAACATCTTTCCTTCAGCTGGTAGGAAATATGACGCACGTGTAAGTCGAGTTGCTTCCGAGAACTCCATTTTCCCTACCCAAAAAATCAACTTATACCCGAGTATAAATGGCACGTGCCCAATGTTAGCGATTATGAGTTATTGCTTCATCTAGCCTTGATCCAGGTCACTGATCCTGGGACGTATGGCTGAGAGAGTGCTACGGAAATGCATCATCGGAATGATACCTTTTACTGATGGATGAAACAACCCATGAACACAGAAATGATCAGCATTTAGCCAGCAGTGCACGCAACGATGTAATTACGATGTCCTGGTGGTGACATCCATCCATCCCCCCCCAAAAAAAAATCCTTTCGAAGCATGAAAATTAAGGCTGGTTAAAGGTAGATTAAACAATAAGATTACCTGTTCCTTTTTAATACTGATGGCCTTGTTCAAGTCACTCTTTGCATAGAAACGGAATCTGTCAATGGGATTGTCTTCTTCCTTCCCGTAATCAATCTTCACGAACTGTCGGCGGCGAAAGAGAACCGGCTTAAAATTGTTTAACAATAACAAACAATTATTCAGTGTAGTTGTTTCTATATCTCTGATAACCTTGACACTGCTGCCTTGAACTATGATCATTAGACACTAAATGAGCGATGGCTAGTGTATAGAAAAATAGACAGATCCCAAACGATGTAAAGGCATCGTTCATACGATGTTTATGGTCATCGGCTTTTTTGATCCAATACTTCACAAACAGTCCACAGGCAAGTACACATTTTAATTAGTAGCCACTGAACTACTCCGGACATCCAACTGTCATGAATCGAATCTGAATTGACCGATATTGGCTCGGGAAAAATTACTGTAATGAACCCCCCCCGCTTATAGTCCATTCGTTGACATGGTGAGGGGGGATTTTAGTCTGAGGTATTGGGCTGCGCAGCACATTCTAATAGACCACAACACCATGAATCAACGACTAAAAGTGAAAGTAAAGCAGCTGGAATGAAACTGGAATTGATCATTTTTCTGATGCTGATGAATTCTCTATGTTGATATTGATAATTGTCTGACTGATTTATACAGATAATGATGACTGCTGTATGATGATAGTGATAATTGCTCTATGGTGATAATGATGACAGCTGTATGGTGGTAATGATAATTGCTCTATGGTGATAATGATGACAGCTGTATGGTGGTAATGATAATATCTCTATGGTGATAATGATGACAGCTGTATGATGATAATGATAATTGCTATATGGTGATAATGATGACAGCTGTATGATGATAATGATAATTGCTCTATGGTGATAATGATGACAGCTGTATGATGATAATGTTAATTTCTCTATGGTGATAATGATGACAGCTGTATGATGATAATGATAATTGCTCTATTGTGATAATGATGACAGCTGTATGATGATAATGATAATTGCTCTATCGTGATAATGATGACAGCTGTATGATGATAATATTAATTTCTCTATGGTGATAATGATGACAGCTGTATGATGATAATGATAATTGCTCTATGGTGATAATGATGACAGCTGTATGATGATAATGATAATTGCTCTATGGTGATAATGATGACAGCTGTATGATGATAATGATAATTGCTCTATGGTGATAATGATGACAGCTGTATGATGATAATGATAATTGCTCTATGGTGATAATGAAAATACACATATCTCAATAAGGATGACTGCAGTATGCTGATAATTATTATTAAACTAAAATTTAAATGTGAGCATAGAATGATATCTATTGACCCAGTTTCTCCTGTCATATCCATAGTTGGATAAATATAGACTGAGCACATAATCGTTATGTTTATACTCACGGACAAAACGATGTCATCAACAGTAATGAGAGGCTCGCCAGAACTGTTTTTCACTGACGATGCTATCTGTTCTCTGATCTTAGCCCCATCACCCTGAATCACAATTAGCACCTCATGAGATTTGAAGCAAAGATATATAACAACAGATTACTGGAAACGAATAACTTACAGCAATGCTGCACTATCCTTGTGCTTCCTCAAAAATATATAAACACGGAGAATTGCAGTGCATTTACCTTGGAGACAGACGCCTTAGAGGATTCACTCGGTTTTGTGTGTCCTACACATTTGTATAATTTGCGGCTTTCAATTCTGCGAAGAATGTCACGTGCCTCGGACAAGCATGGATCAGATGAATACAGAATGTTATGGTAAATGTTATCAGTGAGCTTAGTGTAGGCTACCATGTCATCTATGCATCTTGATATCTTACATTTGCTGAAATTGTAGTATTTAACAAGCCTCAATGTACAGATCGATGGCCATACAGTACACTGATCAAGAAATAAAAGCGAAATTACATATTATAAACCTATTTCTCTGACCTGTTTAAGTTACAGATTCATTGCAAATTAGTAATCTTACCCATCTTTTCCTTCAATCATTATGAACTCATCCGCCTTTTGGAGGGCTTCAGTAATCCTAAATACCAAACAATACCATATATGATAAAACATAGAGAAGCCTTTTTGGACAAAAGTTGTTTATTTGCATATGAATACTAAATATTCTATCTGAAACAAATCAATAATACTTCATATCTACCAGCATAAATTGGAAATTAAGTCTAGTGGAGTGTTGTCAGTGTGTGTGTGTAATCCAGTTGCATAATTGGGATAACTAATTTGAGTAACAATTTTTTATTATGTAATGATACATAATGCTTCTAAGCTATCACTTTAAGAGATCATATCAATAATAATAATATAACAACAATAATGGTCAGGATACTGAGACACAATACAGTGAACTACTTAAATGATTTGGTGCTATTTTGAACTCGTTTGCACAACGATGAATGATTTGTGTAAAGTTAATAAGGTAGGCAAACCCTAGGTAAAAAATGCACACTCTCCAGTACAATCATTGATAAATTGTTAACCTGTGTGATCTAGAGAGCCAAGTTCTTTTACATTTGGCACAGCAATTAATTTGTGCACAGCAGATCCCAAGTTAAGTTAAAAGCAAAAACTGACGTTTTGGATTCTTGTAATTTTAAGGTTTGCATCTTTCTTGCTCAACATCTTTAGCAATTTTAAATTTATAATTGTAAACTCAATACTGGACGGACAAACATCAGACACCCCTGTGTCCATAAATTTAACTAATCAGCCAAAATCTGCATTCCAAAGCAACAATCTCATCAAAGGAATGATTTGATCCAAAGATATTATTTCCTTTAGATAATAGTCTCTCAGCCATATGTTCCAGGTAACAGTAGTCCTTTGGCTAAACAAAGTAAACACAAGAATGTCAGGACACTTAGACAGTCTAAAACACTCTTAAAACACCTTTTATATTTGTGCTAATAAGTAAATAATTAACTAGACAAGTATATGACCTTGAAACACCTTTGTAGTACCTAACAGTTTGTAAGTAACTATAAATGATGATCTAAATATTTGCTCTCAGAGAGAGAGAGAGAGAGAGAGTAAGAGCATGCATGCTATACATGCACATCGGAGAAACAAGTTAGTTACATGCCATTCAACAGACTAAACCATGTTATCAGATATCGCGTTAAGGATAAGTGCAACTGGAGTGACCCAATAATGATCCACAATCAAACAACTTGAGAGGTATATCAGTGATAACCTAGACTATTCCACCTAATTCACCGTATAATGTAATTATTTTCAAGATGTACCACAATAAAGTCGAGTTAACATCAACTGTCACGCGGGAAGCTGGGACTAAATTATTGACATACATTTTAATCCTGGTTTACATAACGTCACAAGTGGAACAAAGAGATATATCGTGTATATAAACCCTGCGCAATATGGTAATGTTAGACATTCTATGAAACCTGACGAAGACTTGACTAAGTAAAACCTGGTCGTTGGTATTACATTGAGTAGTGTCATATCATTGCTATCAGTATTAATCAAGTTCTAATATTTTTGAATTATTCTGTATATTAATTTCATACTTTCTCTTTTATGGTTTATTTTAGTTAATCCATGTGGCCGATGAACACCTGGGTGTAGTGTAGCATCATCGTTTTGGGTCGATTATAGTGGATTGTTTATATTTAGATCATCCTGTTCTGTCATTTATTACTCTTATATGTAATTAATTGGCTTTCCCTTTCGCTAATTATTTATTTAATTAAATATATGTATCACTGGTGGTGTCAACATACAAGAAAGTGCCACAATTCTGGCTAACTGTTAGAACACACACACACACACACACACACACAAACATACAGTTTGGTTAATATTGTAGCCATGCTTAAAGAGTTAAATACTGGTCAAAGCTGGGATCACATTTAGTTGGGATGCCTGAAATAATATATACCCTGGTATATATATATATATATATATGTGTGTGTGTGTGTTGAGAGTTGCTTCTAGAGTTCAGCTACTGTGGGTTGAGGTTCCACACTGAACGTTTGAAAAAGTGTGGGATGTTGTAGATAAATGGCAGGAAAACAGTGAAATTGAGGGCTATAACTTTCAAATATAATGAGCTATTGAGAAATCAACAACCAGAATCATATTATGGCATACTATTAATCTGTTATCTATATAATTATCATTTACTTTCAGATCATCGTGATCTTAGACTAACTGATATTATTTTATACATCAATACAAACTGCTATAAAAATATTATAAATATGCTAATTAAGTAAGCAGGCTCAATATATATAATCAGCTGACTTATTCTACATCCTGGGTGTTGATGCTTGGAAGATTTGTTCCCTGTAAATTGCTGTGTGACTGTTTCAGAGAGAGAGACAAATATGAATTGAATCAAAGCTTAAAGCTCTTCAAGTACGAACTCATGTTAATGGCATCAAATGAGTGTCAACAAATATAACTGTTTGAACACAAGTTGGTTTATTTAGACAATCAGTCAACATTGTTCTGCTAGGATCTAGCCAATGTGGGGAAGTTCCCCTTAAGTTTAAAAAATATGGGGGATTTTAATGTAACATGGGCACTGAAAACCATTTAGGGTAGAAACGCATACACCCAGGAATATTTGAAATGAAAATTATGACATTTACATCCTATTTGAAGTATTTATACACATAGTTTTACATTGTAAGCATAATTAAATGTACGCATATCACTTACTTAATTATATCTGAAATTCTTCAAATGTTTATTGATGAGACCCATTTTTATATATTCTACGGGGTTTCGTCTCCTTCCACATATTTATAGCTAACTCATAGTCAAAGTCACCCACAGAACATTTTGATGTTTAATTGTCATCAACACACTGAGGTGCTTATCTTTTAATTTATTACGATGACTTGTGTTGATGGAGCTAAACCCACACTTGCATTCAGCAGTGTGGTATGCAGGGCCAGAAAAATATTTCTACATCTCACTAGCCCCTGGGCTAGTCAAATTGAAATCCACTAGCCCAACCAAATTTCTTACCAGCCCAACTATTACAACTATAATGTTTTACTACTGGTAGTCAGAACAAAATTGTGCTGGAATCAATGGAGAACATCAGATTTTCAAATAGATTTTCCTGGCCAAGGGAGTTCCTCAACAAAGTTTTAATGCTGTTCATACAGGAGAACTGCTTCTCACAATCAGCGGTGGATGGACAGAGGATCAAGGTAGAAACATAATTATTAAGTTACTAAAAACTGCATATAATTCCTTCAGCAAAGTAGAAATACAGTTAATACGATATATGAAATCCATATTTACAGAGTGATCAAACAAATAAACAGGAAAGAGACAGAGAAATCCATCATATAAACAAGACCATGGGCTTTTATTTACTTTAAACAAAGACAACTAGCCAATCGGGAGAGAGTATTTGAGTCACATGACCATCATAATGCAAAATGGATGTTTACCAGCCAAGCTCGCCAGCCCACAAAAATCTCCAATCCTTCAAGCAAGTTTCTTATATTTAGTAAATATTTATAAATATGACATCTGAAATGACTACAGCAGTCGATTTTGGCATTATTTCAGATAAGGAAACTATTGGATGATAAATATTTGGTGTTTATCATAACCCATTTTCTACTGATAATGCCATACCAGTGGTACAGCATTATTGAAGCTAATGCGAGGAGACTGTTAAGGCAGACAACAAGTACAATATTGTGCCATGGGGTTTTATTCTGCACCACGTGGGACGCAGGGGTATTTTTATTTTGCGCCATACTTTAAAATATCGAGGGAATCCCACAAAAATGCATCCCAGAAGCCAAGTATGTTTATCTGTATTTCGATTGACAAAGTGACCCAAAACTATAAGACTGTTATTTTAAATATTGTTTTGGTATTTAATTTATGCTTTCAAATACAACAAATATAACAGATACCTATGAGCAACTGTCATCCCAAAAAAGAGCTCCATAATTGGCAAGATCAAGTTTATTAACACTAAAAAAAATTGTTGTGTTCATGTTTCAATATTATTTTATAATTCAGAATAGACACAGCACATCTGGGAACAACATCTTGTTTGTTGATTGCTTGCATGGAATACTGATCCAACCTCAGCATCACAAATCACAACCTCTGGAATATTTTCTTCCATTTTTAGAAGTTCTGTTATATCCAACAACTAGCATCTACCATAAACTTAACACCATAACTAAGAATTCGTATATTTTAGTGTGTGTAATGATTTATTTGTATCTAGTTTATTGCGTGTATAATGATTTATTTAGCTGTATAATTATTAGTTTTAAGCATTCCAGAATGAGTAAATGAAGATTATATTCTAACAGGAAAAGGATGCATTGTAATAAATAAATCAGTAACCATGATAATATATATATATATTAGTCTGCCACCTGGATTAATATATTCTACCCCTCTACATACTATCCTCTCTAGACTGTCATTGTACATGTTAGACTCACTGAACAAGTCCATGGGGCTGAAAACAATGATATCGCATTCAATGACTGAACTGATAATAATGAAAGCAAAAGATTTTAAACCTACAAGACTAAACTGAATATCTGTATGAACTGGTGTCCATTAGAAAGTCATCCCGAAAACTCAGGTCATCCAGTCAGATACTACTGCAAGTGCCAGTATCTCGCCTCAAGTCATATCATGATTCGTTTAGTGTTGTACCTGTTCACGGTTGCATTCACTGATAAATAATTATTATCTTTTAAATCACTTACAGGTTTTTTACAGACATATTATTTGGGGTATTATTAAATTAAATATTATTTGCACAGTGCCTTTGAATGGCTCTTGCTAGTAAGGGCACTTTATTAAATATACATGATTATTATTATAAATGAAATTGATATTTTTCAATTGTATCCAAAAACTGATATTTACAGATATAATAATCCTGTTCAAATTAAAATGCATATCTGTATCATATTCAGGGTTTTTATTTCTAACCACGATATTTTGTTGGTTGCCAGTGAGTTACATTTTCATTCAGTTATTTCCAACAAATGACCTATGCTAATCAGTGTTTCATATGTCTCTGACCTTTAATGGCTGTATGTTTCACGGCAATCATTGGTTGGTTTGGGGTAATTTTTTATGTGTGTATAGTAATGTTAAAAACAAATAAGTTTGAAAATGAGTCTTAAAATGTTTTGGACCTCATGATTCACAGAATTGTTTCATTATGTGTGGTGGGATTCTACAAAATATGTTTTCCGAGTAGCACGAATTCCCTGATGTTGAGCCTCAAGAAGGACAGTTACCACAAAAAGAAGTTTATGGTAAAATATATGATGTCATCCATGGGCTTACTTGTGATTCAATTTTGTTTTTAACAGGACCATAAAATGTCAAATGAATGATGGTAATTGTTGTGTTTCATGTGGATAAATTATTAATTTTCATGTGTCATGTTTTATTTATGTAGATCCAAACAAAACATTAGGTAACTAAAATGGGAAAACCAGAATCATTACTATCTGGTTATTATGAGTATTAAACTCCAGTAAAATATTAGAATTGTAAACATTACATGAAAGATGCATAAATATTTAAAATAAGAAATGAAACTTGTAATTATTGATATACTGCTCTTGATTGATGTAAAAATAACAAATGCTTTAGATGATTTTATTTCAATTTAGACTAATCCCAGACTTTTTATTCTTTAACCTGAAAGTTTAAGCAGCAACTATGTAAAAGAAACTGTGTATAGTAAACACACTGGCCACACCAGAACCAAAATAAAATCAGCTAGCCATCACTCACATGATGTGATACAGAAGGTGAAATGGTGAGAGATAGTTTTAAATATCAATGCAAATGAAGCGAGAAAGTGTTTTTAGGTTCCAAATGAGAGAATTTAACATACTATTGCTAAACAGGTCTAAATACAATAACTTCACAAACTTCAATCAAGCTGGTCACATAACAGAAAGATACTCACATAATTTCAACTATTTTGGCTGTTTTGTGCTGGTAAGCAGTCCTGTGAAGAACACTTCTAATATGAAACATGTCATAGACATTGAACACTTCCTGAAGGAGAAAGACATAACTATTTGTAGTAATAGTAATGACTGAATCAAATTCAACAAATGACATTTTGCTCACAAAGAAGTCAGATGTATAATATGTGGCTCTAGTAAGATGCTAATGTAAAACTAACATATAGTTCTTATTGGAACATGGCTATCTATCTTTGGAGACTCCTAACTAAATTGTTATTGGGGTGAGGATTCATAAGGTTAAATAAACAAACCATCATATAAGTTTCACATAATGTTTTAGTGTATTCTAATGCAGCTGTGAAATTATTTAGAAATAAAAGTGCTTGCCTTTCTAGCAGCTGCTCAGTATATTAAACTAGGGGTGTTTCTTGATTTGAAAGTCAAATTTGGAAGAAATCAATTTAGAAGAATTTAGCTTTTTCCTAGCAAGTTTTTAGCATACTAAAGTAGTCCAACATTCAATTTCTTATCACTTTTTTAACGTAAAGCCTTTTAAAAATTTGAGCAATAATCAAAATTAATGCATCTGTATTAGTGCGGTGCTTACTAATAAAAATATGGAATCCTTGCATGAGAAATGTTAGTGTTCTTATAAAAAGGTCATTTAAAAGAGTACAGTCTGCATGAGTGACTATCATACCTTATCTCTGTTGCAAATCTGCATTACTCCATCATCACTGATGACTCTACAGAAGCCAATGAAGCGATGATGGTCAAAGCCTGATTTTATACCCAGGTGGTAACAATCTCTTGCGAAGTAATCCCACTTATCCACATCAATACCATTACGTTTATTTGCCACAATCTACAAAGAAACAGCATGGTTGAAAAGTGCAGGAAATAGCTTTCTCTCCTAAACACTGATTAACAGCAATCAGCTTTATCAAAAGATGACACAAGTTTGATGACATGGAATATACAGATTACCAAGACATAACCACTTCATTCAGATTTACCTCATACAAGAAACTTTTTCCCCCATCTCTACCACTATAGGGCCAATTCTGGAAATAATATTATATATATATATATATATATATATATATATGCATACATAATATTAGTAATAATATATCAATAGAACAAGACCAATGTCATCATTATCAGAAATGGTAACAAATACAAGATATTCCATGGAACATTTATGACTCTTGTGGGAGTAGGTAGGTATTAAAATAACATATTGCAATATTTAATAGGTCTGATGAGTGCTGAACAACAACTGCATTCACAATAAAATAAAATTATATCTCGCATGAAAACATAGAGCATTATTTTATTAACAAAACAATCTGTGCAGTAACAAACTATGACTACTATGATAAAAGGTGGTCCGCTATTTTGTCTTCAATAAGCTTGTTAGGGTAACATCAGTAATTAGTGATCCCCCCCCAAAATGTAAGTTCTTTAGCAAACACTGAATAAAATATACATGTATCATGGTATTGCCATTTCTGAGTTTATTTAACCTAGCTCAAAGAGATTCAGTATCATAGAACTGAAACTTGGCCATCATTTCCTAAACATCTAATTTAAGATAGTACATTCTTCTCATACACTTAGGAATGATAAATGAAAATGGTTTATAGAATAAATAATTATCAGGTAACATCACTTTCTTAGTTATTTTAACAAAAGCTTCAGTAAATCTAACTGAAGTATATTCAGCAATATTGTCACAAGATTACCAAAAAATCACAACATATACCTGTCTGGTTATTTCTTCATCAAATGGACCGGCTATCTGCTCTTTGATGAAGATGATGTCACTTGGTGTCAATCTGTAGCTTTCAAAAACTGGCCTCAGATTGTTTTCTTCCAAAAGGTGCTCAAACATTTGCACTGAAGCTTTCTCGTGCTATGAAGTGCAAAATTAATATCAATTATTGAGTAACAATATAATGATTAAATTGAGAAAATAGATTACAAATTAAATGTTGTGATAATAATACTCAACACCTCTATAAATATTACTCATCATATATTGTTTTTTATATATTAAATCGGATTCATAGCCTTATTAAGTAGAATGAGATACCTTCCACTCTTTACTTTGTCTAACTGTGTGAATGAAATCTTGAAACATATGTGAAAATGGTCCATGACCTAAAAAATTTAAGTAAATCAAAAGACATATTAAAATATTGTTAAAAAAATAAGACACTCAAATTTGATCATTTCTAAAAATTTATTAAAGTCTCTCTTTAATAAATTCCAAAAATTATTAAAAGAAAATCTTAAATTAAAATTTCTGTTCTATGGCACTAGATGCACAAAAATGAGCTGCCTAGAATGAATAATGTTTTAAACTGACTCGTGTACGTACGTACATTGGCAGTTTATTGGGGAGGAATAATAACATTTTCTCCTGCTTTATTAGGTATAACAATGGACATTCATATTAACCAAAGGATGGCGAGTGAAAAAAAACATAATACTGATTATACATTTGTTATATAATGTTGTGATGTAGTCATTGTCATTAATTAGTTAAAAACTAATCTGCTCAGAGTTTAGACTGTTAATGTTGGTAATGGGATTCTTCTAATCATTGTATTATACACTATTTTACAATTGTTCATATAATTTTTCACCGTATGGTGTTACAAGGGAACTATATCTCTAAATATTTAATATAATAAAACTTCCTAATAAGACCACACCTACAATTGAAATATCATGGTTTTTATACAAGAACAGTCTCAATGATAAAGTGTCAATGGGATCACATTTGTATTTCTGTGAAAGACTGGAGTGTAACTGTGACAAGTATAGGGGGGGGGGGGGAGCATTCAGAAGAGATCAACTATAGCCCTGATACATATAACAATTAAATTATACAATCAAATTCAGCCATTTTCAAAAGTTCACACAACCACAATTTTAACAAACCAATCTATTTTTCTGTCTCCTTCGTGCAATTAATGTAATCTCGATGTAGCTTAGATATAGTTAATAAAAACGGATGTGTGAAGTACAAAAATCAAAGAGACAAAAATTTTATTATAACCAAGTTCCATCATGATACATTACTTACATAAATAAACAATGTGCTTAACCAAAAACTGTCTCATATTTGTTGGTTCTATATTGAGGAGCAGAATTACCGAATGTAATCTCCATCTTCGAGTACAAGCCATATCGCATTGTATAGTATATTGTGATATAAATAATAATTTTGTAAAAAGATTTACTTGTATATTCATATAGATTATTATTACTATTACTATTATTAAAGAATCTTCATACCCCATTAAATATTTAAAGACAGTGTGAAGTTCTGTTGTTATATCATTCAGCACTTTGTAGGTTAAATTCAGACCATACACTTATCACTTCTGATACAATAATACAAATACATTTTTGAACTAAGTGAACTGATATACCAGTAGTAAGTACTGGAATATATTGGCCATTATGCTAAATTATTCATAAACAGGGGAACATCGTTGAAAGACTTAAGAACACCTAAATTTATCTTATGATTTCTTTCTTATAAATTGTGAATATGTAATGGAAATGTAATGCAAAGGGGAAGGGGGAAGAATTTTTTTCATATATGTTTCATTATTTTGAAGAAGATAACAAATTAAAACTATTTCCAAGTAATGATGAGATAATAGTTATTACATTAATTATTCACAGGCAATGTTTCAATAAACCTATATTCGTATTTGTGTTATAAGTGTACCCGTACATGATCACTTTGGAAGAAAGCACCCAGCCCATTTCAAATGTGAATAAGGTTATGAGATGTTGTTGTTTTGTGGCCACTTTTGTGCACGCTGTAGACTGAGTGGCTCAAGTGACCTCCAAAAGTAATGTAACAAAGTAAAAGACGAAACACCATTCAGATATGGTTAGTCTGAATGAATCCTGATGTTAGAGGTAGATGACTAAACTAGCTAATACTAGTCTGAAGATAGAAACACCCTGTAAAGACTATCAAATGATAAAACATGACTTACATAAGACAAATTATCATTTAACACTGTTGTGAATGATAATATTATTAATTATTATTATTAGAAATAGTATACACTGTACGCATCACATAATCAGACACGGTGTATTTAAACACATTACAACCAATATCAGTTTTATACACATTTAGCTTGAAATGTGTATGCAGCAGTTTGTGGAAAATGTGCAGCATACCATATTAAAACATAATGACAGAAACTAAGATGCCTGATGATGACGCTTGGTGTTTTAATGCCACTTTTGTGCACATGGTGGGCTGCGGAAACCAAGAAAATGGAGTCAAAATGTAATTAAACATAACCCTACCTAAGTCATGGCATAGTCCAGCTATCTGAACACATAAAATATCTTGGTCTGTAATTGCCAGTTCTGGTTGTCTTTGTTGTATGGCTTTAGCCAACTTCCCTGCCAGATGACTAACCCTGAAATAAACAATCTTGTTATCATGTCTAATAAAATTTCAAGTTCTACTAGCACCGGTAATCATGAATCATTATTTATGATTAGATGTTGCTTTCTGCATTTATTATTCATCTTTCTCACAGAACATAATTAAAGGAATACATTCACTACAAGAAGAAATTCATTTCAGATTTTAAAAATGCAGAATTGTCTACATTTAATCGATTCAGCCCTTACTTTAAAGCAATTCATAATTATCATATTTCATAAAGGAAATCAGATATTATTTTATGTACAAATTAGATCTGACAATATTACCATTACATCTTAGATGCTGCACTATTCCTTAATCTTATAGGCAGAAGATGGTTTTGGTGATCAAAGGTAATTTAGAGATGTGATTGTTTTGTTTTTAAATGCTTGCTTTGAAAGTCTGGTTACATTTACAGACTGTAATATGAATATATACAGATTAGAAAACAACAACAAAATAATCATGTGTCAAGGCTACCCAATAGAATGTTCAAATCTGTTATGTGATGCTCCAGGGAAGACGAGGTAACATCCACCAAGTTGTTTGATGTATCTCAATCTCTGGAACTGCGGAGTGTCAATAATTCTGATGCAGAGAGGATGTAACTCAATGTGGCCATGAATTGGATCATTGAAAACCTTAAAAACAATCAAAATTGGGTACAGTATATACTCGCGTATAAGTCTATTTTTGGGTGGTGAAAAGGGAGTTCTCGGAAGCAACTCGACTTACACGTGCATCATATTTCCTACCAGCTGAAGGAAAGATGTTTTCGGCCATCCTTGACACACAACGCTATAGGATTCAGCCCAATAAGAGCCAGAGTCAGAATAAAATCTTCACATCGCTGTCTACTAATCCATTATTATTCAATAAATGACATCACAATTTTCACCAAACTGTTATTCGGATCTCACAAACACGCAGCGTATTATGTAATACTACTTGATAGCCACGCATTGTTACCTACCAGTACCTCCAGATGCGCTGTGAAACAATGAATTAACAACACTTGCCAAGTGAACTTAAAATCAGGCATGTTTGTGTGAGCTATTGTTGGAACAAAATCGCCACATCTCTGCCTACTAGCCTTATTCAATAAATTAAGATTAATTTTCACCAAGCTGTTATTTGGATCTCACAAACATGCCAGTCTTAAAGTAATAATATTTGATAGTCACATGCTGTCAACTACTGGTACTTCTAGATGATTAGCTTAATATAGGAATCACTGTTCACATTGAAAACCTCGCTGGCCACTTGCTGTGAAACAATTAATTAATAACACTTGCCAGTTGAAGTTACAATCAGGGTGTTTGATGTGACAAGTTTGTTTACTAGTTAAATATGACATCAAAGCGAAATCCGTGTGTGTGTGTGTGTCGCTGCCGGTGAAGAAATTGATACTGATATATTTATTATGCATTTGCTGACACCATGAGTTTGAAATGACTGGGTCAGCTTTTTCATGAATGACAACAATGATTAGGATTTTGAGGGATTTTAAGCCAATACCTGACCTCGACTTATACGGTGAGCATATACCTGAGGAAAGAATTACAGGGTCAAAAATTGACCTAGACTTATACGCGTGTTTTAGCATGTTGAAAGCATCTGTACTTCAGACACTTTTCAATATACACACTGGCTCTGCCAGATATTGTCCAGTATGCAGCAGACTCGGATATAACACAGCAAGTTGCTTGGCTCCTAATAGCTTCCTTGCTAAAAACTTGCCAGGTAGTGCTGATCCAATTTCTGGGTAGTACAAGCAACTCACAGTCCCATTACCTTTTGAATACTTTCTGAGATACACCAGCATAAGCAAACACACATTAGAAAAGCTACCCAAATTTTATAGAAATATTACGCATGATCTAAACACTTTACGTAACAATAAGCCCAACACAATCTCGGAAATCATATATGAAACACTGTGGTTCAATAGAAACATCACAGTTGACCAAAATACAGTATTCTGGAAAGGTTGGTTCCGAAGTGGGATTAGATATCTAGAACTAGAAAACATGCTGGACTCCTTTGGTAATTTTCTGAGCCAGGATGAACTTAACAGTAAGTATAAAATCAAATGTTGCTTTATAGACCATCTGGAAATTAGGCAGGCTATACCTGGCTCATGGAGACATATATTAGAACTGCAAAAAATAAATACCATAGAGTACAAACATGCCAGCAGACCTCTCTCTATATACAATAATGATAAGATAGAGCCACTGCACTCACCAGCTTTATATCTACTCTTATACTGTTACACTGGAAATTTAACAAAATTCGAACACCAGCAATGCTACCAATATGATTCACGAGATGGGAGAATCGTTTTAATATAGATCACAGCACCTGGCCATCGATATTTACAGCCCCCTTTAAGGTGTGCAGGGACACCTGTTTGCAGTCTTTTCAATATAGGATAATACACAGACTTCTGGCATGTAATGCACGGCTTTATATTAGAAAAGTAGTAAATATTAACCATTGCCAATATGTAACATTATTTAGCTAGATGTCTTCCAGTTAGTAGATAATGGGAATCATTTGTAACGTGGTGGAATTCCATAAAATATTCAAAGTTAAATCCATTGGTTGAGGACAATATCATTCTGGGATTTCCAGTTGAGACTAATGAGGACATAATCCTTAATTATTGTCTAATTGTTGCCAAATATTATATACATTGTTCTAAAAAAAAAACTAAAACATACTAATCCTCTCAAATTCCTGGCTATTTTAAAAAACAAACTCAAAAGTTGAGGAACAAATATGCATCCAGCAATTCAGAAACATATTTAATGTATTGCGATAATCTATTTTTATATTTGTGATCAACAGCCATACTTTTATTACCATAACAATTACATATCAATATTATTATAATTAAATATTTTCATTAAATAGCTATGCAACAATTGGTGGCAAACACCTACACTACTTTAATCAAATTATTCCCCAAAAATCCATTCTGTTTAAAATGAGTTCTGATGTTTTTGATTTTGGCTATTAATCATATAGCAGTGGTACTTTTATCTGTGATACACCCTTTTGTGTAGTGAGAACAGTTATCAGATAAATGTACCCAACCTATTTCTAGGATACAGGTGTATATATATATATATATATATATATATAATGAAAGCCTTGTGTTTTACATGCTAGGTTTATATACTCATGCTTAACTGATTTGAAGAATTACCAAATTACCTTGTACTCAAAAACTGCCATGTTGTTCCTCTATCATTTAAGAACTGGAATCCCACCTCGTCTTATCTGAAATAATTAGAACGAAGGCTAAAACTGATTGTGGACACTAATCACCTAGATAAGAAATCAGAAAGAAAATGCACATAATATGACGATATAAACTACAAAGTACATTGATAAAAAAAGGTATGTTGTAAATAAAGTTTATATCTATTTTTATGGTGATAAGAAGGATATATAATACAGAAATAAATAAATGGGTATGGTTAAAGGACACCACACATATGATGCTAAATCCTTTCTGTGAAGCAGGCACGGCATAATCTGTAATCATAATAGATTGTAATCGATTACATGACCTCAAGTAATCACGCTCGCCATTTCCAGATGCAATATAATTGATTACATTGTAAATGTAATCATCAATTACTTTCACGATTACACGAGGTGTTTAATTATTTACCATGTTATATAGTTTGGTATGTAAGGCCAAAGTTAACAATAGAACCGATTTACCCATTGACCGACTGCTGCCATAGTTCTACACATGATGATTTGTCAGTTTATTTGTTCTATTGAAGATGAAAGTAAAATGCATTGAAACACTGCTTCAGATGTTGCCACTATTATAAGTCATATAAACAGGTATTAACTTGTGCGTTGTTTTCACACGGTTAAGCCCAAGATAGTCACACAGCAAGGAATTGTGCATGGCTTCTTTCGGACACCACCGGCATTTTAACTACAACGCCAAAGGACCCTGACTGGCCATCAGTCTGGTAACAAGCAGCCAACCAATTAAATTAAAGCATGCATTAGTGAACATAAACAAAGCTACATATTGGCCCCAGGTTTATTTAAGACTGTAAAAAAGTGGCCTATTTACTGAGGTGGTCAAGTTACAGAGGTGGTCCGAGTTGGAAGTTTGACTGTATTCTATTTATCCTGAATATTATATAAACCGTACCAGGTTATAGTCACCCCACAAATGATTCCAATTCCGTTTACATGTACGATAATGTATTTAAGTGGAATATTAGTGCTTTAATGTCCTTGTGAAGATTGGATGTTTTTCTATATCTTAAATCAGTCCAGCTGTGATCTTGGCAACCTGCAACCACCACTGGTTCATATGTAACTAAACATTGGATGGTTTAATTAGTGGTATTATACATGTAACTGAGTAAATATTGAAGTAGAATCACATTGTGTGATATACATTGTATTCATGATTGTAATCACAATTACTTTATAATGAAATCGATTACATTAAGAATGAATGTAATCATAGTATTCTCAAGTAATCGTAATTAGTTAATAAATAACATGTAGATTATAAAAATAACAATTTTATGTCTATATTTCTAGTTTAACTGATTATACTTTTTTTATTCTTCAATATTATTATGCTTCCGTAGTTTAAATGGTATTTTGTGATGGTTTTAAGCCTAAGATCGGCTAAATGATCTATATAATTTAAACATTTCAATGTGAACGCATCAGTTGAAATAACTACATTTTCTTTCTCAGCAAGTGAGTTTAAACTTTGGAATGAGCACCATAACTACATTAAAGTTGCACAAAGTTATTAAGTATTTTTAAATATTAAACTATTAAATAAAATTGAAATAAATCACACTTCCTTATATTTTATCTGTGAATTTCTTTTGCTGATTATAGAGCAATATAAATAACTATAATTAGCATTTATTATAATTAATATTAGCAGTTATTATAATTAATATTAGTAGTTATTATAATTAATATTAACTATGTGAGATGAGGTGATGTAATAGCAATCAGCCTTTCCCATGAGGCCAGTAAAGGGTTCTTTCCATATGGTCAAAGGTCACTGTCTCTTTGTTGTTCACTATCACCTACAGCATCTATAATATATCTGTTAGTACCAATGATGACCTGAAAGGAAAATACAACAGCTGTCATGAAGCCTTCCAATATGACAGTATAAATGGTACAAAGAGGCTGAGACATTAGCATTTAGAGAGCTGGACCATGCTGCTTCTGGTATGAATGGGACAAAAAACCCAAACCAACGTGCAATCACAATGAATTTCACATGCCCATTTTGTCTGCATACGTAATGTCTAGATAATGAAAAACATGTACTTAATTTCTCTAAATTAAATGTATGATTAAGACTGTTCTATCTAGTCTAGCCATTCTTTGTTAAATAGTAAGGATACATCAGACACAGCACAATGCAACACACTGGTAAACAACAGAACCAATTAAAACATCTGCTTTCAACTTGATAATTATACTTTCTGTAAATCTGCTGCTAATTGTATACTAACCAGACAATAGGAGATTAGCATTAATCAATAAAATTTAGCCACTCGGTCAGGGTTGTTTGATTTTAAATCAAGTGATTTAAATCACTTTAAAAAAATCTGCATGGTACAAAGCAGCCAGTGGCAAGGCCCTAGTCATGCCACAAGATATATAGTGGAACACTATGGCCGACTGCCTGGCAAGCTATCTCCAGAACTGGCCTATTATCCTCCAGGTTAAATGTGAGAAACATTGGGGTGAGATCGATAGAAACATTGCCAACAAAGCAGGGCTGAAAATTAGCGGTCACCAACTCGCCCCGGTGACTATTTGTTGGTAAGGGCGACCATTTAATTCAAAATACTCGACCATTAGGCAACAATAGTGTCAAAGTGTAGAAAGATGGAAGACAGTGGTTATGGTATAATGACCGTGGTATGAAGTTTGATGCTGACTTGGATTTGAAAATGTATATGTAATCTGTATTATTATGGTGCCCTTTTTAATCTGACAGTCAGACATGTATATTTTCTCTAGTTGAGCTAAATAAAGTTTTGTTCTTGTTGGGGTGTAGACTGTGTTATTTTGCCACCAGTCAGTATGGTGGTTGGTTCACAAATCCTTCCTGAAAAGACTTCATATTACTTGAAATACACCTGAGAAGCACCTTTAAGGTCCGATCCAAAATTTTCTTGGTGGGACTTACACTAGTTATAGCACCCCTGCAGCATTTGACTCACACCACTCCTCTTTCAGGGCCACTAACATCGGATAAGGGCCACTAACTTATTTGTCCCAATCTGTGCTCCTGACAGAGTAGAAAATATGCAGAAGATTTCCATATCAGGCTGAATCGAATCTCAGTGGCACTTCATCATGTGCAAAGTGATACTTGTGTGATTAGTGAGACTGTGCAGACCAGGAGAAAACATTCGAAGAGAATGATCAACTTATCAACATCCTAAAACACGTAAAGGACCGTTACAATCAAGCAACGATCGATTCCTATTTTTAGCCAACCTGTAGCTCCTCAATATAGGGGCAATGATTTATGTGTTGAGGAAACAGAAAAGGCCATGGAACATACACTGAAAAACTATCCTGATCTGATTGCCAGCATAGTAAACTATAACTTAAGGCAAAGACAGATCCATTCCACCAGTACATGTTTGTGCCAGAAATAATAAATTCAGTTAGTCCCATTGCCTGGTGGCACTCACAATCAGAGGGACTGACTGACAGACTGCTGACGCTTATAGATCAATTGTTGGGTGCCACTTCATCCATTGCTGGGGTTGAGAGAGTATTTTCCACATTCAGACTAGTTCATTCAAAACTTTGAAATCACATAGGAATGGAAAAAGCTGGCATTCATATACAAGCTGCTAAGCAAGAAATCAAAATGATCTTAATGTCTGGTATAATAAAGTGATTAATTTTATGTAAGTGTTACTAGTGTATACTATGTAGACCATGAATAAATATATCATTATATATTTTGTGACTATTTAATAAAAATGAGTAGGCAGGGTTTTATTTTCCAAAAATAGGGAAAATATGAGCATTTTTTCTATGTTTTAAAGCAGTTTGGTACAGAGTGTTAATTATAAAAGTTGAAATATTTTTAGTTGATACTTTTTGGTCATAAATATACTCTGTAGGATAATTTGATATGTAAAATCATCACTTCACCCACCCATGGAAACACCGAAGTTATTCATTTGACATATTTCGTTATTATGGTGTTTTTGTTAAATTAACCTATGGCATGTTTCGTGTGAGTATTTTTAAGTCTGCTGATTCTGTGCCAAAGAATCTGTTTAGTTTTCATGTGCCAAGTGATTTAGTTACTTTAGAAGACTCCCAAAGAATTTGTTGATTGGCAACAAGCGAGCCTAACACTTGACCTGTCATTTTCCTCTGACCAGTTAACCACACTCAATAAAGGGCACTGAAAAATGGTCACATAGAAAGTTACGAGGCGCAGAAAGGGGTATTTCGTGACCCATGAGTGGGCTTTTATTTTTTCTGTGAACCGTAAATCAAGACTTATTTTCTTCCTGCCTCGTGAATTAAACCTGCTTACTTCATGAATTATGTTCCCTGTAAATTGTGACATCAGTGTTGCTTCTAGGATTTAGCCTATGTCGGGGAGCTCCCCATTAGGTTTTAAAAATGTGGGGGATTTTAATGTAACATGAAAATTATCATCACATGCAATAAGCATCAAATCACATAGATTTTCCTGGCCAAGGGAGTTCCTCAACAAAGTTTTAATGCTATTCATAGAGGAGAACTGCCTCTCACACTCAGCAGTGGATGGACAGAGGTAGAAACACAATTATTAAGTTACCAAAAACTGCATATAATTCCTTCAGCAAAGTATGAATACAGTTAATATGATTTATGAATTCCATATTTATAACATAAAATACAGTGATAATACAAATATACAGGAGAGGGACAGAAAAATCCATGTGACCATCATAATGCAAAATGGACATTTACCAGCCAAGATCACCAGCCGACCAAAATCTATCCAATCCTTCAAGTATAGTTCTTATATTCAGTAAATATTGATAAAATATGACATTTGAAATGGCTACAGCAGTAGATTTTGGCATTATTTCAGATCAGGAAACTATCGGATGATAAATATTTGGCATTTATCATGACCCATTTTCTGCTGATAATGGCATACCAGTGGTACAGCATTATTGAAGCTAATGCGAGGAGACCGTCAAGGCGCACAACACTTACAATACTGCACCATGGGGTTTTATTCTGCACCTAGAATCAACACTGATCCCCTTACACAGAACTTAGCACTGCCTAGGAACCATTCACACAAAATATAATAGTGACGGAGAGACCGTCAAGGCGCACAACACTTACAATACTGCACCATGGGGTTTTATTCTGCGCCATGTGTGGCACAGGTATCTTATTATTTTGCACCACATGTTAAAACATCATGGGATTACTGCAAAAATGCATCCTAGAAGCAACACTGTGACTTGAGTGTTATTTTTCCCTTACCCTCCGACATGAGTAGTTCAATTAAAATGAAATGGGAAAAGCAGATGTGTACAAGTGCCAGCATTCAAACTTTTTTAATTCACACAGCATGTCAGATGCAAGCATCATACACACTCCTCCCACACACGGACACATGTGCGCTTCCATGGTCTAGTGGTAGCGTGTTGAACCACAGATAAGTACCACTCATTTTTTTCGAATCTTGGCATGGACATATCTGAAGGTTGTTTCATCTTTAACTTCGCTTCATTACCTTTGGAGGTCGCTCAGCCCATTTAGCCTACCATGTGCACAAAAGTGGCCACAAAACACTAATCATCACACATGGATGCTATATTAAATCAATTCCATTGATTATTTGTAAAGGCCTACACAATGAGGTGCTATATTATTTGGGCAACAACAGAAAATTCTTTTTATCTATCGAAAATCTGGGCTATCTGTTTTCTTTTCAAGTTAACAGATTGGTGTGGCAACCATAGAACAGAATCAGCTTCTATGAACATTGCAAAATTTCTTGTGCCTTTTATTTACAATGTCAGCTCAAACGATTTCACAGCTGTACTTTTACCATTGCAAAAATTATAATTGATTTTTTATGCATAACCATACACATATGTCTACACAATTTTACACCACATACACATGATTTTATAGCCACAGTAGCTCTGCCACGTCTTATTTATGGCAAACTGACACAGACTGATAGATTCATCGCCATTGGCAGGCCACACAAGATCATTATGATCATAGACATACATGCAAATGTAAACAATTAATTCAACATGGGACAACAAAACATGAAAACAAACCTTTGTCCAAGTTGTCAGTGGTATATAAATAATACAGAGTATTCACTGTATGTTTTCCATCCACCATCAACCCTTTCCAGGATTTGATGATGGAATTTTTACTCTTGATTTGAAGTATTACGAATGCCATGTTTGATGTGCATGAACATCTAAAAGAAGACATATAGTATTCATGCTATATGCCACATTAAAATGTTGTTTTCAATGATACTGCATAGCTCAACCTCATAATGAATACTTAAAATTCATGCTTATTTCACGCAGAGGTGGATATATCAAAGTAGCATATATTTCCTGAATATATTATCAATATTATGATTGTAAGTTGTTTACAAATGATACCATATATGTGCGCTATATAGTATATCATCTGGACTGTAGAAATGTCCAAAGGGATAATTACTTAGAAAGGAATCTAAATATACCAAATAGACTCAACCACGAGTCGAGTGGTGAATTGACCATAAAAACTAGTGGTCTATAGATCTAAATGACAAGAAATAACTTCCTACCTCGGTGATCTATCTTTGTTGATTTTACTTTCCAGGAAATTAACTTGTATGGTCCAGGAATAGGCGATGTTACATGAGTAGTGATTTTCTCGAACAGTTTAGTTTCTATCTAGTATATATCCATATTTTTTAAGGTTTTCCCCAGTTT
Organism: Paralvinella palmiformis; assembly: GCA_025642065.1. Taxonomy (NCBI): domain Eukaryota; kingdom Metazoa; phylum Annelida; class Polychaeta; order Terebellida; family Alvinellidae; genus Paralvinella; species Paralvinella palmiformis. The sequence goes on from JAODUP010000061.1 coordinate 1,407,827, forward strand.
GAGTTTCTATAGTAATAAACAGACTGCTTATACTTATAGATAGATATCAAATCAATATCTTTAAATCAATAT